>CAOLHI010001387.1:0-655505 GCA_948474755.1 Ctenosaura bakeri | reverse complement strand
AAATGAATACTTAACTCTGTGAAATGTTCAATCCAAATTCTCTTTATAAAGTATTCTTTTTCAGATTTTTCTTTGCTTTCTATTTGCTTGTCCTTATTCTCATATTCTATACACTTGAATAAGTGCTTAACTCTATGAAATGTTCATCCCAATTCTCCTTGTTAGGTATCCTTATTCAGGTTTTTATTTCCCTTCTATTTACTGAAAATGTCCCCCCAACTCCAGCAGATTAGTTCCTTGATTCCTGTCCTTTGTCCTTCTTCCGGCAAGCTCCAGCGTCTTGTCCGCAAGCTCAAGCTGCTTTTCAAAGTTCTTTCCAGGGCTTACTTACACCGTTCTTCGCTGTTACTGCTTCCGACACTCTCTGTCCCTCTTTAATGAGATCTTCTTCTTTCAACACTTTCCTCCAGCTTTAACACACAGTGTCTCTCACTGATTCTTTTGCTACCTTATTGTGTCACTCTTTTCAAGTTTTTTAGCACTTTTTCCAAGTTATGCTGTCTGGGGTTATTTTAAGCAGTTATAATCCAGCGAGCTCCAGCGTCTCCGCGAGCTCAGCTTTCCCCCAGCGACCCACGTTATTCTTTCTCTATCTCAAACCGTCGCCATTTCTGCCAGCCACCAACGCTCCTCGCTGTCTTCTCCACTCACCCCACTTCGTAGATCTCTCCTGTCGATTCTTCCAAACTTTACTTCCTCTCTACACAAATCCTCAGTCTCTCTCTCTCTCTCTCTTTTTTTTTTGTAATTCTTTGCCAGATCTTTGCAGGTTTCTTCCTTTTTCCAGTACTAAACTCCCTCACAGTCTGAAAGACTTCACTTTCTGTTTCTCCTCTCACCCACCATGTTGTCCTCTTACCTTCGCCACTCAGTAAACAATTTCCTTCTCCTCCTCTCCCCCTTCCACCAACAAACGTTCAAGATGATCCGTTTACCATTGAGAAAAAATAAGCTGGGCTCCGTATGATATCCACGCTCCTCATGGTTGCTAAAAGTGCACTCTTTAAAAATTAAAAAAAAGTCTCCGGCGTCGCTAGGCTGCTCCGGGAAGATGCCCAAGTGGATGGGACACTCTTCGACCCTCTCCTTCTCGGCTTTCAAGGTAGGTAACCTCTAGTCCGCGAACGAGATTCTGGGTCCCGCTGAGTCCCTCTGGACCCCCTTTACCGGGGGGGGTTCTTTGCCGAGTGTATCTCTTCGGCAATCCCACCTGGGATGGTGGAGACAGTGAGAGCTGATCACTGTCACCACCGCTTACGACGCCATTGAGACCCAGAAGTCAGTTTCTAATCATTTAGAAAGCAACGCGGTAATCACGAGAAGTCAACATGGATTTCTCAAAAATAAGTCATGCCAGACTAATCTTATCCCTTTTTATGATAGAGTTACTAGCTTGATAGATGAAGAGAATGCTGTGGATGTAGCATATCTCGATTTCAGTAAGACCTTTGACAAAGTTCCCCGTGACATTCTTGCAACGAAGCTGGTAAAATGTGGGCTGGACAGGGCTACTGTTAGTTGGATTTGTGATTGGTTGACCGACCGAACCCAAAGGGTGATCATGAATGGCTGCATTTCAACCTGGAGAGAAGTGACTAGCGGGGTGCCACAGGGTTCTGTCCTGGGCCCAGTGCTGTTCAATATTTTTATCAACGACTTGAATGAAGGAATAGAGGGCATGCTCATCAAATTTGCAGATGACACCAAATTGGGAGGGGTTGCTAATACGCCAGAGGACAGGATCAAAATTCAAAATGACCTGGATAGATTGGAGAGCTGGGCCAAGGCTAACAAAATGAAATTCAACAGAGAGAAGTGTAAGGTCCTACGCTTAGGTAGAAAAAATGGAATACAGAAATATAGGATGGGGGACACGTGGCTGGATAGCAGTACATGTGAAAGGGATCTAGGAGTCTTAATAGACCACAAGCTGAACATGAGTCAGCAGTGTGATGTGGCAGCCAAGAAAGCCAATGCAATTCTCGGTTGCATCAATAGGAGTATGGTGTCTAGATCGAGGGAGGTACTGGTACCACTTTACTCTGCTTTGGTTAGACCTCATCTTGAATATTGTGTCCAGTTCTGGGTACCCCAATTCAAGAAGGATATTGATAAGCTGGAGCAAGTCCAGAGGAGGGCGACCAAAATGGAGAGAGGCCTGGAAGCCATGGCCTATGAGGATAGACTTAGAGAGCTGGGTATGTTTAGTCTGCAGAAGAGAAGGTTGAGAGAGGACATGATAGCCATGTTTAAATATTTGAAGGGATGCCATGTAGAGGAAGGAGAGGGCTTGTTTTCTGCTGCTCCAGAGACCAGGGCAAGGAGCAATGGATTCAAGCTGCAGGAAAGGAGATTCCACCTGAACCTCAGGAAGAACTTCCTGACAGTCAGGGCTGTCCGGCAGTGGAATATGCTGCCTCGGAGTGTAGTGGAGTCTCCTTCCTTGGAGGTTTTTAAGCAGAGGCTTGATGGCCATCTGTCGGCAGTGCTTTGAGGGTATTCCTGCATGGCAGGGGGTTGGACTGGATGGCCTGTGTGGTCTCTTCCAACTCTAGATTTCTATGATTCTATGATTCATAAAAGTGGTTTATAGACAGGTTCTGCTGGTGGTGGCCTCAAGGAAAGACTGGAGTTCTCTTTGCTTCTGGGCTGGGAAGAGCAGGCTCCTGCCTATGCAAGCAAGGACTTTAGAGTGGAAAATGCAAGAAAAATCAAGAGTGAACAGCCTAACAGGGGAGTGCAACCTGAACAGAAAGAGGACAGAAGGAAAGACTTATTGTTTAAGACTGCTGTGATGTTTCGATTTCCTTAGATTTTAAATATGGGAGAAGTGATGTTTATCATTCAGAAGCTGACATGTGGGAGGAAACCTTATGTGAGTTTTAAGTATAGGTGATTGATTGGGTGATGGCTAGGTTTGATTCGGCTTTAAGACAATAAACAGAGTTATTAAAAAATTCAAGACACAATTTGATTCAGTTTAGAAGCGGGGATGCATAATGAAATTAAAAGGAAAACCTTTATAGTAAGAAAGTTGAATCTACATGGTTGGCTAAATGTTCAAATGTTATATATATGCAAAAGAAATGATGAAAGAGATTCAGTAACTTTTTTGAAAAATAATTTTATTAAGTTTCACAAATAAAAAATCATCTTAAATTGTGCTTTTACATGTAATATTTTTGTTCTTCCACTCTGATCTAGTTTTCATTTTCTGAATTTCTATTCACATATAAAAATTATGCATCACAATTCTATGTTCATCCTAGGTGCTTGATCTTGCATTTCTGTCGCCCACTCCTTTATGTTACAGTTATCCCTCTTTAATTTCAACCATAATTCAAACATTCTCACTTGGCAGTTCCCAGCAATTACCCATTACAATTTGCCATTCTGCTTTTATCTGATCATCCAATTTCCCCTTTAATCTCTGAGAGACAATATCTGCTTTTCTATTCTCAATAAATGTCCCCCACCATTGTTCAGTTGTGGGTATTTCTTGAGACTTCCACGTTTTGGCATATTCTATTCAAACTGTCGTAATCATATACAGTATTAATCTCCAATGTCTCTTAATACTAGTATTCTCAAGAACATTTGTCATGTTTAACAAATAAAATTCAGGTTTTTTTACAAATTGAACCTTCAGTATTTCACACATCTTTTTATGTATTTCACTCCAATATTTCTTTGCCTTGGGACATGACCACCACATATGATATATTGTTCCCACCTCTTTCTGACATTTCCAACACATTCCCGTGCCTGTATTGTAAATCTTTTTTAACTTGTCTGGTGTCATATACCATCTATGAAACAATTTGAAATAGTTCTCTTTAAGATTCTGAGCCATTGTAAATTTTTGTGTCCTTCTCCAGCTCTGTTCCCATTCGTTTAATTGAATTGAATGTCCAATATTCTGCGCCCACAAGAGATTCAGTAACTTTTAAAGGGAGAAACAGATAAGTTTAATGTCAGGAAATGTTAACAGATTTGAGAAATGTAAGAAGACTATACCAGGAGGGAAAATTATTATTATTACTACTACTACAGCTATTACTATTATTTTTAAAGCAGGGTACAACATAAATTAAAGTACAATTAAAACACTTTGTAGATTAAAATACACTAAAAACACACAAAACCATTTAAAATATAAATATATCATAAATAAAAATAGACTGGGGAGGCCTGCCAGAAGAGATAGGCCTTTAGTACTTTTTAAAATTTGGACAGCATATTTTGCTGTTGGATCTCTTCTGGCAGGCCATTCCACAGTTTAGGGGCAGCCAATGAGAAGGTCCTCTGCATGACTGTTGTCAGTCTAGTCCTGTCCTGTTGAAGTAAGTGGCCCCACAAGACCTACCGGTAAGTGTATGGGGCGGATTGTATGGGGAGAGGCAATCCTGCAGGTAACTTGGACCCAGATTATGTGTGTCTTTAAAGGTAACAATCCATACTTTGTACTTTGCCCAGAAACTACTTGGCAGCCAGTATGATATGCTCACACTTCACTGTATCTGTAACCAGTCTGGCTGGCATATTTTGGACCAGGTGGAGTTTCCAAACTTGGTACAAAGGCAGCCCACGGTACAGCAGATTGCAGAAGTCCAACCTTGAGGTTACCAGCGTGTGCACTGTCCTCTTTAGGTCATCCAAGTCTAGAAAGGGTCGCAATTGGCATATCAGTTGAAGCTGATAATAAGCACCCCTGACTGTTGCATCTATTCGAGCTGACATTTGGAGCGCTCCCAAGCTGTGAACACTGGCTTTCAGGGGCAGTGTGACCCTGTCCAGAACACATCTACAACCCCAGATTAGGACCTTTAATAGTAGGTACCTCTTGTCTTATCTGGATTCAGTTTCAATTTGTTTTTGTTTTTCACTCAGCCCATTACCTCCTCCAAGTATTCATTTAGAGGAGACATACTGTCCTTAGCTAAGACTGTTTTTGGAGACATGGAGAAATATATTTGGATGTCATCAGCATACTGATAGCACCCTGCCCCATGCCTCTGGATGATCTCTCCTAACAGTTTCATGTAGATGTTAAAAAGCATTGGGGATAGAGTGGCACCTTGTGGTATGCCATGCAATGGCTCTTTTTTGCAGGGAGCAGCTATCCCCAAGTACTACCATCTGGAACCTACTTCAGAGGTAAGACCAGAACCACTGCAGCACAGTGCCTCCTATTCCTAACCCCCTCTCAGTCTTCCAGAAGGATACCGTGCTCAATGGTATCAAATGCTACTGAAAGGTCTAAAAGTACTAACATGGACACACTCCCCCTTTTAATGCTAAGACAAAGACCATCCACTAGCATGACCATAGCAGTCTCAACTCTGAAGCCAGTTTACTCTGAAGACGGTTTGAAATGGGTCAAGGACACACATCCAAGACAATCTGGAGTTGGAAGGAAACTGTATTCTTGGTCACCTTACCCAAAAAAAGGAAGGTTAGAAACTGGTCTATAATTATTAAGGTCCAGGGAGTTAAGACATGACAGGGCTTTGGATATTCTACCATTCTTCTTTGATCTTCTGGCACTTCCAGGGATCCTTTTCTGAGTTCCCTAGGTGTCCAGAGAAGTGTCATGTCCTGGGCAGAGCAGATAATTAACACCAAATGGCAGAGCAGGGTTTACTCACAAGGCAAGAGCAGGGAAAATATCCAAACAGAGTTTAGGTTCCAAAGCAAACAAATCCAAAGGGCAAATCCGGGTCATAGGCAGAGGCTCAAGGTAGTCCAAATATAAGAGAGCACAGGACCTCCACAACTGTAAAAATCAGTTGCTAACTCTGAAAGGAAAGGGCCAGCTGAAAGCCTTTTATCTACTGATGCTGTTGCCAGAGGGTGTTCCTTCATTAGGGCTCATTTGTTACTTAAACGCGCTGAGCGGTACAGCCCTTCTTTCTGATGCCATATCTCTGGCACAGTAAGAGTTTGTGTTTCCTCATCCTCTGATATTTGTTCCTCTTGCTCAGGGTCCTGCAGTTGCTTGTTATCTTCTGGGGGAAACTCCTGCCTTTGGGGAAACTTCTGCCTTGGATTCAGAATCCTCCTCCTCACTGCCAGGGTCTCCAAGGCAGGGCATGACAAGAAGATAGTCAGGAGCTTAGGGGCAACCCTCTGAATCCCTGAGGGATAATTATCCTGAGGGATAATTTTTGCTGGTTCTAATATCTCAGACTGGCTCTTACTGCACCTCATACTCTGTCCCCAGCAATATAGGAGTAAAGCAATAATGGACAAAGCCTCATGGCACAATTGTCCAATTCAGAATTCCACTTTGGACCTTGGTTTTTGTTCTGTGTGAAAGGGATCTAGACCACAAGCTGAACATGAGTCAGCAGTGTGATGCGGCAGCCAAGAAAGCCAATGCAATTCTTGGCTGCATCAATAGGAGTATGGTGTCTAGATCGAGGGAGGTACTGGTACCACTCTATTCTACTTTGGTTAGACCTCATCTTGAATACTGTGTCCAGTTCTGGGCACCCCAATTCAAGAAGGATATTGACAAGCTGGAGCAAGTCCAGAGGAGGGCGACCAAAATGGAGAGAGGCCTGGAAGCCATGGCCTATGAGGATAGACTTAGAGAGCTGGGTATGTTTAGTCTGCAGAAGAGAAGGTTAAGAGGGGACATGATAGCCATGTTTAAATATTTGAAGGGATGCCACGTAGAGGAAGGAGAGGGCTTGTTTTCTGCTGCTCCAGAGACCAGGGCAAGGAGCAATGGATTCAAGCTGCAGGAAACTTCCTGACAGTCAGGGCTGTCCGGCAGTGGAATATGCTGCCTCAGAGTGTAGTGGAGGTTTTTAAGCAGAGGCTTGATGGCCATCTGTCGGGATTGCTTTGAGGGTGTTCCTGCATGGCAGGGGGTTGGACTGGATGGCCTGTGTGGTCTCTTCCAACTCTAGATTTCTATGATTCTATGATTCTGGGTAAGGTAATGGTGAGTTGGGAGTAGAGGAGCAGTCTATAGTCCTGTTGTCATGGACAGATCACTTTCTGGTGGGTTTTAGACCAGCTGGGACTCAGAACCTCTGCAGAGGTCAATGAGCCATTAAGATGGTGTGCCACAGGAGACTTATGGATCCTGATGGATTTCTGATGACTCTTGGGGAGTTTACTGTTGCCTCGGTAAGCACCTCTGTCAAAATTTTGGTTCATCTTTGGAATGAGGAGGTGGCCAGGGCAGTAGGCATGATCTCTGCTGAATGTCCTTTCTCATGGGGTGTGGCCAAAGCAGCCTGCTGGTTTTCCAAGGAGCTGGCAGCAGTGAAACAAGTGAAACAGTGACTAGAATGACACTGACAGAAAACTCAGGTGGGACCAATCAAATACTGGTTAAAGCTTATCTGGGGACCTACTCTGGGACAATGCAGGTAATAAAGGCAAATTTCTTTTCTGCCTCTATTGCATTGGCAAAGAACCAGCCAGCAGAGCTGTATCAAGTGGTCAAGGAGACTTTTTACTAGAAGCGGTTCCACTGTCTGTCCATCCATTTCTGGGCAGAATCCAAAATGATGGTGATGACCTATACATCCCTATACGGTACTGATCCAGATTATTTGAAAGGTCATAGTCTCCCATGAGAAAGCATCTGTGTTTTAAGATCTGCTGGGAAGGCATTTCTCTCTGTCCCACCACCTTCACAGGTACATTGAGTGGAAACATGGGGAAGGACTTTCTCAGTGGCTTCTCTCAGTCTCTGGTACTCCCTACCCAGAGAAGTTAGACTGGTACCTTCCCTATTTTCTTTCTGCAAGTGGATAAAAAACCTTTTATTCCAGAAGGCCTTTGAGAAGAGATTTTTTTCAATTCCCAGCAATCTTTGTATAATATGCTGGACTTTTATTTGTTGTTTTAGTTTGTTCTAATTAGTTTCAAATTTTATGATGATTTAATTGCTTTTAACTTTTATATGCTGCTAATTTTTAGCTATGCTTGTTTTAAATGTTGTAAGCTGCCTTGAGTCCCAAACTGGGAAAAAGTGGGGTGGTGATGATGGTGGTGGTAGTAGTAGTAGTAGTAGTAATAGTACGGAGGAGGAGGAGGAGGAGGAGGAAGGTTGTTCTTGGACTGCAACTCCCAGCAGCCCTAGCCTGTATAGCAATTGGTTGATGAATGCTGGGAGCTGCAGTTTAATCACACCTGGAGGACTGCACAAATCTCAAACTGGTTATGTGATCGTGAGAGAGATGGGAGTCTGTGATGGACAGGAAGGAGACAGACAAATTCTGTTCATTCCTACTGAGGCTAGCGCAACCAACGGCCACCACCAGAGCAACCTACTGCTGTTTCATTGAAGGAAATATCTTTGTGACCCAAGCATGCAGCTCTGCAAGCCAAATTTCAATGTATACTTGAATGAGTATTGATTAGCTCTTGTGTGGTTTGGTCAACCTTGCCATTGCAGGACCAACTGTATCTACTCCTGTGAAGTCCCATGCAGGACAGGTATCCCCAGCTTAGAAAAAAGTGAGATGGGTGGTTTTTGTTTAGGGCTGAGAGATGCCAGATGGCATTCAGCCCTCAAGAAGTGAAGAAGTGTCCTTGAGGTAGGTTTCCAAAATGAGGTTATCTAGTTCTCTTCTCAAGGGCCAAGTTGGTGGAATGCAAAATGCAAGCTCCACGCAAGAGAGGAGCTTTATTAAATGTACAATAATTATTGGCATAGGAAAAAATACAAGCTCAATAACATAAATATAGAACAATGATATCAACATTAATGTGCCACTCATTTCCTCAAGTGTACGAGAAATAATTTCTTTTTCAACTCCTAGGCTGAGTCTAGTTGTTGCGTGCCTTCAAGTCATTACCAATTTATGGTGACCCTAAGGCAAACCTATCATGTTTTTGAGTGGGGAGGTGGCTGTATGATGTGTCCAAGGTCACCCAGTGGGTTTCCATGGCCTATCAGAGAATCTTACCCTGGTTTTCAGGGTCATAGTCCAGTGCTCAGACCAATACACCATGGCTCTACTATCCCTAGTCAAATGTAAAACAGAAGAGTGTGTGTGTGTGTGTGTGTGTGTGTGTGTGTGTGATTGATTCTCCTCCTGCAGAAATTGGTGGAGTTGAGACAGCTGTATCTCATCTTGCCCCCTCTCTTCTCCACGTAGATGACATGAGCTATTTGCTGTGCCTGTCTTTCAGTGAAATGCAGCTGGAATTAGGAACTGCCCTGGAGAAAGGGGATGAGAAGGTAGAGAATAGTGATTGTTATCAGAGAAGTGCAGCACAGCAACTGCTGGCAAAACACCAACAAGAGAAAATGTTTGCTTTATGATTCTTCTACTTCCTCCACTGGCAATGTCATTGATAAACCAGCCAAGCTCAAGACACAGGAGCTTATCACACAAAGCAGGTACAGCAGGATAATAATGTCTTTGGCCAGGACTTATCAAGTTATTCCTCTTCTGTTGTTCTCCTAGTGGGAGACCATTTGCAAAGTGTTTTTTTTTTTAACAAAAGAGGTCATTAATGGATTGATTGTGTTTGTAGAAGAAACACTTTCCAAACAGTCTCCCATGGCAGGAAAAATGTCATGTGGTAAGTCCCTGCCAAAGATACTATTATTTGGCTGTACTTGTAGTTTACTTGTCTTATGTAATAAGCTCCACAGTGGTGTGTTTAGGTGGTATGCCAAACCAGAGTGGATAAATCAAAGTGTGTGTGTGTGGGGGGAGGGGAGAATCTGGTGTGAGAGTGGTTCACAAACCATGTCTTTTTGCAAATCTCAGCTACACAATATGTCATGATTTGTCCTATCTTGGGCACATGGTCACAATTTGCATGTGTAAAAAGATACATATGCAATACAGACAGATAACAAAAGAAAAAGGACAGAATAAAAACACTGATGATGCCTTCCTGGAACAGATGACCATTCAGGAAGGAGAAATGCAGTAGCAACGGGAGATTTCAACTATTCTGATATTTGTTGGAGTCAAACTCTGCCAAGCATGTGAGGTCCAACAAATTCCTCATTTGCCTTGCAGACAATTTCATTGTCTAGGCAGTGGAAGAGACAGATCATTAAACAGATAGTCTGTAAGCACTTAGAAAGGAATGCTGTGATTACTACAAGTCACGATGAGGACAACCAAAATGGTAAAAAGTCTGAAAACCATGAAGCCCTATGAGGAGCAGCTTAGGAAGCTGGTTATGTTGAGCCTGGAGAAAAATAGATTAAGAGGTGACATGATAGCTTTGTTTAAATATTAGAAAGGATGTAATATTGAAGATGGAGCAGTTCCAAAGGGCCAAAATTCAGGGTGAGGGTGGGAAGTAAGAGAATTGACACTACACAGTAAAGCTGCTACTAAAACAGTACTGAGAGCAACATAGAAATTCACTTAAACACTCCAAATACCAAAGCAGGATGGGACTGGATTAGGAAGGGAGGACTAAAGGTTGAAACACAAGCTGCAGTAAATACAAATTTGCCTCTAAAATGAAATGCTAAATTCAGAACTAACAGAAGAGAAGAGAATGGATTTGCCACAGGCACTGTGACTGGAGAATACTGTTCAGGTTCTTGTTCTGGATTGGAAGCAAGAGGAAGACTCTTTCTCTCCACACCCTAACATTTACTGCAGTGTTAAGAACATTAGTCCTTTAATACCGATGCATAGGAAGCAGTGCTTGGAAAAAGATGTGGGATGTGAGACTTGGAGATTTTGCACACTGAAAGTATACCCCCCCCCGCCCACTGGCTACTTTACCGTGTTTGAATTGGTCACAGTTCCTGTCATCTGTTGTGTGGTCAAGCAGAGTATCTATCTGCTTGTACTAAATGACTACAGCCAAGACCTGTTGAAACTTTCCATGGAACAAGCTTCTCACTGTGTGAGCAGTATACTATTTCATTTTATATGACCCATCTGAATCTGCATGTCCACCTAACCTGGAAAATACCTTCCATAATGTGTTTTTTTGTTCCATTTCTGTTTCAGACTCCAGGTCCACAGACACAATGGATATATATCAAGAACAGCAGTGAGTTGGGTTTGTCTGTTTTTTGTTCTTCTGTTCAGAGCTGTGTTCTAACACTTTGGCTTGAAGTGGGTTGCTTTTGGTTTAGAACAGCCCCTGTTTGGCTGTTATATTTCTGTCCCTTCCTAAAGACCAGTTGGTAGCATGAATCCACCAATCCAATTTAACTCACACATGGGTGAAGAATCAGAACAGGCTGCACAGGGAAACAAAATAGATGATCCCCCAACCCCACTGTCTCCCCGACATGTTTCCTATTTCCTTCCAGGGAAGTCAGGCAGAAGAAGAGATTTATGGAAGTAGTAAGAGAACAGCCCTCTTCTCAGTTTTATAACCAGGTTTAGCTATGCCCTCTCATCTTATTTCAGTGAAGGAAAGAGAAAATGGAAAACAGGGCTCTGACATCCAGAGAGGAGATTCTCCTTTCCTTGGTGTACTTTTTTGTCTACCCCTTTATTCTGATACTTGACAAATCCCAAAAAGATTGTGATAAAGTGTCATACTGTTACATTTAAAAAGGTTTTATAACACTTACTTTAATTACATTTAAACTGAAAAGGAGATTAATTTTTATTACACTTTCAGTAATTCTAAGTAAGTGTTATATTTATGTTACATTTTGTTGTTAACTACCATCAAGTTGACTTTGACTTATGACAGTCCTATGGATAAGAGACCTCCAGGTCACCCTATCATCAACCACCCTGCTCAGATCTTGCAGACTCAGGGCTGTGTCTTCTTTAATTGAGTCTGTAATACATTCTTCCTCTTTTACTGCTGCCCCTTACCTTATCAAGCATTATTCTTTTTTCTAATGAGTCATGTTTTCTCATGAAATGGCCAAAGCATGACAGCATCAGTTTAGTCATCCTGGCTTCTAGAGAAAGTTCAGGCTTGATTTGCTCTAGGACCCATTCGTTAGTCTTTGTAGCAGTCCAGAGTATCTATAAAACCCTTCTCCAGCACCACATATTGAATGAGCTGATTTTCTTCCTATCAGCTTTCTTCAGGGTCCAGCTTTTACAACCATACATAGAAATTGGAAATGCAATGGCAAGGACAATCCTAACTGTAGTATTGAATGATATATCTTTATACTTCATGATCCTGTCTAGTACCTTCATAGCTGTGCTACCAAGTCCTAGCCTTCTTCTGATTACTTGACTGTAGTCTCCATTCTGATTAACGACTGAGCCACTGTATGGAAAATCTTGAACTGTTTCAATGTCTTAATCATTTACTTTAAGGTTATGTAAATCATCCATGATCATTGTTTTTGTTTCTTAATATTCAGTTGTAAACCTGCGTTTGCACTTTCTGCCTTGACTTTCTTCAAGAACTGTTCCAAGTCTTTGCTGATTTGAGCTAGTAGTGTGGTGTCATCTACAAAAATTGTTGATGTTCCTTCCTCCAGTTTTCACACCTCCTTCCTCTGAGTCTAATCCTGCTTCAAGTATATGTTCAAAATACAAGTTAAACAGATATGGTGATAAAATGCAACCTTGACTGATCCCCTTGTCAACTGGAAACATTCCATTTCTCCATATTCTGTCCTAAGAGTAACCTCTTGTCCTGTGTACAGGTTATACACCAGGACAATCAAATGTTGTGGCATACCCATTTCTCTAAGAGCAATACATAGTTTCTCATGATGTACACAACCTACCCAAGCTGATTTCTTTTGAAATTGTTTGGTGTGCTCCATTTTCCAATGTATGTTTGCACTATGATTCTTAGTGCCTCTTCCTTTCCTGAATCTAGGTGGAACATCTGGTATATCTTGCTCTATATATGGTAGAAATCTTTGATGTAGAATTTTGAGCATGACTTTGTGTGGGAAATTAATGCTATGGTCCTGTGGTTACTGCAATCCCTGCTGTCCCCTTTCTTGGGGACTGGAATGTATATTGAGTGCTCTCAATCTGTGGGCCATTCTTTTGTTTTCCATATTTATTGACAGGTTTTACTTACAGCTAGAGTAGATTCTGTCTCTGTAGACTGAAGCAGTTCTATTGGTATGCCACCTGTTCCTGGTGATTATTTCTCCCAAGTGCTATAAGTGCAGCTTTCACTTCACTTTCTAAAATTGGAAGTTCATCTTCATATAGTTCTTCCTTGAACGAATCTGTCAAGTTTTCTTCTCTTTTATATAGTTCTTCTGTGTATTTTTTCCCCTCATCTTTTTATTTCTTCTTGGTCATGTGATGTGTTCCCTGCTGGTCATAGAGCATCCCTACTCTTGGTTTAAATTTTCCTTTGATTTCTCAGATCTTGTAGAAGGGACTCTTGTTCTTCCATTGTTTGTCATCTTATATTTCTCTCCATTAATAATTATAGTAGTTCTCCCTGGCCCTATACATTTAACAGTTGCATTCAGGGTTCCAGCTCTATTTCTGTAACCTTTTACTTTGCTTTTCATCTGTCCTTAACTGCTTGAAGAGTTTCATCTGTCATCCAATGAGGCTTCTGTTACTTTTTGGGAACAGATAATATCTTTTTGCATCCCTCCCTAACAATGTCGTTGACCTCATTCCAGAACTTTCCTGGCTCCCATTCAATTAAGCTTAATAGTGCAAATCTGTTTTTCACATTATCTTTAAACTCTACAGAGATATTCTTCAGTTTGGTTTAGTGTTCTTCTTTTGCTTTACTCTGACTTTGGCTATTAGTAGTTCATGGTCTATGCCACAATCTGCACCTGGTTTTGTTTTTTCAGAGAGAATGGAGCTTCTCCATCTTCTGCTTTCAATTATGTACTTTATTTGATTTCTGCATTGACCATCAGGTAATGTCAATGTATACAGTCACATCTTGGGTTTTTTGAAAAATAAGTTTGCAATGAACAAACTGCTGGCCTCACAGAATTCAGCCAGTCAGTCAGTCAGTCAGTCAGTCAGTCAGTCAGTCTCCTGCTTCATTTCTTGATCCTAAGCTAAATTTTCCTACAATTTTTGATTGTACTGTTTCCTACTTTGGCATTCCGATCTCCTATGATTAACAAGAGGTCCTGTTTTGGTAGGAGATCAATTTCCTCCTGGACTTCTGCAAAGAATCTTTCAATTTCTCCTTCTTTTGCCTTTGTAGTTGGAGCATAAACTTGAATTATGGTTGTATCAGTAGGTTTTCCCTGAAGTCTTATTGATATAATTTGGTCAGACTTTGCACTGTATCCTTTGACTGCTTTTGCTGTATGTCTCCTCACTATAAATGCCACCCCATTTCTTCTTACATTTTCATTTCCTGAGTAAAACACAGTGTAGTTATCTGATTCAAAATGTCCCATTCCTGTCCACTTTAGCTTCTTTTTCGTGGTCTCTGTGACTCACACAAATGGGTTTCGTGCCTGCACAGAAACAGCATTTGGAACCTTCTAGAACCTACCGTTGGCATTTGGGTGGTTGATCCATCCTCCATCCCCTCAGGGTATATAAGCCTCCACCTCGTGTAATGGTCAGTTCCTTTTTATGCACCGTGTGTGCAGCGTATAGGAGCCTCTTTGCTAGTGTGAACGGGATTTTTTTCCCCAATTTCTGGCATTTTGGACTGATTGTTTCAGCTTGGGATCGGATCGGACTTGGATTATTCTTTTAGATTGTGCTATTTGGCAAATTGTATGGCAACGGCTGTATTCAAGCGTTGCTTGATCTGTGGAGGTAAAATACCTGATAAAGGACGGACACCCAAAGTGCCTCCTTTGTTTAGGTGAGGGCCACAACGTGGGAGCTTGTCATCATTGTCAGCTATTTTCTACACAAACTTGTCGCAATAGGGCCGCTCGGCTGAAAGCCCTATTGTGGGACAACGTGTTGATTTCTTCAGAACTGCCCAAGCAGACTGAATCTACTCCTTTACCATCCAGTATGGCTCATTCTACTTTGTCCTCCACTTCCCAATGAAACATGTCGGTACCATCATCGAGACTGAGATCTCGTTTGAAGCTGAGACCTCGAGATCAGGCGTTGTCTGGTCATGCTGATGATCATCAAGACCGTACTTCTCCTCCACCTAGTACTGAACTGCCTAGGAAGGAAAAGGATCAGAAGAGGAAAAATAAGGAGACTGCTTCGACAGAAGCTAAGAGGCAGAGGAGAAGGGATAAGTCTAAGGCACATCCTTCATCTCCAGTGAGGAAACCAACTCCTCAAGAGCCTACCTCAGAGGAAGTACCGGCCCCTCAACATCAAGGATCCCAGGAAGTTATACCTTCCGAGGAGATTGAAGAGGTATGTATTGGCTCAGAGGGAGAGATACTGGAAACCTCCCCTCAAATTTCTGTCGGGTCTCCTTCAAACCACAGTGTGCTTGCAGTCTCCTGCTGTAGGGCCTTCTGGGCACAGAAGATCTTTGACCGAGTGATCCAGAATGCTTTGGCGTACCCTGCCTTCACCCCTAAGGTCTGCTTACCAGGATGATCAGTCGGTCAGCACTTCCTCATATTGGTATCGACATTATAGGGAAAGATCTCCCTGTCAATACTGTGATGATGTTTCATATGATTCAAGGAATATGTCCCCTTATATGGACGATTTGGAGCAATATGAACAACATCATCAGTATCGAGATGTTTCTGATGAACGGTACCATCGTGTCACTCATCACTCTCGTTCTTTGTCAAAGACTCCTCCATGTTGGCAGGTGATAGCATCTTCTGGCCTCACATCTGCCAGGCGGGATTGAACTGTGGATGATAGGCATCAAGAACGCCTCCCAGAGGGAAGGAGGAGACAGTCTATTGTTATGTCTCCTCAAGTTTATTGGATCCAATTACTATTGGTTTATTGGATCCAATTGCTCGGTATCCTCGGCAGTATCTCATGGACTAGATATTGAGTCCAACTTCGTCTCCACCGCTGAAAGAATTTCACCTACTGATGATGTGCGATCATTTTCGGACCTTGTTCTCAGAATGGCCAGATCGTTGAACTTACAAGTTGAAGACCACAAGGAAGATCTGAAAGACCTGATTTTCCAAGACTTGCAAGACTGTGATCCGGTACTGTCTATATTTGCACCGCTTCCGTATCTGTCACAGACAGTGAAGAAGTCATGGTCGACACCATCTTCGGTACCATCTATGTTTAAGAAACTGGAGTATCTGTACCATCTTGTTGAGGCTGATGATGACTGGTGGGTCCAACACCCTAAACCAAACTCTATTGTGGTGGATGTGGCACAGTCAGAGCAATCGCAGAGACTTCATGCTGTTTCTGCTGATCATGAGGGGAAAAAGTGGATAATATTGGTAAGAAATCCTATTCAAATACAGCCTTGTTGTTTAGGATTTTGAATTATGCCACCTGCATGGGCGCATACCAAGAGTTCTTGTGGGGTTGAATCAAACCCTATCTGGAAATGCTTTCTGATACCAAGAAGAAGACTGCTACTGCATTATATGGTGAGGCTTACCGTCTGTCATCTCAACAAATCACTATAGCTAAACACATCACAGACTGTAGTAGTAAAGCTGTGGCAGGTGCCATAGTGATTTGGCAACATGCTTGGCTTCATTCATCTGGGTTGTCTCAGCAAGCCAAGATGATGATTGAAGACCTACTCTTTGATTCTCTAAGGTTGTTCAATGCTGGTACCAGCAAAAAGCTAGAAAATGCCCAGAAAATGCATTTGACAGCTAAGAAATATGGGCTTCCAGTGTTGACATATCAACAGCGTTATCGATATCGTTGGTATCAGCCATTTCAGGGGAGAACGTTGAGTCCAACTCCACCTCAGCATAGACAGAGCACTCCTCAACAATTCTCAACAAGGAAGTTTCTGTCTGCAAAGTACAAGCAGTCTCAATATAAGAAACAACAGTCAGACCAGAACAAGTGTAGAGTTTGACAACCAAGGTCACGAGACCTTTCTGATGGATACCAGCCTTCGACAAGCACAACACATCCCTTCTGTTGTGAATTTGCATTCAGACAAGCACCTAAGTCTCCATTCCAAACCACCCTTTGAGGAAAGACTAAGCTACCATGTCTAGGTTTGGTTGGTGATCACCTCAGATTCTTGGGTCCTAGACATCATAAAGGATTGGTATGTCGGAGTTTTGACATCTACCACCAACAGGTCGAATTTGGAGGACTATGCCATCTCCAGAGTTCGAAGAGGAGATATCAACGTTGCTCCACAAAGGAGCAATAGAAATAATCACCACAACTCAATTGAAAAGAAACTTCTCTTCGAGGTATTTTCTAGTGAAGAAAAAAGATGGAGGCCTCCGGCTTATATTGGACTTGAGAGGCATCAACTACTGTATCCAACCAAAAAGGTTCAGAATGGTGATTTTGACTGCTATCCTGCCACTCTTAAAAGGGGCGATTGGTTTGCAACCTTGGATCTAAAGGAGGCATATTTCCATATAGCCATAAGACCAGAGCACAAATGGTTTCTTGCCTTCACTATCAGGAGGCACACATATCGTTTTCATGTCATTTCTTTCAGCATAAGCACAGCTCCGAGGGTCTTCACGAAATGCATGTCTGTTGTCACAGCTTTTCTTCATCAAAAAGGTATCGTGGTGTTCCCGTATATAGACAACTGGCTAATAGTGGCATCCTCTCGAAACCAACTATCCATGTATCTCAGGGCCACCATTTCTCTTCTCAGAAAGTTGGGTTTAATGATAAATTACAAGAAGTCAACCTTGGTACCATCCCAACAGATCAAGTACATCAGGACAGTGTTGGACTCAAGTCGGCAAAGAGCCTTTCTTCCACAGGACAGGTGGGAGAAGATTCTGCAATGTCTGACAAACATGCAACGACTCCGCAGAGTGTGAGCGAAGGTGGTTCAGGTTGCGCTAGGAGTGATAGCGTCAGCTACGCTCATCATACCACATGCAAAGCTAAGAATGAGACCACTACAATGGTGGTTTATATGTCGGTTCAATCCTCTTCAAGACCATCATCTCAAATACCTGACAGTACCGAGGACTATCCTCGTGTCTCTGGATTGGTAGACAAGACCAGAGAACGTGTTGAAAGGAATGCCTTTCCTTCCTTGACCACCGCTGCTGTCGGTGACAACGGATGCTTCAATGGAAGGCTGGGATGCTCACCTTGGAGCTCTTATGATACGAGGTTGTTGGACATCTCAGGAGAGGAATTTTCATATCAACATTTTGGAATTCATGGCAGTACTGAAGGTGCTGCAAGCATTTCAGCACTACCTGTGTGGGAAATCAGTCCAAATCATGACAGACAATACCACAGTGATGTACTACATAAACAAACAAGGCAGGAATTGGTTGCGTGTGTTGCTGAACCTGTCAGTGCAACTATGGGAGTGGTGCCTGTCATGACGGAGTCTTCCTTCGGCGGTTCATTTGCCAGGAGACCAGAACGTCCTGGCAGACACACTCAGCAGGACACTGTGGTCTTGCCACGACTAGATGATCAACAAGGGTGTCATGCAGGAAGTGTTCGCAAAGTGGGGATTTCCTCACATAGATCTCTTTGTATCGAGACTGAACACCCAATGCAAACTGTACTGTTCCTGACACTTGAAGGGGCATCGAACTCTGGGGATGCCTTTCTGTTCAGTTGGATGGGACCGAGGGTCTATGTGTTCCCACCATTTCCCTTGATAACGAAGGTGATTGCCAAAATTTGCCAAGACACAGCAAAGGCGATACTTGTAACACCATAGTGGCAATCTTCTTCAGTTATTGCAAGGGAGGTACTGACTGCTGCTGTGCAGACAAGATCTGCTCAGCATTCACAACGGTACCATCTTCCATCTCAACATTCAAACACTGCACTTGACAGCATGGAATCTACTGTAATAGATAGCCTACACAATGCCATAAGACGTATCGTGTTGGCTGCACATAATACCTCAACGTTGAAGTCTTATGCATGTAAGTGGGGTAAATTCTATGATTACTTGAAATGACAAGGTGTTTTCCCTACAGATTGTGACAATGTATATGTCTTGTCCTTTCTAGCAGAGTTGTCAATTCAGGGTTTGTCTTTATCCTCAATGAAATGTTATTTAGCTGCAGTTTCATGTAATTTTCAAAAGACAGGGTAAACCATCTTGTTTTTCAGACCCCATGATTAAGATGTTTACCCAGGGCTATAAACAGTTACATCCTCCAATCCACCCCCCACCCCCGGGATGGAACTTGAATTTGGTGCTGAAACACCTGGCTGCTAGGCCCTTCAAGCCTATGGCAACCTGTGACATGCAACTGCTCGCATGGAAAACTGCTTTTTTGGTTGCAATAATATCTGCAAGGAGGGCTAGTGAACCCTGTGCACTCAGGGTTGATCCTCCTTATTTGCGATTCCACAAAGATAAGGTGGTGTTAAGACCAGACATAACATTCTTGCTGAAAGTGGTGTCATATTTCCATCTGAACCAAGATATAGTATTACCATCTTTCATGCAAAATCCTGGTTCAGACATGGAGAAAACTCTGCATTCTTTGGATGTCAGAAGGGCATTGGCGTTTTATATTCAATGTACTTCTTCAATTAGAAATTCAAAGAAGTTGTTTGTTATTCAGTATCTAAACAGGGGAATCCAGTATCGCCTCAAAGGCTCTCTAAATGGGTGGTTTCCACCATTAAGTTATCTTATGAACTAGCAAAAAAGAAACTCCCTGATTCTATACGAGCTCATTCCACAAGATCTATGGTAGCTTCTGTGGCCTTTTTGCATGGGGTATCTCTCTATGAAGTCTGCAAAGCAGCTACCTGGTCTCAACCTCATACATTTATCAATCATTATAGGGTTGACAACTGTTCTAGGAATGATGCATGTTTTGGGAGAGCTGTATTGTTTTCCTCTGTGGGATGAAGGAGACAATATTATCTGTTTTATTAATAAATGTTATTTATTATCTTACATGTTGGTGCTGACTAAAAAAAAAAAAGGGGGGGGGAATGGGGAACCAGAAGTTGCAATAAGTGCTTTTTCAGCAGCATGACGTAACCTCCATCCTTCCTGGTTAGCTTGCTAGTCTCCCATTTGTGTGAGTCACAGAGACCACGGAGAAGAACAGGTTGCTTACCTGTAACTGTGGTTCTTCAAGTGGTCATCTGTGAACTCACACAACCCCTCCCTCCTCCCCTCATATGTCCTGCTCTGCGGTGGTTCTGTTTCTGCCACGCACATGGCGACAGAATTGACCATTACACAAGGTGGGGGCTTATATACCCTGAGGGGATGGGGGATGGGTCAACTGCCAAAACACCAACAGTAGGCTCTAGAAAGTTCTGAATGCTGTTTCTGCACAGGCACGAAACCCATTTGTGTGAGTTCACAGATGACCACTCGAAGAACCACAGTTACACATAAGCAACCTGTTCTTCCTCACTCCAAGTATTGCAATGTTTATATGTTCCATTACTATGTCAAGCTCCCTTGTTTCATGCTCGTCACCTTCCATGTTCCTCTAATATGTGTTGTGTAGCTTCAGTCTTTCCTTTCACCTCTGAGCATGACAGCAGCTGACCATCCTTTCAGCTTAAGTCCAGTTGCGTCATTAGCCACAGCTAATGGTGCTATTCATACTTGTCCTCCACTCTTCCCTACTAGCTCATTGAGTGCCATCCAACCTGGGAGTCCAATTTTCTGGCACTATTGCTTGTTTAATTTTGAATTGTCTCATCATAGAGTTTTCATGATAAAAGACCCTCAAAAGAGGTTTGCCACACCTCCTCCTGCACAGTACTAACCAGCGTCAGCTATGGTGCCACTGCCATTGAGAGATCTTCTGCCAATGTCACCCCCCCCATCACCACCACTACTGCTGCTGCCCAGTAGCTGTTTTGCACATTTAGTCTGGCTCCTTAGCAAAAGCTTGTCTGCAATGGAAGACCATAGCAGCAGCATTGCTGTGCCATTGGCATGGCCCCTTTGCCTCACAGGAGCACTTAATTCCACCACCTTGGGATGGAATTCCATTGTTACGGACATGAAGGTGAAAAATTTCCTCCAAATTTACTTTCTATTCCCATCACTATTTTCAGTCTGGGAGAGAAGGGAACCATGACAAGAAGTTTTGGTGGGGGGGATCTTTTTTACCCATTGACTGAAAGGGAATTAGAATTCAAAAGAAATGCATAATAGAAGGAAGGAGGATGCAAAAGCTTTTTTGCTTCCAAGTCTAAACTGAAGGTTAGGCATAGTCCACCTGCATCAACACTACCTGACAAAAAGAAACCATAATTTTACATATGTGATTTATAGATATTATATATATTTTTTAAAAACCCAGTAACAGTTATCTTGTCCTCAGTCACAAATAATTTGGAAAATCAGAGGACTCAACAGTTACATGGCTCAGCATGTGCTGTTTCCCTGAGTGGTTGTTACTCTGCTACTGCTCAGATTTTTTTCTCTGTCCCCTTCCTCTTCCACTAATCTCCCTGATTTCATTCCATTTCTCAGGACTGAATTTCTGAAAGACAAAAGAGAACAAATCCTGGACAAAATTAGAAAGAAAGCCACTTCCTTTTCACAACACATTTAGACATCAAACATGTAAATGAAAACAAAAAACTGCCACTTTGAGTAACGCTTACCTTAAAATGTTTCTTTACATTCTCTAAGGAGCTTATCTGTCTGCAACTGGCCATTCTTTCTGGATGGCAGGAAGAGTTTTATTCCATCAGCATCTTTCCCATATTTGTTTATAAGAGATAGAACCATTTCACAACTGTACCAGAGTACCATGCTGTTTATTCCAATAGTGAATGATAGGATCCCCTCCACTTCTTGCTTGATGTGTGGAACAATAATAGAAGCAAAAACAGCTGGAAGAAGATACATTGATCACTTTTTTTCTGTATAATCTGCATAATTTAGTATATGATTAGATTATGCACAAGCATAATCTAATCATAGACTAAAATATAGAAAGATTTCTATATCCATTTGCGGTTATAAAGACCCCTGTTACCCTGATTTCTGGGGGTCCCATGAGGGACACCTAAGTGCGCTCCAAATTATACAAGTAGGGGAAATTAATCAAAGAGCACAAGCTAGCAATATGAGAGGTAGGGCAACAGAGCGAGATCTTTCACCCAATGTCTACGGGGTCAGGCTGAGTCAAGGAGTAAACAGAAGTAAATAATAATTGTTGTTTTCATTAAAATACAGACAAACAAGTGTATGCAACACATTCACACAGAGAACTATAGAAATAAAGGTTGGAGTTGGATAGAGGGATTTTTAGAGGAGGTTTTGGTATGGGAGATACTACACCTGTCCTGAAGTCCGGGTAGTCAGAAGAAGAAGTTCGTGGAAATGAAGTTTCTCAGCACGTGGAGCTGAGGGGAAGGCTTGCTAAATGAAGTGGCAGCAAGGTGGGATGGAAGCCAGGAGCAATCCAAGGAAGCTCTCAAAGTCAGGGGTTTTTATAGGGGAAAATGTGGTCGTAGGCTAGTCCGTTCTTGGGGACAACAAGGAGTTTCGGGCTGGAGACAAAGCCTCCGAAAAGTCAGAATTTTACATGATTGAGTTAAGACCAAATTGTCAATAAAGTAGCCAGTATGCAAACACAGAGTGCTTGACAGATGAGTATTCGGCTAGTCAAGCTGCCTGCTCGGGGCAGGGAGTTCTTTGTAAGTAGCATGCATACATAATGTGGTACTTGCCTTGAGGTCTTTCTGGCCTGCCTGTATTTGTGTGGAATATTACAGCGATTAGCGGCCGTGCCTGTATGCGAGCTTGTCCGGGGGCCTCGCATGCACGTGGAGGAAAAAGGGTATAGTAGGCCAAATTGTTGATATCAAAATGATATCTAATATCCCACAAGTCCAGGCTAGGAAGTACAGTAACACTCCTGATGCTGAAATTAATAATTTACACTATTTTAAATTCTCATTGGGAGAGAGTAGGCTGTATTTGAAACTAGCTGTAGTGCACAGCATTGCTTTGGAGAATGATTGATTGATTGATTGACTAAATCATTCAGTTCCAGTTGTTTTGGAGGATGAGTCCCTGTCTTTTTAGGTGCTCAAATATTCCTCGCATTAGATCTCAGCCTCAGTTGCTCTTGAGACTGCCAAGCACACTAGTCTGTTTTGTGTATGGCATGTAGCCATAAACTATTTAAACTATTTAAACTATTGCAGATATTCTCTAGAATTTGGAGAAAATCCACCCAATCATTTATATGTGAATGATATGTAACAAACAAACATAATCATGATTGGCATCCTGCCGCATATTTATAATGTCATAAGCCAGACAGAGAGCCAGCATGCTGTAGCATTTGAGCATTTGATGATGACCTCGGACGCCAGAGCTCAATTCCGTGTTTGGCCATGGAAACCCACTTTGTGACCATGGGCACATCACACACACTCAGCCCACAAAACCAATGATAGGCCTGCCTTGGGGTCACCCTAAGTCAGAAAGGACTTGAAGGCACACAACAGTAATGAAGGTAGACTAAAGATATTGTAAATATTAAATTCACATTTATAGTCATGATGCCTGCAGTGATTGTAAACACACCTTAGGATCTCCCCCTTATGCTAGACAGTAAGGAGCTATGCCTACAGAAGGAGTTCTGTGGTGTTAGGCAGAGGGTGGCCTTGCATCCTCCCATCCTGGCGAGAATACGGTGGTCACATTGTTGTTTGGGACCTTGGAACTCCTTCATTAGTGCAGTTCCCTGGCTTTTAAAGTGGGATTTATAGAGAGCTCAAATTGTTGGATGCAACTGTGATGACAGGGCTCCACTGTCATAGGTAAGTCTGAAAAGGCTTGGTTTCAGCCTTTATAGAGTTACAGCAAAATTTTTAAACTCAGTTCATCAAAACCTTTCAAAGGCTATGCTACCCTGTATGAAGGAAAACCTAATTACACACCCATTCCCATTGAAGTGAATTTTGTGTATGTTCCCAGCTGCTCAGTTCTGATGGCAAAACTTGTTTAATCACTTCTGTGCACTTTTGCATTCAGACCAGGGGGGTTCAGATAAAGCTGCTAATGTGTTGAAAGGTCATATGGGGGAACTGCAAGGTCCCAGCCTCTAAGCCTTTCTCTTACACACACCCAACTGCCTGTACTTTTGGGAACTGTTTAAAGAGGTCTCCCACCATGGAGAACGCTGTGCAGGGAAGTCAGTAATCTCATATACCCCTTCAAGAGCTCAAAGTGCTATTTGGAAGAAGAAGGAGAGGGAGGAGGAGGAGGAGGAGGAGGAGAGCAGCAACAAGTAGTTACTTATTGCTCTATATTTTTAAAAGTGGTTTGTTGTTGTCGTTGTCGTCGTTGTCATTGTCATTTCCAACTTATGGCAGTCCTGAGGTGAACCTATCATGTGGTTTTCTTGGCAAGATTTGTTCGGGGGGTTGCCTTTGCCTTCCTCTGAGACTGAGAGAGTCTGGCTTGCCCAAGGTTACCCAGTGGGTTTGCTTGACTGAGTAGGGATTTGAACCTCTAGTGTTGGGATCCAGCATTCAAACCAATATACCACACTGACTCTCTAAAAGTGGATTGCTGTTCTTTATTTGCCAGCCCTTCTTCCACAAAGTACCACTTTACATTATAATTGAACCACATTATGTCACGTGGTTACTGGCCCGCAAATCAATAAGGATCTTTGCTAGTGGGCTTACAACTATTGGCTAACTGGCACATCTCCATAACCCTTGAAGGCATGCTTTCAAAACATAGCAGCCTTCATCAGAACCCTCATCCTGCCTGAGTTATGAACCACAGTCATAAGTCTCACCTACAGATACTTGGTGATGAATTCATCTTTCTAGAAAAGCTGCAGCTCATTTCTTTTGTTCCTTCACTTCTTTTTGTAAGTTTATCTATTGTCTATGTCTTTTACAAATTCAATTCTGCCCTCACAACACAACTTGTTCAATTGTTGTTATTGTTTTATAAAAGAAGTTTCGGTCTTTGTGACTGATAAACCCATGGTTTTCTCTGGGATTTCTTGCATTCCAGATAACTCAATAGTCTACAAGAAAGCCATTGCAATTAAAAGGAAGGATGGAACAATGGATGTCGATGATTTGAAATCCTCCATTCCAATCCACTGTGATGGTTTCTACCTGTTCTTCCTGGAGGGGACCATCCAACTGAACGGGGAAAAGGACTCATTGGAGCTCAAGGTCTACCATCAGCCCGGGGAGCCCAGGGAGCCCTTCTTGACCATTACGTGCCGTGGCAGGAAGACCATAGCGAAAGAAGTCATAGTGCGTGAGTTTCGTTCTCAGGATGAAGTCTTTTTAGAATATAATGGTTCTAATGATGAGGCAAATACTGACACCTACAAACAGGACCTGACACTGACCCTCATCATGTTAACTCCTCCTTCATATTGTTATTCCAAAAAATTGAAAGTAATATAATGAACTCAAAGTAGGCATCTGGGCAGTGATGAACAATGGCATACTGATTCTGAATTATTCTTATTTGAGATTGTTTACCACTTGATGTGTATTTAAAAAAAATCTGGGTAATTAGTGTAAATCAGCTAATAACAGACAGATGAACAGTGAAATGGCTGCAGTTTGTTTCTTCTCAATACATCACTTGCATGGGGCTTCTTTTCTCTTTGCTAAAATCAAGCCTATTTCAAAGTCTATAAACTATAAGATCTCTCTGTCTCTCTTTGTGTGTGTGCGTGTGTGTGTGTGTGTGTGTGTGTGTGTCGAGAGAGAGAGAGAGAGAGAGAGAGAATAAAATGGTACTCTCCTCAAAAATAGCCTGGTTCACTGGACTACCATCTGAAGTGGCAGAAAAGTTTCTGAATAACTTTCAGAGATCCCATGACATAGATATAGAATGATTGTTTGGTATAATATAGCACGGGCTGCTTATAGCTAGAGTGAGTGAAATTGGAATATTTTCCACTTTGCTAAGAACTCTCATGTATTATATCTACTGCAACCATATCAGATTCCATGGGCTTTGCTAGCCAGAAAATATTTTGCAGTTCTGAACCTGATTAAGGAAATGCGCTTCTGGAGCATCCTACTACTGAGACTGTTAAGTTCTAAGCCATGGAGCTATGGAGAAAAAAATTATCTATTTTGAGAATGGTGGTTGAAGTTAATATTATGCTGAAGGAAAGAAGGAGGAAGCAGTCACCAGCTCCGTAAAACAGTAAAGGGAAAGCAAGGCATAAAAATGTAGAGAGTCTTGTAAACAATGCAAATGAACAAACTAGCCTTGGGAAAGTATCCTTCTCTGTCTAATATCGGTAAAAGCTGAAAGGGGGAAACCCTGCACTGTCTGTTCTCAAAATGAAACCTGAAAGCGTAATCAGTGTCTTTATACCTCCTTCAAAGAGCAGCCACAAGAACTTCAATTTAAAATCCAGGCTATGGAGAGAAGTGGGTTTAACCTTTTCCCTCAGTATCATTTTCATGAAGAGAATTGTCCTCCCAATGATTTGTGTGTGCGTATGTGTGTGTGCACACATGCGAAAAAACAGGGGGAAAAACATATATTCTTCAGTAGCTCTGGGGTGAGATTTATGAGAAAAATGTCACAGAAGAAAAGCACTAGTGTCCTGGTATTTCTGAAAATTAAGAGAGGGAAAATGCATTCCTGCACCTTTGCCATCACATCTGTTTTATCCAGACTCTATTTCTATGGATATCAGTTGCCTTTGTGAGTGAATGCGCCACTCTCTCTAGGAATTGAAAACAGTGCTGCTAAGCCATGTGCCAGATAAAATAGACTAATAAGTATTCACATTTTTTTTCTGATTCAGAGGACTATCAGTAAGACCATATAATAATGCTCAAATTTGGAAGTCTCTTCTCACTGGCAGCATCTTACCATTATTGACCCAAAATTACCTTTTTCCTTTTTGAGCTTAATAATTTGGAACATAATTTTGAGATGTACTATTTTTATTTTTAGCTACTCATAGTTACTGTATTCTTTAGTTACTACTGTATTATTTAGTAGAGACCAACATCTAATATTTTGATACATAATTTTGACATCCTCTCTCCCCAGGACTGTAGGAGATCTCCTTTCTCTGTGCTATCTCTTTTGTCTACTTTCCTCTCGCGTCCTTGCTTGATCTTGACTCCAAATTCACTTTTTTTTCCCTCTCCTAGATCTTTTTCCCTCCTGCCCCCTACAACCTGTACTCCACAATCTACTGTGCCTCTCATTACCTACTGTAATCCTGTGTCTTGAAGACATCTCTCCTAGCATGCTAAGCATCCCCAAGTTTTCATTGATTTCTTGTCTCCTCCTTGTCTCTCATGTGCCCCTACCTCACTCTCCTCTCTCTTCACTGACAGATTCTGTTTATAGTCGAGCTTCACCACCACAAGCACAATAAAATGTAAAATTCTTAGAAAGCTATCATACTTTCCCACAATTGTGCATTTATAATGTTTGTGAACATTTGCTATTGTGTATGTGCCATTCAACTAGCCATATAATTGCATTATTACAGAATTAGTTTTGTTTGAAGTTGTGGGACAATATCTTCAATATAACAAAGTAATGTAACTGTAAATAATTGGATTTCAGAAGGCTTACAAACAATGGGGACAATTAATTTCTAGGCGGCGTGCTATGCTATTCCACTGGGATGTACAGAAGTATCCTATTTTGGAACATTTCTTCTAGGACTTAGATGGATTCCTTACATATTTCAAAAATAGAGAACTAACTTTAAAAAAGATAAGATATTTTTTATCTTTAGAAATCAATTCATATTCTGACTTTAGAATTTATAATGAATCCTTGAGGTGGCTTATGCCATGACCCAAACCCTGAGAAGCAGGCAAGACTCACACAGTAAGAAAGGAACTTCTTCTATCTATCTTGCTTTTTCTTTTTCATTTCCACCTTTTTTTAAAAAAATGCTGCTGCTGTTGCATTACCAGTAGCAGTCCACCAACACTATGCTCTGAGAAAGAGATTTGTGCTTGGAAGGAAGAGGAAGGAGGCTGCTCTCCTAAAAGGTAACATGATATTCTGTGCTGGGCCTGTCTTCTCTGCACCCAGAAAACAGTTCAGACCTTTCACAGCATTCTTAGTTTGACTGGAATAAAGAAAGCAAAGTAGATTCAAACTCAAACTCTCCCAGCAGTTTCCTACAGATATTGAGCAACATGGGGGAAGATGGCAACCGGGGGGGAGGTGTGGTCAAGGCTGAGCAGAAAGTATATTTGGAACTAATGTTCCTACTGCCCTAGTGCCAAGGTAGAAAATTGCACTCAGTGAGAAGAATTGCAGATGTTTTCCTCTGGCATAGACATCTACCAGGGAAAATCCCATGAAGTCCAGAAATTGCTGGTTGTCAGGAGGTTTGGAGATCCATATTGTCAGATGTCGAAAATGATGTCTCATCAGATATACTCTGCAGCAAACCTATATAAGACCTATTCCCGTCCATTTAAGTGACTTCAGTTATGGTGGCATGGCCTTTGCAAGGGTTGCAAGCACTAACTCATGGTTAAACACAGGGGTGACAATCACAGATACCAAGAATCCATAAGTTTTCATTAGTGACAAGGGGATAAGTATGATTTGGACTGGATATCCCTTGTGGTCTCTTCCAGCTCTATGGTTCTATGATACCAATGGGAATGGATCAGCACCCTACCATAATCCATTTAGGAGTCAAAAGGTGGAGTTAATTTATTTATTTTTAAATTATTAAAACTTTTCTATTCTATGCTAAATCACCAGGTCTCAGAACATAACAGAAAAAATATCCAAAACAATATCATAACAGAAATAATATCAGTTTGGGACAATTTAAAAAATTAATTTAATAAAATTTAATAAAATTCAGTTTTTATACTTAAAAACAATAGAGATCAGTTTAAACAGATTAAAATTACATTAAATAGTGTAACAAGCTAAAACAGTTTAAAATCATGGTCCCGCACAGTTGATTTGGAGGACACCAATTAAATCCTAAATTAAATCCAAAAGAGAAATGTTTTAACTTGGTGCTAGAATCAGGTAAACTAGTTGGTTAGGCTACAAGTTTTATTTAGGCCCTTTTTGCATGAGGACCGTGCCCCAGCATGGGACTGCGAGAGGAGTGGGACCACAATGACACTTCTGCATGATGTCGTGGGCCCACCTTTCTCCTGTCGCCAACTGGCACGATCGTGAGGTAAATCATTGGTGGAGTTTCTCCTTCAATAACCAACGATCATGCAACACTCCTGTACTTACCTGCCATGCAGAGGCTCAGGAAGTGCAATGGAGGCATTTCCTGCCCCAGTGCAACATGTGAAATTACCTGGCTATGCTGTGGAAGGAAGAGGCATGTCCTTCACGCTCCCTTCTGTAGGGAGCCAGTTGGGTGCAGAGGGCGGCGTTTCCATCATGCTCCCTTCACAGAAAAGGCACTGCCGAGATCATGACCGTAAGATGACAGAGCAAGGTAATGTGTGGAAATGGCCTTAGTTTTTTTGATCAGGCTCGAGGCCTTTCTGCCCTACACTGTTATAATGCTATAATTCCACTTTCAACAGCCTATGGAATCCTGGGGTTTGAAGTTTAGGGAGGGATGGTTAGAATTCTCAGCCACAGAGCTCTTTGACTTCAGCAAACAGTAAAGCCCAGAATTCCACAGGATGTTGAAAGTAGAATAATAGCACTACAGCAGTGTAGTTTGGAAAGGCCCTTGGTCTCGTAAGAGTCAGTGACATTTCTTGCTATTATTGTTGCATATAGAGTATCCACAGGCTCTAAGTAGCTGAAGTATGATGAGCCTCTCAGAATACAGGTGGTATTGGATCCAGCTGTATTGTGGGGTGTCAAATAGGTGGTGAGTAGGTTCAATATAAGAGCTAGGAGAAATAACAGTGGGAACACTATTAGCTTGGCTAGGGAGCCTATCCTGCAGGCAAAGAAAAGAGTGGCTAAAGCTTTGAGGACTTCAGTGCATCAAGGAAATGTCAGTGGACTTTCTGTAGATAAGTGGGTCTCCTGGCACTTTTTGCCTCTATGTACAGGACAGGCCACTGCATGGCTTTCTTGGGAAACAGGAGAAGGGGGAAGTGGAGCGAGGATTGCCAGCAGTGCCTGTGATCCTCACTCAGCTTTCCTCCTCTACTCATTCCCTCCTGCCAGCCACTGTATGGCCATGTCAGGGTGATGGGAAGGAGGTCAAATGAGGATCACCACAGACGGCTGTGTTTGCTCTCTTTCCCTCTACCCCCTCCTGCTGGCTACCACATAGCTGTGTCACCAGAATGGAAAGCTGCACAGTTTGCAAAAGTTTTCTTGCAGAGGAAGAAAGTTGATTACAGTATTCATTTTCCCTTCATAAATAAGTAAGCCACCTCATGGAAGTAAAACTTATTTAATTCAATGTTGCTTACATTTGAGTAGGCATTTATAGGATTCTATTGCAAATATTGATACACCCCAAATAGGGGATGATTAAATATTACACTATGCAATCTTATGGATGCCAACTTAGAGGTAAATCCTATTGAATGCAATGCAGCTTTCTCCTAAGTAAGTGGAGATGGGACTGCAGTCTCAGTTTCTGAGCATCTCACATTTTCCACAGAACACTCCAACTACTCTGAGTATGGCAAAGATAAGATTAAGGAATGACTTGATCACACTCATTAAATACCTCAAGGTCTGCCACAATGAGAAAGGTGCAAGCTTACTTTCTGCTGCCTCAGAGATTAGAACTAGGTCTAATTCTTTTAAGTTACAGGAGGGTAGATTAGAAGGAACTTCTCGACAATGAGAGTAGTTCAGTAGTGGAACCAATTGCCTGGAGAGATGGTCTCCTTTTCTACATGTCTTCAGAAAGAGGTTGGACAGCTACTTGCTGAGGCTGCTCTAACTGGAGGTCCTGCATTGAGAAAAAGGTTGTACCTTATGGCCCATAGGCTCCTTCTAACTCGATGATTCTATGGCTCAAGCCAGCAAAAAAGGGTGTGTTTTAATTCCCTAACTGCAACCAGACAACTTCCATGTATGGCTCTACAGAACTAAGACTCAGATGGAAAAAGGCATCTTTGATACTTTGAAAACAAGTAAGCCACCGTATGATGAAGAAGACATCACAAGATGGAATGATAGAAGCCCTAAGGCAAAAGGGCTTATAGTTTGATGCTTCAGGGAATGCTCAACTTATACATATGAAAAATGAAACATTTGCTAAGACTATGATTCAATATTTTTTCTTTTTTGCAATTTTTTATTTAATTTTAACACACATAATAAAAGATAAAACAAAGTCAACATACTTATAAAATTCTCATTCAATCATTCTTCTACTAACACACCTTGACTTCCTCCTATATAAAAAAATTTCCTACACAAGAAATCTCAATTGAAAGTTTGAAAAAGATAAAAATGGATATGTTGCCCTATAATTCCTCAGTGATTTTACCACATGAAGCCCTTTGTAGGAGAGGAAATATTCCCAAAGGTAAATGGATCACTTATGAGTTGGTGATATTTCACAAAGATTATTATAGAATTAAAATGCAAGAAGAATTATTGGCAGAAGAGATAAGATGTCATTGGCTTCTATATAGACAATTAAGAAAGAAATTGAAAATAGCTTTAAGATTAAATGGAATGCAAGACAAAAATACTGAACTAGAAATGATACTATTTACTGACAAAGAGAAAGCACTTTTGAAAATATTGAAATATTATTAAAATGAGAATTAGAAGAAGTTATAAAAGATTAGTATGATAAAAGGGCCTCCGGAAATTGGGCACAATATAGAATAATCTCCGTGGGAGAAAAGATGGTCTATAAGAGAGAATTTATATAACATGCACTTTAGGTGGTACATGAAGCCTGATAAACTATCCAAGATGTATAAAAATTATGATGACAGGTGTTAGAAATGTAATGTTGAAAAAAGTATTTTATTTCACGTGGTTAAAAAAGTTGGGAATCCATTCATTTACAGACTGAGAAAACTCTTAAGATGCAGATGCAAATGCAAATGACAGAAGAAACATATATGTTAGGAATAATTGACAATAAACCGGAAAAAAGTATGGAAAGTATGGAAAGCTGATATGTCTGTGGTGGTGAGAAATGTCCTAGTTCAAAAATGGAAAGAAAACTCTCTCCCTACAAAATGAATGGGTGTTAAAATTAATAGATATAGCCCAGATGGACAAATTGACTTGTTCAATTAAAGTAAGAAGACTAGCTAAATATGTGACTGAATGGGAGAATGTATTTGAGTATATCTAAGATGTTTGGGGAGATATGCGGATAACTGGTTTTAAGGATTGAAGATAGAAGACATAATTTTTTCTTCTCTTTTTTATATATGTTTGGATTAGAATTTTAATTTTGCTAAATTTATTGTATTAAATTATCTTCATGTTGGTTAAGTTAGAGTTTGTTGATAATAGACTGTAGAGGAGATATGATGATTAAAATAAAGTTATACCAGGAATTGCCAGGAGGAAGTCAATATGATTCAATCTTTAAAGTATCCATATGGATAGACAGCTTTCCATTATCAGATTGAGCTCTATAGAGGATTAATCCTCTCCAGTAGATGGTGACATCCAATAAAGCACAAGGAGAAAATCTGCTGCTTACTAGACAAATTATCTACAGCAGGAGTAAAGTTGGATAATGAAAAAAAGTTTAGAGTTTTGCTAGGATCTTTAGCAAAGGAATTCTTTTTCCTTATTTTGGGGGGTTAATGCAATGAAACAATCTCTATTCAGAGTACTGGCAAATTTTAAAAAAAAAAACTGAACAATTGTTGTTTCAGAACAGAAGGATATCTGCTACTAAGAATACTGCCTCACACATTAGCTCGACTTACACAGTGAGAGAAGTACAAAGAGGAAGGAAATATGCATGTGAACCACCTGGAGGCCAATCAGCAAAGAGGGATGTACTTGAATGCTATACTGTGGTCAAAAAGTACATTTTAAAAGAGATTGTTTAGCCAATAAGCCAATGATAGCTCTTATTTTAAACAAAGGCAGCCTACAAGCAGCCCAAGGGAGCAACAGAAGAGAAACAATTCAAGCCATTGTAAGCCAAAGGACCTTCACAATCATAAAAATTTTATGGCAATACAGAATAAATCTAATATTGAGACCTGGATTTTGGACAGTGGAAGCACTAAATATATGATTTCCAGGCCAGACTTCTTCAATAATCTGAATTCACATGAAGCTGGAATGTGTGCGTGGCAAGTAGAAAAAAACATAGCTATGAAAGGTTACGAAGATGGTGTCTTACACTGTAATTCAGAGTATGGGAATAATCCAGTTAAAACAACAGATGTCTTGTGTGTTCCAAATTGGGATGGAAATGTTCTAAGTGTTTCTGTCTTAACGGATAAGGACTTTGAAGTGTTTTTCAGTGGCAACTTGCTCACAGCTCCCTAGCCAAGCTAATAAACAGGGTGTTCCCACTGTTATATCTCCTAGCTCTCATATTGAACCTACTCACCACTTATTTGACACCCCACAATACAGCTGGATCCAGTACCACCTGTATTCTGAGAGGCTCATCATGCTTCAGTTACTTAGAGCTTGTGGATGCTCTATATGCAACAATAATAGCAAGAAGTGGCACTGACTCTTATGAGATCAAGGGCCTTTCCAAACTACACTGCTGTAGTGCCATTATTCTACTTTCAACATCCTGTGGAATTCTGGGCTTTGTAGTTTCCTGAGGCCAAAGAGCTCTCTGGCTGAGAATTCTAAAGGCCCCTCCCTAAACTGCAAACCTCAGGATTCCACAGGATGATGAAAGTGGAATAACAGCACTATAACAGTGTAGGACAGTAATGACCATAGAAAATGGTCCCTTTTGCACCAGAATAACACTGGCACTGCCATAAGGGATGTGGTGGGTCTAATAAACCCTCTGGCTGAATTTTCATCTATGAACTCCCTCAATGCTGATAATTCCTTGGAAGTCAAGGAACTGAGTTTGGTTTTAGGTAGATACACCCGGAATCAGTTCAACAGCACAGTCCAATATGTGATGAGGTAAGGAGTCTGCCCCTTTTTCCTCAAACACTTCCTTGGCCTGGGAATCACCCTACAGTCTACAAATCCTGTCATTGCCTCACTTTCTACCTCACCCCTCTGGAGCTGTGCCAGTCCCTCTAGGCTGTAGTGCATAACTCACAGGCCACAAACTTCACTCAAAGGCCATTTTTGCACAGCATTTCTGATGCAAAAGGGCCTCTTGAGTGTCGCGCACATGTGAGGAGCGGTCCACACAACACACATTTGCGCAACGCTCAAGGGCCTGACACGGACTGTGCACGCATTTTTTCATTTTCGGCCTGAAGCCAAAAATGATACATGGTCACGCATTGCTCCGGGGCCCTGTGTGCACTTACCTGGTGTGCGGGATGCTCAGGAGCCAGGCCGGTCACACTTCCTGTCCAGTGCAGGCTGGGAAAGGTCCCGGGCTGCACTGTGAAAGGAAGAGGCAGGGCTCTCGCGCAAGCAGGAAACTCATGCAGAGCTGAACAGACAGGGAAGCAAGAGCCTTCCTCTGGAGGCTGCTTGCGTGAGCCCCACACCCCAGCACCGCGAAAGGGTAAGGTGTGAAAAGGGTCTAAAATGGGCAGTAGTTTTTATTTTCTTAAATGCAGCAACACAGCACACTTCTGCTGAAATTGCTGAGACTGAAGCAGACATAGAGCTCATAGATACAATTCCCAATTTTAGGTGCACACAGCTATGATTGGAGAAGATCATAAATCTGCATCACCCCACTTCTTCAGACAGCTCCCAAACCTGCATTTGGTTCCCACTTCTCATCCATGAGGCAAGCAAATGTTTTCTTCCTCTTATCTTAGACACACCAAGTTCTCAAAACACTCTCCTTTGCCCTTTTGTTTTTGCCTGCTCTGATCTCTACTCCTCACTAAATACATTGTAGCAATAGGCAATGGGTGATGAAGCAATTAGCCAATTGATACTTTGTAATAATACAGGCAAACTCCAAACAGGTATATTGTTGTGATCATCAATTACCACTGGATACTTTGTAGCATTACAACTAAGCTTAATGGAGTTCTACTGCAGTACTTCTACACAGACTGCAATACACCATTTCAATAACCAATAACTATTCATCCTTGCAGGTAGAAATGGCATTTGAGGCTTGGGAAGTTCACTTCATCCATTGTTCAGTCAATTTGGAGTTGTGGTGCCTCAACTGGTTTAGTCCAAGCACAATTGGTTGGGAAAGCTGTAGGAGCCACAACAGACTGCAAGGTTTGCTCATATTCCCCTACTCTCATGTGCACTGGGGAAGTTCAGTATTTGATGGGCCTCCCATCATCAGGTTTCCATCCACAGGATAGGGATTGGCAGCTTTTCCACCTCCACAGGCAATATCCTTGTTAGAACTCAGGATGCACAGATAGTTTCACTTTTTTGAACACCTCCCACCACTCGTAGCTCTTTTCTGCTCGCATTCCATTCTCACACACTAGCCTCTACCAGTCCGTTAGAATGATCTTGGTTCCCATGTTCCAGCCTGGCTCCTCCTCCTATCACTCAAACATTAAAGAAAACACAGCAGTGAAAGAAGCACAGCAAGTATGGCTAAGCTGGGCATGGCGGAGATGGTGGTGCCCTCTGACACCCCCATACAATGTCCTTATCTCATAGAAGGGATCGGCACCTTTCACCTAAAAATAATATTCCTCCCTGTGTTTTTAATTTAATTTTGTTAGGGTAATGTTTTTTGAGGGACACAATCAGTTGAATGGAAATTAATTTTGATGTACAATCCAAATCAATTTTGGGCAATCAATTTGGTTACATAAAAAAAATCAATGAGGATTGGTAACACAAAGTAGAAAAGATGTAGAGAAGAGTCAAAGTCTCAGGGTGTTAGAAATGCAATTTTATTCTTAAAGTCGGCCCAAGACATTTTGGTCTAGTAGTATTTAATGACCTTCTTCAGGGGCTAATAAAAGATGAAAGAGAAAGAGAAAGGGTAACAGGAGACAAATTATAATCTGCTGTGTCAAATATGTGCACCTATATCTTGCATAAAAATGCATGTAAAGTGTCTCATATTCTAAAACACCTGTTAACCCAAATAAACTTATACAAAAACAAAACATAACTTACAACGTAACTTTAAAATCACCTGCGGGGATTCTAAAAAGAGTGCTTTCTAAGCTTATGCCTGACAACTGATAGTTTTCAGAAGTAGGAGGCAGAGTATTATATTGTGCAGGTACTTTAAGCAAGGGTGCAGATTCTTTTTCAAACCAAGAGCTGAAATTGATCTCAGAGGAAAAAATCTCTTAAGGAGAAAGATACATTCCAGTGGTTAAGTGGGACCAAAGAAAAACAGTGAGGCCAAAGATACAAGACCAAAACTGCTGTTGACAGTAATTAAGCCTCTTCTGAGTCATGCATCAAGCAGGGGGAAAAAACTATACAAAAGCTGGGAAAATGTAGTGATGTCAATGGGGAAGGAGGGGCTAAATATCCAGAAGAACCCAGAGAGCTTGAGTGGGACACGTGGAAGGCCAGATTCTGCCTCCCCCGCCCCCCGGCCTGAGATTCCCCTTGTATTAAATAGACAGTTTGTTCCAGTGTGGGGTACAAATTAAATAAGTTTGAGGTGATATGGATGGAGAATTAGGCCATTTCCACACCAGATTGTGATAGTGCTGTTATTCCACTTTCAACATCCTATGCAATCCTGAAGTTTGCAGTTTAGGAAGGGGCAGTTAGAATTCACAACCAGAGAGCTCTTTGGCCCCAGTAAACTACAAACCCCAGAATTCCACAGGATATTCAAAGTGGAAGAATAGCACTATAACACTATAGGGCAGAAATGGCATTAATGTTTTTCTTATTTGAAAGATAAATTCCAGTAACTTCTCAATCTGTGAATATAACAATTCTTTTGCAAATGTTATGCAAATCTATGTTCTGCAGACCTGGTCCCAGGTCTTTTTCTTGCCCAAACACTTCAGCAGGCAATGGTCGTGGTTTCAATCTGACTCAAGTGGCCCTCTCTGATGATTAAAACTTCCTGTCCTTACAAATGATATAATATTCCAGTAGAATAGATTTGAATCTCTGGCAGCATTTACGAACACAGTCCACCAGATACAGCAAGCAATCTTAACACTGTTCTAGAAAGGAGAAAGTCTGGCTTTCAAAATGACTGGAACTCCCACTTGGCATTTTCAAACCGAGCCATATTGCACAAACAACAACACACATACACAGCAGCAGCACACAGTTTCTGAGCATAGTTATTACTCAGCAGGGTGAAATCGGCACAGCACAGCACTAAAATGAAACTAGAAAACTGTTGGTAAGACATAAAACTGAAACAAAATTAATGCTGCCAAAATGCGAGGAGCACCACTGTAGGGGCTTGATTATTTCCCAGTCTGTGACCGCAAATTTTTTGTACCTGGATAAGACAGAGAATTGAATGTGCTGGAGAAAAATGCAAATAGAATAAGTTTTCTTTTTTACACTCAAGACTACTGCCAGCAGAAACAGTTAATTTGGGAAATTAAAGGCCCTGTCACATTACATAGTTATAACACTGTGATTCTACTTTAACTGCTATGGGTTCCATCCTGTGGAATCCTGGGATTTGCAGTTTAGGGAAGGTCCTTAGAATTTTTAGCTAGAGAGGTCCTCTGCTCTCCTCTGACCAAACTACAAACCCTAGAATTCCATAGGATGCAACCATGGCAATTATAGTGGAACAGAGTGCTATAATTTTGTGATGTGAAAGAGCACTGAAAAGAGGGAAATGTACATAGTAACATCACCTAGAAATAACAGTGCCAAGTTCACTAATTTGCTCAACCACCACTGTCCCCATCTCAGCAGAAGAGAACCTCTGGAAATGGATATAAAGGACACAAATATGTAGGCCCTTTCCTCACCCTACCTTTTCGCGAAGTCGTCTGGTGGGGATGCTGGCAGTGGCTCTGCTGGGAGGGGAACACAACAGGTGTTGCATCAGCTATGGTTCCTGATATAATTGACAATGTTACTCATCCATGATTATGCATGGATGATTAGATTTCTAATCCATGATTGGAAAATTATTGCTATAGGTTATCTTCTTAGTGTTTTAACTTAGTTTATTGTAGCGAGCATTTAGTTAAACTGCTAAAATGGAGATCTGGTTAACTGTTTGTTTTTAAGTATAGCAATCAACAGTTATTTATTATGTATGGGCTGGGGAGTACCTAAACTGTAAATGTGGGTTACCATGGGCTGCATATCAAAGGAAGCTGCTAAGGAATTACACCTCAGTGAAAGAGAATTAAGAGCAGACGGCCACAAGGAGTCTGGCCAGTATAAAGCTGTATAAACAAATAGCAAAAACAACAGAGATGCACTAGATCAAAGTATGAAAATGAAGTTGTCAAGGGGACCACTGGAAGTTTGGGAAAGGGGAAGGTACAAAGAATCCACCAGGGGGAACTGACAGCATACAAATGTTGTATTAAGATAAAACCAAAATGTATGATATGAAAAGTTAGATTCAGCACCTGTTTTGTGGTCAAGCTTAATATGGCTCATTAAATACATTAGTAAAACCTTGTTTGCTGTCTTGAGAGCCAAAGGGCAGATCACACATAACAATGGGAGTGCTCCCCTCCACACTGGCTGGTTCCCTGCGGAAGGGAGCTGTGAAGCAACCAAGTGCAGTGTTGCAGTGAAATGAATAATGGTTCACATGCCAATTATATGTAGGAATACCATTATTTTTTGGTAAACTGATGGGGAGGTGCTCAGGTTCTCTCATTGCATTTCTCTTATATGGCCTACAGGCTTCTCCCACTTATCTCATAGGTTAGAGACTGGAATGCAGTCAAAAAATGAAATTGATTGAGAAGTAGAACCCATGTACTGTACTATACTGTACAGTAGGGAGCATGAAGGACTTACAAAGGCTCACTTGGGACCGACTGTTATGTGTGCTGCTTGCAAAGTCTCTTAAGTCAACTTAGCACTCTTTCCCCTCTTAGCTCCCTTTGCAAGTAGCATATGCATGAGAACAGTTTCAAGCAAGCCCCTGTAGACAAAAAGAATGATGAAAGAGCAGAAAGAAAGAGCAGAACCCCCACTGAATTAAAGGAACTTGTCCTTTATTTGGAAATGTCAAAAGAATGATTGTCAGATAATGGGGTGTCAAAAGATGGGGGCTTCCTGTATAACCTTTTGCCCAACCAGTGGAAGTTTTACTACTCACAGACACAAGACAAGGTTTAGAAGCCTCTTTGTGTACTTAGATTGTCCAACCTCTATGCAATTTTATATTCTAACTTCACATCTTATTTTCTGTGGGTGGACACTGTTGTGTGAAAGCTAGAAATCTGATCGAATTGACTACAAGAAAAGGTAGCAGGAAACCACATTTGTCCTTTCTCTGAGGTTCTCTGGGAAACTTACTTAGTATTTGATGCTCATAGGGCTTTGTTACCAAACAGTTTATCATCTTGTTTGCCACCCTCTGTTCCAGTTTGTTGATACTCTAACTGTGGGGCCATGAGTTGGACAAAGTATTCCAGGTGAGGTCTGACCAAACTAGAACAGAGTAGCATTATTACTTCCTTTCATGTGGACACTAGAACAGTTAGAATAGTTTCAAAACATGTGTAATTAGAAAAATCATTTGTGTCCTGAAGGCAAACTTAATTAGGGTGTGAAACAATTTGTAAGACAATCAGGAAATGTTGTAATAGCAGACATAAGAGTAGGTTTAAATCCATTCTTGGCACCAGTAAAAGAGACTGGTTAGAAAGCTTTTCCTGTAATGGTAGGAGTGCCACAAAGATTAGTCTTGGGTCTTCTTCTTCTTTCATTGTATACACTCCCCCTTGGGCTTCTTATTTCCGAACTGGGTTTTCAGTATCATATTTATGCAGATAACACTCAGATTTTTCAGAGTTTCAAATCAATTGATGCCACTGTGTGGAAGTCAGTGACAGACTGTCTGTCTTGTGTTTTTTCATGGATGACTGCTCACCATCTTAAGCTGAACATGGACAAAACAGAGATCTTGGTGTTTCAGCCTGATCACTCAGTAGCCCCCTCTCATGTCCCCCACCGGATTTATAAGGTTGCACAGTGGCTCTTGTCTCAGTTGCCAGGAACCCTGGAGTACTGTTGGATGACCGCCTATCTCTACGTCCCTTTATCAGGGCTACTGCAAAAGCATGCAACTTCCATCTTTTGAACATCCACAAGATCAGGAGGTTCCTGACTGTAGAGACTGCCCATCTGCTTGTCCAGGCCTTGATAATCACATACCTGGATTATTCTAACAGTTTACTGGTAGGTTTGCCTTCCTACTCCCTTCTTCCTCTGGTTTTAATTCAGAACAAGGCTGTCTGAAAAATATTCACCTGTTTCTCCTCCCTATAGATCCCTTCACTGGCTACCAGTTCGGGCCAGGGCCTGTTTCAAACTTTTGATCCTGGTATTTAAAGCTTTGTGTTTTAACCTCCCTCAGTACCTCTCAGCTTGGCTTGTTTGGTATGTTCCATCCAGGAATTAGAGATCTACAGGCAAAGGATTATTGTCTATTCCACCAACACATACAGCTCTGTCAAAGCTGTGAGCCTTTCAAGATCTGGCTCTGCATTTATGGAATTGTCTTCTTTTGGACCTCTGGCTGGAGGAGGATCTCACTCGTTTTGGTAAATAGTTGAAGACCTTCCTCTTTGACTCTCCACCTTAAGTCACTGAGATGTGTTTAAGGTGCTGAGATGGGTAGCAACTGGTGGGGTGTTGGGGATTTCATGTCTTGTATTGTTGTGGTTTTCTGTTTTTAATGTCCTTATCTTTGTCCCTGATTGTATCTGCCATTGTTCCCCCTTTGGTGTAAAGGGTGTTATAAATAAACGTTGTTGTTATTATTGTTGTTATTATTATTATATTTATAAACTTGTAAGCCAGATTTACAATGTGTAAATATTAAAATGCACATTTAAAGTCAAGGCACTATTGGAACGAACACAAAAGTCTTGCAAAACCCCTCTTATAAGCCAGGAAGCTGCACCAACTGAATGGGTTTGGAGGCTCTGGACAGTGGGGTGCTGAATAGTGATACATCCAGCTCCTCCCTGCCAGTGAGGCCTGATGTGAAAAGCAGTTGCAACAAGATCCTGCAGGATCCCATACAGAGTGCAGTCTGCTAGACTAATTGGGAGGCTGTCAGTGAATGAACTGCTGGAGGTAAGTTATCCTTGTCCAGAAAGCTGACCTGAAGCACTTGAAGTCCAGGAGTCTACCTGGCCCTCCAGTGACAAAGATGGGGCCAGGAGCACATCCAAAGAATGAGCTTGCCCTCTGAGAGAGCGTGTAACCTCATCCAGTACAGGCTGTTTGCCTAGTTCTTGGACCTAAGAATCACTAATCCACAGAATCTCTGTCTAATTGGGGTTTAGTTATTGGCTCTCATCCCACCCATTACAGCATCCAGACACTGGTCCAACACCTGTTACATCCCAGCAGATTGGTGACAAGGAGTAATACAGGTGAGTTTCATCTGCATACTGATGGTGTCCAACCCAAAAACTCCTTATGACCTCACCTAGCAGCTTCATATAGACTCTAAATAGCAAGAGGAAATAAGATGAACCGTGAGGTGCTTTATATCTTAAGGATCAGTGGATTGAACTGGAATCCCCAGTGCCACTCTTTAGCACCTGCACTGTAAGCAGGAGGCTAATCAGAGTTCTTAGGATGTCCAGAAAAGCTCTAGCTCCAAGTGAAAGGTAAGAAGTGGTGTGAGAGAGATTGTGATAGAGAATAAGGGAAGCTTGAGAGAAATAGGGAATGAGGGCAATTGGAGAAGCAGAGACAGACAGAAAACCAAAAAGAGGAACCAAACAGAAGTGTAAGTTATGTAGTTTGATAATGTTAGGGGAAAAGAATGTTACTCTGTAAAAGTACTGTTTCTTGTGATGTGTGAAGCCTGTCTAAAGCTACAAAGTTTTCCTTCCTTTATTTATTAACATAAATAAAAACATTTTGTGTTTTAGCACCTCTTGCCTTCACTGAATTGGGATTTCTACAGCTGGATCATGGTCACTTGCTACCAATGAACCCAACTGGCCTACCTTCCAATCAATGATCTGGGGTTGCTTTCAGGATCTTGGAAAAAAGGCTCCAATTAAGGATCTTGGTAAAAAGGCTCTAAGGTAGGTGGCAAATAACCCAAGGGGAGGATTTTGAGGAACCACCCTGAAAAAGGGCTTTTGTTACACAACAGAACCACTATTAACACGGCCTGCTACTACAATTCTGCATAGTTGGTCCAGCCCAATACCATGATCAATAAGATCAAAAATCACTGAGGGAAGCAGAGAAATCAACAGGGTAGCTTTCCTTTTTCTTTTACTTGGAGTAGGCCATCAGTCACAGTGCTGGGCAGTGCAGACTTAACTCAAAGATATGTCCACAAAAGTTGTAAATAGTAGACTTGGAAGATAACATTGGAGCAATACACAGTAAAACAATAAAACTTAGGGGTAAAATCAAGCAGACTGTGGAGGACTTGACAGAGTTACTGCCTTTGTCGCCATCTTGCCTCTCTCTCCTAACAGCACCAATGACCTCAAAGATATGTCTGCTGGAGTGGGTTAGCATGAGGCATAAGGCACCTGTGCCAGCAGAACTGGCCATAAGCTGGCTGAATTTCCTTCATGAGAACGTAACTGCCTTGTGCTCAGATATCTGTCAGATATCCCCTCAGATATCTGTTAGTTGAGAGATCAGCCAGCACAAGAGCCGAGATCAGCCAGCTGGATAGCTAAAAAAAAGGTGGTGGAGAAGAGGTGGACTGAGGAGAAGCTGAATTACACCACATCTAAACCTCACTCAGCCCAGAGATAGTCTCCATACTAGTTAACCAAGTTAGGCTAAGGAAAGGTTGGCCTAAGTTATTTCCAACACATGGAAGTCAATGGGAGTTCTTCCAAAATAAAGTTCCTGGGTCCCAATCCATCTGGACCCCACCTATCCTAGAAGAACTGGGGTTTGGATGCAGCACAAACCAGCAGCCAATCACAGCACAGGAGAGAGCCCCTGATTCAGATGAAAGGAGACATGGCATGGGTCTGTGTCTCTCTGGCAATGGTGTGACATTTAGCACATGCACAGGGACACTGGTGATGGCACAGCATGCAGAAATCACACACAAGACACCCAGAAGGAGACTTTGCACCCAAAAAACCAAACACCTCAAAGGAAACAAGATAATTTCCATTCCCTCTTCAAATACTGCTCTGCCTAGGATTCCTACAGAATTGAACTCCCAAAGAAATACAGGAGTGCAGCTGCCAGCAGCAAATACTCCAACAAAATACTCAGGTGAGTCAGCTAGACAGAAATGTTGAAACTGCAGTGCTGAAGATATCCGTTGTGACTTCTTTGTGCTCTTCCCTCGTGCCTTTCTTAGAGCTGTATGAGTGTGCATCAAAACTTTCACCTTTCACATTCTTGCTTTCAGGCAAAGCCCCACTGGCCTTGTAGGTATGGGATAAGGCACAAAACTCTCATGAGTATGTGGAGAGGAGAATAAATTGGTGATGAATTGCTGGGGGACTCACCCTTCCCCTTTCCTATGGTTGGGGAATATTCATTTGGTGTTTTCTTTGTGGCTAACATGCATTCATCCTCCCTCAGTAGCATCCTTGAATTGTTGATAGTTTCTTGAGCCAAACACTCGGGCTTCTTAACAAACACTCATTCCTACTTTTATCTTTTAGGAATACAGTGAGTTACCCTTGATAAAGATGAGGTCTGCACTTGCACTGGGAGCCCCATGACAATTGTCGGCATAATGGGACAAATCAATCTACGCTTCCTTGAGCCCTCCCCAGCAGTCTTTTAGCTGTCCTGCCCTGAATAATGTGCAATGCACAAACTCCATTCTGAGGCCATTTCCACACGGGGTTTTTAAAACAGGGCAGAGCGTCCTCCAGGGAGGACGTCTGCACCTGGGAGCAGACTGGGTCGGATCTACTTAATGTAGATCCACACCTCAGCCTGCTCTGGAACGACCCCAAGTGGTCCTCCAGCGTGCTTTTGAAAGACCGCTAAAAACAGGTCTTTCAAAAACATGGAGTGCGCCAGTGCGAGCCCGCTCCCTTGTGCAGATTTGCAGGCTTGCCCCAATGTGAGCCTGCGATCTGCCGGGGGCAGGCTTTAGGCTGGTGAGCTTCAGCAGTTGGTCGAGACCCTCAAGACCCTCGACCAACCAGAAGCTGCCATTTGGGATGCCAGAGCAGTGCGTATCGATGAGCACGCAGTACTCTGGAGCAGCGTGGACCGGACCGGGGAGCCGAAAAGTCCAGTAAGTAGTGGCGCGGGGCGATTCCCTTGCTCTGTGCGGAAATGACCTGAGTTAGACAGTTGTATTTATTTGTAGCAAACCAAGCAACACTTCACACTTCTTCTGAAGTTGCTGAGACTAAAGCATACATGGTGCTCACAGGCTTTATACCCACACATATAATTTAACTGTGCAAAGCTGTGATTGAAGATCATAAATTTAACATCACCCCACATCTTTAAACATTTCCCAGACCTGCATTTGTTTACCTTCCTTTCATCTTTTCATCTTAGAAGCTATGAGTTCCCAAAACACTTCTTGCCATTTTTGTTTTTGCCTGCTCTGAACTTCTCCACGCTACCGGATACATGGTAGCAATAGGCAATAAAGCAATTGACATTTGATACATTGTAATACACAGGCAAATATTTAATTAACACTTGATAACACTTGTAGCACTCAAACTAAACTCTAGAAGGCCTCTACACTGACTACCATTCACTATTTCAATCTACATCCAGTGGTTCTACATATGGCAGAAGATGTGCGTCCTGACTTCCTGCATCCTCCTCAAGCCTTACCACTCTCTCCCTCACCCAAGTTTATGGGAGTAAACCAAATGAAATTTCTTTATCAACCAAGGGGCTTTTACATGTTGTACATCCACCCACCCCCTTTCACTAGCTGGCAGATGTTTCCAGTGGCTTAGGTACTGTAGTCGCCCCCTGTGTTTTCTGGAGTCTAAAATGTCTGTGATTTCAAAAATGCTGATCTTGTCCCACCATGATTGGCGGAGGAAGTGGTTCTTCTCCTGATCACCACTTGCCTGGCTCTTTATCTAGTTTTAGTAAGCTTTAGTAAGTAAGGGTAGGTTTGTTTGCAGGTTTGAGGCAGTTCTAATTCTGTGGTGACAACATTAATCAACTTGCATACTTTACAAAGCCTGACATACTTTGGTCCCAGCTTCTTGGAAGGCTATGTGCATTTTAAAAACTTCATTGACAGGTACACTTTGCTTCCACGTTTGATGTCCCACCTCACAGCCCTTGGTTTCCCCTGACCCAGTTGTTTTGTACACACATGGGGCAGCCATGCACATATATCTATACATCCTATCACAACTGGGGCCACCAGTAATCCCTGCAAACAATGTGTAGTATCTTAAAAATACAAAATGTCCTGCCAGTTTTACATCAGTGATAAAGGTCATACTTATGTCTACCCATGGATGGAGGGTGTTGGCAGTGATTGCAACAGTCTGTTAGTCTTTATGATGCTAGAGCAAAGCATGGCTATTCCTTTGAAAGTTCTTGTTGGAAAATCCCATTTTTCCCCCACCAATTAGGGATTGATTTTCTCCAGAAAAATGTACTTGTGAAATAATTGTACTGTTGGAATCAGATTGTTCTATTAGAGTCGCCACACTAGTCACTTCTTTCCAGGATGAAGAGCAGCCATAGGTGAGCACTCTTTGTGTTTGGTTGATCAGCCAATTACAAATCCATGGAAGAGCAACATTGTCTAACCCACATTTTACTACCTTATTTGCAAGAATATCAGCAAGATAGCAGCAGCAAACAAGCTTGCTTGAGTCTTCAACATGACATGCCTTCAAATATTTAAACATGGCTGCCATGTTATGTATTAATCTTATTTTCATCAGGCAAGAGAATACCTAGATCCCTAAGGCACTCCTTATAGGGCATGGCTTCCAAACCCTTCACCATTTTGGTCGCCCTCCTCTGGGTATGTTCCAGCTTGTCAATATTTTTTCTTCAATTGTGGTGCCCACAACTAGATAGGTGAGGTCTAACCAAAGTAGAATAGAGTGGTATTGCTACTTCCCTTGATCCCAACACTATACTCCTATTGATGCAGCCTAGAATCATATAGGTTTTCTAGCTGCTGCATCAAACTATGGATTCATGTTGAGCTTGAGGTCTACTAAGACTCTTTAATTCCTCCCTACATGTACTGTTTTCAAGCCCGGTGTCACTCATCCTATATCTGTGCATTTCATTCTTTCTTCCTAAGTGTAGTACCTAACTTTCTCCCTTTTAAAAATTCATTTTGTTTAGTTTTGGCCTAGCTCTCTAATCCATCAAGGTCATTTTGAATTCTGATCCCTTCTAATTTGGTGTCATCTGCAGATTTGATCAGCGTGCCCTCCACTCCTTTATCCAAGTCATTGATGAAGATGTTGAATAGCACTGGGCCCAGGACAGAACCCTGTCATACCACTAAGTCACTTCTCTCCTGGATGAAAAGCAGCTGTTGGTTTAGCATCCTTTGTGTTCAGCTGATCAGCCAATTACTTTCCATCTAACAGTAGCTGTGTCTAGCTAGCAGTTTACTAGCCTGCTTTGTGGTCCAGATATACTATGGGCCTTTTTCACATGGGGTTTTTAAAGCTTCCCAGTTCGTCCTTGGTCGGGTGCCTTTTACACGTTAGAGAGCATAAACTTTTTGCATTCTCACACCAATCTGAGTGGGGGCGCCACCAATCTGCATTTCCGCGCACTTTTCAAAGACCGGATAAAATGTGGTCTTTTCCTCCAATCCGCGCTCGACGTTTTCATCGGGAGAAAGCAGCGGTGCGTCCTGATTCGCGCGGGCGATCAAGAGAGGGAGGGATCAAGGCGTGGTCAGCAGAAGCCACAGGACCGCCCCCAGCACGAGCGGGCGGCGCCATTGTCCAAACCCGCTGAGGCGCCTGCAAGGAGGAGGCAAACGGACGAGGAACGGAAAAAAAGGAAGGTTTAAGCGGCTGCAAGGGAAGACAAAGGACGAGGAACGGAAAAAAAGGAAGGTAGGTGTTGCCCCTTAGCTATCCTTTGTCCGTGCGGCGTCGTGAATTGCGGGTTTCCGGGGGTTGTGTCTCCCGAAGGTGCCCTGATTTTAAATATGGTGGAGGGGGAGGTGGTGGCTGGCGAGTGGATACACTCGCCGAGAGATAGCATGGCAGGATGCTTTTAAAGGTTAGGGAAAATTGGGAAAGCTGTGGAGGGGGGCAGGTAGGAAGGGAGGGAACGTCCAAAGCAGCCACCGCGCAAACCCGTTCTCCAGGTTACTTTGGAAGCGGGATCATGGCGCAATGATGGGATGCTGTGTAAATTTGGGGATGGCTGCTGTGCTGCTCCCGGCACGAGGTCCCCGTGCAAACTTTTATGCAAAGACGTTACTATCTTTCTCTGGGGACTGTTTGGCGCCCCCAGAGAAAAATAGCCAAGTGGTAATCATCCGTTTTAAACCAGACTCTCTCGGGCTGGGGGTGTGGGGGGTAGTGGCTTCTGTTTGACCCCTGGCAGTAGTTATTTTTCGGCGGCCGCCATTAATGCAGTCACTCCCCATAAGGGCCTGCTGTGTTGTTTGTCTGACCCCCGCCACATGCAAGAGGGGGATGATCTTCCTGCCAGGGCAGGAGACTCAGTGGTGTTCCATGCTTCTTTAGCTGTCTTGGACATGGCAGAGATCCATAGGGCAATGGAACACACATCGTGCCTGTTTGGGGGAGGCAAAGCATCATCTTTATCAGTCCATGTGGCTCTGGGAGGGAGGGATCCCATGGGCAAGAAGCATTCCTGGGACTATTGTATAGGCACACAATTTTCTACATCGTTTCCAGTCTAGCTTGTGCCAAAATTTAAGTTGTTGAACATTAGCTTGAAGCTGTTGATATCACAAAAGCTGGAAGGTTATCTCCCCTGCTGTGAATATCTGCCCTCTGAAGTTATAAAACAAGGCAGTTCCCTTTGTCAGTTCGTACTGTTTGCTTTGTTTATAAATACTCAGCGCCCTCCCTTGTCTCCACAGGATCGGAAATCCACGTGGAGTGCGCATTCCCAGTGCAAATCTTCCCCACGGTGTCGTCCAAGCTGAAAAGTCCACGCTGACACCACTGCCCTTTCCAGCACTTCACCAAACACGCAATACAGTTTGTCTGGCTGGCAAATTGCACAGCGGTCCGTGACTGGAACAGTGGCATGCCACAGACGCCACGCTGACCAAACAGCTTTGCAGGGGAGGGCTACATGCAAGGAGCCACACACCTACTTGAAAGAATAAATTTTTTAATAAATAAATGTTTCCTTTTCCAAAAAAATATATTTTCATAACTACATATTTACATAAATAAATAAAACAGTGCTGTACAGGGTGGATGTGCGTTTGGGAAAGGGCTGGGGGTCTCAACATTGGCCTTGGAACGTTCTACTCCTGGGCACAGGGGTGTTCCTCCTCCGGTTCCTCCACATCCGTCCGTGGCCGCTCCGGTTGAGGGATGTTCTCTTGGTCTGCTGCCCAAAACAAAGGTGAAATTCGATTAGGCGTGTGCACATCCACAGCAGCCTTTCTGAAGGAGGAAACTTTATTGTGTCCTTTGTTGATTGTTGGGGCGTTGGAGGGAAATGAGAAAAAATAAGCCAAGGGCTGCTAAAATAGTGGTTTTCCTACCTTCCATCCCTGGCATGCCCTGCGTGTCCACGGGGGCTTGGTGGCCAGGCGCATGGCGTCTTCTGCCTATGGAAATGCCACAGTAAATCAGCGTGGGTTCTACTCAGTCAGGGTGCATCCCCCTTTGGGGGGGATACACGACAACCGTTCCCTGGGGTTCCCATAGCCACACAGGCGCAGTGTGTTGCGCTTACTCACGTCTGCCACCAGCTGTCCAGCTGGGGCTCCGCCCCGCCCTCCACAGGCTACGCATCACCTCGAAAAAGGGTGGCCTTGCGTGGGGAGGCGCTGTGCGTTGTAGGAGCGCAGGGCGGCGTAGAACCGTCCGCGTAGCTCGCTGAAACGGGTCCGGACCTCCTCCACACTCCTCTCGTGGCCATGTCGCGTAAGGCAGTGGGCAACGGTGTGGAGGTGCTCATCATCGTCTCCCCTTGTGTGGGGGCGCATCATTTCCGACACACCGCCACACCACCTTACCATGGCCAACATCTCCCCTGGTCTCGAATTCAGACCACTCCCGAGGCCCCTCCTCAACCGGTCCGGCCGCCATTTCTGCAGGAATGCCCTCGTCCCGCCCCCCACTAACAAACCACGCGGCTGCAGTACCAGCAATTGTCCACTAGGGGATTTTTTGGCGCCGCCATTTCCCGCGCGCCAGGAGGACGCATGCGCGAAACGCGACGAGAGGAAGGAAAACAGAGGGAGGAGCCATTTTCGTTTGGGAGGACGTGTAGTGGGGAAGGAGGTTTGCGAAAGGAACAAAAACCCCAAAAGGTAACATGCAAAGCGGGGAGCACACGGCAAAGAGGGAGTGACTGCAGCGTGGAGGAGGAAGGGTTAGCCTGAGGCGACAGCCCATTAAGGCCAAGAGGCTTGGCCTGGCGCCATACGGAGATAAAAAATCTCCTGGACATTTGGGGTGAACGTAGGTTCCAGAGGGACCTCCAGACTACCTACAAATGTCAAATTTTCGGAGATTGCGAGGGAAATGATTCACAGAAGGGGACATAGGCGGACCGCTGAGGGGGGTTGAGGACGAAAACTAAAAGACTGCGTGCAGCCTACCGTGAGGCTGTGGCGGAAAATAAACGGACGGGCGCCTAAGGGCGGAATGTTCCCTCTTGAGGAACTTTCCAGGATTTTGGGGGGGGGACGCGAGTGCCGAACCTCCAAGAGTCGTTGAGAGCTTGCAGGTCGCCATGGGACCCGAGCAACCAGCGAATGAGAACGCGGCATAGGAAGGATCGTGGCAGCGAGTCGAGGGATTTTCCCTTCCCCTATATGTATTTTTTGCGCCCCCACTAAATCCGATTTTCCCTTTTTCAGGGGTGGACGAACTGATGAGCCAGGAACTCAGAACAAACTTCATATGATGAGGAGTCATCAGGTGAGGCTGCATGGGTTTACAATACATTACATTTTGATTTACTCTACAATAACCCTTCGTGGTTTCAGGGCAACGCAGGAAAACGGACATAAATAAATAACAGGTGGATGAGGCCCAGAGAGCAGGCCTCCCATGCAAGCAGGGCGCGGATGCACGTGCATGGCCACAAGGGCCCACCACTCCTGCTGCTCCCTCGGAATACTTCTTCTTTCGCAGCAAAAGGGGTGGCATGAACTTTCCAGGGAACTTTTCACTCTCTAGGTGACATCAGGGCCATTTACATTACCATTCTTTGCTTGCAGGAGTGAGGAAATTCAGAAAGGAGAAACCTTATGGGACTTAAGTGACAATGCCATTTCCACCACATCTGTTACAGCGCAGCATTCCACTTTCAGCATCCTATGGGATTCTGTGGTATGTAGTTTAGGGAAGGGTATATAGAATTCTCAAGCCAGAGAGCTCTTTGGCTTTAGCAAACTACTAATCCCACAACTCCACAGAATGTTGAAAGTGGAATAATGCACTGTAACAGTGTGGTGTGGCTTGTCGTCCCAGGCCAACCACTTATAGCCTCCTGCAGCAAGGTCTAACTATTTCGTTTTACCTCCAAGCAGGGATCAAGAACAGCTGCCCCACAACTATGCAGGTTGAAACTCCTCACCGGGGAGTTCTAGCACCACGGCTGCTGGTAGAGTAAGGTGTCCTGCAGCAAAATGTCTGCGGGGAGTTTATATTGCATCGGGATAACCGTGGTATGATTTGTCACCACAGGTTTGGAGATTCAGAGCATGGCGTTACGCGGCGGCCTTGATATGCCCATTGTACTTTTGAGCCTTCATGGCCGGGACAACCTCAGCATGCTGTTATCTTCACAGTTAAAGTTTCTGTGCATCCGTTAGGGCAATGTGCCGGAAAATGGCATTTAACATTCTGCCTGTTGTTGGACTGCCATTTAAAGTTTCTTGGCAACCTTCCAGTTGGAGGCTGAAGCCTTATATGAAGCAAGGTACATGACTGTGACAATTTTTTTGTGTGGTTTCTATCTTTCTACAGTTTTTTGAGTACCTTGGATTTTCAAAAAAGGCTGTCTAATCGCCACTTGCTCATACATGTTGTGTCCTAGCTCCGAATGATAGTAGGTTGACTTCTCAATCTTATTCTGAACAGATGACTCCCCCAGCACTAGCCCGGACAGGGAGAGCGAGATGCCCACGGCGAGGATGTTCCCCCTGTCACGCCTGAGGATGAGCAGGAACAGAACCGCAGCGGGGGGGCCGGGACAAGGCGTTTGCCTATGCAAGGGCAACCTTGGACTTCATGCGCGAACACGAGGAGAGGAACTTGCAACAGATGGCCATGGATCGCGAGCAGGCGGCTCGAGATAGCGACAGGGCAGAGAATGCGCGGCAGGAGATAATATCAATTCTAAGGGTATGCGCCACTGCCATGTCTAATATTTCAGATGCGGTAACAGCCGTGCGGGGGCAGACCAATCACCTCCTGGCTCCTCCCGGTCCCGACAGCTAACTTTTGGGGAGCACAGCGCAAACATCACCCGGGAGCAGCGAAACGGCGGCTCCCAGCCAGGAGCAGGAGGGAGGGAAGGGCAAGGTCGCAAGGGCCAGGAAGCCACGGCAAATTTATAGCCCTTGAGCACTTTGTGGGCCCTGGCGCAGGAAAGAAAATCCAGGCCTAGCTTTTCCTTCCAGTGGGCCAGCGATGTATTTGTTTGTCGATGAGAACTGTTCATAATGGAGCGTTCTTCCCCCCAATAGTTTTTTTATCCGCATTTATCAAAACAGTCAAATAAAACCTATTACCATTTTCAATAAACAGACGCAATATTTATTTGTTATAACATTTTGGGTTAGATGGCCGTCCAGTAACACAAGAGATCAATATAGTCCAGGTACAGCTTGAAGGAGGACCCACTCCTCGCTGTGTGGGGGGAAACGCTCCAAAGAGGGGGGGGGGACAGTAGCAGCTAATTGCAGTCACCACAATCATATTGGCGATCAGTCCCTCACCAGTTCCCCTTCATGGATCCTCCTGGAAGAGTCATGAGGACGGGACTCCCTGTCGGTGCGTCTCAGAGTCAAGGGGGCTGGCTTCTGTATCACGGGGTGGAGAAGGTGCCCTTTGCTCTCACAAATGTTGTGTAGCACCACACAAGCAGACACCACGGGGAGGTAGTTCTTCTCCGAAACAGTCAAAGGGGCCGAGAGACACCCCCCATCTGGCCTTAAGCCGGCCAAATGCGCGCTCCACAACATTCCTACAGTGGTCGGAGAACACCCTGTTGTAGGCTATCTTCTTGGGGGTGAGATGTCCGCCGTAAGGCTTCATTAGCCATCTCGACAGTGGGTATGAACGTCGCCCACAATAACTGGGCCTATGGTGACACCGTCTATGGTGATGGTCGGGTTCCCGGGTACAAACTTTCCAGCCTCCATGGCATGCCAGAGTGATGAATGCCTGAAAACGAAGGCATCGTGCGTCTTCCAGTGTAGCCCAGCACGATGTCCACAAACCTCCCCGAATGATCCACTGTTCCCTGTAGGAGAATGGAAAATGCGCTCTTCCTGTTCACAAATTCTTCCACCCTTGGGTGGTCTTACTTTGATGTGCGTGCCATCCACAGCTCCAACGCACTGAGGGAAACCCATACTGGCGGAAACCATTCATAATCTGTGAATGTAGAGGGCAAGGAAACAAGTAGTCAGTTTGCAGCTGGTTTGAGGTAAAAATATTTGTGGTGGCGCACGCGCACACACCCCAATGGGACCTGGTTGGCCTAGTGTCTTGGAGGACAGGACACAACTTCATTGCTTGGCCCACACATTAAAACGGGCACCAAATCCAAAGAAATCGCGCGCTCCCCATGGGGTGATAAAGTAACACTGTGGGGGAAAAAGAGGCAAGCCTCGCAGAGTGTACCTGGTTGCCTTGAGCAGTTATGTCACGCTGATGGAGGGGGCAAAGTGCCCTGCTGCCTCCCACTCATCCCAAGGGGCCATGATTGCCGAGATGGCATATACTGGGTTTTGCTGGAACGCCCCAAACCTGAAGGTCCACAACCACATCCCGCAGTGCCTCCACAGCTAGCTGTTTTCAGCTGGTACTCTTACAGGGGAACTTTCTGCTGGCAGGCCTTAATTAGATAATCCAGATACCGGGAACCCCGTGGACATCCATGCACCTTCTTCTGGGTGGCAATTTGCTTGGCAACTCTACAGTCTTGGCGCCAGTTCACTGCAAAACCCAACCTCTTCTCCAGAGAAAACCAAACCCCCTCCTCCTCCCATTTAAGCCCACTGGGTTTGGGAATCAGCGTACCTACCCTCCGGTAGTCCCCCAAGCACACAGTGGATGCAAGGAGTTCATGCTCGATCGCAAGGCACACCTCGATAGCGATGACAGACACAGTTGACACTCCCAGGCCAAAAGTGTTCGCTGTCTTCCGGTATATCGCGGGGCGATGTAAGCCACCACACGGTGATGGCCACCCTCTCCTCTACAAAAATCGCTTGCCTCATCCCTGTGGTTTTTCTTTCAAGGTAGGACGCAAGCGGCCCGCGATTTCAAAGAGGGTGGCTTTGATTCGGAAGTGGTACAACAGGCTACGGTAGTCATCCCATTTCTGCAGCACCTCCTCGCTCCACCACGCCCGCCGCATCCGCTCCCGAACCCACCACCTTCTGGGGCACGGAGCTTGGTTCAGAGAGGTGCAAGAATTGTGTAATACAACCTCGAGCGTCTCATGGCAGCGCGACGGTTCCTTGCGAGCCTGCGCCTACTCGCACCATCTTCGGGCCAGCAATATTCAAGCGCTCCTAACAAGGCTGCAATTGCTGTCATAAACGGGGCAAGGAGCCCAGCTATTTCCCTCAACTGCTCGCTCGCCATACTCAAAACAGCAAAAAGCGAGCGGGCAGGAAAAGTTTTTGTCAAAAGTTTCCGCGGCGTTTCAGCAGGTGCGGGGGAGGGGGTGGATCCCGGGAGGGTGCGAGGGGACGCGCGTGCGTTTTGGCGTCATCGATGACGCCCAAACTATTTTTCGAAAAAAGGGCCACGACAAATCAAATGCTGGGTGGGGAAAGGACAACGTTGGGAGGGGCTATGGCAGCGCTATGTGATGCGATAATGCTCGCCTATCCTCTTGCCGATCGAGCCATGAGAAACGACAAAAGTTCGGCACGTTTTAGCGGGGATTGGGAAAAAGCCTGCCTGGATCGCGGTGGGAAGATTTCAGAGCCCCGTGTGAAAAGGGCCTATGTCCACAATATTCCCTTCATCTACTGAAGTAGTAGAATTTTCTCAAAAAAAAAAAAAAAGGGCAGGGGAGGATAAAATTAGTCTGGCATGATGTGTTTTTGAGAAACCCATGTTGACTCTTAATGATCATGCCATTCCTTTCTAAGATCATTTTTGTGCTACACTGTTATAGTGCTATTATTCCGTTTTCAACATCCTATGGAATCCTGGGGTTTGCAGTTTAGGGAGGGGCATTTAGAATTCTCAGCCAGAGAACTCTTTGGCCTCAGTAAACTACCAACTCCCAAAATTCCACAGGATGTTGAAAGTAGAATAATAGCACTTTAACATTATGGTGCGGAAATGGCCTAAGTGCTTACAGACTGTCTAGTTGATGATCTGCTCTGGATTTGTGCCCAGTATTGATGTTAGGCTTACTGGATGGTAATTGTTTGGGTCCTCTCTTTTCCTTTTTTAACATGGGGGCAATTTTTGCCCTCCTCCAGTCTGCTGGGACTCCTCCCTTTCTCTAGGAATTCTCAAAGAATATTGCAAGGGGTTCTGGAACTATTTTTGACAGTTCTTTTAATACCCTTGGATGTAGTTGATCTGATCCTGAATTCATCTAAGGTAGCCAGGTATTCCTGTATTATCTGTATATCTATGCTGTGCTGCATTTCCACCACATTAATCAGCCCCATTTTCCCCAGGTAGAGCATTGTGTTCTTTTAGGAAGAACCAAAGCCAAGGCAAATGAGACTTCAATATTTCTGCCTTTTTCTCCTCAAACTCGGGGAGTATGTGGTCACTCCGATTTAAGGATCCACTATTTCCACCCCATTAACCAGGTCATCAATGTTGGTTATGATCAAGTCCAAAATAGCTGATCCTTTTGTTGTATTTCCATCTTCCGGACAATGAAATTGTCTGCAAGGCGAGTGAGGAATTTGTTGGACCTGATATTTTTGGTGGAATTTGCCTTCCAACAAATATCAAGATAGTTTAAATCTCCCATTACTACTGTCTCTCTTTTTTCTGAATGTGTGGTCATCTGTTTTAGGAAGACCTCATCTAAGTTCTCAGTCTGGTTTGAGGACATAGTAAGCTCAAAATGACATCCCTGTTCTTCTCTCCCCTTAATTTTACCAGATGCTCTCAACCTGGCTTCCAGGGTGTACATCACGGATCTCTTTATAGGTGTGAACATCCTTGACATATCATGGTCCTCCTCCTCCCTCCCTGTTTGGTCTATTTCTCTGAAATAGATGGTACCCCTCTATTACTACATTTCAATAATAGTCATCCCACTAGGTTTCAGTGATGCCAATATGTTATAACATATCTCCTTTCTGTGTTATGAGTTCAAGTTCAGTTTACTTATTTTTTCGCATGTTTTGTGCATTGATGTAGAGACATCTAAGAGCCCATAGGTCCTCCCAGCTGCTTATTTAAGGTTTTTCTTCACCTGCGATTGGGCTCTTGTACTATTCGCTCAGTTCCCTCAATAACATTCAGATTATTATTTCTAGCACTTCCATGAGAACTCCTCCCCTCAAGAATATCGTCACCTTCCCTCACTCAGTTCAAGGCCCTCCTGATCAGGTTGGTGAGCATCTTCAGCAAAAAAGTTCTCCCAACTGTTGTGAGGTGCAACCCATACACTTGCCAGTAGTCCATCTTCATGAAACTGCAGACTATCATCTAAGAAGCCAAACCGTTCCCGGTGGCTCCATCTGCTGAGCCAGTTGTTCACTTCCACTATTGTGCTCTCCCTTCCTGGACTGTGTCCTTTAACTGGGAGGATAGCTGAAATGACAACCTGTGTTTCAAGTTCCTTCAGCTTCCTACCCAGAGCCTTGTAATCCCTTGTAATAAGCTGATGGCTACACCTTACTGTGTCATTGGTTCCCACGTGGACCAAAGGGAAGGCATAACAGTCAGTGGGCATCACAGAGGTATGAGCCTCTGTGACACCACTGATTTTTGCCCCAGGAAGACAGCACACCTCTCGGATTCTCTTGTCAGGTCTATAAACCATTACTTCTGTTCCCCTGGCAAGTACCTACCACCACAACCCGTCTCTTCTGAGGACTGGCAGGGGCCATTCCTTGTGCAGAATTTTCCAAAATTCAGCAATTCAATATTTTCCATTAATCCTAGCAATACAAATATACAATTTGATTTTGAATATAACAACACAATTTGAAAATTAGAAAAGAGGAGATTCATACCATCACCTCACTATACTAAAAAACCTACTGGTGCTAATACTTATCTCAGTTTTGAAAGTAACCATCCTAGAGTAATCAAGCCTGGGCCCTATCACACTGCACTGTTATAGTGCTATTATTCCATTATAACTGCAATGGAAATATCCTGTGGAATTCTGAGATTTGTAGTTTCCTGAGCCAAGAGACTCAGATGCATGGGACTGACCCATCAGCTCCAGTCTCAGTCTCAATAGCAACACATGGGAATGGGATGGCAGCAGACTGGTCTTATACTTGGTCAGGTAATGTGTTTGTCTGCTGGTTGTACAGCATCCACATTCTTGGTTTAAATTTCCCTTTGTTTTCTCGGATCTTGTGGGAGAGGTTTCTTTTTCCACATTTTTGTTCTCATCTTCTATTTCTTTGTATTGATTTTTATAGTAGTTCTCTTTGTTGCTGCACATAAGTCACTAAACAGTTGCATTCAGGATTCTGAATTTCTTTGTTTTTGTCTGTCCTTTAAATGCTTAAAGAGTTTCTTTTTATTACTATTATTATTGAAGAAAAGTAAGGTAAAAGAAATATAACAATAGCATAATATCCATTATCTACAATTATTTTCCATAAATATCCTCTATCATCTTTTATCTTGAATTTGTTTTCTATAAAAATATAATAAAAACCAGCTTAAGTTATATTTCTACTTCCTTTTTACCACCTCTTCTTGGAAAGTGTTTGTCTACCTGTAACCTATTCCTTCAAACTTACAGCCCTCTTCTTTGTCTTCTCTGTGCTATGTGATCCTGTTGCTCCATAATTTTATTAACTATTAATTGCATATCTGCTTGAAAATATTCCAAATTTCTGCTATCCTAGGAGACCAAACAAAAAAGAAAGCTACTGGTAATTGTTTAATACTTCTAACTTGGATTTCTGATCATTTAGTTTATTCAATAAATGAATTGCCCCATTTCTGTTGGAGGAACCTCATAACTGGCTTCCATTCTTCCATTATCTTATCAACATTTCCCTTTTATTTTACAAGTGAGCAAGTCATTTTCTTTCATTTCTAAGATTTTTATCATCCACTGATCTAATGTGTCAATTTGACTATCCCTCCAACCAACCGCTTCCTTCCAACTGCTTGAAGAGTTTCATCTGTCATCCCTTGCAGCTTCTCTTCCTTTTTGGCTGAAGATAGTTTCATTTTGCATTCCTCAATAATAATGTCCTTGGCTTTAGTCTAGAGTTCTCTGTCATCCAGTCAATTATTCTTAATAGTGTAAAGGTTTTTTCCACCCCATTAACTTCAAATTCTATGAGACGTTCTTCAGGTTGTATATTTAGCACAATGGTTTGTTCAGTGTTCTTCATTAGCTTGACTCTAATTTTTTACCAGTTCTTCATGCTCTGTGCCACAATCTCTGCTCCTGGTTTTTTTTTTTTTTTTTTTTGGCAGAGAGAATGGAATATTTCTACTACTTTCTGCTTCCAATTATGTAGTCTATTTAATTTCTAGATAAACCATCAGATGATATCCATGGATATAGTTTTCTCTTTGGTTGCTAGAATAATGAGTTTGCAATGAACAAACTGTTGCTTGCAAAATTCAGTCAGTCATGCTCCTGCTTCATTTTCTTGATAGATAGGTCAAATTTTCCTACTATCTTTTGACCCTGCTCTTGTTTTTCCTACTTTTGCATTCCAATTGCCTATGGCAAACAAGAATTCCTGTTTGGCAAGTGGCTAATTTCCTCCTGGACTCCAGCATAGAATCTTTCCATTTTTCTTCCTCTTGTGCCTCTGTAATTGTACAAAAACTTGGATTATAATTATACAGAGTTTTTCCCTGAATTGATATTATTAAATTAGATTTTGCATTACATCCCCTGACTGCTTTTGCAACCTTTCCCCTTACTATTAATACTATCCATTTCTCCTTAGAATTTCATTTCCTGTGTAGAACACTTTGTAATTGTCTGACTGAAAATGTCCCATTCCTATCCACTTTAGCTTACCCACTCCAAGTATTGCAATGTTCCATTTCTTGTTTTATGATGTCTAGTTCCTTTGATTCATGTTTCTCACATTCTATACTCATATAATATGTGTTGTGCAGCTTCAGACTTTCCTTTCACATCTGAGCACCTTAACACCTGTGAAGGGAAAGTAGAAGGATCTGATCCCTAATTAAGTCTGGAAGAGAGAACGGATTGAGGAGAAAAGCCTACCCTAATCATGTTTTTTTCGAGGGGAGACAGGGAGAGATGGAGCAAAGCTGCCCCGTCTCCACAATAATGATTTGGAGGGCTAGGGGAGTGAGTGGGGCAAAATCTCTCCCCTACCAAGTCATGGTCCAAAGGGCCAGTGGGCAGGGCAAATCCTGCTCTAAATCATGGCATGGATCCCAAAGTGACCATCCAGAAGGCCCTGCTCCCTGGGGAGCCAATCCTGGCTGGGATCATGCTCACAGAAGCAGTTGCTGGCACTGATGTAGACTCTCTGAATTGTAACTGCTCTGGTGGCAGGAGGAGTAGGAGTGTGATCTCAGGGTTCCTTGGCCAGTGTCCCTCTTCATGCCTCTGTTTCTCTTTCAGATTGACCTGCCCTTTTGAAGGAAGCTGGTGGGGAGCTGCATGTTCTTCCTGCTGTGGCGGCACTGCAGATAGTGTCAATCACCTCACCTCTGTCCTTCCCCTGGGAAGATCAGTGGAGGGGAGACATGCTCCTGGGATGTGCCACCAGCCCCAGGAATACCAGCCAGGTCTGTTCCCAGGGCAATCATTTCTAACAAAGGTCATGCTCCCCTAGAGAGCTTCATCCTTGGCCATGTGGGTTGATATACTGCATGGATAAAACTTATGAGGAGCTATCAAGGATGGAGGAAAGTTCTCTGTCTTGTGGGGAAGAGGGAGTGGGCCCATGAATATTTTCTTTCTTTTCCTGCAGGATCATTGTGGTTAGAAGACTACTTTGGATATCATGAATGAAGTAGGCAAACCTCCTACAGAGGAACTGCTGTATAGATTGAGTGTTCTACTACCAGTACAAGCCAGTCAGTCTGCTTCTGGTGAATTGAGGCATTAAGTTGGCCCCTGAGATTTTCCCCCTGCAGGGCTGAATGAACCCTTGCTGTCTCCAGGCCAGCTGGACTTTGGCACAGAAGCAGTTCATCTTTGGGGGGATTGACACATAGAGCCACCACTTTGGGCTGAGGGATGATGTTCTGCCAAGGAAAGTCATTCTAACAGTGGCAGAGCCAGGCTGCTCCTATGGAGTAGCAGTGATTCATCTGAGGAGGGTTTGAAGGGAGAACAGGAGAGATGATGGAGGTTGAGGAGGAGGAAGAAAAATGTTTAGAGGAAAGCAGGATCTTCCCTGTGCCAGGGGCAATGATAGTGCCAACTGATTTGGCATGGGCCATAAGATGGATGTCTGACCAACAGGACAGAGGGTTGCAGTTGCAGAGACTGACAGGGCTTCATTGCACATGAAGTACCTGGGCTGTCCCCTGATCCTTTAATTGTTCAGCAATTTCTGTCTGTGTATATGTAAGAGTGTGTGAGGTGTGGGTATATATTAGGGAAGAATCTCTTATTCCTATTGCTGGGTAGAGTTTGAGTTTGGCTTGGTAGCTGGCTGGTGATTGGACACTGTCAGAGAGTTTCCCCCCCCTGTTGATTTTTTCCCTCTTAGAAGCAGGAATGGATATCGAAAGTCATATAGAAAATCAGCAGAAAAAAGCAGATTGGACTCCACATACTTACAGATGGTCCAAATTTATTCTTAAAAAAAAAAAGCTAGTACCCCATGTATCATCCTTTTGTAAAAGATTTTAAGTTTGCATATATATGTGTTTATTTTTAATGTAGCCTCTAAGAAGGCCAATCAGTTGGTATACAGGCTGAAATGTGCTGAGCTTCTTTTTTTACAGAATAAATTTGGACTGTCTATAAGCACATGGAACTTAGTCTCCTTTTTCTGCTTTTTCCCTCTCAGACTGACAGAAGCTCCACCCTTCCCTAAAGAAATGGGATTCAGCATACCATCAGCTGGCCTATTGTCACTGCAGCCAGCTTTTAACACACTAGCTCAGCTAGGGTTTAACTCACTTATTGAGTAAGGCTGTTGCAGTGCTGTACCCTGGCTTGACACCAGGCTGAAATGGGTTGAAATAATTTGTTTCCTCCAAGAACTCTTGAAGTTGCCCAGCCAGCACATACTCAAACCTACTGCCCAAAAAAAGGGATATTAGCAATAGGGCATCAGTTCTCACATACCTTTGGGTCTAGGGCAGAGTACATAACAATCTTGTTCAAGGCAGCATTCATCTCTCCCTGACATAGTGAGGTATCAAGGTATCAATAAATCAACTGTCGTGTAGTGACTAGCTTCAAATTCAAAGAATAGGCTTAGCAGGTTCAAAAGCTTTATTTAGAACAGTGAAGAACACACCTGATCAATCCACCTCTGCTAGATTTTATCAGTCAAGATGGGCAAAGCTCAAGATCACATGTGATGGGTCTAACTGCTTCAAGCATCATCAGGCCTCAACAGGGGAAACTGATATCAAGAAATCAAATAGATGGGACACTGGATACTTCCACAGGCGTTGTTATAATACTGGCATTCAGTTCTGAGCAAAAACAAGCAAATTTCCCCTTTAGGTACCTAGCAAATTTATTACGCTAGGCAACTGAGGGTTCCACTACTAGTCTCTCTGAGCCAAATTTCAATAGACACCACTCACAATAGTTCCACTAGGCAGCATGTTGAGGATGAAGCATAATAAGGTTGTTTGTTTTTGCCAGACTCACTGCTGTATAATAGGCATGACAAACTGCAAATCCTAGAATTCCATTGGGTTGAATAATGACTGTTAACTTGGAATCATCACACTACAATTGTGTAATGTGAAAGGGCAAATAGGAGCTCCAGAGGGGAATGGAAGGGGGATCACAAGGGGGAGTTAATAATGGTTTTTCTACTTTCATGAGGGTTCTGTGCCCCGAACCCTCACAAATGAAGAGGGACCACTGTATAGCTCATTACTACAAAATGCAACTTGTAGTTACCAAAGTAACTATTATAAACACTCTGGAGCTGCACTGTATGCACTATCCTGGAAGAATAAATACATTTTAGAGGTGGGCTTAAAACAGCAAATTTTCTATACCATCATTGTGGATTTGAAAGCAAGATTTGATATGAAAATGTTATAGACTAGACTGCAAAGAACAAATCTTGTAGATCACAGACTATTACTTTTGATAAGGAATTTGCGTATGAGAACATCTCCAAAAGTTGAAAGGGACTCTTGCACAGCATTATCTGACCACAGTCCCACTCCCAGAGGCATGATACAAGGAATTTTTGCCCTCTTTTTGTTTCATGGTTAATAACACTCTTTGTGAACTCAGAACTTCTTTTCCATTGATAGCAGTAGGAAACTAAACTGCCAGTTTTGTTTTATGCTGATAGTATCTTGTTCTCCACGCAAATTGGCTTACCAGATTTGAAAAACCTATGTAAATCTTAACCATTTTGTATTAACTGTAATAAATCAACTGTCGTGTAGTGGCTAGCTTCGAATTCAAAGAATAGGCTTAGCAGGTTCAAAAGCTTTATTTAGAACAGTGAAGAAAACGTCAGCACACTTGGCAATTGGGAGGACTAGAGAACTATTGGTTTTGCAGTACATTATAAACTATAATGTTTCAAATTAGTGCATGTCAGAATTCTATTTGACAGTTAATTAAAACAAGTCTTTTTTCCATCTCCCTCCTGATTTCTCATTTTATCTGCCAACTATGTGACCTTGCAGCTATGTCTGTTCATCATTATCAGAGATTGTTACAATAACATTCCCTAGTTCCCAGCATATTGTTTTTCACCTGATCCCATCATCCCTCACAGCACAATGAAGCCCATTCATTAAACGTCAGTGCAAAGTTATTACCTTAAGCATGGCAGGGAGAGCACAGTTTACCTGACAACAACAATGGTTTTTGGCCGAACATTTTGACTGATTGGCCATCTCTTGGAAATGCTTTGATTGTGTATTCCTGAATGTCAGGGGGTTGGGCCCAATGGCCCTAATGGTCTCTTCAGCTCTATGATTCTGTTGTTACCCACTGGCATACATTTTCCTGAGGAATAGAAATTAAATATGCCCACCATGCCAGAGAGATTGCCTGAATGGGTACATAGGCAAAGAGGTGGAACAACCAAAAATAGGTCAGGCCAGGAAAATCTCCAGTCACATTTCCCTAGGGGACCTCAGGCTAAACACGTCCACACGGACAAAAAGTTTTCAGCCAAGGAATAGCCAACTTGAGTGGATTATTGGATTTTCCCCAGGTTGAGCAACTCCGACGTTAGTAAACCCTGCACTGTATCTGCATAAGCCAATCATGCAAACTACCAATTTGCTATTGTGTGGCATTTTTTCCTTTATTTTGGCCATTGTTCTTCCCGGGAGACAGCCTGCCCTTGAGGTATGCTTTGACCTATAAGTAGTCCCAGTTTTTGAGGGTCTCTTTGGAGAACTCCCCATCACGCTAGCAGACTGGCACTCTGTTAGTTGAGTGATCCCCTCAGCCATTTCTCTTCGCTGAGCTCCGTCTTTCTTGCTGCTTCCTGGACTAAAGACTTCAGGATAGGTGCAGTTATCACCGCCTTTACACCCTCTCCACTGAATCTGCTATCAATTTTCACCTCTTTCCTTTCTCAATAGACCTTGTGTACATGAGTGAGTGAGTGAGTGAGTGTGTTGGTGTGTGAGAACACATTTATTAACAAAATCCAGTTGTTGGTACAATTGTCTGGCTTTTCGCTTGGTTTGACCCTGTAAAAGTTGGGTAAAAGATCCTGCTGGGTTACCCTTCCCCTCATTTGGCTACAGCCAGTGCTCCGCTAATTTCCCCAATCTATGCATTTTTGGAGTGAATCAAGGTGTCCCCAATATCTTATGACATACAGTGTTCTCTGTATGTCATAAGATATTGTTATTAACTGTATACGTAATGTGTTTTTAAATTGTTCTTCTATTTTTTAAATATTGTAACCTTAATTTAATTCTATTTTAATATATCAACTTGTATTTTTTTAATTGTACTTTTAGTTGGTATTACTGTAAGTTGCTCTCAGTTCCATTTTGTAGGGAAAATGGAGTAGAAATCTAATAAAAAATAATAAATAATACCATGCTCTGTTGAGGAAGTCATCAATAGCTGTGCAATTGAAAATAGAAGTTGAGATGGGTAGGAGGGGAAGACAAGTATGAAAGCTGAAAAAGGTGGGATTATAAATAAATATAATACTAACAGCAGCAGCTGCAGCAACGACATTACTCCAAAGCTCCTTAAAATACCTGAGAATCTAATCTTAAAATCCCAGAAATTAAAAGCTATACTCAGTAAAACTATAGTAGATGAGAAATCTGCTAATTTTATTAAAGAATCATAGACTCATAGAGTTGGAAGAGATCATGGGGGCCATCAAGTCCAACCCCCACCATGCAGGAATACACCATCAAAGCACTCCTGACAAATGGCCATCCAGCCTCTGTTTAAAAACTTCCAAAGAAAGAGGCTCCACCACACTCCGAGGCAGCATATTCCACTGCCAAACGACTCTTACTGTCAGAAAGTTTAGGTGAAATCTCTTTTTCTGTATTTGAAGTTTATCAAAGAGCAATTTCAGACTGGCTGTCTAGAGCAATGTTTATCTAAGACCATTTCTGCACTACACTGTTCTAGTGCTATTATTTCACTTTCTACATCCTGTGGAATTCTGGGTTTGTAGTTTACTGAGGCCAAAGAGCTCTCTGGCTGAGAATTCTAAATGCCCCTCCCTAATTGGCAAACCCCAGGATTCCACAGGATGTTGGAAGTGGAATAATAGCACTATAACAGTATAGTGCGGAAATGATGTGCTTTGTAATCACAATGTTTCTGTTACACGCCTTTCTCCCTTTCCAAGTTTATGACTGCAGAAGATAAATGTAATGTTAGTTGTGTGTTGTTTTCATCCAGGAAGATCTGTTGGCACGTATGACATTATGATGAAATTTGATAATAATCGTGTAATCTATTCGACTTTAGAGCATTTCTGATAAGGTCCTTGAGGTGTGGCATATGTGGTCAGCTGTTTAGGAAGCTGTATTATTACCAAGGTGTTGTGTTTATGTTACAAAATATCCCTTGTTATTTATTTTAAGCTCCCAGCTACAAGGAGGTAAGAGCAAAATCTTCCTTGACTTTCCTCTCATTCTTATATTTGATAATACAAAGCAGGGTGGGATTTTTGTTTTTTGTTGGCAAGCAGGGATAGATCATACACTTCCTTTTGCAAAAGAATGATTGCAACAAAGCAATATGGATAAATGTATGGGCGGTTGTTTTAGGATATTTATTGATTTTGATTACTTATTCCATATACAAATGTGGACTGCTTTTGAATCAGGATCCAAAAATTATTTTGGGTACCTTAGTAATGCCCAATAAAATATGTTCCCCTCAGTTTCAAAAGAGGCTTTGCAAATCTTGGTGGGAGGGTAAAGCTGATGTTTACGAGATAGGAGCTCAAAGCCACTCTAGTGATTTGGGCCACTACCATGAGGTTAGATGCATTTTAGAATCCTTGTTAGCATCATGGCCAAATATTAACAGCTGTCCAGCTGTATTAATATGTATCAGAGAACTTGCTTAGACATTTGTTTTCCATTAAGCTTGACAGTTTGAATCTGGGAAAATGCATAAAGGCTGAGAATGGACCAGGGAGTGATTTTTTTTCTTCTGTTCCTAACTTGCTTACACAGTTTGTTGTTGTTGTTGTTGTTGTTGTTACTTCTTGTAGGTGGGCGGCTGGACGAGGTTATGATCCTGTGCTGTGATTTTCTTTGTTTGCTTCTATATAACCCTTGGGAGTCCCTCTTCCACCAACTGTCACGTCAGCATGTTTCATGACAAGATTAATGATCATGCAGGCTTGTTGACTATGTTATGCTTTCTAAAAATGCATGCCATAACATGTTGTAGGAAGTACTTGTAGCTATATTGTATGTATTTGAATTTAATTGTCAGTACTTCCTCTTATGTTATGATGTCTTGTCTTTTGCTGTATGCCAATGTAATAGGCCCTGCTATGTATTAAGCAGGTCTAGTTAGTACTTGTTGTTAACTGTGTTTAATGGAGTTATGATATACCTTGATTTATTGCATCCATATTGTATTACTTATATGTATCACTGATTACATAGAACCCAAAGCAGATGTAGTGCCTTGACATATTGCACCAAGGCAGGTAGTTTGATACTGTAAATTGCTAATATATTATTTGTATTTTTTCCTGGGAACCCAGGCCCATGCAATGAAAGTGTGATGTGCTGTGAAGGGATATGATGGGATATGAACAATTGGGAAAACAAGGCTGTGTTGTAAGGATACTGGGACAAGCTGGGAAACTGAAGGCAATGAACAGAACACTTCCTTGGAGGGGCTGCCATGAGTAACCAGATTCCAAACTAGTCTTCAAGGATTGTTTTGTTATCTAGCCTAACACCAGAGATGGCCAGTGGAGAAGTTGTATATCAGCCAAGATCAAAGAGGAGCAGGATGCTGGGCTGGAGTATCAAGGCAGGTAGGAAGAAAGAGAAATAAAAGGAGAGCAGAGGGCAATGCAGTAATATATACAACCAAAGCAAGCCTGGGCAGGATCCTGGCAGCTGATGAATTAATGAGAGATGTGAATTCTATCAATCAATGTAATGCACACTGAATAATTATCAATTGACTCTATATATACCTTGTTTAAAGGATGTGCTTCTCAGTTTCAGCCACTTAAGTAATGTCTGGTTTCAATCTGTACTTCCTATAAAGAATACTTCTGTTCATGTGTGTTTTCACAGTCTGAGTGTTCACAATGGAAACAGTTTAAACCTTGCTGGTGGGGAGGGGAAGGGGGTAGACCGGGCTAGAGGAGGCCTCCCATTTAGCCAGCAAAGGGGAATTGGGTTACTAGGTGGGGATAGGCTGAGTAGCATTAATTATTTAGAGGCTTATTTCTATGATTAACTGTAAGGAGATGCAGGCCTCCCATCCATGGAAGGACTGGGATTTTTTTCTGCTGTATACCATCTGCTGCATCTTTTACCACCAATAAAACTTATCTTATGGGAGTAATACGTGTCTGTGTTTAGCATCAAAGTAAGTCAGGGGAAGGGCTTGGTATGACAGCCAGTTATAGAACAGAACAGTCACCATGGGTGGATAGAAGGAATTACACTATTCTCTGTTTCCCAGGCTATGGGCCATTTCCACACTACATTGTTATAGTGCTATTATTCCACTTTCAATATCCTATGGAATTCTGGGGTTTGTAGTTTACTGAGGTCAAAGAGCTCTCTGGCTGAGAATTCTGTAGGTCCCTCCCTAAATGGCAAACCCCAGGATTCCACAGGATGTTGAAAGTGGCTTAGCAGCACTATAGCATTATAGTGTGGAAAGGCCCTATGTGTCTACTGTTGTTATGGCCTATGGCTAAGCAATAAATTACTATGATGATGATAGTGACAATCTAGAGTGCTCTCCCACTTAATTTTATATATGTGGCTATCTTTTGTTCACTGTGTAAGAAATGGGGTGACTGTGGGGAATTCCATTCTCCTAAGGCTTATTATATGAGATAAAAGTCTGCCGTGTGGTTTCTGTCAAGGCCTTCTCTGATTATTTTAGAAACCCAAGCAACACTCCAGTTATTACTCATTGAAATTCTAGCTGGCAGGGGCCTCTTCTTGTCATCTTATGAGCATTATCAATGTTGTCAAGTTGCAGCATTTCATTATATTCTGGTAAAAGTTATACCAGGTTATATCTGTGGCAATTTGTGAACTGCTTCCAAGTTATCGAAGGTTGCAAAGTAGAAGAGGCTTCATAAGGAGCAACAAATCAGTATTCAACTTCAAAGCAGTAATTCAGAAACTCAGCAAGTGATCAAATGCTTTCATTACCAATGGCACTAACAACTCTCTTGTCAAATAAATACCGGGGCTGTTCCTTCCACTTCTTTTCATATTCTTTGTTACCAGGTGATTCCTCTCAGTATACTGTTCCATCTGGTTGTGCAACAAATTAATCTTTAAAAGCTTTGATTTGTATAAAATGAGAACTAAATTATTTTGTTTGCTTTTTAAGGCTTTGGGTCTCGTACAGGAAAAGAAAGAAAAAAGAAAGAAAGAAAGAAAGAAAGAAAGAAAGAAAGAAAGAAAGAAAGAAAGAAAGAAAGCCAGCCTAGATCTGCTTCTTTGCTGCATCTAACATCATAAAGTTGGGAGGTATCTCCAAGATCATCTAGTTCAACCCACTGGCAATGCTGGCAGTCCATAACTATAATATCCCAGAGAGATGGCTTATTGGCATGCACAGTTAAGTTGGCTTCGACTCAATGAATGAGAGATCTCCATTAATATTAATATTAATATTAATATTAACAACTCTCCTAGATCTTCCAAACTTAGGAATGTGGCTTGCTTACTGAGTCAATCCATCTGTGACACAGTCTTCCTCCTTTCCTACTGCCTTCCATATTCATTATTGTCTTTTCTAACAAGCATAACAGTCTCAGTTTCATCATCTTGGCTTCTGGAGAGAGTTCAGGTGTGATTTACTCTAAGACCCATTTATTTGACCTTGTAGTAGTCCACGGTATCCATAGAACTCTTTCAGCATCACTTTTCAAGTTGATTCCCTTCCTGTCAGTTTGCTCCACTGCCCAGCTTTCTCAACCATACATAGAATTCAGAAATATGATGGCATGAACCATCTTAACTTTAGTATCCAACTATATATCTTGACACTTGAAGATCTTGTCTAGTTTCTTCATAGCTGCCCTTCCAAGTCTTACTCTTCTTCTGATGTCTTTACTGCAATCTCCATTTTGATTAATGATTGAACCAAGGTATAGGAAATCTTCCATTATATCAATGTCTTCATAGTCTACTTTAAAGCTATGTAAATCATCTGTGGTCATTATTTTTGTTTTTTTCATCTTCAGTTGTAAACCTGACTTTGCACTTTCTTTCTTGACTTTCTTCAGGAATTATTCCAAGTTTTTGCTATTTTCTGCATATCTTAGTTCTTTTCTTCAGTTTTCACACCTCCTTCCTCAAAGTCTAAGCCTGCTTTGCATACATTCAGCATACAGGTTAAACAGATAGTGTAATAAAATGCACTCTTACATGACTATCTTGCCAATTGCAAGCCACTCTGTTTCTCCATATATACTAATGGTGGGCTCTTGTCCTGAGCACAAGCTGCTCATTAGGATAAACAAATATCCCTTGACTGCTTTTGCTACCTCTCTCCTCACTATCAATGCTAGCCCACTTCTTCTTAGATTTTCCTTTCCTGAGTAAAACACTACGCAATTATCTTACTCAAGATGTCCTATTTCTGTCCACTTTAGCTCACTCACCCAGATTATTGCAATTTTTTTTTATTTTACTATGTTTAGCTTCCCTTGATTCATGCTTCTCACATCCCATGTTTCTCTAATGTGTTTCGTGTACTTTTGGACTTTCCTTTTATCTCTGAGCATCTCAACAGCTGACTGTCCTTTTAGCTTGAGTCCAGTTGTGTCATTAGCCACAGTGCTATTTGTAGTTGTCCTCTGCTGTACACTAGTAGCTTATCAAGTGCCTTCTGATCTGGGAGTTTCATCTTCTGGCACTGTCTCTTGTTCCATTCTGGTTTGTCTCCTCACAGGGCTTTCATAGTAAAAGACATTCAAAATGGGTATACGATGCCTCCCTCTGCCATGGTGCCTCTGCCATTCTCTCTGGGAGATCCCTCACCATTGTCCCCCTGCCACACACACTGCTGCTGCTGCTGACCAGTAGCTGTTTGGCACTGTTAGTCTGGTTCCTCATCAAAAGCCTGTCTGACATGGGGACCTTACCAGCAGCACTGCAGTCATCAACAGAGCCCCTTGCCTCCCAGGAGCATGTAATCCCACCAGAACGCCTTTAATCACATATATTTGCATTATGGTAACTGTTACAGCAGTATAATATAACTATCACAAATAATACTGCTTTATTATTATAGCAGATATCTGAATAAGGTTACGGGGCAAAACTGAGCAGACATCGTCCAAGGAACCTCTGTTCTGTGACAACATATTGTCCTTATTATACCATACAGCTCACACTTGTAATCTCGAGAAGGGATTCTCAGCTCCTCAGTTATTCAAGGAGTCTCTATGCTCAAGTATTCTAAAGGAAGATAATCATTTTCTTTCCTTCTCTTTCTCCTTCTCCTATTTTCTGTTAGTTGTTGTTGTTGTTGTGTGTCTTCAAGTAATTTCTGACTTATGGCAATCCTAAGGTAAACCTATCATGGGACTTTTTGAGGCTGAGAGTGTGTGACACACCCAAGGTCACCAGTGAGTTTCCACGGCTCAGTGGGGAATCAAACACTGGTCTCCAGGGTCATAGTCCAATGCACTAAAAGACTGGTGCACAGAAACGGGCTAGGTTTGACATATTTTGCTAGTGTTGCTAGAATGAAAAAGAAACTATAGTAATACATCTTCAGTCAGAGTAACAACAAATGTTGTTATATAATGTTCTTCTAGGTAAGAGAGTGCAGAAGAATGTGTGCTTTATTTACAGATGTTTTGATTGTCATACTTCTGCTAGTTCCCACATTACTGCATTGTCTAGCAGGTGATGACCAACCTGTTGCACATGTAAACAAGTGGATTCCAATGGCTATCTCAGGGCATTTCTGTACTACACTGCACTACATGCACATTTGGAAAGAGGGCTGCAGACAGAGGGGGAAATGGATGCTATGGATGTGGATGGAGGGATTATTAAATGGGGGAGAAGGAGTGGAGGAGGAAGCAGAGGGCCTGTCTGCACTACACTGTTATAGTGCTATTATTCCACTTTCAACGTCCTGTGGAATTCTGGGATTTGTAGTTTAACAAGGCCAAAGGGCTCTCTGGCTGAGAATTCTAAAGCCCCCCCCTAAACTACAAACCCCAGGATTCCATAGGATGTTGAAGTTGAAATAATAGCACTGTAACAATGTTGTGTGGAAATGGCCTCAGAAAGAGTTAAGAAGTCTGTCAGTGAACCTATGAACAGTGGAGGATGAGACATGCCTGATGTCACATAAACTGTAAAAGTAGTTTGTTATTTTTTTCCTCCCTACATTGTAATATTATAAAAAATTCCTGCCATTACCTGGGCTTATGGTGATGATTTATTTTTAATAATTTACTGTAACTTTAAATTATAGTGTCAACAATATGATACATGATATACTTTAAATTATAGTTTGCAACATGTGATTTTCAAAATGGTAATACAGTCAGCCCTCCACATTTGTGGGCTTCACGTTTGCAGATTTGATTATTCACGGATTATTTGCTGTCCCCTCTGCTGCCTCCCTATGGCATTTTTAATAGAGACTGCAAGCCTGGTGAGACTGAGGAACTGCAAATGAAGCTTGTAAGTCCCTATTAAAAATGGTGTGAGGCAGCTGTGGAGGTGGCCGTAAGCCTCACTTCTGCCTTGTGAAGCAACTCTGCTGCCTCAGAGGAATCCACAGTGGGTTGAATATGGTGATCATATATTTTTGTGTGTTAAATATGGTTTGGAGGGGCCTAGAGTTGTTCACGTTTTTTCCACTTTCATGAGGGTCCTGTGCCTCTAATCCCAGCAAATGTGGAGGGATGACTGTAATCTTAAATTATAGTGTGGACATAAGTAAGGCATCATGACATGATGGCCAACTCTGATCTCATCAGGAATGGATAAAGGACAAATATGCCATTTCATGGGGTGGTTATAAGTGTTTCTTCCCACTTTATCAGGTTCTTTTGACACAACACATATCCTCTTCTGAACAAACCAACAATTATTCTTGATATTGCTCGTATTTGTTCCTTTTCTCAATAAAACCAATAACTTAAATTGACTACAATAGTTTTTTTGGCTTATTTGTGTTTCACAGCACAACAAAATTCACTCTATTCTTTTCATACCTAAAGCAATATCATAGGTATCCACTCTTTTGCAAAAGTCTTCCTTTTTACCTGTTGCATCCCCACCCCACTTTTGAGATTAATTAGATTATTTCTGGTTGTTTGCTGAAAAGGATCAAAGCTTTCACTGCAATGGATGCCCCTATAGGCCATAGTAGGATATAATGCCCTCTCCCTGCAACTGGTCGAACAATGTGTGCAACCAATTATTAAATACACTTAGATAAGGCCTTGCTAAAACAGATGACCATACATTCAGAAAAAAGAGAGACAGTAGTAATGGGAGGTTTCAGCTGTGCTGATATTTGTTGGAAGTCAAATCTTGCCAAGAATATCAGATCCAACAAATTCCTCACTTGCCTTGCAGACAATTTCATACAATCTGGAAGAGGCAACAAGGGGGTCAGCTATTTTGGACCTGATCATAATCAACAATGATGACCTGGTTAATGGAGTGGCAGTGGAGGGATCCTTAGGTGGGAATGAGCACGTTCTCCTGGAGTTTGCTATCCAGTGGAAATGGGAAGCCAGGCATACTCAGACTCGAATTCTAGACTTTAAGAAAGCTGATTTTAGTAAACTTTAGTAAACGTTATGTGTCATCCTGTGCTCAGGCATACTAAAAGAGAAAGGAGCTTATGATGGATGGAAGTTTCTTGAAAGTGAGATATTAAAGGCACCGTTTCAAACAATTCAGTTGAGGAGGAATATTGAGAGGTGTCCAAAGAATCCAGGATAGGTGTCTCAAGAATTTTTAAATCAACTAGATTTAAAGGGCTGTCCAGTCAGCCTGACATCAATAATGGGAAAGATTCTAGAGCAGATCGTCAAATAGACAGTTTGTAAGCACTTAGAAAGCAATGCCATGATCACTAAGACTCCACATGGGTTTCTCAAAAACACATTATGCCAGACTAATTTTGTCTTTTTCAATGATAAGCGGTGCAATCACGCCACCTGGGGAAGGGAGAAGGACAAGACCAGGAGACTTCATGCAGAACTGTCATCCAGGTCCTGTCCCGTCCTTCTCTCATCCCCTGCAGAATTGTACATGTGTCATCCTCTTTTCTGACAATGTGCTTAAATTCCCTCTTAAAGATAACAAAGCCATTGGCCATGATCACCACATCTCCTGACCCTAAACCAACAATATGACCTAAATTGATGCTTGTAAAGTACACTGAGTATCTGAAGCACCCTTATTTTAGGTCAAACTTTCCCTAATGTTATGATATCCCTTTTAAAGAAGTATTTGAAATATCAGAACTTCTTGAATAAAAACTGTATGATCTTGCATGGTGGTGCATGAAAAATATATTGCTAAAAGTATTTGCGTGGTGAACAACAGCAGTGTCTCCTTTCTGACTTTTTGTGTAAACAGAGTTAACATTTGAAAATGTCATTAACAGTACAGAGTCTCTTGTAACCACAAACCACATCACAGCAAGTTATTTCCTTTGTCAGGAGTGAAAAGCTGCACATACCCTTCTAGAAATACAGATACAGATGAGGGAAACATCTGATAAGATTCTCTGCAGTCTTCCTTTTCTCTGAACTACTGCAGTCCTTTTCGGCTCCCCTGCTTCTACCCCCTTAGAGACCTCCCACATATGGCATAAACTGCACAAAGTGGAACTCCTCTTCATCCCCGGGAGGCTTTTGGAACATTGATGTCTGACAGCCTGACTAACCTCCTACCTCATACCAGCTGCCACTATGCTAATTGTCTATATTATTGCCCCTTGCAATTGCTCTGAGAAGCTAGTTTCCTGGCAAAAATATTAATAAGAACAGAAAGAACATGATAGAAAATATGGGTTTCAGTGTACCCAAACACTCAGAGGTCTATAGAAACCTATGAGAGTTTGGGTGCACTTATTAATATTTTTAGTGTTTTGAATGTTAAAGAGTTTAAAGCTATAGGTCTAAACATACTTTAAGGGAATAAGCACCACTGAACATGATGGGAGTTACTTAATATATATAGTCTTCACCTGCAAATCATTCATCTTCAGCCACATTTGTATTCACAGAAGATTCTTTTCTATTTATTTCTCAGAAATCCCTAATCATCCTAGCTTCATTCATTGAAGTGGACCATCATCATGTCCAGGCCTGAAATTTGAAGCAAATTCCTCTTCTTCAGCAATATATATGCACAGTTATAAATGAGATGTATTACTTATTGTGAAATGGGTGAAAGCAAGCCATCTTTTAAGCTTAGCTTCAGAAACAAATTTGTTTTCCCTAGTCTACCATTGAGTATCAAGTTGTATAATGCATTGCCCAACTCTTCTTTCAAGGAAAAGAGACTTTGACAGAAGAGATTTTTGAAATGCCTCTTCCTGGCCAAGTTAAAACCCACCACATAAATCTGACAGCTATTTCTTAAAGCACCATGCAGGTTACCTCCACACAGAGACTTTAGTATCCAATATTTTTAAGGCAAGATGTCCCAGATGAGGTTTTTATGTGCAGTTGTTTTGCTTCATTCACAGCCTGTAGGTTAGATATCATCTTCCCCTTGCAATTGCCCATGTTTTCCCTTTTTTTTTTTCCTGTAAAAGTGTATTTTTACTGGTAGTGCCAGGAACTTACTATTTTGTATCACTACAGGATATTATAATTTAACAGAATAATTCTCCTAACATCCACCATCCAGAAGATGACAACAGAATTAAAAGAATATAAGAAGACAATTAAATTTCAGAGAAACTATATGAATTATCTTCATTTACCTTCAGTGCTGAAGATACAGAGTAGATATTTATGCCTCTCTCAGGTGACACTTCAAAAATGGGAGAATTATGAACAAATAAAAAAGTCCAGATAACATTTATCCAAGACTTCTTAAAGAATTCAAACATGAAACATGTCCAAAAAAAATTGCCTCTGTACCAGAGACCTGGAGAGTGTCCAAGGTTACACAGTTTATACAAGGGATCCAGGGATCATCCAGGAAATTGTAGTCAACCCTCCATATCCACAAATTCTGCATCCACAGATTCAACTCACCATGGCTTAAAAATATTCAGAATTTTTTTCTCCAAAAATCAAACCTTTGAGTTGTTCAGCGTTTTATATATGGGAAACCATTTTACTATAATGGGACTGGAGCATCAATGGATTTTAGTGTCCACAGGAGATTGTGGAACCAAACCCTAGTGCATACTGAGGGCCCACTGTACAAGCCACTTAGCTTGCAAATAAAGCATGTAGAGAAGAATCAATGCAACTGTTTCAAAAGTAAGCCCTACTTCACCAACTTTTTAAGAGTTCTTGAAAGTGTCAATAAATATGGATAGGACTGAAAAAGTATAGCAGTCATGGGATAAGAGGAGAAAACATTTCATGGACTAAAAACTACGTAAAGAACATGAATCAAAGAGTGGGGTAAATGGTAAGTTCTCGTAGTGGAGAGATCTAAGTGGTGAGTTTGCTCAAGAATCTGTACTGAAATAGCAAGCTTTTCATTTGACCATAAATGAGCAGCAGCGATATTTGGTGATGATAGCAAATTATTTTACACGATATGGGGAGTGTGCACAGAGAGAAGCTTCTCTCTCTATTTCATAATACTAAACTTAGGATCATCCACTGAGTGGTGGAAGTTCCAGGAAAGGTAATTTCTGCAGATTATTGCATTTGACACTTTGAACTGTTATATTTCAGTTCAGGAAACAACAGATGAAGCACAATGATTAACTATTTATTAGCTAATATATTGTTGCTGCAGTTTAGGCCTCCTTGGAGATACCCCCAGATATCATTTTGATATCAATAATTTGGCTCTCTTCTACCACCTCTTTCCACGTGTTTGTGAGGCCCCCGGACAAGCAAGAACTAGGTTTGGCCACTAATTGCTGAATATTCCATTCTTTACCCAGTCAGGCCAGAAATAGCCAGATCCTTGCTTTAGGTGACCTCTCTGCAAACACCTTCATTATGTATTCACGCTGTTTACAAAGGACTCCCTGCCCCGAGCAGGCACCCTGGCAAGCTGAATACTCAACTACCAAGCACTGAGTATTTGCATACTGGCTAACTCTTTGTCAATTCGGACTTAACTCAATCATGCTAAATTCTGACCTTTCCAAAGCTTTGTCCCGCTCCTAAACCTCATTGTTCACCCCAAGTATGGCATAGCCTGCAATCACATTTCCCTCTATAAAAACCCCTGATCCTGAGACCATCCTTGGATTGCTCCCGAGTTCCAGACCACCTTGCAGCCACTTTGCTTGGTGAGCTTCCCCTCAGCTCCACGTGCTGAGATACATCGCACCCCAGCTTCGCTCTCTATCTTCTTTCCGGGCTCCAGGAACAGGTTCCGTATCACCCGAATCAACTATACCTCTGAAAATCCCCCTATCATATTCAAACCTTTATTTTCCTTAGTTATCTGTGTGCTTGTGTTGCCTACATTGTGTGCCTGTATTTAATAAAGATCATTCATTTATTTCCAACACGGTTTGCTTCTTGACTTGGCTTGACCTTGTAAACATTGGGTTACAAGATCCTGCTGAGTTACCCTGCCTCTTGTAGTACCAGCCAATGCTCTTGACTAATTTCCCCCATTTTGCTTAATTGTAAGGTTATTTAGGTGTCCCTCCCGGGACCCCCAGCAAACAGGGTAACAATATCATCTGGTCAACTCATACCGAAAAGCAAAGAAGACTGGTAAAACCCAACAGAACGAATGTAGAGAAGAAGCAAGGTCTCAGGCTGTTGAAAAATATAATTTTATCTTAGTAATTAGCCCCACTTTTTTCAACCTCAGTAATATTATTGGCTTTCTTCAGGGGCTGTTAAAAGATTAAAGAAAAAAGGGACAATACAGAAACAATAAAATTATAACAGAAGTTTTTCAACACTCTGGGAACTTGTCTCTTCTCTGCATCTCTGCCTATACGAAAAACAGGCCTCAGCCAGGATCAGCCTCCACTAAGCTACCTTCTACCCGCCAGCCTGGTGACTGATTTCCACTTAGGTCTTCCAGGAAGTGGTCTTAAGGGATACAATATAATATATTACACCCTTCTCCTTTCATTTCTAAGGCCATTTCTGCACTAGACAGTTACAGTGCTATTATTCCACTTGCAACATCCTATGGAATACTGCGGTTTGCAGTTTTAGGAGGGGCCAGGTGGAATAATAGCACTATAACAGTCTAGTGCAGAAATGGCCTAAGTAAAAACAACAGCTTTTTAAAATCATTTTATTGCCTTTCATTTTATGAAAGGCAATCTGCCAGATTGGTGAGCAATCAGAGAACATCCCTTGATCTTATCCTACAGAGATCTTTCTTATACACCCTACTTGACTGAACATTAAGAGATTGCCATGAGTCCCATCAATGTTTTGCCGCTCTGTAGTTAAGTAATCAGCCCATTCTGTACATTATGGCTTTGTCATCACACCCTTTCACGACATGAAATAGGGTATAAAAACCTTAGCTTCAACCCCAGCCTTTTGCAATACTTTGGACCTAGTACATGGTATATGGTGCCCTCAGACTGCAGTTCCTCCGTGCTACCCTCAGATGCTGTCTGAGCTACTCTGCTGTGACCCTTTCTTCAAGACTGGTAACTATAACCCTTTCCATCCAATCTCTCCCTATCTAACGTTTCTTGTCTCACTTTCCTTTAGCCTTGTATGGTTTTTAAGAGTGTCTGACTTCTCATGTGTTTGTCAATTCAAATAAAATACCTTGTTAACTTTAACTGGAGTCCTCTCTACTGGTATACACTGGTGAAAAGATCCTGCTGTTACCCCCCGCCTCTGCAGGTCTTATTTGAGCTATAATTCTTTCAAATTCTAAAGAGACACAGGCATTATGGGGTGGATTCCAACATTCCCCACCTCTTAGGGTAACATATAAGTATTTGGATTAAAAACCACCTCCCACAAACACTTCTCTCAGTTTTAGGTATACTACTGCATTCCATATCATCTTCCTGGGCAAGCCACCCCTATTTAACACCCTTCACCTCTTTCATAATTCATCTGAACTTGAAAGACTCCATCTCCTCTGTCATATAAAAGCCTTCAATTCCATACAATCCTTCTACAAAAACACTCTTTGCTTTAGTGCAAGCTCCTTTCATCTCAAGAAATTCCTCCAAGTCCTCCTTTTTTTTTTTTTTTTTTTTGCTTCCAATCCATTTCTTCTACTCCCCTCTCCATGGATTATAACTATCTCACACATTTTCCTTCTCTAAGCTTGTTTTCTCTGAAGCTGTTGTTGCAAATCAAACTTCCATCTTTTCCAAATCATCCTCCTTCTGGCTGGTATTCACCTCTATGGCCATTTCTGTCCTACACTGTTATAGTGTTATTATCCCACTTTCAACATCTTATGGAATCCTGGGGTTTGCAGTTTAGGGAGCAGCCTTTAGAATTCTGAGCCAGAGAGCTCTTTGGCCTCAAGAAACTACAAACCTCAGAATTCCACAGCACTGGAATAGTGTAGTGTGGAAATAGCCTATGTCTTCGACCCCAGGTCCATTTCTCCATCCCTGGTTTATAACTTCTCTCAACACTTTCATTTCTTTAAATATCTCTTGCCAAATTACTCCAACAACAAGCTCTTTCTCTGAATCCATATCTTTAAACTTTTCTTTTGGCACTAGCATCTTCACTTTTATAAAAACAATGCTATCTGCAATTTTTCTGATTTCCAGTAGATGGTAGCAAATGATAGCTATCAACAATCCAGCTCACTTTAACTCTGTCCATTCCAAGTTTTTACAGCAACTCAATCCCATCAGCCAATCTTCTCTGTTCTCTCACATCCCAAAATGACTTCAACCATTCTCTCATGGTAAGAAAAGCAAAGGAAAAATTTTTATAGTAATATGATTTCTTCTTTAAGCATAGTTGCTATCTCCTTTAGTTCTTAAAGAAATTAGTTCTTAAAGAAATTGTATGGACTTTTAAAACTTAAAATGCATTTTGTGCTCTTCTCCCCTTCTTAGACTACACAATTTTGCGAAAAAGAGCCAGAAAAGTTACTGAGGTTCTTGTTCTTACCTGCAGAAATGATTGCTTCTTTGTTATTCAAAAAACTTCAAAATAAAAACTTTCAAGGAACATGATGGGTGCAGCTGGGCAAGCTGGCCCATTTGACCCATGGATCTGCCCATGTTGACCATCACTACTGACACTCTCCTCGTGAGGAGCTAGCTTCTGGGGATGCTATGGCTGATCTCCCCTTGTCCAGGGAGAAATTTCTGTGGCAGGGGCTTTTTCCTCCGCCTGCCCCCTCCCCGCAACTCTGATGGAGCCGATCCTGAGAGGAGAACTCTCCAAAACGTCCATGCTCCATCATCACTGTAAGATAGAACAATAGTTTTTGTGCCAACCTCTTCTCATGTTCATCTGTATGGCCCAAGAGTCGTTGGGCCATCTAAGAAGACTACAAGGAAATGTTATGGGTCATGATAATGGGCAAGAATGCACATAAGGCTTCACTTCTTATAAATTTGATGTCTAACTGTTGCTAGACAACAGGAGCTGCACATAAAATTGCCTCTGACAGTTGGGTTTGGAAGGCAGGTCCTATGTGTAGCTTGGAGTCTTTTGTATGCGCTGACATATGTATTTGTCTTGTTTGACGTATTTTGCACTGACACTTGTGTCCTGTTGGCATTTCAATAATTACGGCACAAGACACGATTCTGTTATTGTTGCAGATTGTCAGCCTCTTAATGTCTTAGTTCTTACCAAATTCTGCATCTTGTTAACCAGAAATATTTTTGCTGTCCAAATCTAATTCTTTTAGCTTGCCCTTAAGTTTGCACAGTTGAAACTGTATCCATGGGAAAACTTAAGCTGAAGGACTATATGTGTGGGTGGGAGAACTGTTCTCAGTACATGTCCCACCAATCGTGATGTGCTGGGAAATACTCCAAAACAGTCAAAGATGTATTTGTTACTGCTGTCTTTGGAGCATTAACCAGATTGTGTGGATTGTTCAGTCAGCCTTTAGTTTTGACTGAGGATATTCTGGACTGGAATAAATGAGTTTTATTTTCCGTGCCCTCATGAAGTGTTTCTTTGTTGTTGCTGTTATGCAATGGGATATGAGCACTTATCACGTCTTATAGTGCACCACGCTTGCCAAATAGAAGTTTTATTTTCAAGAAGACAGAATATGAAACTTTGTCTAGCAGGTGCAGGATTTATGTGAATTTTGAAAAATTGTTCATTTAACAGCAGGTGAGTGCCAAACTCAAAATTATCAACAGTTACTTTGGCTAGTCAGGAATTTCATGGAGAACAGTTGTGGCTGCATGGTCTCAGCAACTCTCACACCTGCATCATTCTTGGCTGCTATCTCATCAGTCAGTGCTGTTCCCTTTGTTACCCTGTGTGTTGGGGGGGTCCCGGGAGGGGCACCCAAATTACCAGATAAAAACATGATTTGGGGGAATTAAGCTAGAGCACTCTCGCAGGCTAAACGAGAGGCAGGGTAACGGCAGCTAGGATCTTTCGCCCAATGTATACAGCTTCAGGTCAGAGAGCAGTTAGACAAGTTTTTAGAACAACAAAGAATGATTTTTATTAAGAAAACAAGCAATACGAAAGACAAGACAAACACTAACTAACTTGGAAATAGAACCAGGGAGCTGCAAGGGGGTAGGCAATACAACACCTGTTCTCATAGTCCTCGAGAGAAGTGGGGTTCTGGGGGAGAAAGCTCAGCGTGGCTGAGGGGAGTTCCCTTAGACGGCCAGCAGCAAGTCCAAGTGGTCCAAAGGAGTCTGAAGACTGTTTGGAAAATGAGGGGTTTTTATAGGGGAGTTTGTGCCTACCGGCTATGGCATGCCAGGTGAGAACAAAGGAAGTTTGGAGCTGGACAAAGGATTTGGAAAAGGTCAAGTTTGCATGATGAGCTTAACACTCGATGACAATAGTTTAGCCAGTATGTAAATGTCCTGTCTAAAAGGATTAGTTCAGCTGAGAGCCGTGCAGCTATTGTAAGGTTTGCAGTGGAAGTTCCCTGAAGCAACAAGCGAGGCTTGAGTTGCTGGCCTCAATGGGGTTTGGAATGTAAAACCATTAGCGGCCGCACCCTGTACATGCCTGTCCGGAGAACCTCGTAAACACGTGGAGTGGGGTGGCTGGAAAAGGGTCACGCAAAGGCCAAATTGTTTGATATCAAAATGATATCTGGGGTCCTGACCAACAGTGCCATAGCTGGAGTAACACCTTGGTCTTTTTGATAGCTTGGTGTGGTCTGTGGAGATGATAGAGCCTTTCTGCTCACATGCTGCTCAAGAGTATGATTTTGTTACCAGTCATCAGTAAGTCACTCCATAGAGAGATTACATCTTTCATAAACCAATAATTTTGCAGCACAGGATCTACTTGTTTCCTCTACTATGACCAGGCTACATGTGTGAATTCTGATAAAGTGTGCAGTTCAGGATCTTGAGTCACATAGAATTTCAGCTGTGTTAACACAGCTGTATTGGCCATGGATATGAGGACCCTCAGATAGGAAACCTACTATGTTACTCATCTATACTGATGCCATCTGGTGGATTACCATTTGAAAGAGCATTTCCAGTTGCATAGAAACATGGAGGTGGGGGGGCAATTAGCCTAGGACAGCAATGTTTCTGGGGCGTCCCAGCCCATAGCCACACCTCTGCACACCCTGGCCATGCCCCCGCATGTCACAGTCACACTCCTCATACCGTAGCCCTGCCCCTCCCACCCCCCCTCCACACACTCCAAGCTCTACCACTGAGAATTTCCCTATTTACTTTCTCTACATCATGCATAATTTTATGCACCTCTGCCATGTATCCCCTATTCTCCTCTTTTCTAAACTACCTAGCCTCATATTTTGCAACCTTTCATGAAGGCTTTGCTCCGGTCACTTTGCTCAGGTCCTTTGCCTGCTTCTCTTTAAGCTCTGAAATCACTTTTTTCAGATGTTGTGATCAGAACTATACACAGTATTCCAAATGGGGTGACACCATAGACTGGTCTTTGCATTATATTAGCAGTTTTATTTTCAGTTCCCTTTCTAATGCCCAAGATGGAATTTGCCTTTTTTTTTTTTTCAGTAGCCACACTCTTAATCGACATTTTCCGTTAGCTCTTTAGGACAATCCCAAGACTGCTTTCCTGGCCAACCTTTGCCAGCTGACATCCCATTAGTATGTAGGTGAAATTGGGATTTACTGCTCCATTATACATTGCTACACACCAAAACATATTTGCCATTGTACTAACCATTCTCCCAGTTTGGCAAGATCCTTTCAGAGCTCTTGCCATCCTTTCATCTCTTTTACATAGTTCTTCAGTGTATTGTTTCTATTGTCTTTTTATTTCTACTTGGTCATTTAGTTGTAGAGCACCCCCACTCTTGCTTTAAATTTCCATTTGACTTCTCAGATCTTGTAAAAGAGGTCTCTTGTTCTTCCTTTTTGTTTTGGTGTCATCTTTTATTTCACTGCATTGATTATTATAATAGTTCTCCTCATCCCTGTGTACAAGTAGTTGAAAGGTTGCATTCAGGATTCTGACTCTATTTCAGTCACCTTTTACTTTTGCTTCCCATCTGTTTTTAACTGCTTAGAATACTCTGGATGAATGAGCTAAAGTAGACAGAAATAGGACATTTTGAGTCAGATAATAACATGGTGTTTTACTCAGGAAATGAAAATCTAAGGAAAAATGGGGTGTCATTAATAGTGAGGAGAGAGGTACCAAAAGCAGTCAAGGGATATTTGATTGTCCTAATGTGTAGCCTGCAGTCAGGACAAGAATCCACTATTAGGACAGTATATTGAGAAACAGAATGGGATCTTCAATGGCAAGGTGGTCATACAAGGTTGCATTTTATCACCCTATCTGTTCAACTTGTTTGCTGAATGGATCAGGTGCAAAGCAAGATTAGACTTTGAAGAAGGAGGTGTGAAAACTGAAGAAGGGAACGTCAACAATTTAATATGCAAGTCATATCATATTACTAGCAGAAAATAGCAAAGACTTAGATCGATGCCTGAAGAAAGTCAAGGCAGAAAGTGCAAAGTCAGGTTTACAGTTGAACATGAAGAAAACAAAAATAATGACCACAGATAGTTTACATAACTTTAAAGTAGATGATAGAGATGGAAATAATTGAAAAAATTCCGTACTTTTGTTCAGTCAAGAAATTAGAAGACTAGGACTTGGAAGGACAGTTATGAAGGAACTAGCCAAGTTGCTGAAGTGTAAAGAATACTAAAGTTAGGATTGTCCATACCATTGTATTCTCAATTTCAATGTATGGTTGTGAAAGCTGGATGGTAAAGAAAGCATATAGGAAGAAAAATAACTCATTTGAAATGTGATGCTGCAGAAGAGTTCTGTGGATACTCTGGACTGCTAAACAGACACGAATGGGTCTTAGAACAACTCAAGCATGAATTCTCTTTAGAAACCAAGATGACTAAATTGAGGCTGCTGTACTTTGGCTAAATCATGGGAAGACCTGACTCACTAGAAAAAGACAATAGTGCTTGGTAAGGTAGAAGGCAGTAGGAAAAGAGGAAGACCATATTACAGACGGATAGACTCAATCAAGGAAGACACATCCCTGAATCTGCAACACCTGAGCAGGACAATTAATGATGGGTGACTTGGAGGTTTTTCATCCATAGGTTGCCATAAGTCAAAGTCAACTTGATGGCAATTAATGACAAAGTGTCTTTTTTGCATTTCTCCCTGACAGTTTCTCTGGCTACAGTCTCATATTCCTCTGGCTTCCAGTCAATTAAGCTTAATAATGCAAATCTATTTTTTTATGTTATCTTCAATTTCTATGGGGATGTTCTTCTGGTTGCATTTTGACACAATGGATGATTTAGTGTTTTTCTTTAGCTTTTTGATATTAGCAGTTGATAGTCTGTACCACAGTCTGTACCTGATCTTGTTTTGGCAGAGAGCTTCTCCGTCTTCTACTTCTGATTATGTAGTCTATTTGATTTGTACATTGATTTCTACATTGACCATCAGGTGATGTCCATGTATTCAGTTGCTTCTTGGGTTGCTTGAAAAATATGTTTGCAGTGAACAGACTCTTGACCTTTAGAAATTCAGGCAGCCACTCTGCTTCTTTATTTTTTGATCTTAGGCCAAATTCTCTTACAACATTTTTTTTCCTCTGGGTTTCCTATTTTTGTTTTCCAATTGCTTATGATTACCAACATGTCCTGTTCTGGTGTATGATCAGTTTCCTTCTATAGTTTGACATAGAATAATTCCTTTCTTCCTCTCCTGCCTGTGTAGTTGGAGCATCCACTTGGATTATAGTTATATTGATGGGTTTTCTCTGAAGTGTTATTTATATTATTTCTTCAGACTATGCGTTATATCCCCTGACTGCTTTGCTACATCTCTCCTCACTATTAATGCCACCCCATGTCTTCTTGGATTTTCATTTCCTGCGTGTAATTGTTGGCCACAAAATGTCTCATTCCTATACACTTTTGCTCACTCACCCCAAGTATTGCAAAATTTATATATTACATTTCTTGTTTTACAATGTCTAGCTTCCCCAATGCATGCTTCTCACCTTCCATGTTCCTATAATATATGCTGTGCAGCTTCAGACTTTTCTTTCTCATCTGAGCACATCAGATGTCCTTTCAGCTTGAGTCCAGTTGAATCATTAGCCACAATACTACTTGTCTTTGTCTTCCGCTGTACCTCAGCAGCCCGATGACTGCCATCCAACCTGGGAGTCTCACTTTCTGGCACTATCTCTTGTTTCATTTTGGACTGTAGGTTTTCCCAGTAAGAGACATTCAAAAGGGGTTTGCCATGTCTGCTTCTGCACAGTACTAACAAGTGTGAGCTATGCTTCCAATGCATTGCCTCAAGAGTTCCTCCACCAGTGTCACCCCCAACTACTGCTTCTGCTCAGTAGCTGTTTGGCACATTTAGTCTAGCCCCTCAGCAAAAGTTGTCTGACATGAGAGACCCTGCCAGCTGTACTGCTGCCACTGGCACAGCCTCTTGCCTCATAGGAGCATGCAATCCCACAACCACGGAAAAGTAGTGCCACCGTGGGCTCTTATTCATAGGATCGCCATAAGTCAGTGTTGATTGGATGGCAGTTAACAACAACAATGGTAGAAAGCAATAGGAAAAGAGGATGGCTGCATTACGAGTAAATAGACCCAAAGAAGGAAGCCATGGACTTCAGTTTGCAAGACCTGAGCAGGGCTGCTGATGACCAGGTGGCTGTGGATGTGTCTCATTCATAGGATTACTGTAAGTCTAGGTCAACTTGAAGACAATTAACAACAACAATTTAAAATTCTCAGCCAGGGGGCTTCTCTGGTGCCTTACCCAATTACAAACCCCAGAATTCCATAGGAGGGAGCCATGATAGTAAAAGTGGATAACACTGTAATTGTGTAATGGGAACTGACCCAAGGAGATGACATAGTCCATGTTTGGCCTTCCCAGCTTCCCCATTTCCACACCATTACTTCCATTTTATTCTGCCCTTTGCGCTGTGGTGTAAAGGAACGTAATCTTCATCCTTCCGAACAGCAGGGAACAGAATAGCTTTAAAACTGCTGAACTGAAGCAGTCACTATTGCCATTTTCTGCATGCAAGGTTTCTCTGGATTTTCTCCCTCCAGGCTTTGCAATGACAAGAAGCTTAGATTTACTAAATGAAAATCTCATGCTGTCTGTCTTGGTACTTGACTCAGAAGTTTCACTTTAATGTGTTGCTATGAACAAGTGGACAATTGCCTTCTGTCAAATTAATTAAGGGCAAGGCTGCAACATGCAGTTAAGTGCTAGATTTGCATGGGTGGTATCTAGAAGTTTGTTTTTTAATTATATTTTTATTAGCAAAAACATATATACAAATTCGACAGAGGACACTAAAACAAAACTTATAACACATAACCTACAACAATATAAGGGGAAAACAGTGTAGGGGAGAAGGGGGAAGGGGAAAGGTAAGTAGGGGAAAAACCACTACCACAAAAACAGTTAGACAGCAATAATTACAAAAACCTAGCAACTTCCACCTGGAATGTGGTAACTGCCTTAGTAAAATCTCAAAAACAGAGAAAATAGTAACTTCTCCATCCTAAGAGAAGGGAAAATACTACTTAGCAGCAGTTAAATAACCTCAGAAGATCACAACCAACCTCAGAGGATCATAATCAATCAATACCTTCTATTAACATACAGCTAGTTAGTTGTGAAACTGTTACTGTTAGTAGCTCATCATCCTTTTCCTGTGTTGTCAAATGGTAACCGTATTGTGTATACTTCCTTCAACGTTCCAAGAAAAAGGAAGGCAACAAATGACTTGTGTTCTGCTACTTTATCCTCCTCTGCCTTAGCAATCAGGGAGTATAGGTACAATAAATAACTGATAGTAATAATTAATCTAATCTAGCAAAAGAAAAATCTATTAAGCCTTTTGCACTGATTAGAGAATTGCATTTAAGTTAGAATTCTGTATAAATAACTAATTTGGGTTATAGATCAACAATGAAAAGCAGGTGCCGGAATCTTGTTATAGAATCATAGAATCGAGTCCAACCCCCTGCCATGAAGGAACACCCATCAAAACATTCCCAACAGATGTCCATCCAGCCTCTGCTTAAAAACCTCCAAAGAAGGAGACTTTACCACACTCTGAGGCAATATATTCCATTACCAGACAGCTCTGACCATCAGGAAGTTCTTCCTGAGGTTCAAGTGGAATCTCCTTTCCTGCAGTTTGAATCCATTGTTCCTTGTCCTAGTCTCTGGAGCAGCAGAAAACAAGCCCGCTCCCTCCTCAACATGACATCCCTTCACATATTTAAACATGGCTATCATGTCCCCTCTTAAACTTCTCTTCCGCAGACTAAACATGCCCAGCTCCCTAAGCCATTTGTCATAGGGCATGACTTCCAGACCCTTCACCATTTCAGTCACCCTCTTCTGGACACATTCCAACTTGTCAATATCGTTCTTGAATTGAGGTGTCCAGAACTGGACACGGTATTCCAAATGAGGCCTAACCAATGCAGAATAGAGTGGTACCATTACCTCCCTTGATCTAGACACCGTACTCTTATTGATGCAACCAAGAATCGTGTTGACTTTCTTGGCTGCCTCTGCCTCATCACACTGCTGACTCATGTTTGGCTTGTGATCTACCAAGACTCCTGGATCTCTTTCACACATACTGCTATCCAGCCACGCGTCCCCCATCATATATTTGTGCATTCCATTTTTTCTGCCTAAGCCTTACATTTCTCTCTGTTGAAATTCATTTTGTTAGCTTTGGCGCAGCTCTCCAATCTGTCAAGTTCATTTTGAAATTTGATCCTGTCCTCTGGGGTGTTAGCAACCCCTCCCAATTTGGTGTCAGCAAACCCTCTACTCCTTCATCCAAGTCATTGATGAAGATGTTGAATACCACTGGGCCCAGGACAGAACCCTGTGGTACCCCACTAGTCACTTCTCTCTAGGATGAAAAACAGCCATTTGTGATCACCCTTTGGGTTTGGTCTGTCAACCAACTACAAATCCAACTAACAGTAGCCCTATCCAACCCACATTTTACTAGTTTCTTTGCAAGAATGTCATGGGAAACTTTGTCAAAGGCCTTACTGAGGTCAAGATATGCTTCCAAGCATTCCCTTCATCTATCAAGCTTGTAACCCTATCATAAAAAGAGATATGATTAGTCTGGCATGACTTGTTTCTGAGAAATCCATGTTGACTTTTAGTGATTACGACATTGCTTTGTAAGTAATTACAAACTGACTGTTTAATGATCTGCTCTAGGATCTTTCCTGGTATTGATGTCAGGCTAACTGGGCGATAATTATTTGAGTCCTCCTTTTTCCCCTTCTTGAAGATGGGGATGACATTTGCCCTCCTCCAGTCTACTGGGACTTGTCCTGTTCTCCAAGAGTTCTGAAAGATTATTGCAAATGGTTCAGAAATGACTTCTGCCAGTTCTTTTAATATCCTTGGATGTAGTTCATCTGACCCTGGAAACTTGAATTCATCTAGTTTAACCAGATATTCCTGTACTACTTCTCTACCTATTCTGTGTTGCATTTCCCCCCCTTCCTCACCTGCTCCCCTTCCCCCAGGTTGAGTATTCCTATCCTTCTGGGAGAAAACTGAGGCAAAGAAGGTGTAGAGTAGTTCTGCCTTCTCTCTTCCTCCTGTTATTAATTGGCCATCTTCTCCACGCAGTGATTCTATCATCTCTTTGTTTTTCCTTATGCTGCAGACATATCTAAAAAAGCCCTTTTAATTGTTTTTAATGTCTATGGCAGGCCTGAATTCATTCTGCACTTTAGCTTTCTGACCTTCTCCCTACATCTCCTGGCTATTTGCTTGAATTCCTCTTTTGGTGGTTTCACCATTCTTCCATTTCCTGTACATGTTTCTTTTAACACTTAGCTCAGCTGAGAGTTCTTTAGTCAACCATTCCAGTTTCTTTAGACACCTGCCATTTTCCCTCCTTATTGGCACAGTTCTTAATTGTGCCTTCAGTATCTCACTTTTAAGAAACTCCCATCCGTCCTGAACTCCTTTCTCTTTTAGTATTCTTGACCATGGGATTTCAACAAGTAGAATCATAGAAATGTAGAGTTGGAAGAGACCACAGGGGCCATCCAGTCCAACCCCCTGCCATGCAGGAACACCCTCAAAGCACTCCTGACAGATGGCCATCAAGCGTCTGCTTAAAAACCTCCAAGGAAGGAGTCTCCACTACACTCCGAGGTAGCAGATTCCACTGCCGGACAACCCTGACTGTCAGGAAGCTCTTCCTGAGGTTCAGGTGGAATCTCCTTTCCTTCAGCTTGAATCTATTGCTCCTTGTCCTGGTCTCTGGAGCAGCAGAAAACAAGCCCTCTCCTTCCTCTACGTGGCATCCCTTCAAATATTTAAACATGGCTATTATGTCCCCTCTTAGCCTTCTCTTCTGCAGACTAAACATACCCAGCTCTCTAAGTCCATCCTCATAGGGCATGGCTTCCAGGCCTCTCACAATTTTGGTTGCCCTCCTCTGGACTTGCTCCAGCTTGTCAATATCCTTCTTAAATTGGGGTGCCCAGAACTGGACACAGTATTCAAAATGGGGTCTAACCAAAGCAGAGTAGAGTGGTACCAGTACCTCCCTCGATCTAGACACCATACTCCTATTGATGCAGCTGAGAATTGCATTGGCTTTCTTGGCTGCCGCATCACACTGCTGACTCATGTTCAGCTTGTGGTCTATGAAGACTCCTAGATCCCTTTCACACGTACTGCTATCCAGCCACATGTCCCCCATCCTATATTTGTGGATTCCATTATTTCTGCCTAAGTGTAGGACCTTACACTTCTCTCTGTTGAATTTCACTTTGTTAGCCTTGGCCCAGCTCTCCAACCTATCCAGGTCATTCTGAATTTTGATCCTCTCCTCTGGCATATTAGCAACCCCTCCCAATTTGGTGTCATCTGCAAATTTGATGAGCATGCCCTCTATTTCTTCATCCAAGTCATTGATAAAAATATTGAACAGCACTGGGTCCAGGACAGAACCCTGTGGCACCCCACTAGTCACTTCCCTCCAGGATGAAAAGCAGCCATTCGTGATCACCCTGTGGGTTCGATCGGTCAACCAATTACAAATCCAAGTAATAGTAGCCCTGTCCAGCCCACATTTAACTAGCTTCTTTGCAAGAATGTCGTGAGGAACTTTGTCAAAGGCCTTACTGAAATCGAGATATGCTACATTCACAGCATTCCCTTCATCTATCAAGTAACTCCCTAAGTTTACAGAAATCAGCTTTCTTAAAGTTTAGGATGCGTGTCTGGCTACACTTGGCTTCTCCTTCCCAATGAATGACAAACTCCAAAAGAAAATGGTCACTCCCCCCCTAAGGATCCCACCACCTCCACCTCATCAACAAGGTCATCCCTGTTGGTCAGGATCAGATCTAAAATAGCCACTCCCCTTGTTGCCTTTTCTACCTTCTGGACCATGAATTCATCTACAAGGCAAGCAAGGAACCTGTTGGACCTTGAGGTCTTGGCAGAGTTTGACTGCCAACAAATATCTGGATAATTGAAATCTCCCATTTACATGGCATCTCTCCTTTTTGAATGTGCGGTCATCTGTTCCAGGAAGGCCTCATCCAAGTCCTCAGACTGGCCCGGAGGCTTGTAGCAAATCTCCACAATCACATCCCTATTGTTTCTCACTCCCTTAATTCTCACCCAGATGCTCTCAACTTGGCTTCCCAGATTTAAGTCATGGATCTCTTCACAGTTGAAAACATCCTTGACATGTAAGGCTCCTCCTCCTCCTTTCTTGTTTGGTCTGTTTCTGCGAAATAGGTTATACCTTCCTATTTCTACGTTCCAATCATGAGATTCATCCCACCAGGTTTCAGTGATGCCTATTAAATCATATTTATTTTGTTGTACTAAGAGTTGGAGTTCATCTTGCTTATTTCCCATGCTCTGTGCATTAGTGTAGAGACACTTGAGACCATGTGCCCTTCCGGTAATTCCTGTACTAAAGTTACTTTCCTTCCCCCTGTTGGTCTCTAGTTCTATTTGGCCTGCCCTATCTATATCATTTGGGCTATTTTTTACAGCAGTCACTGAATCCTTGCCCAGAATAATACTGTCCCCCTCCCCAGTCAAACTCAGTTTAAAGACTTCTTGATATGTTTTGTGAGACTGTTAGCAAAAAGTTATGGCCAACAGTTGTAAGGTGCAGGCCATCCCTTGCCAGAAGACCATCCTTGTGGAAATGGAGGCTGTGATCTAAAAACCCGAATCACTCCTGGTGGCATCATCTTCGGAGCTAGTTGTTGATCTCCACTATTCTTCTTTCCCTTCATGGGCCACGTCCTTCCACAGGGAGGAGAGATGAAATGACAACCTGTGCACGAAGGTCCTTCAGCTTCCTACCCATAAGCTCATAATCCTTCATGATGCAGTGAAAGCTGTGCCTCACCATGTCATTGGTTCTGACGTGATCCAAAAGGAGGGGGTTACGGTCTGTGGGCTTGACCAGTCTCGTTAGCCTCTCCATTATGTCATTGATTTTGGCCCCAGGGAGACAGCACACCTCACGATTAATCCTGTCTGGGTTGCAAATGGTCAGTTCCATTACTCTCAGTTTCTTCTGTATCAACTTCCAACTTTTTTTGATAATTATTCTTAAATGAATGATTATTATTGTTGGACAACTCAATTCCTAAATATTTTACTTTCTGTACACATTGTATATCCTCCTTCTTTTCAATTTGCTCTTTTTCTGAAAGGCGCAAATTCTTTGAGAGAATCTTAGTTTTGGATTTGTTGATTTTGAAACCTGCTAATTGCCTGAATTTGTTTAATAATTCATTAACTTTGGTAATTTATGATACCAGATCTTCCGAAAATAACACCAGATCATCTGCAAAGGCCTTATATTTGAATTCATCTCGGCTGAGCTTTACTCCTTTTATTAGATCTTCGTTCCTTACCTGTCTGAGCAAGACTTCCAAAGTCAAGATAAACAATAATGGTGATAACAGGTATCCTTGCTGGGTTCCCTTCAAAATTTTAATGCTCTCCAATGAATCACCATTGATAATTGTTCATGCCTTTTGTTTACTATAAACTGCTTTTATCCAGTTTACAAAGATTCCCCCATTTTCATATTTTCTATAACTTTAATAAGAAAGGGCCAATTAACATTATCGAAGGTCTTTTCTGCATCAAGAAAAATAAGAGCATCTTTTTTTCAATATGCAGCTCATAAAATTCTAATATGTTGAACATAGTCTGTTACCACGGTTATGCTATGTCTGGTGAGAGCACTAGATATCTTTTGATATCAAATAATTTGGCCTTTATTTGACCTTTCTCTGCCAACCTACTCCACATGTTTGCAAGGGCCACCGGACAAGTACGTAATAGGCGCGGCCGTTAATGGTTGTACATTCCAAACCTCATTTAGGCAGGCAACTTAATGCCTCTCCGATGCTTCAGGGACCATTTCTTCTTGCAAACCCACCTTGCTCAGCACGACTTTACACAAAGACGCCCGGCTGAGTACCGAGCAAGTCCTTTATGTTGGACCATTTGCATACTGGCCATACTATTGTCATCGAGCGCTAAGCTCATTATGTAAAACCTGACCTTTTCCAACACCTTTGTCCAGCTACAAATTTCCTTTGTTCTCACTGAGCATGGCATGGCCTGTAGGTATAGGGCTATCCGGCAATCGAATCTGCTGCCTCAGAGTGTAGTGGAGTCTCCTTCCTTGAAGGTTTTTAAGAAGAGGCTTGATGGCCATCTGTCGGGATTGATTTGAGGGTGTTCCTGCATGGCAGGGGGTTGGACTGGATGGCCTGTGTGGTCTCTTCCAACTCTACATTTCTATGATTCTATGATTCTATGATAATCCACCCTATAAAAAACCCCTGACTCTGAGCATCCCTCGGATCACTTGCTGGAACCCTTGGATCACCCTGGACTTCCATCTAGCCTTGCTGCCGCTCTGTCCAGTGAAGTTTTCCCCTCAGTTCCCAATAACTGAGTCTGCCTCAGCCCTTGGACTACTTTGGACTTCCATCTTGCCTTGCTGCCAGTTTGTCTGAAGAACTCCCCTCAGCAAAGCCACACTGAGTTTCCTCCCCTGCAAATCTCCGCTTCTCTCCAGGACTACGAGATAAGGTGTCGTATCACCCATTTCCCCCCGAAATCTCTCATTTCCATTTCTTAGCTAGCTGTGTGCATGTGGTGTCTTATTTGTTGTTTGTCCTTTAATAAAGCTATCGTTTTTGTTGCTTTTAAACTTGTCTGACTACTCTTCTGACCTGACGTTGTAGACATAGGGTTAAAAGATCCCAGCTAAAGTTACCTTACCTCTCGTTAGGTTAAGAAAATGCTTGAGTCTAATTTCCCCCATCTTGTGTTTTTATTTGGTAATTTGGGTGCCCCTCCCGGGACCCTCAACATACAGGGTAACAAGTCCTTAGATCTCATCTGTCTACTTGGGATAAATTCACTCTGATCTTCGTGCACATAATCTGGAAGAATCTTCTTCAGGCATAGGTCAAAAATCTTTGCATGTTAGATGAGGAGGATCATTTTTTGGTATTAATGTTATGTTAGCCTCTGTCCAGCTGTTTGGGATTGTGCTTGAATCAGTTATAGAGTTCATCATCATCTGCATGGGCTTTAGAAGTTGCTCCTTGAAATGCTTATAAAAGCTTGCAGTTAGTCCATCTGGCCCTGGGGCCTTTTTAGCTTTAGCTCTATCTATTGCCTCCACTAATCTCATTGACAGTAACAGGTTTGCTTAGCACTTCCTGATGATCTTGAGAGATTTCTGGAAGGCATTGTGAACAAAGAAAATCATTTACCTCTTCTGACTTGCTGGACCAGTTAGCTTAATATAAATTTTTGAAATAATTACCAAGTATCTTCCTTATTTCTTCAGAGTCTGTGATACTACGATCTCCTTCTTTAATTTCTGGGATGAGATGTTTCTTTTTATCTTTTCGTATCTTGTATGCTAGCCAGCATCCAGGCTTGTTAGCATGCTCAAAAAAATTTTTTTAGCAAAGCGGATCTTTTTTTCTATGTCTTCCATTGTGAACATTGAAAGTTGTTTTTGCATAATTCTTAAATTGGAACTCACCTCTTTATCATGGGGGTTCTTCTTCAGTTGTTTTTCTAAATCCTTAATTGTATTCACTGTCTCCTCAATATTCTTCTTTTGTCTCTTTTTACATTCTATATTTTTTTGAATGAAGAATCCTTGAATCACCACTTTTGCTGTATCCCAAACTGTTGAGATATTCACCTCATTGTTTACATTAACCTTGAAAAATCCTTCTAATTGTATTTTACATGATATTATAATCTCTTCTTTAAGAAGGAGAGCGTCGTTCAGTTTCCATCTTCTGCTTTTGTTTTGCCCTCTGAACACCAAATAACTGGATTATGATCACCAAAAACTTTAGTCAGAATTTCTGCTTTGTGAATATTACTTTGCCAGTTTTGGGATATCCAAACATGATCAATTCTTGACCATGTCCGATGGCAATTTGAGTAGAAAGTGAAGTCCTTTACATGGGGATGTTTGAACCTCCACACATCACTCAATTGAAACTCTTCCATAATTTGGAAAAAATCTGATGGTAGTTTCCCTTTTGCTTTTTTTGGTGAAGTTGAAATACTCCTGTCCATCTTGGGATGATGACGGCATTAAAATCACCCATAATACATACATCTTCATGTGCATTGCACTCCATAAATCTTTTTAAGTCTTGATAAAAGGTCTTGTTTTCGTTACATGGGGTGTAGGTGCTGATTATCAAAAGAATTGTACTTTCTATCCTACATTCAACACCCAGAAATCTCCCTTTGTCATCTTGAACTGTAATTTAGGAGGTAAGGCCGATTTGATGTATAGAGCCACTCCTCTTCTCTTGACAGTTGCGGTTGATGTAAAAACTTCACCTAATTTAGGGATTCCAATGCTTTAACATCCTCCTTTTTTATGTGTTTTTCCTGCAGGCAGCAAATATCTGGGTCATGTTTCTGTAAATAATGGGAAAAAAAATCCTCTTGATAGGTGAGTTCAGTCCATTAATGTTTCAAGATGTAATAGAGCAGGTCATTCATGAGATAGTTTGGGGATGTCCAATTCTTCCTCATCCAGATCGATAAGACTAGTCTCCATTGTTTGAATATTGTCAGAATGGGTCTTCAACATATGGGCCGGCACCTTAACTTGCTTGTATGCCCCATCTGCTGGGCCTCCTTGCAAAGAGCTTCCTCTCTTCAATAGAGTATCTTCCCCATAAGGCACACTAGAACTTCTAGATTGCTTAGGATTATACAGTTGAAAAGGGGGTCCTGTTCTTTCCCGGTTGAGTTTGAATCTCCAAAGGAAATCTTGTGCCTTTTTAATAGAATTAATTCTGAACTGTTAGTCGTTATACATAAAAACCACCCCTTCAAGACAGTCCCATCTGAACCTTATTTGGCTTTGCTTAAGTTTAGCTACCAGAAAATCATAATCCTTCCTTTTCTTTAGTATCCTTATTGGAATTTGCTGGAGAATTATTAATTGTTTGCTCTGATTCCTCAAGGGTTCTCTATTATGTTCTTTGATAACTTTATCTCTGGTTGTCTTTTTTAATAAACTGAACCACCACATCCCTGGGCAAGTTCTTTTTCCCCCTTTTTCTTTTTGCCACTGCAGAATTGACTCTGTAAACAGTATATCTCAGAATCAATATCATCTTCCTCCAAGTCGAGGGATTCTGCCAGAAGACTTATGATCCTTTTCCTAATATCTTCATTTGTTCTCTCCTCAAGACCCCTAATTCTGATCCAAGAGTCCATTTGCTTATGTTCAATTAATGCCAATCTATCTAATTGCTTGTCCATTTCTGAAGTAGAGGTGGTCATATTCTGCTTCAAAGAAAGAATCATCTTCTTATTCACATCTATATCTTTACAATTAGTGTTAACATCTCTTTTAACCTGTTCTAAGGTGTCTTGAATTTCTGAGACTTGACTCATCAGCTCAGTCAAGTCTTATTTTATCTCTAACATATATGTTCTCATTTCCTCCATGAATTCCTTTTGATAGTCTGAAGGTTCATCAAAGGAATCTCGTCTGGCTTGGGTAGCCATACCAGCGGTGGCCCAGACATTCCCTGATCTCATTTTGTGCATTTTATAATTGGAAAGTTCAGTCTGGTTTATTTGTATATAGTCACAAAGAAATGTTATACTAATTTATATTGCGTTAATTTTGTACTAATTTTTAAATACAAATTGTCTTATGTATCAATAAATTTTTAAAAGAACTGGTTATTCTAAACTTATAGAAAGTTCAACCAGACAGAACCAGTATAGAAGGGAAAACCTATAGCTTCTCTTATCTCCTTTTTCCTAACAAAGCTTATCAGTATTTTACACTTAATATTAGGTTTAAGGTTTAAAAGATAGAAACACGAGATGTATTTTATAAGGAGAGTAGGTGGTTACTATTTTTATACTAGAAAACTAACCAGCCATATTTATAGGGCTGAACCAGATTGACCAAATGTATTGGATATGATGGTTTTCACTGATACTCTTACGGTCAGGAACTGAATTCACACACACAAATAGTACAGTGCATAAACACTATTTATTTGGAGTAAGATACATCATACAAGACTTCAGTGAGAGGACTAAAGTTCAAAAGCAATAGCAAATACTTAAGAATGCCGTCCTTCCCCCTCCCTCTTTCGAGAGACCTTGAATTGGTGAGAGCCTGGCAGAGCTTATCAGTGCATTCCTAGCATTTGTTTAGGTAATGGTCTCTGGTTCTTAGGCTTTGGTTGCAAGCAAGCTGATACCTAATGCTGGACTACATATCCCATTACTATAATATGGAGGGCATCCCGACACTTACTGTTTTTATTTCCCTGATACAAAGACATTTAGCTTGTTCTGCTGCATTTCTGGGTAATTCCCATCAATTACCACAATTTTTTACACCATAGCTGAACACTATGTCCTATTCTAGTACTTCAGGTGCGTTCAGAATTCCAAATACACGTATACACCTATTGTTACGGTTCATTTCACCTTAGCTTGGGCAGTGCCTCTGGTGTTGAGTGACACGGGCTGTGGGTCTTACTCTCTATGCTTCACCCTAGCCTAGCGTTGATGTTTCAGTTTAAAATTAGGTGCATGGAGGGGAGCTGAAGGAACTTTTGCACCATTCTGTGGTGTGGGGAGTGGTGGCCAGGGGTCATTCCCTTGACCAGAAAGGTAGTAGTGGTTACAAGTTGAAAGAAAAGGAGGGACTTGTCAGAATCAGGAAGTAAATATATGCCACACTTCCCTTCTTTCATTTTATGGGAGTCCCAAGCTGTACTTTCATAGCCTGCTTCATTTCCCCCCAACTTGACCAATATGTTTCCAGGGACATGCCTGTCTCCTCCTGCAGAGAAGGCTAATTCCATAAGCTGCTATGGAGGCATCACTGGGTCCAATCCCCTGCTCTTTCCCATGTTGCCTCCAACTCAGTTTCTGTTTCACAATCCTTATATGTATCTGTTCTTCCCCCAGGATGCTAAAGTGCTCAGCGTAATGGTAGTGTTGTTCTATTTGTTTCCTGGCAGCTTGTGCTCCTCACCCCCCACCTCGAACATATATATATATATATATACACACACATACACACACACACACACACACACACATACACACATACATATACACACACACTCTCTCTTTCTCTACCCTGTCTCAGTTTCCTCTGAAGGGTCAACTGACTTCCTACCAGGAAGCAGAGCACTAACACAATTACAATTGATCACTTTAGGGAAAAAAAGGTTCCAAGGTACTGTGATGCAAACAGGAGACCACACAAGGCTAGGTGCATTCAGATTTAATATCAAACCCCACATCACAAGATGTTCACAAATGAGCCTACATGAACCATCTTTCTACTGAAATTTTTAAAAAGGCCAGGAGAGCACTTGGGCATGGAAGGGACAAGAGGCAACTCTGTACAACAGAAATTGCCAGACCAGGTATGTTTCCAGGTGGATAACTCCTAGAACTGTGAGTCATGTCACTGGCCTGCAATACCATCTCCATGAATATTTATTTATTTGTTTGCTGATCTATCTATTTATTTATTTGTGGTGAGGAGGACAGAAGAAGGTTGAAGTAGTAGAGAAACATGGAAAGGTTACAAATAGAAGATACCATTGGCTGGATTCCCCATGGAACTTCATAAATGAGGCAAGGTGATTGTACAGAAAAGCCACATGTAGAAAATACATATCTACACAACCAGCATCAACATTGCACATTGAGAACCAGGGAGCTCCTTTTCATCAAAATGGAAATACTCTATGAAGTACAGAAGGAAATACATATATTGTAAAGTCAAAGGCTTTCACAGCCGGAATCCATAGGTTTTTGTAGGTTTTCCGGGTTTTGAGGCTACATTCTATTAGTATTTTCTCCTGACGTTTCACCTGCATCTGTGGTTGGCATCTTCAGAGGATATGGTAGCATGGAAGTGAAATGGAATGTATATACTTGTGTAGTCCCTTGAGTGGGAGGGAGCAATTTGCATGTGTTACAGTTGGCCTATTGTTAAATGGGATATCCCCTAGGGTTGTATTGTTAGTCAGGGGATATGCATAACAGTGCATTAAGTACATTAGCAGCCCATTGTGTTGTTCCCTGTAGAGCGACCTCCAGGGTCTGGGTGGTGTTCATTGGCATGTTTTTGAGTCTTGATTTTAGTGTTCTTCAGTACTGGTAGCCAAATTCTGTTTACTTTCCAAGTTTCTTCTTTCCTGTCGAAATTGTCCATGTGTTTATGGATTTTGATGGCCTCTCCGTGCAGTTTGATATAGTAATTGTCAGAATGATCCAAAATTTCTATGCTTTCGAAAAGCATTCTGTGCCCAGGTTGGTTTATAACATGTTCTGCTACCGCTGATTTTTCTGGCTGGATCAGTCTACAGTGTCTTTCGTGTTCTTTGATTCGTGTTTGGACGCTGCGTTTTGTAGTCCCTATGCAGACCTGCCCACAGCTGCAAGATATGCGGTAAACTCCAGCAGAAGTTAGAAGATCCCTCTTGTCCTTTGCTGAACGTAGCATTTGTTGAATTTTCTTGGTCAGTCTGTAGATTGAAGGTCATATTTCTTCATCAGTTTCCCTATACGGTCAGTGACCTCTCTGATGTATAGTAAAAACACATTCCCTTTGCTTGGCTGCTTATCTTCACTGCTGTGTTTTTTTCTGGGTCTCGTGGCTCTTCTGATGTCTGAACTGGAGTAACCATTGGCCTATAGAGCCCAGTTTAGATGGTTCTGTTTGTTTTTCAGGAGGTGGGATTCACAGATTCTTTTTGCATCATCTACCAGAGTTTTTATTGTGCTCCTTTTTTTGTCTTGGGTGATGATTGGAGTTCTTGTGTAGATATCTGTCAGTGTGTGTAGGTTTTCTGTAAACTGTGTGGCCTAATTGTCGGTTAGGTTTGCGGATGACCAGGGCATCCAGAAATGGTTGTCTTCCTTCATTTTCTTTTTCCATGGTAAATTAGATGTTCGAGTGGATATTGTTCAGATGGTCCAGAAACACAGTCAGTTCTTCTTCTCTATGGCTCCAAATGGTGAAAATGTCATCCACATAACAGAACCATATAGTGGGCTTTTTTGGTGCAGTTCCCAAGGCTTGCTTTTCAAAGTGTTCCATGTAAAAATGTGCTATCATGGGACTAAGCAGGCTTCTCATGGCAACCCCATCTCTTTGCTCGTAGAATTCATTGTCCCACTGGAAGTAGCTCATGGTGAGGCAATGTTGAAACAGGGCTGTGGTGTCTTTGAGAAAAAAATTGGTTGATGAGTGCAATGGTATCTGCTATGAGAACTTTGGTGAACAGGGAGACCACATCAAAGCTGATCTGTTTGTCTCTGGGGTTGAGTTCAAGGTTGCTGATCGTTTCTATAAAGTGAGCTGAGTCCTTGATATGGTGGGAAGTTCACCCAATATGGGTTTGTAATTGTGTGGCCGGGAACTTGGCCAATACATACATTGTTCAGTTGACAAGAATCTGATGAAAGAAGCTCTTTTTAACAAAGTCTTTCTACATTCACATAGCAGCCCCCCTTCCTCCCCATCTTCTGTCTAACTGGAAGGTTTTTAGCAGCATCAGCACTAGGATTATAGTGAAAATAAGTCAGAGAAACACAGATTTCAGTATGGGATTGCAGCAGTGTGTCTACAATAAATAATGCAATAGACAAAAGGTTGAAATGGGAAAGAATGGCATTCTTCTCTAGCTGTTCCTAACCATGTGTGCCTACCTGGAACAGGCAATATACAACACCTGTTAAGTCCAGAATACATTATTGAGCATGTGGGAACAGCAAAACAGAGAGAAAAGAAGAGAGCAGGTAAGTCTGCCTCACCAGTTATCCCAAGCATGTTAAAAAGCATAGATCTGTAAGTTCAGCCACCAGGAGGAAAGATGTTGAAAGAGAACATCATCCCTAGATGCAATTTGAAAGAACATTTCAAGTGATATCTAGAAGTTCAAAGTATTTTTGTTTACTTATGTGTGGCTTATCTGACTTGGTTGCTTCATTTCACACATGCATAATTTGTTACCTGTGAATGAAAAATTTTGTTCTGTAGGAACATTTTTTTTCATGTTATTTCTTCCTCTAGTAACCAAATTTTCTATTAAAGATAGAGTGCCAAGAAACACATCTACTGTATCAACTTAGGTGTATCTGTACTGCTGAAGGAAATAAATTAGCTCCCCTTGCAATATTTCAAGGGGAAATTCTACCGAGCCAATGAGGAAGAAAGTAATGGGGGAATTTATCTGAAAAGTATCTTTGACATTTTTTGGTATTCATATTCAAAGAAATAGCATGAAGATGGAGTTGGTATTTACTGGCATTGTAAGAGTAAAGTAAGGCAAAGACAAATGTATGCTGCCCTGAGTCTGTTTAAGGAAAGGTGGGATATAAATGTAATAAGTAAAAAAAAACAATTTTTAAAAGATAATTGGCATTAGGATCTATGTTATTTTAAAATTAAGAATAAAACATAACAATATCAGTAACATTAACATTCATACTTAACATATTTTACAGATTATTCTCCCAAATTAATTCAACATTCAACCATGACTTCCCCCAAAATGAAAAGTAATAACTTAAGCTAATTATATTCTATTTGTCTGTCAATCCAAGATTAAGTCATTTGTACCTGTGTATTATCATAAAATTATCAAAAGTCAATATTCACCATCTTGATATCATTCCATTGATTTCTGAAATATGTTATCACACAATTCCAATCTTTGACAAATGTTTCTAAATTAAGGCCTCTCAATACATATATAAATCTATCCATTTGTAACATATCAAAAAGCTTCATCTTCCAGTTAGCTATTGAGGGGAGAGTTTTGCTGTTTCCAGTTTTGAGCTGGTAGCATTCTGGTAGCTGCTGTCATATAAAATACTAATTTTCTGGCTTTTTTTCTCTAAATCTCCATTAATCATTGAAAGCAAACAGAGTTTAGAGGTCATTTCATAGTGGAATCCTACTTTTTTTTCCATCTGGATATGGAGTGCATTCCACAATTTCTTGACATTTTTACATGACCACCATTGATGATAAAATGTGGATCTATGTTATATTAAGAAGCAGGATTCACAGGATTTTGAACAAGTTGGAAGGAAAGACTGGAGTGCTACACTGAAGAAAAATGCAGCTGTCCAGGTGGCAGTTTTGTGCCTTGCGGTGGCAGAGCGCTTGCATGGTTGTTTTTGGGCTGCTGGGGGAGCCGGCATCTTCCTTCATTCCAAGTTGGCCACATGGCCAGTGCTGCCTGTTGGATGGTGCTCTGCAGTGTCAGCCAATGAATTTGAACCACTAGTTTAAATTCATTGGCTGCCTCCTCTCTGGGCCAGAAGTTTTCCATCTGGTCTGGAAAAAACAGTATTTAAACAGGTCCCAGCTGGCATGTGGGTGTTTCTTTGCAGCTTATCATCTCACCCTCACTCCCTGTATTTGGTTCTTGGTTCGTTAATTTTTTGTTCCTCTGTCACAACCTAGGGAGCAGTCAGCATGGGTCAGAGATTCGGGATACTGCTCCTGTAACCCTGGACGGGTTAATTTGACTTCCCCCTCATTTGGTATCACAGGGGAGTGCAGGGGTATTATTGGATGTGTACACAGAAGGGAGATATACGTGTCCCTCTGCACTCATAGTGATCATTTGGTTTCCCACTGGTCATGGCACAGGTTCTGGCTTTGGGCCAGTTTGTTGGTCTCATCGGACAACAGGCAGGTTGGCCAATTGCCAGCTCCAGATTGGTGCTCATACCAACCCTGTTAACAGCTGTAACCAAAATAAAGTTGTGGCCCAAAAAATTGCCATGTGTGTTGTGGGTTCACATCTCACCTTTGATTCTGCAATATATCATTCTTTTGATAAGCCTGTCAGCATCAATACAACAATATATATTGCCTTTGATTAATCTGCAACCACCTTTCCCCCTTTACTTTTGCAGCCTTGCCAAATTCCTTGCAGCATTTGTAGTATTTCTGCAGCTTAAATAAAGGCTTATACTGCTGGATTTTAACTAGAACAAATGACTTGAAAAAGAGAGAGACTACTTTAAAAATAATTGATGAAAGTTTATTTTGAAATAGAGTTCATTTTTATAGTCAAGTACCTACTTTTTTGACATTTTTACATTTTTAAAAACACAACTTACTGTGCCTTCCTGCTCCATCCCCCGACACTCCCCAAAGGCAGTACAATGAACAACCTGGAGCCAACAAAATCATCCTTGCCATTTCTCTTAGTGCACTGGGGCAAGAACCCAACTTGTCCAACTCTAAGTTCAGAGTTGCTTGGAGTCCTGCATTTTTCAATTACTTACTTGGTTGTTCTCCAGAGGCGTATCTAGGATGGGGCAAGTAGGGTACCTGCCCCAGGCACACTTGCCCCAGGTGACAATGCCCGAGGGTGTGTGTGTGTGTGTAAAAAAGTTCTGGAAGCAGCAAAGGAGGAAGAGGAGGAGGAAGTATCCCTGGAGGTAGGGGGCGCAACTTCTATGCTTGCCCTACGTACTGTTTACATTAGATACACCTTCGTTGTTCTCTATATTATTCATATTATGGTGGATGTGCAGTTTTGGGTCAGTCTAGATGACCTCTGGTTGTGAGGGAAAAGCAGTTAATTTCCTCTGCAATTGAAGTCCCTCTGTGTTTGAAGGAGAGACAAAGGAACCTTGTATAATGGAAAGTTATCCGTTTGGATTGACGTGCTAGCTATTGGCAGCGTTACAGAAGGTTTGCAACATTTTGTAGACACTGGTGAGAACACATCAGATTCCTGTCTTAAACATGTAATATATTTGCACTGAAATGTATAAAGGCTTGTAAAACCTAAGAGAGGGGATTGGTTTGTTTTGGGAACGATCCCAGCCGACGCTTGCCAGCAATAAAGAAATCTCTTTTTTAAACCGTGGGTCTCTATCTCTGTTCTGTTACAATATGTTCAACAAAATGAAACCACATGGTTTCAAATTGAATAGATTATTAGAGATAAGTTTCAGACTTCACTATTCCAATTATCTGAACACCATTCATTATTTTCCTTCCAATTACCAGCAACAATTTGCTTGGTTGCTACAAGTGAAAAGAAGATTAGATCTTTTCATGGAACATCTTTACTGGAAATCTCTGATCATGCCACATCTGGGTCAAGAATTATATTTTTTTAATCACACTGATCTTCATTTGTGGACAAGGGCAATGCACAGAAGAGTAGGGACTACTAGACTATTATATAGTCTACAATGGAAATGGCTAGGAACTGTATTTTCAATCATATATCTCATTTTTGAATTTGACCATAAATGATTTTGACAATGATTTTTTTGTATGTTGTAAAATGTTTTTATTAAAAATTACTTGCTTGATATTGATATGTGGGACTGGTACACACTATAGTTATACAATGGTTCCTTGACTTTTGCAAGGGTTTGGGATGCAGAATAACTCAATTCATGAAGGTCAAATCCGTGAATATGGAGGGAGGACTATACTTCTTTCTTTTCTTTTTAAAATAATGTTGGTGTTAAGCCAACTGAGGTAGGGATCACAGCAGGAACAGTTTTATTTCTTTGTCTGCGCAGCCAGGTGGAACCTGATGATAGTTCACAAAGCAGGTTCCACACACAAAACAACTCACACAGCCCTTTTATAAATTTTCAGCAAAGCTTCTAGCAACTTCTCTTGACTCTGATTGCCCCCTTATCTTATGTAACCTTTTGCTATTGTGTGCAGGCCTGCCTCACTGTACAGACCCTATAGGCCAGCTTGAACCAGTTCTCTCTGTATTTTTCAACAATCCTAGTAAATGGTATCTAAATCAACTCCCCTCTTCTCTTACTCCTTTGTATTTCTTTCTGTCGTGTCATCACTCTCCTATGCCAGTGCATTTCCACTCAAATTAGCCATAAGAAGAAAGCATTATATTCATATCATTGTACAGTCGTCTTCTGATTTCATAAACATATATTCAGGGCCTGATGTGAGTATATTCAGAACGATTTTAGTTCTGTTTCTGACCACTTCGGTACTAACTTGCCCAACCCACACATGAAAGCAGGGGCTCTTTGCCTCACTGTTTGAGCATAACAGGATCTGTTTGATGCGGCAGAGTTTCCTATTCATAGGTGTCAACTGTGTCACAAACCACAAGGCTCCCTTGAGCTTCCATTATGCTGCACAGGCCATGACTTCATTATACTGGCTGTGAGACACACTTCCTACAAGGCGAACTGTTGCGCTCTTGCGGCTAATTAGGCTCCGCCAGTAATAACAGCAGCAGCAACTATTCTGGTTAATCCTGCCTCTCTTGGGCTTGAATATGAGAAAAGACTGGTTACTTGCTGCCTGCTTGCCTGGGAGTGGGGTGGGCCTGGACTCTTACCTCAGTCTCTCTTACTCACCCTAGGAAATGGGGGCTGTCAAGTCACAAGGTCCCCACAGGTCTAGGGTTATGTGCAAGGAAAACAAGAGATCATTCACCACAATAAAAGGCAGTATGATAAAGCAACAAGGAAAACAAGCACAAGTCATCCATTAATACCAGCAGCAGAGCTTTTAGTCCATCCTATTTTTTGTTGTGCTCACTTTCTACTTGGAACCAAATGTTGTTTGTTTAAAAACTAAAAGCTACAGATGTATGATGTGTGTATGAGCAAACATTCCACAGTCCATCCATTCCTCCTGCATCCCCCTTCTTAAGTCTCAATTCATTTAAAGGGCAGCTGTAAACTGATGTGAAATTGTTGCAAAAGGGGCACATTTTGTACCCTTTGCTGGGGGGCATTTGGAGACAGCTAGCCTAGAATGAAACTTTTGTGGTCCAATTCTTATTTACACTAACATTATCTCATGTCATTTTGCCACATCAAAAGATGCCACATCAGACGCAAGTTAGCATTCTTCAGTTTGAGTGGTAATTTCCCCCCTTGAAGAAACCTAGTGATAATGGTTGTCCTGGGATTAGTTCTTAATAGATATTCACCACAATTCCTTCCAACTTTACATGCCATTGAAATGTTGGACATGGTCAAGAATAGCTAGATTTATTAATGTGCAAAAAAACCAAATTCAGAGGATTTGGGCTTGGCTAAAGCTATAATTTAGCTATTCAATATTCTTTGAAGTCAGTTCTAGAATGTAGAAGAATGAATTCTACTCTTGACTTTGGTGAAGAAAGAGTAAGTTTTCCCCATTAATTCCCATCTTCTAACCTATATAGACAGGCAATGAGATACAAATAATTTTTCAGGGTTTTAATGCATTTAAAAATAGAGGAGGAATTCTGCAACAAAAGATAAGGTCTCCTAATGAAGAACCCTGTTTACTGAGAAAACCAAGCTTTTCCACTCCCAAGTTATAGCCCAGCAAGACAAATGTGACATTGTGGCCACAAACCGGACCTTCTCTGCTACTTTTCAAAGAACTTAAATTCATTTCCTTGAAACAAGCATAAAGTTGGTCACAGCCGATTGGGGTGCTCAGACCCTCATGGGCCATAATATAGCAGTTCTCCGTTCATATGTAGGCCTCACAAAGGTGCCCTTTAGGTACAGCAGCGCTAGCTATCTTCCTCAGTTTCAGAATATACAGAATGAATTTTGAAAGTGTTTTCTGTTTTTACAGTAGATGCCTTCCACCATTTTAGGCTCATGTGGGTTTGAATCTGGAGAAACTGTCATAGATATCACAAAATGGCTGTCATGGTAGGTGTGGTGAGATGCAGAACTCCCATTTGATACATCTCTTCTTGCTTTCTCTTCCCATCCTCACTCTTCCCTGTGGTGTAGGGAGGGGGAAGAGACAGTGTGGCCTGGGTGGCACTTTTTTGGGGGTGCTGCCACTCCTTGCCTGCCCCCTGCATGCCCCCACCTCTCCCCCATGTCATCACCCCCCCGTCCCTCCACCCCCGCCCACCCCGCGCCCCCCGCTCATGCCAGGCTATGCCACTGACCCATCCAGTTACCACTAGAGGCCTCCCTAATTCTTCCTCTTGCTCTTCACAACAGTCCCTACTCTAGCTCAAGTCTCCCCACTTTCACAAGCACTTGTGCTCACCAAGACAGTGCTTCAGCTGTGGTTAACCAGGCAATTACTTGTAAGTCTTCAGGAGAAAGCACGGCAGGAAAAGGTAGCTCTACCTTACAGATATGAATAGTTGGTGGAGGAGGGTTAACATTAAGTTGATCTTTAATAAGCTAAAGAATCAACTTGAATGCATTTATGTTGAAAGGGAGATTTTTAAACAAGTAAGTTAATTTAAAGTTGATGTTTACATTTATGTTACATTACAGCACTAAAAACCTTGCAGAAAATAAAGCTAAAAATTTGCACTGATTATTTTGACCATTGTCCCCCCATCCTTGTCACTTTGAAAAGAAGGAAACAGCTGCATGAATTTTTCAAAATCCTGTTTCTCATCTACCCCACAAAAAATCATCTTGCTTTGCCTTTCTTCATCCATTATAAGTTTTTTTTCTATATCCCTCCACTTTCTTTAATTCAGAGCTTTACTATCTGAGTAGCCTCTATGTGGTGTCTGGTACAAAAGATGGAATGATCATCTGGATGCCAATAAGACTCTGACCCCACTCCACATTCCAAGCTGCTCTTTCTACTTATGATCTAAACTTTGTAATTCCCCAGCTCTAAAAACCTAGTTTTGCAAAATTCCAAGAGAAATAGGCTTGAGAAATGTTCTTTAGCACTGTGGATCATTTAGTTTATTCATAATTTAATAACTTAATTCCAGAAAGACTTGCAGCTGAAATTTCAGCATTAATCAACCCCATCTGTTTAAAAAGTTTTTGAAATTGCCTCTTTTTACTGGCACATTTCAGCTTAACATATAACTTTTAATGTTATTTTAAGATGTTAGTTGCTGTCACTGCTCTGCCCAGAGGTGAACATTTTCTGGAGTTAGGTGTGGTTTCATGTGCTTTGGCCCTAAGCAGTCCATTAATAAAAGGCACTATTCATTTTAAAATGTGTGGAGAATTGATCCCCGTTTTAATGATCTCAGTATCAAAATGGTTGCCTGGCATAGAAGCAGTCTTTGTGGTCCATAACATTCCAAGGTCAGTTGTCCTGCATAGTACTCAGGTTCTTCAGATTTTGCACATAGTCTGTTTGAGGAATGCTTGTTGTGCTGCTTTATCTAAAGCATATATAAGCCAAAGAAGGTTTTGGACTCCTCAGAACTGACCAGCGTGACTTCAGAGACACTCACGTGCAAGCTGTCCTGCCTGGAAAGGTTGAACAAGGCACCTAGGTAGCTACTTTTGCCCCACGTGCGCTTTGCTGTACAGTAGTTCATCTTTCTGTCTTCCATCAACACCTGTATGTCAGGATAAGCTGGATTTCTTTTAAACACAACATGGTCAAGAGGCTTGGTGGTACAGGCCTGGCCCCGAAGAACACTTTGGAGTACACAAAGTAGACACCAGCTTCATCAATCACTAGGCCTCTGTTTTCATAGCGAACTCCAGAGATAAAGGCATGTCCATAGGTACTTTCCCACTCCAGAGGAAGAGACTGTTGGTTTGCTTTTCCTAGAAAGATTAAGTAATGTTGTGAAAACAAAAGGCAGCAAGGAGAACTTTTCCCCCAAAGCCCACTATGTTGCAAGATATCCTAATGTTTCCAAGGTAGTTAGTGATACATCTAATCTATGAGATGCTGAATCAGAAACCAGTTGTTGGCTTCCTCTTTTCAGTGTGGGTGTTTACGGTGGCTGACCCTGAACCTTGACCCTGAAAGCCTGCTAACCCTTGTCATGTCAAGCAAAACTGTCTCTCCCTGTCCTATGTAGATTATCCTCCAGGATATTTTCTGCTCTTACACAGGCTCATCTGCCAGCCCTGTCTGTTCCTCCCTTTCTCTATCTTATTGTCTCTGGCCAAATTAAATGTTTTTCCAGAAGCTGCCATGCCTGGCCAAAATTTCAGATTATTGATTGAGCTCTCTCTTCTTTATTTGTGGACCAGTACCCTGGGTGCCTTTGCTTCTACCACTGATCCTTGGTCTGGACTTCATGGCAGTCATACAAACTTATACCAGCCTCTGCCTCAGATGCTATGTATCAAAGCTACGTCCACATATGAATCAATGTCATTTATTGCTACCACAGTGAGCCTCAGACAAGGCCCAGACTTGACCAGACTTAGCCTTCTTTGACAGTATCATCCACACCCAAGTATCTGATTGGAACAAGATGATTGTCTCATGACTGTTTCTCATAACATTAAGCTGAGATGCCCAAACCCCCAAAGATCATAAGGGCTCCTTTGCAAGCAATGGAGGCAGGAAAACAATGGTGGTGTAGCAGCACACAAGCTACATGTGTCTTCAGTTCCACACAAAGGCTTATGTACTGCATGGATGGAAACAAGAGTGAAGAGACTGGCCTGGCTATACAATGCACTGGAACTTCACTATGTAATGTCCTTTCACTCTGCAGAGCAATTTGTTCTGTACATGCAATTGGGCCAGAACCAGAGCTTCGAAAAATTACAAATTACTGAATGCAGTGAGAAATAATGATCTCAAGTTCTTTGACATCTGCATCCTGTGCAAATGGGAGATTTCCCTCATTACAACATGGAAGTAGTAGTAGAAGCTACACATTCAGCAAACCTGTCTCTTCCAGGCAACTTTCTAAAGTACAGAAGCTCTGAGAGGGCCTTGTCCTGGTATCTTTAATGACCAGACTATACATCTGGTGGCAAACCAGGGTCATAGAACTAAGGTCATTGTCAAACATCTAGTTCTAAATCCAACTGGTAATTTCAAGTAGAGTTGACTCACTGATCCAATGGCAACTTGGTCAACAGTCATGTGAGTGCCATTGACTGTACTCTATTGGTACTAGCAATTGGATTTAGGCCCAAAAAAACCAATGGAGCAATTTAGTGGAGACAGGGTTGCTTAATCCACCTTCCTTTCTCCACTGCACTTGTCCCCTTTTGCCCAGTCAGAAACAGCAGACATCTGTTTTCCCATTGGGAGGGGAAAGCCCAGTGGAGTGGGAGGCAGGAGCGGAAAGACAGGGCAAGATGGGAATCAAGCACTGCCCCATCTGTCATTTTTATTTTCCAGAGCATGCCCTCTCCTATCACTTTTCAAAGGTTCAGTGGAGACTGATCATCACCACAGGTTTCTAAGTTCCCAGAAGAACGTCTGTCTAGCCAGCTATTTTGTCTGGAAGATTTTTACTGTTTTTTTTCCTGCTCACCTGTTAAATGTGCTCTCCTCTTGATCTTAATTTCTGCTGTTCCATTCAGAACGTCTGTATTACAGAAGAGAAGAAGAAGAGTCATTTGAGACAGTATTGTGTGATATTTTCTTAGCTGATGTAAGATCAGGGTGATATTTTCTTAGCTGATGTAAGATCAGGGTGATATTTTCTTAACTGATGTAAGATCAGGGTGATAAACGTCAAGGGAAACTTAATGTTGATCCTGCTAGCTCTTGACAGATGCCTTTAATGTCCATCCCTTTAAATTTTAGCAAAAGTTAGTCTGCCACAAAGGGTAAATAAATTGAACTGAAACTCCTAATGACAACAAGACAATAGTGTCAAGAAAATTAGGACCACAGAAACTGATCAGAAGAAACAGGTGGAAATATAACATTGGTAGCTAAAGACAGGAGAAAAAATGCCAGAAGTACTGAGAGTGATATTGTAAATTCTTTGCCTTCAGTATCTGTGACCCTTTCCCATATTTACTGAAATTTTCTATAACATTCTATGCATATAACAAAGTAGGTAATAAAAACTAAAACTATAATAAATCTATTAGTTTTTAAAGGTAATAGGGGGACTTTTTGTGGTATTGAAAAGTGGAGTATCATTACACTGTATTCATCTAGATGCTGGAAGAGATCTCAATACACTGCTGTCAGGTATAACTCTACCCCCATCCCCCTTCCTCTTTGCTCTGCCATTATCATTCTGCAAGCGGGTGCCCCCCCCCCCCCATTTAGTGGCCAGGAAAAGGGGTGGATAAGGAAGCATCTGGTTGTGTTTCTGAATTTGGATGCATAAGGATCACTTTCCTGGCCCCCGGGGTTCCTTCAGGACAGCCAAGAGGTCTAGCAGAATGCCTGCTTCTTTGTGCATCCATGTACAAGAACACAGCTAGCCCTTGCCTGGGCACCTCTCATGCTCCAATGGCCAATTGGTTGTGAGGGAGACCCTGGTTGTAAAAGAGTAAATGAAGAATATAGAGGGTCACTGCAGGTGGCAAGTACCTCTATCTGAACTGGCTAACTCTTAATGCTTAAATAGTGTAATATTGTTAAATCACTTTAACACTTTGGTTGTAACTCCTGAGTAAAAATGAAAAAGGCTCAGGGGAAAATTTATGAAAGTCAATTTCAGAAATGCTGCCTGAGTCTCAGTGTGACATCTGATCAGTGGGATTTGGGGGGAGGAAGAATACAAGAGGGAGGGAGAATGTCATGTCCGTCTACCTGGGACATATACCCAGGATATTTAAAAAAAGGATGCAAAACCATAACTATGCAGGTAAAATCAAAACAAAAAGAACTGGAAAATCTCAGTACTTTCGGGGACCGTCTTCCTTTCTGGTAACCCCTGAAAAGGGCATGCCCAGGTGTAATTTGTGGTTATACCACTGTATACTACCAAGAGGATTCTGGCCACACAGATTCACTCTTACACGGATCAACAAACTTAATAAAGATTTATTGTAACATAGTAAGGGATGCTGTCTTCAGACGTTAAAGCTCGAGAATCGTTTTCCCCCCCCCTTACACTTTAACAGACAGTTTCTCCTAAGAAGTTGTAAAAAACGAACGTCATCATGCCAAATGGTTCCTTTGAAATTCCAGCCAGAAGGAATGGTTGGCGCCTGGGAATAGCTAACAGCCTACTATCACTATTTCCTCAGTTACTGCTATCCTAAAACAATAAAACATGGAGGACTCCCACATCCTGCCCCACTTTTTTAAAAAAATATATACATAAAGATACACAAAATATAGAAAATATCACGGAACAGTAGAAAGACAAGAAAACTAAATAGTAATATGAATGCATAGCAAGTCAGTCGGGGCGTTGAGGAACATCAGCCGGCGAAGAAGTCAGCGAAGGTGCCCTCTTCAGCAAACTGGAATGAAAAACAGGATGAATAGCCTTGAGGGGAAAAAGGGAGATTAACAAAAAAGACATCATTAATAGCCCTTTTCACAGGAAAAGGTCCAGAAAACGAGGGGGAAAATTTTTTAACGGAGAAGGAGAGGAAAAGTTCTTAAAAGAAAGGAAAAACCAAAACCCCGGGTGGAAGGGGGGTTAGGCTGCCGTTTACGGTCAGCGAAACGTTTGTGGAAGCTTTAGCGGATGCTTTCATCTGAGACGGATTGCCAAATGCCAGAAAATTTAGAGACCCAAGCAGAAACAGAAGGAGGAGCGGAGGAAGAGAGGGAGGGGGGGGGAAAGGAGAAGGAAGGAAGCCGTAAACTATTTCAAAGGGGGGTTTCCCAGTAGAGGTATGAACCGCAGAATTGATGGCAAACTCAGCGAACGGAAGGAGCGGAGCCCAATCATTCTGGTTCTCAGAAACAAAACACCTAAGAAATTGTTCAAGAGATTTGTTAACACGTCTAGATTGGCCATCTGTTTGAGGGTGATAAGCACTGCTGAGTTTCTGAGTGACCCCCAAAGGGTTTTCAGTAGACAAGTCCAAAACTTGGAAGTGAAAATTGGATCCCTGTCCGAAATGATCACCGAAGGTAGTCCGTGAAGTTTCCATACATGATTAACGAACAGGTCACCCAAAAAGCTGGTCAGCACGGGGTAGTTTCTTTAGAGGCACAAAATGACATTGCTTGGAAAAGTGATCAGTAACAACCCAAAAACATGAAAGCCGTGTGAAGAGGGAAGAAAACACGAAAAAACCCCATGCGATGACCGCCCAAAGGGGCTAGCAGGCGCAGGCAGAGGTTGCAGGAGCCCTTGAGGTTTAGATGTGGGCGACTTAGAAACGTTGCAAGTGGCACACTGCTTAATGTAAGTTTGCACGGGGGGGTTTTAACCCACCCACCAAAAAAGGCGGCGAATCGCATGCAATGTCTTAAAAAACCCAAAATGTCCAGCGGGTTTGGAATCATGATAACGATGAAGTACCTGCTCGCGGGCAGCAGGGGGAACGTAGACCTTGGTCCCCAAAAGGGGGGAAAGATTGTCAACCCATTCTTTTTTTATCCTTGTTTGCCGGTAGCCAGGAGTCTGCATGCGCTGCATGAATGATAGCATCGCGGAGAGCGGAGTCAAAAAGAGGGAGGCAGAAAGCCTTGTCTTTGCTAATGCACGAGTAGCAATTTTGAGAAGCCAGAGAGGAGGCAGGAAACAAGGTATTGGAGTGGGAGGACGTAGCAGGGGATTCCGCAAAACAGGGAAAATCGAGAGAGAAAGGGCCGCCAGTTGGTTAGTTCGGCCAGGTTTGAAAACAATTTTAAATTGGAATCTCTGGAAAAATTCAGCCCATCTCGCCTGCTTAGGGGAGAGTTTCTTAGCAGACTGTAAGGCTTTCAAATTCCTATGATCAGTCCAAACTTCAAAAAGGGAGTCGAGCCCCTTCAAGCAAATGACGCCAAGAGGACAGCGCAAAATGGATAGCCGTGGCTTCTTTTCCCCCAAAAGGCCAATTAGCTTGTTGAGGGGAAAATTTCTTTGAAAAGAAAGCACAAGGCCTGAGTGCTCCTGTGGTGTCATGTTTTAAAAGAACGGCTGCCATGGCAAAGTCCGAAGCATCCGTTTGCCCAAAGAATTGCTTCGTACTGTCGGGAAAAAGGAGTAAGGGCTCAAAGTAAATTTAGATTTCAAATGGTCAAACGCCGATTGACACTCAGGCGACCAACAAAAAATCTATGCGCCTTGCCCGCAGTGGATCCTTTAGGTTTCCGTAGAAGGTTGGTGAGTGGAAGCGTTATGGCAGCAAAATCCTCAATAAAGTTCCGGTAGAAGTTCGCAAAACCAAGAAATTGCTGCAGTTGCTTCACAGTTTTAGGGACGGGCCATTGCAAAAAAGGAGTTAATCTTCAAGGGTCCATTTTAAGTGAACAATCTTGAATCCTATATCCCAAGTAATCAAAAGTTTGGGTGTCAAATTGGCATTTAGATAGATTAACCACGAGGTTGTTATCTATAAGCCTTCGTAACACTTCACGAACCAATACACATGAGATTCCATGGAATTGCGTAAATTAAAATGTCATCCAGATAAATCAGAACCCCCTGATACAACAAGTCATGGAAAAAGGTGTTCAAAAACATTTGGAACACAGATGGCCCCGATTGAAGCCAAAGGGAAGAACCGTCCATTTAAAGTTACCTAGAGGAGTTGCAAAGGTGGTGAGCCACTCAGAGTCCGGGTCCATTCTAATCCTAGGGAAAAGCCTCTTTAAGATCAAGTTTGGTAAAAATTTTTTCCTTAAAACAAGATGGTCCAAAACAGTCCGTATCAGAGGTAGGGGATAAAAATTTGGGAGGAAATAACCTGGTTAATAGCAGAGTAGTTAACTATCAGTCTCGGATCCGCGCTGGGATCTTTTCTCTTTCGGAAAAAAGACAGGACTCGCCGTGGGGGCTGTAGAGGGCTTGATAAAGCCGCGGGGGAAGTTTTTATTTAGGAACTTCTTGAGAGCAAGGAGTTCTTTTTGGTTCAGGGGATAAATTTTCGGTTTAGGCAGGGTGGCCCCGTCAACTAATTCCAGTTTACAGTCAAAGTCCGTGTGGGGAGGCAATTTGTCAGCCCCCCTTTTCCGTGGAAAGCCTTTTGGAAGTCTCGGTAGTGTGAAGGAATTTGTTGCAATTCTTCATGGGGAATAGAAAAGTTTTCATCTGAAGAGGACATAGTGCCAGCAGTCCAGTTTTGGGGGGCAATTCACGAAGCCAAACATTCCCAAACCAATTTGAACTGCATCGCCTTGGGAATTAGAAATCGCATGCTGTAATTGTTTTTGTCCAATTTAAAAGAGATGGGCTTAATGATTTTACTAATTACTCCCCCAGTCATTGAGGTCCCATCCATTTGCGTTAATTTGATGGGGCATTCCAAGGGCTCATAAAGAGTTTTCAAATTTTTTGGCCAATTTGGGGTGTAACAAACTTCTGGAGCAGCCAGAGTCAATTAATGCCCTATGTACATGCAAAGTCCCATCGCTGCCACTAATCGCAACCGTGGGGGTAGAAATGGGGAATTTTAGGAGTACTTACAGATGTTCCCGCCGCTTGCCAGTCATCGCAGTCAGGTTTAGAATCTCCATCTATGTCAGATGAGGACGAAGAGGTGGTTTCATCATCGGGATCGGAGTTCCTGTCGCCGCTGCAGGGTCCTTAGAAGTGCGTCTAAGTGGTTGTTTGGCGGCCGCTGTCTGATGTGTGAATTCATATCCTTTGGGTTGCTGTGCTCCCTTAGTCCCAGTCGGAGCTTGGTTTCCGCGGCAGGTGTTGGCGAGGTGGCCCGGTTTCCCACAGTTAAAGCACATGCCCAAACGGAGACGTTTGTTCCGTTCCTCAGCATTGAGGACGGTGGGACCGCGAGGTTGTCGTTTTGGCACGTCTTGTCTTTGTCGGTTCAGCTGAACAGTCGGGGTTTATGCCTTCCATTTCAGTGATTGAAACCTAGCAGGGTCTGTGGATTGGCCTGCATTAAGCACCCGTGTAGAATATCAGGATTTAGTCCATCTTTGTATAACTCAATTAGAATTTCATCACTCCAGGGGACTTTGGTGGCCGGGTTTTTAAATTCAGGGGAATAGCCCCACTTTCGTCTGCCGTTTATTCGTTTCAGTTGATATTTGGTGTTTTCCAATAAAGGGGGGTCTTCAAAGCTTCCCGAGATGGTTCATGAAGAGCTGCAGATTTTCAGTTTCGGGGGCGCGGGAGTCATATAGGTTCGCTACCCAGTCTGCTGCCAGTCCTTTCATCCTCTGGCTTAGGATCGAATTCGGGCCGCATCATCCCGAAAAAATGGCCGTGATCAATCATGAAATTGTTTGCCATAGTAAAAAAAAAGGAATTTCTCCCCCTTCCCGTTGAAGGTCGCTTTCGGGTCTCCCACATTTCTGAGTAACAGTGGCGCGGCGTGTGCCCTGTTGGTTGCGGGGGCGGACCAGGGGTGCCTCCGCCGAGAAGCCGCTCGTGGTTCCCCTCCTGGTGATCTCCCTGTCTGCGAGGGACGGATGCGCATCCGCGTAGCATGGTCTTGAGTTCAGTATCTCCTCATCTTTTCTTTTCCCGTTCGGTTTCCATTTGCTTTATCTCCTCCAAAAGGGATAGGTCTTTTGCTGATGTTCCCATCTAGCAGCCCTTCTGCGTTGTCTCAACGACGATGTGGCTTTTTCCCCAGACCCAGGTTTGGCCGCTTGTGGGGGTTTCCATAGCCTCGGTCAGGCGCAATTTTGTCTTGGTATCCAGGGGCACTTCAGTTTCTGTAGCTCCATCAGATTCTGCAGATCCTTGCTTTTAGAATCGACGGGTCTTTTAATTGGTGCATTTTTTAAAAGGTTTCCAAAGCTTTCTGTCAGGAACAGATTCACTCTTACAATAAAAATTTAAAGAAGATTTATTGTAACATAGAAGGGGATGCTGCTTAATTAAAGCTCGAGAATAACTTTTTCCCCCCACCTTACACTTTAACAGAATTTTTTAAAAGTTGTAAAAGAACGAACTCATCATGCCAAATGGTTCCTTTGAAATTCCAGCCAGAAGGAATGGTTGGCGCCTGGGAATAGCTAACAGCCTACTATCCTTTTTCCCCAGCACGCTATCCTAAAACAATAAAACATGGAGGACTCCCCATTTCTATTCACAGTCATCCATGAATGAGCCAGGAATGCCTTCCTCAAGTTGCTGAGCAATTGCCTTCTAATGTTAACTTTACAGTCACACTGTTGTTCACATCCAGCACCAATCATGCTTTACAGGTGAACATAGAGAGATCTTTATATACAGTCACCACACTAAAACTATATACTGTTTAAATGATTTGATGAAACCACTTTCCCCAAACCCTGTTCAAAATTTTATGCACAAAGCAAGAACACTTCCTGTACGCACTTGTTTTCAAATCCATTCAGAGTAATAGCAATCTACAAAATGCACAAGGGATCCCCTAAGTGCCATTCAACCCATTTATTAGCTGGTTGGAACAAGAAGTCTTTCCCCCCTTGGGACTAACTTTCTCCCTTTAAAACCAACTGTTAGTTAATTTTCAATTAAAACACTTAGATATAAAAGCTTGAAAACAGTTACATTTCTTTTTTTTCAAATCATCATGTGCCATACAGTAAGACAATACAGACTTATTTTAAGACAAAAAAAAGTGTTAGTAAAGACGCCACTCTCTCGGCTTCATGATACTAGGAAGCAGTAGATAAGAAAAACTTATTCAGAAATCCTTACATTCTCCCAAAAGACAAGCTTTGGAATTAAAAGAAAAGGGAAAAAGGGAGAAGTTAATTCCAAGAAGAATTTATCTAAGTTTCTGATAGTTTATCTCCTGGTTTCACTTAATTTTTCTCTCACATGATTGGCAGTACCAGTTGCTGAAGAAAACAAGTTTCCTTTGGTCAAATAAAGCCACAAGTCCTAGGAGCATGCAGTTAGCACTTCAAGGCAAAATAATATGAACTGCAAATAAATGGGGAGATGCTCAGGCACATCATCACCAGACTACAGAACAAGGAGTTCTTACCTTTGAGCTTTTCAGGAGACTGAGGCATCTGACCAGAGTTGGAAAGCTGTCAAGGTAAGAGACAGACATTCAGACTTGGAAAAAAAAAAACATCACATGGCATTGAGAATCAGAAGCCCTGTTCTCTAGGTGCAAATCCAGGCAGACTTCAGTGGCACTGGATACCAACCCTCACTCCTCCAGGAAGCGCTTCACACACTTTCTCCCGGGTCCCCCTTTTCCTTTAGTAAGCAGATGGATTAATTACCCCTTTTTAGTGCTTCTAGTTCCTGCTCCAGATGGGGGTCTGAAATATTGCCAACCCAAATCCCCTAGGGCCAGAAGGCTCATTAAAAACACCACCAGGAAACAAAGGCATGTGCCATCTCTGGGGTTCTGCCTATGCCTTTTTTTCGGTGGCACAGGAGGTGGGGGGCAGATGTCCTGATGGGGCAGGATCCCACTGTAAGACAATCCTGATGGGGGATAATCACAGCTAGAAACTGCACTGCTGCTTTTCCCAAAAACCTGGGGATAAAACATGCTGGGTTTTGTTGCATGGCAGAAAGACCCATAAATTGGAGAGATATGTCTCTGGACTCTACTCCTGCTGGGGCAAGCTCAGATGCTACGTCAGAGAAGTTCTGTTCTCCTTTGCATCCCCACACAGCACCTGCACCCACTGCTCTAAAAAGCCTGTGAGTTGACAGAAAAAAACCTCAAACTTCCACCCACCGCTCTGATGCAAGATAACTTCGCCCTGCCTGCAAGAGTGAGAAGCATAAGTGAGCCTCACAACTAGCATGCAAATCTACTCAAGAAGCTGTCCACATTTGGAGACAGCGTAAAGCTATGAAATTTTGAGGAAGAAGGAAAATTTAGTTTGGTTCTCGTCTTGATTTTTGTTGTTGTGACTCTTTTTGGGTTTTCCTTTTTTTCTTCATTTGGCAGAGATTTTTTTTTTTAAAAAAATTGCATTTATGTCTTCAGAAATTGGTATCAGAATGTACCCTAATTTGTTGATATTGCTGCATCCCTTTCTTTCATTCCTTCTTTTCTTTTATATGATGTTTTGTGAGCCTATCATTTCCCAGTCTATCCTTGTTTCATATCCAGTTCAAACTTTGTCCACCACCACCCCCAACACCCTCCAAGTGAAATTCATGCAGGTTTTAAAATTCTTCCCTCTACAAAAATGCACAAAAACACACTAATTCTTCCCTCTACAAAAATACACTATTACCCATTTAAAACATTTATGTCCCACCTTTTTTTACCAAAAAGTCTCCCAGAACATCATAATGCCTGCCCTAAGGTGTACAATTTAAATAAGACTTAATGCACAAGAGAAAATATATAGGGAGAGAGGAAAGGAGGCGATGACTGACAATTGCAGTTGGGGCATCCAGGGCCATGATCAGTTTATGCCATAACCACCTCATACCAATGGTCCTGTCCAGCTCCAGTAGGCAGCATTACTACTGCCTCTTCACTACTGTTCCTGAAATAATGAGACTGGAATGCAGGGCAGAACAAATGGAAAAGCTCAGTTCTTGAGGATGGCCAAAGTCTTCTGTTCGAAGCAACTGCAGTGCCACCAGCAAAGGTACTCCAAGGAAACTTCCAAGCAGGGAAGAACAGACCAGATGGAGAAATTCTGCCTATGATGGCATGGCTCTCTTTCACACAATCTATGTTACTTTTACAACTTTCCCCTTTTGGCTGAAACATGTTCCTATCTACTTTACAATTATTTGAATTTTTTGCTGTTCTCAGTTTAAAAGATATGGATTGTTTTGTGTGTGCTTTATTTCTTAGAAGCATTCAGTAATCTTTCTGAAGACACAAATGCTTGAGATGAAGTTGACACTGTTTTTTCAACAAATGCTACCAAGTCTGTTGAATCTGATGAGTCCAACAAAATTTCTTTCCATCTCAGAACCACCTTTGGTCTCCTGAAGAAGAGGCACAAGTTCTGCCAAGTGAAGTATCTCTCCTGTTAGGAAAAGGAAATTTTTGAACTGAGGGGGAATCACAGAGAACAAACCTGTAACTTTACCAATAGTTCAGCAGTAATAGTACTAAGAGATAAAATAAACGAGGAGTGATTGGGTTTTACTATGAAGAAATATGGAACAAAATTATTTTATTTTATTTTCTTGGGCTGGGTTGGGTTGGGTTTTTTTGCCTGGGCAGCAACAATCCTATCTGTGTGGTTGACAAAAAGTGTATCAGCACTAAGGTGCTTTTCCTGCTCCAGTATTTCCAAACTCCTCTCTCCGTGGTTGGTGTTGCCTTATCCATATATCGGCATTCACCAGCATGAGGACAGACTTTAATCATGAGGTCAATGAGTTGTTTTGAAAAAGTGCTGGCAGCAGCTGAAAGAAGTATGTTAATATATTTTAATGAGAATTTTTGTCACACCTTAAGTCTTTTGAAAGATTTCCCCAACACTGTGGCTTAGGAAGATGTAATCTAAGCATCACTGAGTGAAAAGAACCTGAGCTAGACAAGAAATGATAACAGACACTGAGAAGAGTTTGACCTCTGCAAACTAACAGCACTTTGGGTCTCTCTCTGTAGAGATCTGATATGGGAGCAGTGGACCTTGGCTTTCTGCTGCATTTTTTTATGGCAGCGGTGAGCAAGTTTACCAGGTCTGGGACCATTTTGTTCTCCCTCTGACCTGGGCAGACTGCACTTTGCTCACTTAACACCCCCATGCTCCTCCCTTCTGATGTGCAACGCAAAAAGCCTTCAGTGGGAGAAGACTCCAGAGGCATATTAACCATTGAGAAACTATTTCAGATCCTTTCCAAGCCCTTTTTTCAAGTCTCAAATAGCCTTAAAAAACAACAACAACAACAACACAGAAGTTTAAAAATCCAGTCAATCATGTCCTCAGGAATCTTCTGGAGGAGCTCTTAGCCACATTCACACCAGTGGTTTTTTTTTCTCCAGGGTGGGAGGCCCCTGGAGAGCTGTGTGTGAGGCACAAGATTCATTCCCCCTCTTTCCTGGTTTTGGTGTGTTTCTGCCTATGCTCAACCTGCATTTCTGTAAATAATAGTAAGCCTCTGGTGACCTCCTTCCAAAAGGCAACCAGACCTGGGAAGGTAGTGCAACCTGGGAAGTTTTCACCACCCAGAGAAGTCAGCTAACTGGCTGAAGCCCTAAGTTCCTTTTCAGCTGTAAACTAAATATGTGAAGGGGTTCGAATTCTGCCCACTGGTCCCATTCCAGTGCACATCCAAAAGGGACATTCATACATGTATTCATTTGGGAACTCCACTCAACTGGGATCTTTGATCATATGCTGAAATGCCCCTTCACAGGCCTCAGAGCATGTGCAGGTATAGTTTGTTGTTATTTTATTAACTCTTATTCATGTATATCCCACTCATTCCCCAAGGTATCCCTTTCAGGTGTTCTGGCTGGTCCACACTGGTCAAGGATGGGACTAGGTTATGTAATAGTCTTGTTTCTCCTTCCACACATTTAACCTAAACACAGAGAGACAAAGTAAAAGGAGCATCTCTGCCAGAGATCCTCAAGAGCTGCCGCTAGTCAGAGTAGACAAGATATGCTGACCAGCTATAAGGCAGCTTTCACCATCCATGTCTTCCCCACAGAATCCATGACAATAACCGCTGTTCAACAGCAGAACAGACTGCCTTGGAGGATTGTGAGCTCACCTTCACTGAAGAGTTTGAAACAGACTAGACAGTCATCTGCCTGGGTGCTTTAGCTGTGGATTTCCTAAATAACCTTTGGAATCCCTTCCATCTCTATAATTTTTTGTTTCTGGCAGAAACCTTTGCTCCCTTATGGCTGTGTAGTCAGAACAGGAAATGAGTGGTTGCTATTATTTGCCTTCAAGTCATTTCTGACTTATGGTGACCTTAAAGTGACCCTATCACAAGGCTGTCTTGGTAAGATTGATTCAGAAGTGATTTGGTATTGCCCTTCTCTCAGGCTGAGATAGTGTGACCTGCCTAAGGTCATTCAGTGGAGTTTTAAGGCTGAGAAAGGACTTGAACCCTGGTCTCTCCGAGTGCCAGCATAACACTACACTGTGGTGGTTTCTGAAATGGGGCAGTGGTGGTTTAAACCTATCAAGTTTAAAGGGTTCCTATCTTTCAGCCTTATAATGTTTTGCTTTTCAAGGGGCAAAATGAACGCTGGATGACTCTAGAGGCCAAAGGAAGTCCTCCCTTCCAAGCACACCCACAGTGCTGCTTGTAATTGGGTCCCTGCTCCAACATGCTGGGTTATGCCAGGATAATTGTGGAGAATGTTGTAGTGCCATTGTCCTCCACCAGGATCTGGCACTGCAACAAACTGAGTTGGTATCCTATCCTCCTCCAGATGGAATAAATGAGAGTGCAGGATTGCACTGTGTGCTCGCTATCTAATCACCCCACCCTTTCCTCATCTTATAGTTCGTTAAAGCTAGAAACAAGGAAATAGGTTTAAGAGTTGAAAGTGGTTAGAAGAAAAAAAATTCTCCTGATGTATTTATGATTCTTTCATCTATCAGTTTTACTCAAGCAGAATTTTGAAATGATACGAGCATTTACTAAACCTGTTCTAGTTGAGGCAGAAGTAGGACAAGAGTAACCCCTATTTCAAATCCCTTATCTCTCTCTGATAGGAACAACACATCTCAGACCTAATGAGCTGGGAGTATATCTTACCATAAGACAAGATGACACCCACCAGTGAACATGCCATCAACACCAGGTTGATGCCCCTTGATCTGGAAACAGTGAGCTTCTTCTGCCCACAACAGTTTGTGGTCTGGTTGCTCTGCTTCAAGAGTTGCAGAAGAAGTGGAACAATTGGAGAACATTCATACTGTGATTAAACTATTCCATAGCCTTCAGCTTTGTGCCTTCTGTTTACTGCCAAAGTTGATTTGCGTTGCAGAACTGAAACAGGAAAAAAAAGTTCCCTCTCTCATAACAAAAAAAAGCCTTCAGGAAATGTCTGGGTTAGTTAACAGTAGTCAGGGTGCACAGCCCACTGCACAGCTCCTAATCTCCTCCTCTCTCCCCACTCTCCCTTCAGTGTTCTCCTCATTTCCTTCTGTTTCCTTTCTCTGCTGCTTTGTGTTTCTCCTTCAGAGCTGCTTGTCTGTTGCTATTCCATGCTGTTCCATTCTACCTCAACCCCATGCAGGCACAGACCCTACATCCTTTTATTTCTTTCTGGTGAAGAATGAGATAGTCTGAGTGCCACACTTCCCTCCCCAGAAATATAGGCCATGTCTGCTCAGAATCAGCACCTCGTGTTGGCAAGGCTAACCAAGGCCAAGGGATTGACTCCCTATTCTGCTGTCAACCAAGCCCCAAGTACAACTGTATGGCCACTCAGGCATATGTATTAGTTTCTTCCAAAACTGAGGACAATATCTCTATCACCAGCTCACTCCATCATGCTATCTCTAATTCAAAACAGTGGAGCAAGTTTCACCAAAGCCCATGAAATTTACCGGGGTACGGGCACGTATTGGTTTGTGCTGTAAATGTGCATAGGATTTGCAACGCAACCCTCTGTATGTTTTCAGAATCAGTGTAGTGTAGTGGTTTGAGTGTTGAACTATGACTTTGAAGACTTGGGTTCAATTCCCCACTTGACCATGGAAACTCACAAGGTGACCTTGGGCAAGTCACACTCTCTCACTTCAGAGGAAAGCAAAGGCAAACTTCCTCTTAACAAATGTGGCCAAGAAACCTAGTTATAGTTTCATCTTAGGATCACCATTAAGTCAGAAATGACTTGAAGGCACACAATACTGACTACTTCCTTATTGAAAAGGCAACCAGCATCTTTTGCCAGGCCATTCAACTGTATCTCTTCAGCCACTATTAAACTTACAGATTTTTCTTTTCCAGCAAAATACAGAAAGCAAAAGTGATGCTGTTGGCCCACATAAAAATTCCAAGCACCATATTGGTATGGATAAACATTATCAATAAGGCTAAAAGATCTCTGAACATAAAAATAAAGACTTGCACATTTTTGTGATCTTGTAGTTGATGAAATAAAAGTTACCCTAATAGGGATTCCAGTAAAAGAACAGGTTGCTTACCTGTAACTGTGGTTCTTCGAGTGGTCATCTGTGCCCTCACACACTAGGAGCTTTTGCGCGTGCGCGGTAGCGTTCGGAAGATTCTAGAGCCTAGTAGCTTGGCGGGAATCCCTCCCCCATGCCCGTACTGAGCATGCTCAGCCCGCCGAGCAACGGTCTATCCTCAGTTCTGTAGTCCACCAATAAGGGACCTGAGAAAGAGGGGACGGCTGGGCGGGTGCGTGTGAGGGCACAGATGACCACTTGAAGAACCACAGTTACAGGTAAGCAACCTGTTCTTCTTCTTCGTGGTCTCTGTGCCTCACACACTAGGAGACTTTGTAGCTTACCAGTTGGATGGTGGGTCAGAGGCCTGGATGACTTTGTTGCCTTCAAGCCCGCAGGTGCCTCCGGAGTGGTCATTGTGACCGAGGGCTACTTTGGGATCCTCGGAAGCGATGATATCAGCGGCCTCGAGGGCGGTACTGAGCCCGATACCGTAGTCACAGACGGAGCAGCAGCCACCAACACCGTCGATGGAGTGGTCGTTGGTCGCCCCGATATCAATGACGTAGACATGACAGTGCGAACCCCAGGCTGCTCCTTTGCTCATAGGGACTCCTCCCAACAAAAAGATTTCAAACGGGAGGAACGGTTTCTTAAAGTTTGGGCCGTAAACTCCTGACAAATTGAGTAAGACTTGATGTTGAGGGTTTCACCCAAACAAAAGAGGCACTCGTGGTGTCCATTGGACAAGGCGACCTTATGACCACAGGTTATACAGTTCTTGAACAAGGCCGACAGAGACAAAAAAGGTTGATGAAGGAGGAAAACCTCAGAAGGCAAGAGAGCGGAGAAGAAGTTGAAGAGTCACGAAGAGAAGCGGAGGGGGATAAAAGGGGGTCCGAAATACCAGAATTGAAGTCCGAGATCCAAAAACCGTAGTCAAATATCCGAAAACCAAGCGTCAAGCCAAAAAATGCAATCGAAGAACAAGCCAATACGCCACTAAGCAAAGAACCTTCCGTTCGCGACGGTGGACGAGAAAGAACTGAGGAGAGACCGTTGCTCAGTGGGCTGAGCATGCTCAGTACAGGCATGGAGGAGGGGTTCCCGCCAAGCTACTAGGCTCTAGAATCTTCCGAATGCTACCGCGCACGCGCGAAAGCTCCTAGTGTGTGAGGCACAGAGACCACGAAGAAGAACATTAGTTCCCCCCTAAAGTGCGGCAGCTTCCTGCAGCTTGCGTATGAGCTGGTGTTGTTCTTGTACTCCTGTCTCCTAACTCCCTCATCCCAACTCATGTGGTGTTCATGGCAATGTTTAAGCCACTTTGCATCCCATATTGGGAGAGAGGTAGGATGTTAATCAAATAAATAAAAATAAGCAAACATTCTGCCATTAAGGAGAGTATGACAGCTGCTTTGCCAAAAGATTTGGGACAACATGAAAAGGCAACAAATGGGTGCTTTGTTAGTTTTATATTTTTAGTACAAAGGAAGGAGAAAGGCACATGTGAAATTTTCTGCCTCATTTGCCAGATTAATGAGTCTGAATTTGTACCATGATTCGGGTGAACGAGGCCACTATTTGCTGCTGTGGCCCAGGTAGTGAAATCTCCTGGGTGAGCCCTGGTAAGACTTCAGTGCAACAAACACCGTGTGTGACAGCAGAGACAAGTGTTCTACTATATTGCTGTTGTTGTGTCGTTTCTGACTTATGATGACCCTAAGGAGAACCTATCACAGGGTTTTCTGGGGCTGAGAGTATGTGAAGCACCCAAGGTCACCCAGTGGGGTTCCATGGCCAAGCAGGGAATTGAGACCTGGTCTCCAGGTCATAGTCCAACACTCAAACCACCAGGCCACCCTGGCTCTCATTCTACTGTAGCAAGGGTGATAGAAGAGACAGGAAACTAAGCAGGCATTTACTCAATGAAAACACATGGAAGTCAGGGGCAGGAAGTCATTGCCAAGATGGTAGTGGTGGTATGTGAAGGCAATGGGTGTGTCACACACTGGAGTGGTGGAGTTGATGAGCAGACTCCACGAAGTAATATGGAGCAACTGTGGTACAATTTCCAGTGCTACTGTGGAGAGTAGTGTGGGAAATGGAAGTAAGCATGCTACGGTCATGGTTCTGGAAAGAAGGTGAATAAGAAAGGTATAAATGAAGAGGGCCACGCCAGCAATTGTCCCATCAGCAGCAGTCATAATAGGAAACTGAGGCATATAGAGAATTTGCTCAATACAATTAATCCCCATATGTGGGCTTAGAACTGGAGCAGGATTGTTTTTGGCAATAAGGAGATCTATTACAGATCTGGGAATGGCAATGGTAATGAGGAGATCTAAATTCTGGAACCAAGTGAATCAAAGGATCATAGAATCATAGAGTTGGAAGAAACCACAAGGACCATCAGGTTCAACCCCTTGTCATGCAGGAATACACCATCATAGCATACCCAGTAGACTGCCACCCAGCCTCTAGTTAAAAACGTCCAAAGGAGGCTCCACCAAACTCTGAGGCAGTGCATTCCATTGTCAAACTGCTCTTACCTTCAGGAAGTTATTCCTAATGTTTAGATGGAATCTCTTTTCCTGAAATTTGAAGCCATTGCTCTACGTCCCAGTCTCTGGAGCAGGAGAAAACAGGCTTGCTCCATATTTCAGATCACATTCCTTCAAATATTTAAACATAGCTACATGTTGCCTCTTGACCTTCACTTCTCCAGGCTAAACATACCCTGCACCCCTAGCAGCTCCTCATAGGGCATGGGTCCCTGGCCTTCTACCACTTTGGTTGCCTTCTTGTGGACACATTCCAACTTGTTAGTATCCTTCCTAAACTGTGATGCCCAAAACTAGACATGGTATTCCAGGTGGGGTCAAGCAACCGGAAGAGCTGCTTAAGAGAGAAACACAGCCCATTAGTGTGAGGGAGGGGCTGGAGGTTTGAGAAGAGAATATATATAAAAACGCACACACTGAGTGTCTTTTTTGGCAGTCCTTCAGCCAGAGACCTCTGGAACGAAGTTCCTCAGTCAGCCAAAAGGGGTTTTGTGGGTGAGGGATTTGTTTCCCAGAAAGCTTCGAGAAAGAGAGGCAGAAGAGAAATCAAAGCATTTTTGAATCTGATCAGAAAGTGTGACCTAGGTTTGAAGGTTGAGCCTTTGGTGATAGTGTAGCTATTTGTGTTACTAGTGCTTATATGAGGGTTTCAAGATCTAAGGAAATTGTTTAGAAGAACTTTGAAGAATTGTATTTGCTTCGGACAGTGTATGAACTCTGATTCTTTGTTCTCTTTGTTATTTTAATAAAGATTATAGTTTATTTTTATAAGTTTGGACTCACCTGAGTAATATACAGTATTTAACACCCAAACAGAAAACATTTATTCTGCCATAAAACACTAATGGGGTTCTGATTAACCATTGAAATGCCTCATCCTTTACTCAGAAATGTTTAAAAGGGATGGCAGAGGGGTGTGTGTGTGTGTGTGTGAAGTGACAGGGCGCTTTATCAGATTTGGAGAGCTGCCTTACCCATCTGAGAGAGAAGAAGCAGGCTTGGTCACAATCCTCAAAGAAGCCTCCTAGATGGTTCATATGGTGTATGTGTTAACTTTTTCAAATCTAAGTTTAAGTCCCAACAGAGAAACCTGTGCTGCGCTGGAAAGACCATAATAGTTGCACCCTTCAGGAATCTCTTTAGGTGTGGATGTGCTGACAAGGGAATTCCCTCAAACTTGAGCTGCAAATCCAAGGCAGGGAGCACCCCCTTCCCCCCAAACAGTGAGGCTCATACTGCTATAAACTAAGGGTCTTTCCTCACTACACTGTTATAGTGCTATTTTTCCAGTTTCAACATCCTATGGGATCCTGGAATTTGCAATTTGGGGAGCAGCATTTAGAATTCTCAGCCAGAGAGCTCTTGGGCCTCAGTGAACCAAAATTCCACAGGATATTGGAAGTGCAATAGCAGCACTGTGACAGTGTAGTGCAGAAAAGTCCTAAAAGTTTTAGCAGTATCTTTTTTGATTGTAAGTCACCTTGGATCCCATCTGGTAGAAAGACAGGACATAAATTTAATAAATACATTTTACATTATTTGGAACCATCAAAAGCACTCTTCTACCTAACTTGAAGTCCTTTAACCACCATCTTAACTCCCTTCTTAATTGAAGATGCAAAACAACTGCCTAATACTTTTACTTCCATATGGCCTGTTGATATGGAACCAGAAGCCTCTGAAGACCCCTTGAATTACACCTTCCCCATGTACCAGCTGAAAGGTGGAAATTAGCAATCCCATTACTTTTGCTAACACAATTGTATTTGAAGACCTCAAAGATGTCAATATTTCTGCTCCTTGCTTCACTTTGACTTTCTATCCTCTGAAAGGGTCAGAAAACCCAATCCGGTATCTGTCTCAGCCCCCAGATGTGTAATCAGAGTGGTCGGTTCCAAGTGGCTTTTCTCGTAATTGACTTAGAAATCTGTAATATCCCAAAGTCTGAACAGTAATCTGCAAGTCTTTTCCAATCTTTTCCTTAGAGCTTGCCTTCACTAAAATGTCATTGAGGTACAGATAAAGATGCACCCTTTCTGCCTCAGAAATGCCACTAAGGGTATACTCTTGGGGCAGAGGCCAAACCAAAGGCTGAGTTTTGAACTGGTAATATCTGTCCTGATATTGGAATCTGAGATACTGAGTAAGCCATTGGGACATGGAGATAAACCTCTGTTAGATCTACTGAAGCTAACCAGTCTCCCATTCTCAAATTTTCCATTATTGTAACATTTTCAGCTTGAACCTGAGATATCCCAGGAACCCTTTAGGGTACCTGAGATTCAGGATGGGGCAAAAAAACCCTGTTGCTTTTGGGCACAGTCAAGAATATAGAATAAACCCCAGTGAACCATTGAGCCACAGGTATTTCTTCTATCACCTCCATTTCTAAAAAATGATCTATCCCTTTCAGTACCATCTTCTGTTTTTCTATATCCTTTCCCATCCATGAAGAGATACATTAAACAATATTTTGTAACCTTGTGTTACTAAGCAGTTTACCCACTGGTCTGATGTCACCTGAGACCACAAGACCTCTGAAATCAGGAGTCTTCCTTTCACTGGTGTCTTCCTTTTGTAAATATTGTGATCTGCCCCTCTTCTGAATGGATCCTCTTCTTCCTTGAACCTGTCTGGCAAATGATCCTAATCTGCCATACTAATGTTCGGGGCTTAAACTACTGCTGTTGGTGAAACTAAAAGTCTGATTGCCTACTGTTTCCTCTTCCATCTTGAAAGGAAACAAATCAAAAAGGTCTTCTATCTACTTTTTTCCATTGCAAGGTTGGCATTACTTGCCTCTTCTCTCTGTTCCCTACCAAAACTTTCTCCAGAGCCTGTCTTCCAAATAATAACTCACCCATGAACAGCACATAAGATAAATTGTTCCTTGATTTCTGGTCCACCTCCCAGTGGCGTAACCACAAAGATCTCTTTGCCACCACAACTGCATTCATACTTTGAACCACAAATGCCACAGAGTCATGACCAGCTTCCGTTGTATACTCCTTACTTTCCGTAATGCTTTGCCTAAAGAATGTGATCCCAGTTCTTCACTATCAGCAGTTTCCTGCATCCACAACACCACTGCCCAAGCAAACATTGAGGTAGCCATAAAAGCTCTTATGGCCATTGCTAAAACTTTGTGTTCCTTTTTCAAAGCTGCATCAGCTACCTTTTCATCTAATTCCTTCCATGTAGTGTCACCTTCCTCAGGGACAATCATGCTGGAGACAAGAGCTGTTATTGGCCTATCAACCAATGATAACTTTAAGAACTCTCTTTTTTTCCTAAAACAAAGCTTATTTGTATAACCTAACAGCCTTCTAGTTCTCAAAGAAGCTTCCCATTTGGCTTGAATTAACTTGCTAAATATCTCAGGCATTGGCATCTCCACCCCCTTTGCCTCCCAATTACTGATGGTACCTTGCTTTCCTTATCATTTCCTTCCTTAAGACTGTGAACTTTCTCTGGTTTAACCATAACAAATGTTTGCTACATTCTCTTAAATTCCTGAATGATTCACTCTGGAATAATCTGTTGGAATCTAAATCTTTATCCTCTTCCTCTAAAGAGTCATAACTCTCAGCAGTAGCACCCACACCTAACATCTCATCCTGCCAAATGACCTCTCCTAACTTTTAAGTCTGTCACTCTTACACATTTAGTCTTCCTTGGTCTATTTTTATTCAAGTCATCTTTGGAGTGTGAGTTTGTAGTTAGCTTTCATTTAACCTGGTTATTTTCTTGTTTACACACTCTTCCTTTTCTCTATAAACAGTACCTTTTTTTCCTCTACTGCTGCTTGTGTCATCTGAGTTTCATTGTCCTTTCTAGTCAGTGTATTTAATATTGTTAATAAATCATTCTATTTAAATTCATTGCATTGTAATTAGTTTGATAATTCATTGGATTTAAATTCATTAAAGTTTCCTAATTCATTAAATCAGTTAATTCTAGATGTAAACATTCATTATTTATAGTCTCCTTAATCACCGTGTGTAGATCTAGCATCTGATTAATTTAAATTCAGGTTAGTATTAACAGTTTTTAAAATTAATTTCCAAAACTCTTGGGCCGATATTAATTACAGCATTTACATTTACAATGCTCATTTGGTCATTTTTGCTTCTGGGTACCTATCTTTGTTGTCTGAGTTACACTAGGCATATTTTTAAACATCATTTTCAAATCATTCATGAATTCTGGCATCAGATGTTTTAAAGAATGACAGGTTGCTTACCAAAACTATGGTTCTTTGGCCATCTGTGCCCTCACATAATGGAGTCTTTGTTCCTGCATAGAAGCTCCTAGCAGAAAATTCTAGAGCTGAGTAGTTTGGTGGGAACCCTCCCCCTCCATGTACTCAGCATGCTGAAGCCCACCAAGCTACCTTCCCCTCAGTTTTGTACTAAACAATGGGGACCTGAAAGAGGTAGGTAGGGCAGTTTTGTGTGAGGGCACAGATGAACACTCGAAGAACCACAGTTACAGGTAAGCAACCTGTCCTTCTTCATGGTCTCTGTCACACAGATGGGTGCATACAAAGTTTACCAAATTGATGGTGGGTCAAGTCCTAGAAGATCGAAGACAGGACAGTACGACCAAAGCAGACATCTCTTCTGGCTCTACAGTCTAGACTATAGGGGCAGATAAAGGTGGAATGCTGAAACCATATTTCTGCTCAACAGAGTTCCAGGAAGTCAATGCCACAGAAGAACGCTGTATAGGATGAGATGGCCTTTTTGGAATGTGCTTAAAGGGAAGGAGGCACCAGCCTATGTACAAGTTTGAAGGCAATCTGGATAACCTCTATGATCCACTTTGAAAAGATTTGGGCAGAAGCCTTCTGGCCATTGCACCTGTCACCATAGTAGATGAAAAGGTGAGGAGACTGGCAGAAAGATACAGTTAATTGGATGTGGAAGGCCATCACCAGGTGCACATCAAGGCAGAGAGCGTTCCAGGTTAGAAGGCAGCTCAGGAAAAAACATTGATAAGATGATGTCATCACCCAAATGAAACTGGGAGACAACCATGGATAAGAAAGTGACATCAGGGCGCAGCACTACCTGGTCCCAATGAAAACGAGGAAAGGATTGTCACAGCTAAGCACTATAAGTTTACCTGAGTGGCGGGCAGAAGGTACCACCACAAGAAAGACTATTTTTCAAGGTCAGTACTTATCACCCATCACCGATGGTTCAAAATGATGGTGTATTAACTGGGACAGCACTTGCAAAAGCAGCCAGGATGCAACTAGTGGTGAGATGCGGGGGGGACAGAGGAATTTGCCCCCCGCCTGGCTTTGGAACAGTATTGATGGCATTTCCTGTTGTATTCTGTCACTGGTCTATGTCCAGTGAGCCCCAATGGGACACAACCATGCAGAAGGCTTTGTCCAACAGAGTCCATTTATGGTGTTGTGTGGTGTGGTTGCTCAGAATGTCTGCAAGGACATTATCAGAACCTGCTAAGTGAATGGTGACAGGATGGATTCCCTGATGGATGCACCAATTCCACAGTTGTATCAGATGCAGCAGCATCAAGCGAGTTCCTCCTTGGTGGTTGACATAGCATACTGCTGTCATATTGTCGGAGACTATCTGGACACTTTTCCCTCAGAGGAGCTGCTTGAAAGAGCCAAGAGCTTTGAAGATGGCAAGGAGTTCTACAGCACTGATATGCAGGCTGGTCTCCCTGAGCTACCAGCGATCCTGTACCATTGCCTGTCTGCAGTGTGCTCCTTATTCTGTGAGGGATACATCAGTTGTGACTGTGATAGATGGCTTTGGTGGGCAAGGGCATCCCTTACACGTTGCACCTGAACATCCACCAAAGAGGTTATATCCTTATGTTGTGAGGAATGGAGAGCCTTATATGCTGGTAGTTCCAAAGAATGTTGAAGTGGCACAGGAACCAGTGTTGGAGAGGAAGGAAGCAAAGATAGGACAGATAGGCTACAGCAGTTGTCATGGTTATAAGACCATGGAGTCACTGAATTCTCAGGGCTGAGAAGAAGTTCTGTCGAGAACGTTGAGTACTGCAGTGCAGAGGGTCTGTATCCTCTGGAGCAGGAGGAACTCTCTTGCTATAGTAGAATCGAGAGTTGTGCTTATGAAGTCCAGAGACCAGGAGGGTTCCAGCTGGGACTTCTTCAGATTTATATTGAGACCCAGGTTGTGAAGGACAGTGTGAAATGAATACCTTGATATAATTTCACCTTGCAAGTCACCCCAAGTAGCCAATCATCCAGATATGAATACAATACAATACATCTGGTCCTGAAATAGGATATGACCACTGCCATACAGTTTGTAAAAACCCTGGGAACCATGGATAGACTGTAATAGGAGAACCTTGTACTGGTAGAGGTCTTCCCCTCCAGCAAAATGAAGGTACTTCCTGTGCTGTGGGCATATATACAGATGTGAAAGTAAGCATCCCAAAGGTCTATAGAGGCAAACCAGTCATCCTCCTTGAGGAATGGGAGGATGGAGACCAACATCACCATCTTGAACTTGTGAGGATGAATGTAGTGGTTGACATCACATAGATCCAGAATGGGCTGAAATCCTCCATCCCTTTTAGGCATGCTGAAATAGCACAAGAAGTATCCCATTTCCTTGGAACCAGGGAAGATAGAGAGGAAAATACAGGAAGAAGTAAGAAAAAAAGAGGATTTGCTACTCAGCCAGAACACCGATAGGTGCAATCTTTTTGGCAGATGGCAACTGAGGAGAAGGTAGCTTGGTGGACTTGACCATGCTCAGTATGCAGGAGGGGGAGGGGTTCCCGCCAAGTTACTCAGCTCTAGAATTTTCTGATAGGAGCTTCTGAGCTGGCACAAAGACCCCTTGTGTGATGCACAGAGGCAATGAAGGAGAACAATACTACCACTCTCCTACTGCTATGCCTTCTCTGCATCTCTGCAGCACATCTAAAGATGTTGACATTGGAGATGCTGAGCCTAATGAAGCCCCTCCCATTGCCATGGAATCCTGAAAATCAGAATGGCACTCTGAAATGACCTTTGGAGCTTTCGCAGCTACCACAGCATTTTTCTCCATTTTAGAGCTTTAAGATCCAATTTAACACCAGGATTCCCTTTTTTTCTTTTGTTAAATTTACTGGCTCTTTTGATTTAGCACTGTTTCCTCCTTCTTCTCTCTCTTTTTTAAATTGCCAAATAGCACTTTTAACTCTTCCATACCGCTCTCAGTGGAATGAACTTTCCTTAGTTCCTCTTTCCTTTCCTCCTCAGAAACTCTCAGGTTGGCAGTCATCTGACTAGCTATACTTTTTGCTTTCTCCCATCTCCTGATCAGCGGTTCTGCCATCGGGGGAGGGAATTGTCCTTTATTTCCTACCTGTAGGCTTACTTTTACCACCTACACTATTTTTTTCTCCTCTCTAGACTTTTTTTCCATTTTCCTCTTAATAAATGCTTTTATACCATCTAATTATTATGTTGTCTTTCCCTAGGTTTGTCAAAGAAAGACAAACTTGTCTGGTTGGTACAGCAGAACAGGAAAAAACAAACTGTCAGGGCAGTAATCATTACAACAAAAAAGAACGTAGACTCCTGCCTGATCCAGGAAGGATGTAGGGACAGACCTAATCATGGTGGATTACTGCCATCCTGAGAAAGAGACAGAAAGTAGTAACAGAAAGTAGTTGTAGAAGATATCACATACTAGAACAGGCAAGTGAAGTATGATGATTACACTCAGGATGAATGAAACCAATGAGTCAGGATTATTGAGTAAAAGACTCCACGATTGTTTGTGGAAAACAAAACACATAATGATGTTAAAGACAAGTATTCAGATTTATTTGGAAATTCACAGTTTCTACTGGCACTATGAAATTGTAGTTCAAGTTCTAGTGCCACAATTTTGAAGAATTCACGCAAATAGTACAACCAACCTTTCTGTTTTCCATTCTTGTTTGGGCCCCCTTCTCAATCCATGTTCTTTAAAACAAACAAACCAGATCCATGCTTTTGATTGGCTAGCTGCACAGATTAAGTACTCAACTGTAAAAAAAGTATGCAAACTAACATGAAAGCTCCAAAAGACTTTAAATAAGTCACATATTCAGGAAAGGCATTAGCTCATAGGAAAAAACAAAGACATAGTACTAAAAGTGCTCAATAAGTTAACTTATACAATGTAACCTTGGAAACAACCAAAAAGGACCTTCTATCACATTCATTATGATGTATTAACTTTCCTGCTATTAACTCATGTAAGAAAATACAAACATACACACTGAGACACACACTCTCACACATCCACAGCGTATGTGTTATCCAATACAAAAGCAAATATTATGGACACACCTTTTAGAACAGAACACAGATTGTGTCAGATGTTAACATTCACTGATGGATTTCTACTTGGCCAATATTTTGAAGAACTGGGCAAATTATACTTCCAATTTCTTAGCACAGCAAGAGGAGGAAGAAAACCATATTGCAGATTGTATCTCTTAAATCAAGTCAATCTGGGCACAAGGCCAGTTTGTTAGTATCACATCCTGAAGGGGTACTTGTCAAGTGACAGCAAGTACTACAATGGATGTATGTGGTAATGGTCACACATATGCTTGAAAATCAAAGATCTAAAGCAGCAGTGGATAATGTGGTGATACTGCAACTCCCATCAGTCCTATCATAGCCAATGGTGAGGGATTATTATCTGTAGGCCAACAACATCTCCAGAGCCATGAGTTACTCATTCCTGCTGTAAAGAGAAAGTCAATCTAGCAATATTTCCAGAGTGTCCAAGTCATACCATTCAATTTTACTGAAGGCTGATATATTGTTCTATAGCATGGTAGTGCTGTATTTCCAGAAGGACTTAAAAGGTGCAAATAAAATTGTTCCTTTCCAGTAGTATTATAAATAGACAAAAGGCACATAAATATGGGAAGGTGCTAGAAACAGGACCACAGTAAAATGGAAAACAGTTAAGTCTCAACTCTGTTCCACTGAAATTGGGTTTCAACATATCAGACTTCAGCAGCTGTAAAACACTGTATATAAAATAAATCCCTACCCAGAAATCTTCACTCATTCCAAAACTATCAATACAAAGTCAGCTCTGAAAATTCTGAAGCTTATTAATAAAACATGGTTCTTGACACAATCCTATCCAGTTTTAAAAGAATCACCATAATTTCTAGATGCTTCCCAATAAACCAAATTATTTCCCTGTCACCAAATACTACAAGATTTGTCATTAAAAAAAACTCCTGTTATGAAGTGTTCAATTAATTTTAAAGATGTCCAGAAACAGTTGTGACACCCAGTGTTCCCACAGTTAAATCCTTGTTTCCTTTGATGATATCATGCAGGCTCGGCAAAGACCCTGTCTTAGTCTGTATTAAAGTTTTTATAAGCTTCTCCTGTTCTGGGGCTTTAGATCGTCTCCGTTTGATGGCCCTCTTCTCAGATTTTGTCTTTTGGACCTGTCCATTGCACAAACCTGTGCATGCTGAAATGCCACAGAAGTACGACTCTTCTGACTGTGATGAGGTTTCAGAGCTTCCTTCTGATGGGGGACCTTTGTACGAAGAGTGATATACATCACCAACATTGGAGAAGTCTCTCTGATTTGTAAAGGGCTTCCTGCTTTTTATTTCTCCATTAGCTACCTGATGCACTGGCTCAGCTACTGGCTTGACAGTTTCAATTTTTTCACTTTTATATTTACAACGCTTCTTCTAAAAAAGAGGAAAAAAATGTAAGTATGGGTATTTCAAAGTGCTTCTACATGTTGAATCCTGTCTCTGATCACTTTCTGCAAATTCTCTTATGAAATCAGAATAGGCTAGAACACTTCTCTCTATTTTACGACATGTGTTTGAAAGCACATACACAGAGAACAGGCACACTTAGGAAAAAAATAAGTAAGCATATGAATGCAATTGGTATATTTTTCTATAAAACATACCTTTTTTTCTGGGGAAAACTTGAGTGGTTCTACAATATAGAAATCATCTGGGTCCACTGAAAGGAAAAAAAATAGAATGCATATGCAAACAATTACTTTCACAGAGATTATTATTCTCTTTTTAATAATACAAGGTGACATGAAAAATGTAATCAGAAAGATAGTAGAGAGTAAATATAATGAGTCAGTCTACAGCTCACTTCTAAAAATGTTCTCAAATGAGTTCTTTTATGAGAGCCAATGTGGTAGTGGTTTGAGCGACAGACCACAATTCTAGAGACTAGGGTTTGAATCCCCACACAGCCATGATAACCCATTAGCTAACCTTGGGCAAGTGACACACTCTCAGCCTCACAGAAGAAGACAACAGTAAACCATTTCTGAACAAATCTTGCCAAGAAAACCCTATGATGGCTTCACCCTAAGTCAGAAATGCTTTGAAGGCCCACAACAACAACCTTTTATACATATGACCACAATGCAGCTTATTTTGCAGCTGCCTACCTTATTTCCTCTAGTAAAGTTCTTTCCTTCAGAGTCACTGCTGTAGCCATATTTTAACAGATGAGGCTGCTCTTAGGAACAGGTAAGTTGCTAGATGCATTCTAGGCTACACCTATGCAGTTCCACAGCTATCCTCACAAAGAAGGTACAGAGAGCCTTCCACAAACAGCTCATGTCAGATATAATTATGATACATACTGAATAGATTTGCTTCTGTCAACATAGAATTGAATGCCTAATATAAATCAGATGTCGGCCATTCACTCTCAATGGGAGTAGTAGTATAGGTGCAAAAAGAAAACACAATAAGTTCTAAACTTTAGGCTTTGGTACTGAAGCAAGGCCGATGTAATGGTGGAAAACCCTGCTGGTACCAGTTTTAGTCTATAAATCTTACTTTAATATTAAACTTGGAGTACAAAGACTGGACTGAAGCCAGAGACATTGTCAAGGATGAACGCAAAATGACACTACACTGTACTCTCCATATATGGGGGTTCCATTCCAGGAACCCTCACGTGAAACAAAAAATGCAAAGCATCATGTCCCATTATAGTCTGCAGCAGTGCAGCCACACACCCATTGTGTCCACTGACTATACCAGGACACAATGCTTCACACAATCTCAAAAGTAAAAGGTGACAGAAATGAAGTCAAAACCCTGAATGCAGCTGTTCAATGACTTTTATGCAGGGATAAGGAGGACTAATACCATAATCAATGCAGAGAAATAGAAGATAACAATGAAAAGGAAGAACGAGACCTCTTCTACAAGATCTTAGAAATCAAAGGGAATTTTAAACTAAGAGTGAGGATGCTCTCTCACCAGCAGGGGAACATTACCAAACAGAAATAAAAAGACAACAAAAGCAATACACAGAAGAACTATATAAAAGAGATGAAAGGTTGACATATTCATTCAGGGAAAAATTATATGAAGACGAACTGCAAATTTTAGAAAGTAAAGTTCTACTCAGAACACTAGACAGAAATAAATCATCAGCAACAGATGACATACTGATGGAGTTGCTTCAAGCTACAGACACAGAATCTACTCTAGTTATAATTAAAATCTGTCAACATATATGGAAAACAAAACAATGGCCCACAGATTGGAAATGCTCAATGTACATTCCAAGAAAGGAGACACCAAGGATTGTAGTAACCACAGGGGCATTACATTAGTCTCCCATGCAAGCAAATGTATGCTCAAACTTCTACAGTGAAGACTTTTTACCCTATATATAGAGTGAGAAATACCAGACGTGCAAGCCTAGTTCAGGAAAAGAAGAGGCACTAGGGATCATATTGCATACATATGTTGGATAATGGAGTGCACCAAAGAACTCCATGCTTCATAGATTATAGCAAAGCCTTCAACTGTCTACATCACGAGAAACTGCAGATCGCTATAAGTGTGCCACAACATTTGATTGTCCTAATGCATAACTCAGGACAAGAGGTTCCTGGTAGAACAGAATATGGAGAAACAGAATGGTTTCCAACTGGCAAGCATGTCAGGCTAACCTGCATTTTACCAGCCTATCTGTTAAACTTGTATGCTGAACATTTGACACATAAAGCAGGATTAGATTTGGAGGAAGGAGACGCAAACACTGGAGGAAGGAATAGCCAGTTTAAGAGATGTGGATGACACCATACTACTAGCACAAAATAGCAAAGTCTTGGAACAATTACTAAAGAAATCAAGGCAGAAAGTGCAAAGGCAGGTTTACAGTTTAACATTAAGGAAAAAAAAGACACAGATGATTTACATAAAAAGATGATGAAGACACTGAAATAGTTCAAGATTTCCTATATCTTGACTCAGTCATTAATCAGAATGGAGATTGTTGTCAAGAACTCAAAAGAAGACTAGGATTTGGAAGGGCAGCTATGAAGGGACTAGACAAGTTGCAGAAGTGTAAAGCTATTTCTTTGAATACTAAAGTTAGAATAGTCTATGCCATCATATTTCCAGTTTGCATGTATGACTGTGAAAGCTGAAGTTGAAGAAAGCTGATAGGAAGAAAATCAACTCATTTGAAATGTGGTGCTGGAGAAGAGTGCTACAGATACCCTGGACTGCTAAAAAGAAAAATGAATGGGTTCTAGAGGAATACAAGACTGAACTCTCTCTAGAAGCCAAGATGACTAAGCTGAGGCTGTTGTATTTTTTGTTATATCATGAGAACACATGACTCACCAGAAAAGACAATAATGCTTCTTATGGTAGAAGGCAGGAGGAAAATATGAAAACCAGATTACAGATGGATAGACTCAATTAAGGAGGTCACATCCCTGAATCTGCAAGACCTGAGCAGGGTGGGTGAGGATAGTGTGGCTTGGAGATCTCTAATTCACAGGGTCGCTATAAGTCTTAATGAACTTGACAGCAGTTAACAAAAACCTAAGCACTGCGGAAGAATAAATTCACATTACATCATACATTTATAAAACCTGGGAGCAAAAAGATGGAAACACATGTGCAGACAGAAATTCAGGATAATTTAAAGGGTTTAAATTGGAGTTCACTTTATAGTTAAAGGGGAATATTCACCATTAATACAAAATTCTTTCTCCAAAGAGGTAGCTAGACAGAGAACATCTTAAGTTTCTCTTCCTCTCTCAAAGTTCTCACACTTTATCAAGAATGCAATGTTTGGCACAGATTAAAGTTTCACTGACTCCTATGAGATTTTTTTGCAGCTTAAATATGTGCAAGACTGCAGTCCAATATTTGTGGTTATAACTGAGCAAAATCATGCACAGAAACACACTGAACACATCACTGAGTTGGAAGGGCTTCCGCAGGCCACAGAGTTCAACTCCCCACTCAACGCAGGAACTCTAGCCAGAGCATCCCCAGCAGGTAGCTGTCCAGCTTCTTTTTGGTCATGTCCCATCTATCACCTCACTAGGTGCTTGGTTCTGTTGCTGAGTTTCTTCTAACGTTCAACTGAAATCTAGTCTCCTGTAACTTAAAACAATTAGATCTTGTCCTACCCTCTTATACAACAGAGAAGAAACCTGCACCCTCCTTTTGTGATAATCATGTCACCTCTCAGTCTTCTCTTCACCAGTGTGAACATGTGGGTGAAGTCATGTCACCCTTCAGTCTTTTCGTCATCAGACTGAATATGCCTAAACTAGAAGCAACTGGAACTATTTCAATGAGAAAGTTAGTGTTACCAAAAAGCCACTAGAAAGTGAAAGATTAGAATATGATATGGAATTCTGAACAAACATGTTATTTCTCTAAACTTTTCAAAAATAAAGATTAGTGTTTTAGCCTTGGGATCTGTACTGCAAGGGTATACATACAAGAGTCTGCAATGTTGCAGGAAGAGTCTTTAACCATTTTATGTTTAGTAATGACCCATCAGTCTGGGTGAGTTGAAGTATCAGTAAGAGATTGAAATAACAGTCAACTTGCTTATACTCTGGCAAACTTATTTCCTTATTTGATAAGCAAACCAATCTATTCTGCTTCTGAAAGAACTCTGTTATAGCAACAATCCCTCAGCCTCTGGAAAAGGTAGCTCCTTGGGTCAGGGACACATGACGAATGAGGAGGGGCTGCTCTTTTTGCTCAGTCTCTTCCTAAATTAATTCTGAACCAGACACAACTTTATGCTGTTCTGTACCCAAAGACATCACAGCTTTTACAATGAAATGCTATAGAAACAAATAGCCGAATTACCTTCTTTGCTGTTTAGCTGAAAAGACTGAGATCTAGTGAGTGGGAATGATGTTCGTCTTTTTAAATTCATATCGTCATAGGAAGAAATGCATCTATAGGTGAAAAAAATACATTCATTTTCAGCTGGAAACAAATATTTATTATGATAAACAGATACTCTCATTGTGATTCTCTAGGATTTCTCTGTCTTAAATCCAACATCAAGCCTTTCACATAGGAAAAATTTTCAGAAATCTGTCATCCCTACACTTCTAGTTTCCAATACCACTGAATCCTAGTGCCAAAAGTATTTCGCTAACGGCAATTTGCTGAGAGGAAGTTCATATGTTTACAAAATTTTATGGAAGCAATATCATTTATATCCCAGATAGAGTAGACAAGTCAATGGGCCAATGAGAAATGTTGCACAGTTACATCTTTATAGTAAAAAGGTCTTCAACTGGGGATATTAATCAAACATCTTTCTAAAGATTCTTCGCAGGACAGGCTTAGCAATTTCATAGTGGCATTATTTTCACAGGCCTTTATGGTAATGTCCCTTCCCAATGCAATCTCTTAATCAAATTTATTCTCAAGAATACATGGGATAAATGTGAGAAACTGCTCCTTCAATATTTATTCTAGTGATACTATGTCATGCTGGAGACACCAAAGACATTTTTGAAAACATCACTTTTAAGCAGTGCACATGCTGAGGTTCTTGAATATTAGAAACTTCATGCCAACCTATAATCCCAACCAGCAGCATTTCACGAACATTGTGAATTTCTAATAAAAGTGAGAAACGGAATTATGTCTTAGTTAAGACCAAGTATGGAAAAGCTCTTACAATGTTCATGGATCAATTCTCAGTAATCAGGAACAGAATTCAACAAATTCAAGGAAAGAACACAAATTACAAAATAACAAGTAAACTAGGAAATTAAGTTACCTTTTGGGACTAGGATAGTAATTACTTTTGAGAACTTTTGAGAAGTAATTATTGTTGAACTCTGATTTATTTTTGCAACGTTGCACAAAATGCATCAAACCTAGGATGGCACAGAGTATCAAAGAAATCACAAGATAGCTTTGGCGATCAGAAACCTGAAAGCACACAGGGGACATTTACAGTTAAATAAAAAATATATACATACATGTAAGTTGGCTGCTGTAACATGACCTACAATCTTCACATGTTAGAGCAGAGCTAGCAAGGTTATCTATTATTTCAATGTATAGCATTACCTTCAAATAAATTATCAGGGCAGCTTAGAACAAAATATTAAACACTAAATAATATAAGAACAATTAGGCTGGCAAATGAGATAAGAGATTTCTTGGTGGAAAAGCCTGCATATGGCTCCTGAAGTGCTAAACTTTTAAGACTTCATCATTACATTATTTCTTAGAAACATTATGATTACAATTCTGCTAGGCTATCTATGCTGACTGACATACTACAAACAAGTTCCCATATGACTGGCAATAACCTCTAGTATTTCTAACATGAAAAGGAACAGTTTGTTTTACCTGTAACTGTGGTTCTTTGAGTGGTCATCTGTGCCCTTACACAAATGAGTTTTGTGCCTGTGCAAAGACCCTATTTGGACTGTTCATTTTTCCCCCCTTGGCAAGGTTAATTTATTTTTTTCCATTTTATTTCTTTATTCAAATAAAATATCAATAATGTAAAAATAAACAAATTTTGCAATTCCATGCATACATATATAAACACAAAAAATAATGGGAAGTTGACATTTGAATCGTTCATTCTTGCTACCTATAAGTGCTTGTCATTATATATTTATACCACAATATTCGTTCAGTTCTAGTCCCTATTTGACCTCCTCTTACCTAAGACTAGGTCTGCTATAAATACTAGATCACTCAAAACCTCCATCAGTGCCCCTACGTAAGTATTGATGTGCCATTTCTTCTACGAAATTAACTTCTACAAAAATGGTCCTATCATTAGTCCCCACATTATTAATTGTATATTGTTCTCTATTAATTTTATGGAGTAACAATCTGTATAATTGTTGATTCAATTTTCCATCTTTCTCTTAAGAAATCCATAAGTGGATTGATTCCATTCCTATTTGGACTGTTCTAGAGTTGAATAGGTTAACAGGAATCCCCATCCCCTCCTTACTATCACAAATTACATATCCCAGCACTGTCCCCTCAGTTTTACAGGTGCCTTAAAGATGACACAGACCTGAAAGAGGGGAGGTAAAGCATGTTTGTGTGAGAGTACAGATGACCACTCAAAGAACCACAGTTACAGGTAAGCAACCTGTCCTCCTTCATGGTCTCTGTGAGTCACACAAATGGGTGACTACAAAGCTTACCACAGAATGGTGCATAAGGTCACTGAAGAACCACAGACAGGACAGCATATCCAAATCGGGCATAGTGTGTTGGCATGTCGTTGCTGCTGTCCCAGAGCAAGAAAGACCCTGGCAGGGGTGGGCCAGGCTTCGGTTGAGGGTTCTGCCTCTCCTGCTGCCACCATCACCCTGGGCCAACAAAGACCCCAGCAAGGGTGGCAGTTAGTTAGTTTAACCTCCGGTTTGCTAGTAACTAACCCCTTATAAGAGATACATAAGAAATACAGACACATATATAAATTAACAAAATGTACACAACGTATCTCATGAAAACCTTTCATTTTTTATTTATTTTATTTTTAAAAAATATGATTTATTTATTTATTCATTCATGTATTTATTTATAATATGTAAAACTGAATTACTGTGTTGCGAAATGATGCATGTCTAAAAAGAGTGTCACCAACATGAAAAGTTTGGAAAGCTCTGCTCTACAGTCAACTCTATAATGTTGCATGAATGATGGACAGTTGTGATCACGTCACATTTCAACACAAGTCAGGTAATAGTATGCCATGGATGAGTGCAGACAAAGATGCTATTGCTGTTGTAGAATGAGCTTGAATCCGTGGAACTGGTCTCTCAGCTAGTATATAAGCAAGCATGATGGTCTGTACGACCTATCTGGAGAAGCACTGGATGAAGACCTGTTGACTATTCTTCAGGCCACCACAGCACACGAATGGGCAATTGGTGTGTCAGAAAGTCAACGTACATTATTTGTAGTAGGCCAGTGCTTGATGAACATCAACGCAATGTAGGGATCTCTAAAGTGGCAAGATAGTATTCAGACAGAAAGCAAGAAGGATGTCCTGACCAAGGTGGAATTGCAAATGCTGCCTTAGGGAGGGAGGCAATATTGGGTTTAAAGACAACTTTATCCCAATGAAACCGCAAAGAACGGTTTGTCCGAATGCAAAGCTGTCAACTCCGATGCCCTTTTTGTAGAAGTGACTGCGACAAGAAAAGCAACCTTGAGGTTAAGAAGTCTTTCACTGATGGTTGCAAGAGGTTCAAAATGTTTACTCATAAGCTGAGATAGTACCAACAAAAACAACCATGGTGCTGTAGGAGGAGTCACAGCAGGATACAGGGGAGCCAGCCATTTAATAAGTTGTTTAACAGCTGGGTTTGGAAACAAAGATGAAGAAGTAAAGCTGGCTGATGGGCCACAATAGCAGACAGATACACAGTTCTCCCTCCACATTTGTGAGTTTGACACTTGTCGATTTGATTATTTGCGGTCCTGACTTGCCTCCCCCCATTCTCTCCTTCCCATTCCTTGGTTGGCAGGCACACTCTCCAGCCCACCACTGCCAGTGCAATTGCCTCCACAGCGGGTGGGAAGGTGAAGGGAAGAAAAGGTTTTTTTTTCTTCCCCATCACCATCTCCTGCCCTGTGCTGCCATCGCGATTGCCCTATAAGCAGATGTGAGAACGAAGAGGAGGAAAGATCTTTTCCTCCCTGACATCTCCTGCCCGCTGGTGCTGACACAAATGCCCCAGCAGTGGGCGGGAGGATGAAGGGGAGGAAAGATCTCCTGTGCTCTCCTGCACTCGCATGATTGGGCGGGAGGGGGTGGCAAGAAAGCAAGCAGGGAAGATCTTTCCCCACATGCTCCATCCTGTGCTGCCCCCTCCCACCAGTGAGAATGCCAAGTGAGGAAGATCATCCCCTTATACTCTCCTGTCCCTCACCGCTGGTGTGACCCTGGGTGCAGGGGGCGAGAGAGTAAAGGGCGGAAGATCTTCCCCCGCTCTCCTGCACAGCTGCCTGTGATTATTCAGTTTTTTTGACTTCCGCAGGGGTTCTGTTCCCCTATCCCCCATGAATGTGGAGGGCCTACTGTACTTTTAATGATGAGAAAGCGAGGCACTGCTCACACAGGTATAAGAGAAAATGCAGGGCGGTTGATTACTGCCGAGGAAGAGCACTTACTCATTGTTTCAGCAAAAGCAGTGAACTTAGCTCACCTGTATTGGTAGGAAAGTTTGGTGCAGTCTTTTCTGGAAGCCAAAAAACAGCTCGAAGTTGGGGTGACATCATGACAATATCCAATGCTGAGAGCTGGTGCATCTCCATGTCTGGATGATGAACTGAGACTGCATCAGGAGGTCTGGCAACTGAGGGAGTCACATGATTCATCTCCAGGACAGGTGAAGGAATAGAGCAAACCAGAGCTGCCTGGGCTACTATGGCATAATGAGTATTGTGTTTGATGTATCCCTGGCAAGCTTGACAACCATTTTCCATATCGGGGAAACAGAGGGAACAGGTAGATCATACAGCCAGACCACCAGAGAACAAAGACATCCCCCAGGGAGCATCATCCCTTGCCAGCTCTGGTGCAGAAGTGTAGGCATTTCACATTGTCAGGAGTTGCAAAAAGACCAAGTTCTCCACAATGTGATGGCTAAACTGAGAAGTACGTGCAAGTGAGTGCCTCCGTGTATGTTGATATAACAAGCTGTCATGGTGTTGTCTGACATCACTTGCACCACCTTGCCTTAAGTGTCTCTCTGAATGCTCTGAAAGTTTTGATCATCACAAGGAGTTCAAAGTCACTGACGTGAAAGTCAGCTTCCTGAGTTGACCAATGTTCTTGTACTTCCCTGCAGTGTACTCCCATACCTGACATCAAAGCATCTGTTGTTACTATGCATACTATGTTACTATGTTCAGGTAGATGAAATGGCACGCCTGAGAGTAGGCTGCAATGTCTCATCCACCAAAGGAGTAAACATATCTCTCAGGCAGGACCACCGGCCACTTGGGAAGCGTTTCAGGAATCACTTTGGTAATGGACAAAAGCAGAGTCTTGCTTGGTTAGTAACTGCTGCAGTGGCAGCCATGAGCCCCAGAATCCTTTGAACAGTGAGAACTGAATGGTGAAGGTGATTGAGAAGGTGCACCTTCTCTCTGAAGTTGAGTGCTCTGCTGGAGGGAAGCTATGCATTTCTGTTGTGAGAATCCAATGTAGCCCTGATGAAGTTGCCAACTCTGGGTTGGCTCCAGGACCAACTTCTTTGGGTTGACCTTGAAACCTAGGTCCTGAAGAAGACAGAGTGAGGTGAACATCTTGAAACAGTAGCATCTGAGAGGATGACCAAGAGCGAATTGTTGAGATATAGGTAGATTTCCACAACTTGGGTATTGTGGAAAGAGCTCACCATTGCTATGCATTTGGTAAATAATCTCAGAGCTGTAGAAAGGCAAACAGAAGGACCTTGCACTGGTAGAGAACCAGTCTCTTTTGCAAAGGAAGGGCAAGATGACTGGAGCATCACCATCTTAAACTTGTGTGGTCTGATGTACTGATGCATTCCACTCAGATCCAAGATGGGATGGAGAACTCCCTCTCTCTTTAGCACTATGAAGTATAGACAGAAACAATTGTCTTTCATACACTGATCTAGAAGTTTCTCTATTTCTCCTTTCTCTAGGAAGGAAGTGGTCTCATCCAACAGAGCTCCAAGATGGAGAGGTACACTGAAATACAAGGTGTGGAATACTTAGAACTCGATGACATAGTCCAGATGAACAATGGTTAGAACCCAGGTATCTGTGGTGATAGTCTGTTAGGTGGCAAAATAGCCTGAGTGCCTGAGATGGCATTGGGCAAGGGCTGTAAGCTGGAGTCAGCTGTGATGTTGTCCTAGTCAAAAAGCCAAGAACAGGACTTCAAAGAAAATGAAGTCAAAAGGTCAAAGCCTGGTATTTCAGCAGCCTGTCCTGATGACTCTGCTGTTTCAAGGATAGCTGAGAGGGTATCTACAAGGATCTAGAAGGTGATTCGGATCTCAAAAATGAAGAGGACTGGCAATGCCATGAGGATCAGGATGGGCAATGTTGTCGTCTTTGGCCACTGAAGCCCATTTTTTTTTGATGTAAGACAAACCTCACACAGGTGGTTCAAGCCCTCATTAGTCTTCCAGTTGAAAAGACTTTCCACACTGAGGCCTTCCATCCTACACCTGATGTCCTTGGATAGACTAGATGAAAGGACCCTGTGTAAGGTGATTGCACCAGACACAGACAGTACAGTCAACATGGCAAAAAATTGATTTGGTGGTTGCTGGGGCCTATTCCTCTTGATGGAACAACACAGATACATTCCTATATTCTTCAGGAAGGTAGGGAATGAAGGTGATCATCTTGTCCCATAAGACCAACACAACATGCAACAAGCCTGCATGTTGTCCAACTTGATGGTCAAGGCCACAGAGGAATAGAAACGACAGCCAAAGATGTCTAGTCTCTTTCCTCCTTTTGTCAACAAGAGTAGTGACAACTGCTCAACCTGGTCTGTGATGCTTCCACAATGTAGTTATGAACCAGGGGTGCGAAAAGACAGGAAGCAACCTCAGGTTGCATTCTGTAAAGGTTCTCTAGTCTTTCGGAAGCTATTGGCAAGGAAGCAGGCTTCAGCCAGGATTGTTTCATTAGTTGTCTCAAGCTTGCAACACAGACATCTGGATTTGCAGCCTGAGGATCCTACCAATTAAAAAACAGTGTCAGCAGCAGGAGTGCAGCAACCTCAATACCAAGCACCTTAATCATGTGAAGGACAACATCAACAAACAATTTAGTGTCCTCAGGTTGTGATGCTGGCCCTGAGTCCTCCACAACACCACACAGAGAATAAATCAATGGTGACGACAAAGAGTTGAAAAGAAGTCAGTGTTATAATCAGAGTCCTCAGGAGTGGGTTTTGGCTGCTGCTGTTGAATGGAACCAATGTGGAGAAAGTGGAAGCAGGTACAGTAGACAAGACAACAGGAGCCACAGTTGGCATGGAAATAATTGGAAGAACTGCTGAAATCACAGTAGCAGAGAGCAGTGTGAAGCAGATCTTGATCTGCTACAATACTGCTCTGGAGAGCAATGGAAAGGATCATAACCTCTATGATGGTATCTAGCTCTTAGAGGGAGAATAGGAATGGTAAGATCCAGAGTACTCCCACCACAGGTGTTCATTTTGGTAATGATCAATGTCACGTATAGCGAGTCCTCCCTACAATGATAGTCCCCGTAAGATGGTCTCAATGAGACGCAGGAATGCTCCCAAATGAATGGTAATTGATCCCTGTCTTGCTTCAGTGACAGTGGTCAATGATGATAAGATCTGTGATGCTGCAGAACCAAAAAATCTGATGGATGAAATGAAGACGTAGGCACCACCATTGTACCACCGTATTGAAGAAAATACAAAAAAAGGAGCACTTGTGGTCAGTGTTGGTGTTAAATCAGGCACCAATAACAATGATAAACCCACACCTGGAGTTGGAAGAGGAGGAACTGAGGACACAACAGAAGTTGGAGCTGGCAACTATACCGAGAGAACCTCTGCAACAGGCAAGAGATGCAATCCAGATACTGGTACCAAAGAATTTATCTGTAAAGTTGTCAGTACTGAGAGATTTTTAAAATCTTGACTGATTCTTTCCATGCTTGGCATCCTCATCCTCTATAGACTGAGCCCTGACCATCAGGCCTTTTACATCCAGACTTATCATGCCTTGACTTGGCCCACTGTGCCACTACAGGGTTTGGCCTGGTCCGGCCTGCCAGAATGTGGAAACCTAAGGGTCCTGAGAGTCAGCAAACGGGTACACAGATGCCTGTGAAACCATCAATGCCAGGCATGTCAACACCAAGACTGTCTTTAATGTTGAAGCAGACTTGGGATGTCGCAGTTTCAATATAGTGATGGATGCAGAAAAACAAAGATTGACTCGCTGCTGCTTACTTGGGCACTTCAAGGGACTATTCCCAACAATGGACCTTCAACCACCTAGACTGATTCTCAAGGGTTTGTGGGCTTAAGGTCCAATAAATAGTACACTTTTAGACAATGTGTCACTCCCCCAGGCAATAAAGGCACTGAAAGTGAGAGCTGGAAAGACACATTTACTAAATGCAAGTAGAGCAGACCGGGAAAGTGGGGAGGAGGAGCCGATGAAGTACAAAGGAAGGGGATATATTTAAATATGCATTAGTAGCAAAAGGAATAAAAAGGAGAAGATTAGAAAAGAAGAAGAGAAAGAAGAAGACACAAATAGAAGCTACTCTATCTGTAGATGGAAAGAAACTGAGGGGATAGTAAGTTGGGGGGCTGGGACATGCATAGTAGAGAGGAAGAAGGGGATGGGACTCTCACCAAGCTGCTCAGCTCTAGAACATCCTGTGGAGGTGCAAAATCCATTTGTGTGAGGCACAGAGAACATTAAGAAGAATGTGCTTTACTTGAGGACCTAAATTAGTTCTGAAGCTTAGAAAGTGAAAGTACTTTCAATACTAACTATTTTGTTCAGACAAGATAAAGCTGAGATGCATTTTCTATGGTCTAGCTTAGCATCCAATTTGTAAAACATTTTTCTTTCACACTGTGTAGATTTTTACCTCTTTTTTCAGTTCAGTCACAGTTGCTGACAGATTAGAGACCAGCTGTGTCATGTTGATCAGCTGTGCCTGTAGAAGCTGGATGGCCTCTGTCTGCTTCAAATCCTTGATAAGGTAAAGAAAAAAAAGATCAAAATTTTCTCCTTCATAGTGTAGCTTGCAAGATACTGGCATTATAGAACAAGGCTTTCCCGTGTTGATGTTGATGACACAAGACAAAAGGATCAAGTGAGGGACTATAGTATACCCAAGAATAATCAGATAGAATAAATCTGGGCCTCAATTTCATCTGTTTTTTTTTTTAAAAACCAGCTGACTATAAGCATCAACTTGCCAACTTCATGGTGTGGATATATTGGGATTAGAACACTCCTGTGATTTTGCTTAAAGAAACAAAAGAAAGTAGCATTTGTTGTTGTGTGTCTCCAAGTAATTTCTGACTTACAATGAGAACAAGGAGAACATACCATGGGGTTTTTCTGGCAAGATTTGTGAAGAAGTTTGCCTTTGTCTTCTTCTGAGGCTGAGAGAATGTGACTTGCCCAAAGTAACTCACTGGATTTCCATAGTTGTGCAGGGATTCAAACTCTGGTCTCCAGAGTAATAGTCCAATGCTCAAACCACTACAAATGGCTCTTTCATTTGTACTGGGTAGAAAATTTAAGATCTAGCTCTATTCCACCTTACTTAAAAATAAAATTCTAGTCATTATGGTTACAAACTTCAAGATGTGAAGCTAATGGTATTTCTAAAGACCATTACAGATACTAGGTGGGAGTTCCACAAATTAAAACAGGGGCTTGGGGGTAGGAGAAGTGTCTTTACTGCCACTTTTCCATTGGCCAGCAGAGAGAAATGCATGTTTGCATACCTTTTTCAGGGTGCAGCAAAGCTGCCCAACTAAATGTGGAAAGCTGCCCAACTAAGACCATTGAATAAGGTATTTCACTCAGAACAACAAGCTTTTATAGCTGTTACACAAGTCTTTGTTTTTTCTAATTAAATGAAGTGCAAATGCTACCACAGATGACAGAACAACCACTATATTCATAGGTTTAAAAATGACAAGTTGCCTACCTGTAACTGTGGTTCTTCAAGTGGTCAGCTATGAACTTGCACATGTGAGTCATCCTGTATCTGCACAGCTACATCTTTGGAAATTTCTAGCGCTGAGCAGTTCTTTAGGTGGGTGCCCTGCCCACTTCCACAGCATATATTCCTGGTACCTTCCTGCCCAATTGCCTCAGTTTTAGTCTGCCACATATATGCAAGCGAAGAGGCAATGCAGAGCCAAAAGGGGAGGAGGGAAGGTCATATGAGTTTGCAGAGGACCTCTTGAGAAACCAGTTACAAGTAAAGAATCTGTCCTTCTTTCTCTCGTACTGCAACTCATACAAATGGAGACTAGCAAGCTACTGACCTAGAGAGTGGGAAAAAATCATACCAAAGGCAAGGAAAATACTACTTGATCAAATGTTGTCTGGTCCTTAGACCTCAAAATCAGCCTGTAGTGAGAAATGAATGTGGATGGTTGGGACTATGTAACAGTTCTGCAGAACTTCTGCCACAGGATTGCTGCTAGGGAGGCAGGAGAACCTACCACAACTCCAGTAGAGTTGTCTCTGATTGTCAGTGAAACTGGAAGCTTTGCTAGTCGACAGAAGCCACCCAATTTAGTATCTCTGGGAGTATACTGTGAACCCTTCATCAACAACAAGATAAAAGGTTTTCCACAAAGGGGCAATCAACTACACATAGAAAGTGAGAACCTGTGGCACATCTAAGGAATTGAAAGCTCTCTTTCAGTTTGTAGCCAGGTTTGGATAGAACACGGGGAGTTCTAATGACTGTGGGAAGTGAAAGGTGGATGCTACCTTTGGCAGGTGACTGAAGAAAGTCATGGTCAAGATAGAACTGAAAGGAGGGTCAGAGCACAAGGCAACCAGTTACTGGCCTTCTTCTGTGATGTAAAAGCTATCAGAAAGGCCACCTTGAAAGACAGAAAATGAATGTCACATGTAGTGAGAGGCTCAAAGTGATGTCTCGTGAGATGAGAAGAGAACTGCAGAAACTCTCCATGATGGAAACAATGCTGAAATGGAAAGGTAGGGATTTTGGAAACCATTCTGGTACTTATTCACAAGAGGATTATCAAACTGGGAAATACAGCAATGCCGAATGATATAGGTAGAAATGATACCATGTACTCCCTGAAAGAGGAAGCAGAAAGATCTGATTCTCCCAATGATAATAGCTGCGTATATGGTGTAGACGTACATCCTAAGGTACATTTTGGTACGGTATTTCTGCCACTAAATGGTGTAGGAACTTCTAGTTGAGAGTTTTCTGGCAGCTAGCAGGTTATCTTTTATCTGCTACAGGAGTGCTGGGATGGATTCTCCATGCTGCAAAACTCAGTGGAAAACTCCTCTGCTTCCATACCCTGCTGCGTGAAGTGATGAAACCATGGCAAGATTATTGCTCTTCCCCGGATAGTCTGAAGAGAGTGAAAAGCCATGGCTGGCAAGGCCAATAAGAAGCAATCAATATGCCATTGGTGTTGTCATCCATGATCCCGACCTGAGTCAGGAGTGGTAAGAGGGAAGTGCATACATGAATACTTGGTTCCAATAAAAAAGAAATGCATCTCACTCTCTTTCATGGCAAACAGGTTGAGAGATGGGAATCTACCTCTCGATCACAGTGTAGAGAAGTTTCCTGTTGAGGCATCACTCATGGGAAGAAGTCTTTGCCCTGCTGAGGTCATCTATCCACTCACTGTCCTGACCTGGCAGATTAATCACCATAGGCAGGGCAGGCAAGAGTCCCACAGATGAGAAGAACCAGCGACTCAGATCATTGTCTCCACTACAACTTTATACAGAATACAATGACAGTATTAGAGGCTACCAGCACTGTTTGGTTCCTAAGGGTGCTCTCAAATGTGTAGAATACTTTGATCCTGATCCAGATGGTTTATGTGAAGCTTGCATTCAATAAGGGAGCCACCTGCCCTTGATAAGAGTATGTGCCTGTATGGACTCACCATCCCACGAGGGAGGTGTCTGATGTCAGCATCACTGAAGGCACAGGAAATCTGAAAGGAAAGCCTAGAGACAGATTGGACTTGTTCATCTACGAGTACAAAAAAGACGCTAAAAAGAGATGGATGGTCTGTCTTTGGAGCAAACACAGATCTGAAACAGCCTGACCAAAAGTGCCATCAGACAGTGCAAGAAGTGAACGTCTTGGGGTCATATCCTTCCTTCTCAGTCTCAGCAACTGAGCATGGTGGGTTAGTTTACTGGCTCTGTCTTGTGGAAGAAAGGCTCAAGTGACTCTCAAATCCAAGACCACTGTAATGAAATTGATGGTTTGGGACGGACAAAAGTTGGACTCCTGATCATTCACCACCAAACCCAGGTTGTCTAAAAGAAAAAAAGGCCTGTGTATGACAGGAGAGATCTCTGTTTGACTCCACTATCAAAAACCAGTGTCTATAATATGAGAATATTGTGAACCCTCATGCAGCTACTAATTCCACAAACTTTGTAAAAACTCTTGGTGCTGTGGAAACCATGAATGAAAGAACATGGAACTGCAACCAACTGGATCCACCAGTAACCCCTCCTCAGCAGTGGGAGAATAGTGTTTTGCATTACCATAGGAAATTTCAGATATTTGCACTTAAAAGTGCTGGGTTTGTGGATACTGTGCGCATGGAGCTTGCACTTCACAGGAACTGGCTCACTGCAATATTTGTCCTTGTGCTTTCTCTCAGTTTACTTAACGCCTGGTTTCAAAGACTTTCCTGGGGAGATCAGGATCAAAATGTACTCTGACTCCTGCTCAGTGGTCTGTGGTGGCAAAGGTGGTACCCGTCAAAGAGTCTATTCAGTGATAGAAGGGCCAGCCTGTGCTTCGGCCGATCACTCCATTGACAGTCTGTTAAAGGAAATGCCCATGGGAGCTATATAAAAAGGCAAGTTTCAGGTGGGAAGCTCAGAGGTGTTAAACCAGCCTTACAGAACAGGTCTTACTCTTGGAGGCACAATCCTTCTCGCTTGGTGAGTGAAGGCTCTGAGCTCCCTATTCTGGCCATTCCAGTTACCCACTTTCCTTAGGAAAGATGTTTCTGGTAAAGGCAAAGTGACCAACTGGAATGGCAAGTGAGATTGGGGAATTTTCTGCCTACAGTGAAGGCACTTCTTAAAGATGTCCATGAAAGCTGTAAGTGGGCAGGAAGAAAGAACTTCCAAGCTATCTAAGAAAGGAAAACAAATGAATAATACCGAAAAAACCTAAAGAGAAATCCAAAAGCAAAGCCTAAAAGACAAGAAACCCTCGTAAAAGCTCAAGACTCCAAAGAGAGTTCCAGACGCTCCAGATGCTGCTGCTAATTGTGGTGGAACAAGAATGCACAGCAGAGAGGGCTGGGGCTCCCACCTAAATGATGGCTTAGTTTCAGAAGTTTCCAAAGATGTAGCTGCGCAGGTGCAGGATGATCAATTTGTGTGAGTTACAGAGACCATGAAGAACAACAAACAGTTGCAAGTTTATGTTCCACTTACAGTCAGATTAACAGACTGGATAAGCTAAGATGCAATCTATTATGTTTTGAATGAGAAGAAGTCTGTTACATATAAGCGGAAACCAGTAAATATTACAATTATAGTAGAAACTCCCTTAAAAGCAAAATAAAATCAAACTATTACATTCACTACACAAAGATAACCAAAAAGAAATAATAACAAAAAAAAGGTTGCACATATAATCAGGGTAGAAAATTGTGGCCCTCTAAGCTGTTTTTGAGCTGCAACTCGCTACTGATTATCAGGCTGAGGCTGCTCAGAGTTGCAGGACCAAAACATCCATGGCTACACAGCTGTCCCCCCACTAAACATACCTGTTTTTCTGCTATGCGTGAAGTATTCTGAAGTTTTATGATAGTTTTATTAAAAGCCTTCTGCATTTCTTCCATTTGCTTTCGGTATCTACAAAGTAATTTAGACAAACTCTTAAGAGAATACCCACTCTTCATATTTTACCAGTCTGTTTTTCCCACATCACTGCTATGTACCAGTAAGGACAAGAAAGGCCAGAAATCTGGTATTTTTAAATGCCACACTTAAAAGATGGGAGGAACTTTTCCAAAGCAATTATCTAATCCATTTTTCTGACTGTGTGGCTGTCTGAATATATACTTTGTACTATGAAGTAGCACTCATATACATACAAAACCTTGCCTACTGTAATGAGCTTCCCAACCTTCATACCTCTCAAAAAACATCTGCAGTGGTTTAGTCTTCAGTGTACATGTTTAAGTTCTATAAAACGGAGCATATTTTGCTGATATAAGTTTCTATAGTATTCCATTTACGGACACTCCTGCTTCCTTGGCTTCAGAGATTCCACCCCTCTGTGCATAGTAATATTCTATTATTTAAGAGTTTTCAGAATCTATTATATTGCACACAGAGGAAAAACACTGTTTAATTGCACAGAGATAATTTTCTTCCCTAACTTTTAAAATGAATCTGAGTATAACCCTATTGTACCTTTGACTAAGTTCTTCTAAGTAACGACTGCTGAGAGACATATTTACTTCCAGGGCTTTAATACGATTGTTCAGTCTCATAAACACTGACTCTTTTTGGTTTGATCCATGAACGAGATTTCCATTTCCATATGCCAAGTCTGTGGAATTCTGCAACTCAGCATAAAAGTCAGTAGCAGTTCGTGGCAAACCACCAGAAACAGGAAGAGAAAGAAATGTTTCCTCAACTGTCTGCTCATCATCTTTTATTTCCAAAGATGAGTCTACAAGAGATACCACTTGCTTTTCCATTTCTGAAGAACTAACTTTTGCTTCTGCATCATAGCTTTCTGTGGCAACTGTACATTCAGGATGTGGAACAGTCTCTATTAATTTTGAAATAATTTCAGTAGAGGTTTTTTCTTCTGTGCTCATTTCATGGAATTCAGTTACAGTACTGGTTGCAGATGGCTTCTCTATAACAGACCCTACAACTCCTTCTGTAGGGATTTCCACTTGGGAAGGGATCTCTGAGTTTTCAGATGCAAATTCATGTTTACCAGGCTCTGAGGACACCTCTATTGTAGATAGTGACTTGACTCCTGTTGTAACATCCAAGAAAATGGACTGAGATACAGTCTGTGGAAGACTAGGTTCCAGTTCAAAAGTACCCTCAGTCTGATTAATAATGGCCTCATCCAGCAGACTGCTTGAGACACCTACAACAGTTCCAGATGGCTCTGCAATTAAGGTGTCTAGTTTTTCTGGAGGGTGTTCAGGTACCAAAACATCCAATGATTTGGTTGGAACTAGCTGGGCTTGCCAAGTAGCAGCAGAATCATATTTTTCCCAAGTGCTGTCAGTTTTGCTATGGTGGCGATGAAGCATTGCTGTGGATGAACACCGCTTGTACACATATTCTGAAAAGCTAGAAATACAACAAACTGTCAGCAGATCATAGCAATACATCTGCATTTCAGACTCAAACCATGGTATTTCTTCTTCTTGTTCATCACTTGGCAGTAGAGTTACTGTTGATTGACTTGATTCCTCTTCATATTCATGGACCAGCTGAACAATTGGGCTCTCTCTTGTTGTATCTAAGACTAACAGTTCCTTTTCAGTCTGTGGTATTTCTGAAGTAGCAAGCCTGTAAAGAGAGTTTGGAATCAGGTATTAAGATGTGGCACAGTATATTCTTTAAAAATGGCTGTAAGGGCCAGTGTCCAGTATTTTACATCACAGTATTTTAAATTATGGTTATTGAAAATAATTTCTGAACTAGATAACTTTTAACAGTGCAATTTCTATTGCAAAGCTGTTCATGATTGTTCTGCAAAAAGGAATTAATGTCTGTCATGTACAAGGGAACAGAACCAGAATGATTAAGATGTGGCTTTAAATGTCTTTAATTTTCAAGGTTGTAAGGGTAAGGATATCAGGGAAGGCTGGCTGGAATTTATTTGCTATGTCTGTTTGGGATGGAAATAAGGTAGGGCGATAAAGCTGGGAGTCAAGATAAAGACAAGGGAGGAATGAAATCAGAACTCCATAGTTTCCAGTCTAATCTTGATGGGGGTTTTTTTTCTGTGTTTAAAAATTTATTGTAAAGATTCTGGGATTGGGCAAGTCAAAAAACCAACAAATACATGGCACTTACTCCAAGGAAGGAACAACAGTTGGCTGTGGCAGTTTGGGTACCATCACTGAAGTAGCAGCTGTATTTTCAGAGATGCTCTTATTTCCTATCAAAAATACACACAGATGTAAAAATGCTGATGCATATAACAGGATTGTCTTTGCCTACATAGGATGCAAACAGGAATGAATGTCCTATAAAATGCCTCATTATAAAAAACAAAGAACTCTACTGAAAGACAAATTTTCAATTTACTATACATATCTCTTCTCAGAAGCCCCACAGTGGCTGATGAAAGTGACAGAAGAAAGGGAGAGACTTCCCCTGAGCTCCCAAACTAAGTCCTGAATCTGAAAACAAATCCCTCACTCCAGCTGTAGTAGACTGTCTCAGTCCCTTTTCCTACCACAAACACCACAAACTATTATTGATTTTCACCAATAAACAGAAAACGGATTTGTGGATTTGTACTCTCCTAACCAAGAAGCTAGTTTCCAATCTCCTTTATGTTGTTGTAAGCCTGTCTGTGACTGTGAAAACTACTTCAGCTTATGTGTATGGAAATCTTTTTTTTGTAGAGATTCCATACATCAGGGCATTGAAAAAGACCATGCCGAAACAGAAAGAACAGCTCAGTTTCTGTGACAGTGTGAACCAACAGGTTCACAATTACATTTTAAGCATCTTTCTCTGAGTTGAAATCTATCAAAATAAGCATCAATGCAACAATGGCTACCAAATGCATGAAGAGAATAATGATATACATTGCTGGACAGTTGTCCTTCCTCTGCCTGTTGGACAGCTCATCCCTAGTATCTGGTTCCATCATCTATCTCCCTTTGCAGTTAAGTTTCTCTTAAAGTTCAACCAAAAGTTATCCTCCTTAAGTTGAAATCCACGAGATCTAGTCTTGGGGCATCACAAAAACAAGGGGTCCCCTTTTTTCATGTGAAAACATTTTTGGTATTAGAAAGTGTTATCATACCCCTACCTCAAACTTCTGTTTTTCTAGTTAAGCATAACTTCTGTCTTTTCTCACTGGACTTCTTTTGCACACTATCTTTGCAGCCCTGCTCTGAACTGATTCCAATTTATCTACATTGTTCTTGAAATGCACCCAAAACTGTTCACAGCACTCCAGATAAGGTCTGAGTAGTACAGAATAAATGGAAACTACATTGTGGTTTAAAAACTCAGGTTCTGTCAATACAACTTATAATTATATTAGCCATTTCTGCAACCACATCATACTTCGTATTTATGCTCAGTGAAGTCCCCATGAAATCAATTTGATTTGTGTCTGCTTAGTTTTGTATTCATCATGTAGCCATTAGGAATTTATTCCTGGCTTTTGAAGTATAAGCTTTCTCTGCTTTGTTTCCTTCAATTGTAAATTTAATAAGAATCCCTTAGTATACCATCCTAAGCAGCTTAGTATGCCATCCTAACATAGGAACAAAACCTGAAACAGCAATTCCTCTTAAGGAGATGGCCACTATTCCAATATGGAGTAGTAGATCTGGAAACATTGTTCATCCTTAAAGACTCTCTTGTCCAAACATTCCTGGAGGACTTTGAAGATTAACAGAACAGTCATTTCCAATGGACCGATGCATCTTGTCCTGCACCAGGTACAAGAGATTGTAAAAGATTTGACAATATTTCTATAAGCTTTATTTAACTGCTTATGAGTGTTGTCATAAATTCTAATACATAGAACATACTTAGTAAGAACATGTTGCTTACCTGTAACTGTGGTTCTTCGAGTGGTCATCTCTGCCCTCACACACTAGGAGCTTTCGTGCGTGCATGGTAGCGTTCGGAAGATGCTAGAGCCTCCCCCATGCCCGTACTGAGCATGCTCAGCCCGCTGAGCAACGGTCTCTCCTCAGTTCTGTAGTCCACCAATAAGGGACCTGAGAAAGAGGGGACGGCTGGGCGGGTGCGTGTGAGGGCACAGATGACCACTCGAAGAACCACAGTTACAGGTAAGCAACCTGTTCTTCTTCTTCATGGTCTCTGTGCCTCACACACTGGGAGACTGTGTAGCTTACCAGTGGACGGTGGGTCAGGTCCTAGAGTACAGAAGACGGCATTGCACGGCCAAAGCGGGCACCTTGTCGAGCCCGGCAGTCCAACCAGTAGTGGCGCACAAAGGTCAAAAGTCCATCACGTAGCCACATGACACAGCTTCTATAGGTCCACCTCTCGAAGGAGAACTGCTGAAGAGGCCATGGCTCTAGTGGAGTGGGCACGGAGCAAAGCTGGCAGGGGCTGCTTAGCCAGTTCATACGCCAGCAGAATGGTCTGAGCCACCCATCTGGAGAATGTCTGGGTGGATACCTTGTGGCCCTTCTGACGACCACCATAGCAGACGAACAGGTGAGGAGTCTGGTGAAAGGACGAAGTCCGATGGGTGTAGAAGGCCAGAGCCCGACGTGCATCGAGAGAGTGAAGAGATTGCTCCAGAGGCATAGTCGGGTCAGGACAGAAAGTAGGAAGGATGACATCTTGGTTAAGATAGAAATCGGAGACAACCTTGGATAGGAAGGAGATTCTGGTCGAAGGACCACTTTGTCCCGATAAAAGACCAGGAAGGGCTCATCGGACCATAGTGCTGTCAACCTGCTCGCTCGCCTGGCCGAAGTGACAGCCACGAGGAAGGCAGTCTTCATGGTCAAGAGCCTGTTATCAGCAGTAGCCATAGGCTCAAAAGGCGGTCGTGTCAGCTGGGATAGCACCAAGGACAGCGACCAGGGCGGTAGTGGTGGCGACACTGGTGGGTAAAGATGTTGAAATCCTTTCAGGAACTGTTTGAAGGTAGCGTGCTTGAAAAGCGCTGCCAAAGGGGAACCATGTGGCTGGTAGGCGACGATAGCCGCGAGGTAGACTCTCAGAGATGGAAAAGCCAGTCCTTGTTTCCGAAGGTGCAGGCGGAAGTGCAGCACAGTAGGAAGGGCGGCTGGCGATGCCAGTTCGTGACGAGCATCTGCAAAGACAAGGAACCTCTGCCACTTGTAACAGTAAGACCGATGTGTAGACTCCTTCCTGGCTGCGGTGAGGACATCCCGTACGGCTGGAACATCTAAGGGATTATCCTCCACATGTGGAGAGACAGGAGTGGTAGGTGTGGATGCAGCACGAGACTGTCCGAGTGTGAAAGGAGGTCCAGTACTGTTGGAAACTTGAGAAGTCAGCCTCGAGTGGCCTCGAACAGGGGCCTGAACCAGTGCTGCCTTGGCCAGTACGGAGCTACGAGGATAGTGTCAGCACAATCCGCAAGGATCTTGGTGACCACTCGACCCAGGAGAGGGAACAGTGGAAACGCGTATAGGAGACCATCGTCCCACTGAAATTGAAAAGCGTTGCCAAAAGAGCCCCAACCGAGGCCAGCTCTCAAGCAGTAGCAGGGACGCTTCTTGTTCCAGCTGGTGGCAAAGAGGTCGATGGATGGTTTGCCCCATCAGGCTACTATCACCCGAAACGCGGTGTCGGAGAGGGACCACTCGTGGTAGCACGAGGTGTCCCTGCTGAGGGTGTCCACCATGGTATTCTCCTGGCCTGCCAGATGAACAGCGACTGGGTGAACTTGGAGCGGCATGCACCAGTCCCAAAGACGAAGGGCTATGTTGAGGAGAGTGGTAGATCGCGTACCTCCTTGCCTGTTCACATAGCACATGGCCGTTGTGTTGTCCAAGAGGATCTGGACCATGCGGCCGACTACCAGATTGCAAAACGCCCATAGGGCCTTCAGAATGGCGAGGAGTTCCAGGGCACTGATATGCAGGTGAGTGTCTAGGCCAACCCAGTGTCCCTGTACCCTGAGGTCGCCGCAATGCGCTCCCCATCCGTAAAGGGAGGCATCCATTGTCACCGGGACCCGAGAGCACGGGTCTAGGAATGGCATTCCCAACGGGAGGTACCAGAAGGAGAGCCACCATAGAAGGGAGTGGCGCACCTGTTGCGGGATCCGCAGAAGAAGGCCCTGGTTGTCTAGGAGAGGGTCGAAGACCCTGATAAACCAGTGCTGGAGTGGACAGGCACGGAGGTGGGAGAGGTAGGTGACCGACATCGTTGCCGCCATGTAGCCAAGAAGTTGCTGGATCCGCCTTGCTGAGATCATGGGGGCGTGGTAGTAGTTAGGCACAGAGTGCGGGCCCACTTCATAGGGAGCTAGGTTTTGGCTGAAACCGAGTCCAGGGTTGCTCCGATGAAGTTCAGGACCCTGGTTGGCTCGAGGTGTGACTTCTTTGGGTTCACCTTGAGGCCAAGGCAGGACAGAAGAGATAGCGTGAGATGAATGTCCTCGTACAGCTTCTGCTTGCAGGGTGCCACCAACAGCCAGTCGTCGAGGTAGGGCTATACCATAACACGCTTTGTGAGGAGGTGCAATACTACCAGGGCCATGCATTTGGTGAAGATCCTGGGTGCGGTGGGAAGTCCGAACAGTAGCACCTTGTACTGGTAACAGGATGTCCAAGAACTGTTTAACATCCTTGGGCGAAGGCTTCCCAAAAACCAGTGGAGGAGATACATGGGAGTCCAGCACTGAGTCGCCAGAGTAGGAGTCCGACTCATAGGAATGCGAGAAGCGGGAAGGCAATCCCTGAGCCGGAGGTGGCTGAGTCGGCAGAGACATGGCCGGTGGAGGGATGGTGACCGTTGATGGCACCGAAGACAGTACCGGTGGTACGACTGTTAACTGTAGTACCGTGGTTGCAGAGATCGGCAGCACAGTGGGAATAGGGTACTGAATGGCCTGGGTATAGGTAGGCACCGAAATCAACTGCTGAGCTGGAGGTGCCTCCCAAACAGGGCGTGAGATGGTAGCCGTGACCCAAGGAGGTGGCGACACAGGCCAGTCGCGTGGCGAGCGGTCCCTAGATCTCCTATAGTAAGGAGATCTCGACTGGAAATGCGAAGGCGAGTGGCAGTACCCAGAATGATATTGGGAGCCCAACGATGGAGACCGGGACTGACGACGGTATGGGGACCAATGGCGTATGTCAGCATGGTACCTATCTCGATAAGCGGGGGAGTAAGAATGATAGGACCCTGGCTGCTCACGCCACAGGTGTTCGTGTCCGTACCTGGTGATGTACAACGCAGACGAGAAAGGTGAATTGATCCTAGGCCGAGATCTGCCCCAATTAGAAGTGGCCTCCCACCGCCACGGGGATCGATGCCTGTCAGCTCGGCCTGGAGAGCGTGCTGCACTTCGACGAGCGTGTTCGTGGGAAGGTGCCCGATGGTGGGACGGAGCCCTCGGCGTGTCCAAAGAAGGATCTGGGCGGTCTATCCCATGTAGTGGGTGACTGAGCGGCATGGTCGGCGCCGTCAACACAGGCGGATCGGAGGGCGCAGAAGAACCATCAGGAGGCACTCCGTGTACGTGGAGCTGAGATGCTTCGTCATGCGCCACAGATATATCCAGTAGGCCCTCTTCCTCAATTACATCTTCCAGAGGCTGTGCCGGAGGCGTCGGAGGGCAGGTCCGTTGAGGAGAAGGTGATCTCTGCTTCTCCTTCTGCTTCTTCTTTTTGTCCTTGCCAGGATCAAGGGAAGAAGGCCGCTTCCGCTGGGTAGCGGTAAGGGGTTTAGATGACTTTGCCGCCTGCGAGCCTGCAGGGACATCCCCAGACGCAGAAGTAACCGGAGTCCGATGAAGCTTCGAAATGCGGGATAAAGCAGATACTGGAGGCAGAGAAGGTGGTACCGAGCCCAGTACCATTACCGTCAGTATCACAGCCGTCGATACCTATGAGGACGTGGTCGAGGGTCGCACCGTCGAAGAAGAACGGGAAGTCATGGCCGTATAGAGGGCGGTTTTTTCAGCTGCCTGCTCCTTGATTTTTAAAGATTGCTCCCAACAATGGGATTTGAGCCTCAACAACCTGTTCCTCAAAGTTTGGGCCATGAATTCCCTGCAGACAGAGCAGGCCCACACGTTATGGGTTTCCCCAAGGCAAAATAGGCACTCGGAGTGCCCGTCTGAGAGGGCGACCTTCCGACCACATGACACGCAGTTCTTAAACAATGCAGACATAAGAAAGAAGATGAACTCACACAGGAAAGTCCAAGAAAGAAGAGGGGTTCAAAGAAAAAAACTCCAAGAATCACACAAGAAAGTCCAACAAGAGGAATGACGAAGAAAAAACGCTAAGAAATAGCCGCAAGGCAAGAGAACCTTCCGTATGCTGCAAACACGGCGGCGGACGAAAAAGAACTGAGGAGAGACCGTTGGCTTGGCGGTTGGGCATGCTCAGTATGAGCAGGGGGGAGGAGTTCCCACCAATCCGTTTAGCTCTAGAATCTTCCGAACACTACCGCACATGCGCGAAGATCCCAATATGTGAGGCACAGAGACCACGAAGAAGAACTGATGTTCTCAGAACCCACAAGGTTGGTTGGAAGAGATCTAGCTGAGGATGAACTGGACTACAAATGAAGAGATTGTTTGATAGTAGACTAGCATATATGTCCAGCATTGCCTGAGATTCTGTTCTCATAGGTAATACTTGTTAGAAACATTTGAGATCCTGTGTCTTTAATTCCCCAAATTGTCTTGTCCAGTACCTGTAACTTTTCCCCATACTCCCCAATCCAATCTGTATTCAGAGTCATCAACATATACAGGTTGGGTTCCTGAGGGCATACGCTGCCCTCTCCTCCTTGCTGCTAGGCCTCATCTCTATAGCAGCTGGCCTATTCAAGACAGACACAGTTGACTGAGGCCCAAGAGCTCTGTGGTTGAGAATTCTAAAGGCCCCTCCCTAAACTGCAAACCCCAGGATTCCACAGAATCTTCACAGGCAGCCAATCATATGAGGTCTTTGCCTGACACAGACAAACAAATTTGACTTTTATAAATTAGATAAAACCACTGAGGTTGATAGCCTAGAATTGCTGGCCATCTGGGCCAGAACATGGTACAGTAGAAAGTAAGCAAAATGGTCTCCACCCACTATTCCAATCCTCTTGTGATTAGGATATTAGGTGGTGAACATGGGTCCATTTCAAGTATTTCAACTAGATGATTGTGCTGGCAAAGACATCACTCCAGAAAATGAAGAAATAGCTGGAAAAGCACTCAGTAGAGTAAGAAGCCTCAAGACATTTTCTGAGACAAGATGCATGTATTTTAGGAAGGTTGTGACTATCCGGAGTAAGAACTGAGTTCATCACCATGCCACCCTAAACACATTTAATCTCTTCTAGGCTTGGAAGTCAAGCAGGGGAGGGCCTGATTAATATTTGTATGGGAAATCACTAGGGCTCTCTAGAAGGGCTAGGAAAGAATCCTGCTTAATAGTCTGGAGTTTCTGCCACACAGTATCGACAATACTGGACAAGATGGACCAACAATATGAACAGGTTGCTTACCTGTAACTGTGGTTCTTCGAGTGGTCATCTGTGCCATCATACACTAGGAGCTTTAGCGCCTGCGCGGTAGCGTTCGGAAACTTCTAGAGCTTGTTCGCTTGGCGGGAACCCCTCCCCCACGCCGGTACTGCGCATGCTCCTCCCGCCGAGCAACGGTCTCTCCTCAGTTCTGTCGTCCGCCGTAGAACCTACAGGGACCTGAGAAAGAGGGGAGGAAGGGCGGGTGTGTATGATGGCACAGATGACCACTCGAAGAACCACAGTTACAGGTAAGCAACCTGTTCTTCTTCTTCGTGGTCTCTGTGCCTTCATACACTAGGAGACTGTGTAGCTTACCGGTCGGACGGCGGGTCAGGTCCTACAGCACGGAAGCCAACACCTCACGTCCAAACCGGGCATCTCTGCGCGACCGGCAGTCGAGCCTGTAGTGGCGCACGAAGGTCGATGGTTGGGACCAGGTCGCCACACGGCAGAGTTCATGCAGGTCAACTCCTCGCAGGAGGGCCGCAGAAGTAGCCACAGCTCTGGTGGAGTGGGCTCGAAGCAGGACTGGCGGAGGCTTCCTCGCGAGCTCATACGCCAGTTCAATAGTCCTTACCACCCACTTGGAGAAGCGCTGGGTGGACACTTTTAGGCCCCTCCGACGTCGCCCATAGCAAACAAAGAGATGCGGCGTCTGTCGGAAGGAAGCAGTCCTGTCCTTGTAGAAAGCCAATGCCCGACGCACGTCCAGGGAGTGGAGGGACCGCTCCAACGGTGTCGTCGGGTTCGGGAAGAAGGCAGGCAGGATGATGTCCTGGTTGAGATGGAAACTGGACACCACCTTTGGCAGGAACGAGATGTCAGGTCTCAGGACCACCTTGTCCCTGTGGAAGACCATGAAGGGCTCATCGGAACGAAGAGCTGTGATCTCACCCGCTCGCCTCGCTGAGGTCACCGCTACCAGGAAGGCGGTTTTCATTGTCAGGAGCCTGTCATCCGAGGTCGCCATCGGCTCGAAGGGCGGCTTCGTCAACTGCGAGAGCACCAGCGAGAGGGACCACGGCGGTAGCGGCGGCGATACCGGCGGGTAGAGATGGTGAAGTCCCTTCAGGAACCGCTTAACGGTATCGTTCCTGAAGAAGGCCGAGGCAGCAGATCGTGGCGGTTGGTATGCCACGATCGCGGAGAGATACACCTTCAGGGATGGAAACGCCAGGCCCTGTTGCCGGAGGTGCAGGAGGAAGTGCAGGACGGTTGAGAGCCCTGCGGGCGATACCGGCTCACTCCTCTCGTTAGCGAAGGTCAGGAAGCGTCGCCACTTGTATTGATAGTTGCGACGGGTGGATTCCTTCCTGGCCGCGACGAGGACGGTACCGAGCACGGGATCGTCTAGTGCGATATCCTCCAGGCATGGAGGGCCAGGCGTGGCAGGTCCGGATGGAGGACTCGGCCGCCGGAGTGGGAGAGCAGGTCCGGTGTCGGTGGCAACCGGAGCAGGTCGTCTCGCACGGCTCGTAGCAGGGGTGCGAACCAATGTTGCCTCGGCCAGTACGGGGCTACCAGGATCGCGTCGGCTCGGTCGGCGAGGATCTTCGATATCGTCCGGCCGAGCAGCGGGAACGGCGGGAACGCGTAGAGGAGTTCCCCGGTCCACGGAAACTGGAAAGCGTCCCCGATGGAGGCACGATCGTGGCCCGCTCTGGAACAGAATCGGCGACACTTCGCGTTTTCCCTGGTCGCGAAGAGGTCGATCGATGGTTCGCCCCAGCGGTCCCGAATCAGTCTGAACGCCTCTCCGGAGAGAGACCATTCGTGATGGGATGAGGTGTCTCTGCTGAGGGCATCTGCCGTGGTGTTCTCCTGCCCGGCCAGGTGAACCGCCACGGGATGCGTGTGCAGGCGAATGCACCATTCCCACAGGCCGAGCGCGATGTCGAGCAGGGTCGTGGAATGAGTCCCACCTTGTCTGTTGATGTAGCAGACGGCGGTGGTGTTGTCCGTCAGAATCAGGACCGTGCGCCCCGCCACGGCATGGCGGAACGCCCGTAGGGCTTTCCAGACGGCGAGCAGCTCCAGCGCGTTGATATGGAGAGCGGTCTCGTCGTCGGTCCATCTGTCGCGGACTCTGAGATCGCCGCAGTGGGCACCCCATCCATACAGGGAGGCGTCGGTCGTTACCGTCACCTTCGGTGTCGGTTGTTGGAAAGGCATCCCTGACATGAGATTGCGTCGCGACTGCCACCATCGGAGGGATGAGCGGACGTCTCCCGGCAGCTGCAGTCGGAGTGTCTGTTCGTCTCGCAGGGGGTCGAATATGCGGACGAACCAGTGTTGAAGAGGTCTTGCTCTCAGCCTGGCGAGATATGTCACAGCGGTCGTCGCAGCCATGTAGCCCAAGAGCTGCTGGACGCTTCTCGCAGATAACGTCGGGGCCGTACGAGCGTGAGCGGCGGCCCGGATCAAGGTTTGTGCTCGAGAGTCTGGTAGGTACGCCCTGGCGGAGGTCGAGTCGAGCGTCGCCCCGATGAAGTCCAAGACCCTCGCCGGCTCGAGGTGGGACTTCTTCGGATTCACTCGTAGACCAAGGCGGGTCAGGAGTGACAACGTCATGTGGACGTCGTGGTAAAGTCTCTGTTTGCAGGACGCCACCAACAGCCAATCGTCGAGGTAGGGGAAGACGGAAGCGCCCTTCGTCCGCAGGTAGGATACCACCGGGGCCATGCACTTGGTAAAGACCCTTGGGGCAGTCGAGAGTCCGAACGGCAGCACCTTGTACTGGTAACAGGTGTCGTCGACTGCGAAGCGGAGGTACCGTCTGTGCTGCGGGCGAATGGCGATATGGAAGTATGCGTCTCGAAGATCGATGGAGGCGAACCAGTCCCCTCGATGTAGGAAGGGTAGGATCGACGGTATTGTGACCATCTTGAACCTTTTGGGGCGGATGTAGTAGTTCACCCCTCTGAGGTCTAGGATCGGCCGGAGGGTACCGTCGGCTTTCGGTACCGTGAAGTACCTGGAGAAGAAGCCGGTGGTCTTGGCCTCTTGCGGGAGCCGCTCGATCGCCCCTTTCTGGAGGAGGGATTGTATCTCTTCCAGGAGGGCCGGACTCGACGGCGTGGAGTAATAAACGCCGCGAGGAGGAATATCGAGAAACTCGATGGCGTAGCCAAGACGGACGATGGAAAGTACCCAAGAGTCCGTAGTGACATACTGCCACTCCGCTAGGTGTCGAGCGAGAGTCGGTCGGTCTCCGAGCGCTGATGGTAGGCTGAAGAGTGGGTGTTGGTGGGTCCTGCCAGACACGTCAAAACCGAGACTTTGTCTCGGAGGAGGACTTCTTCGACGAAGGCGGGCGCCGCCTAATCGTGCGTCTGGCCGATGAGCCGGAGGACGGTCTCGACTGTCCAGACTGGGCCGAACGCTGGAACGACGAGGTGGAAGATCGTCGCCAGGATGGTCGGAAGGTGGAGGCCCTGCGGGTCTGCGTGGCTGGCTGCAGCCCAATCTTTTTTGCGGTCAGTCTCGCCTTGACGAGATTGTCCAAAGCTTCGTCTGTGGACGAATTGAATAGGCCTTCACCGTCGAAGGGGAGATCTTCAATCCTCCTTCTGGTGTCCTCCTGGATGTCGGCCGGTCGAAGCCAAGCATGGCGGCGGAGGCCGACGGATCCCGCCATGACCCGGGAGGCGATCTCCACTGCGTGCCGGGAGGAGGCCATCTGGTGCCGAGCGATGGAGATAGCCTCATTGAAGATCACGGAGGAGGCTTGGCGGATGTCCTCCGGTACCGCTTCCATCGCTGGTTGCAGGCGATCGAGCACCTTCTTCAGGTATGCCGCGAGGCAAGCCTGAGTGTTGGACAGCCTGATCTGCAAGGAGGCAGCCGAATAGAACCTCCTTGCGTAGGCGTCCAACTCTGCCTCTTTGTCCGGCGGGGTGGTGTGTTGCCTGCCGGAGCCTTTCGTCTGCGCGGACTCGACGACCACAGAGTTCGGTGCAGGGTGATTAAATAGATAACCGGCGTTATCCTTCTGCACCCTGTAGAGGTGTTCTAACCGCTGCGGTATCGGCTGAGCCGAGGCCGGTCTATCCCAGGCGGCCTTCACCAGTCTGGATACCCGGGGCAGGAGAGGCAGCGGGGCCGTGGAAGGTCGCTTCTCCTCGAAAACGGAGAAGGCTGGATCGTCATCCTCCGGCTCCGCATCGGCGATCTTAAGGCCGAGGGTAGTGGCCATGCGGAGCAGCATCGCAGAGAACTGGTGGACGTCCTCTGGAGCAGAATCTGGGATCGGGTCCCCGAATCCCAACGGAGGAGACTCCTGGGAGGCCGCCTCAGACACCTCAGACTCCGCACTCGAGTCGTACGACTCCGAGCTCGGTGAGTCCTCTCGCCGCTCGCTCTCCGGCTCCTTCGTAGTCGCCGCAGGTGTTGCCTTCCTAGGCTTCTCCGCAGCCGGGGCGGTGGTAGCAGCAGCGTCCCGCTTGGGATGGCTGACCACGGACTTCACCCTCTTGGTGGTGACCGGGGTAGTCTGGCAGGCTGACGTCGTCGTAGCCCGCTCAGTCACCACCGACTCCGTAGGGCGCGTCGCCGTTGCCGTGACCCTAGGAGGTGGCGATATCGCCCGATACCGTGGTGAAGGCTCCCTCGCCCTATGATATCGAGGGAGGGAGAGCGGCTGAAGGAGCGGCGGTCCGACGGAGATCGGCTTCGGCGTCGACGGTACCGAGCCTCGTCCCCTCTAGGCGAGCGCGATTCGCGCTGTCGACGAGGTGACCGGGACCTCCGGAAGGTCTCCCAGCGACTCGGGCCACGATGGTACCGATCCCGGTACGATGGCGAATGCGACCGATAGGAGGCCGGGCGCTCTCTCCACTCAGATTCCCTCGCGTACCTGGCCACGTAGGACGCCGAGGTGTATCTGGAGGCAGACGAGCGAGGTTGTTCCTCTCTTGTCTCCCTCGGAGGCGGCGAGGCCACCGGACGCTCAGAAGAGCGGGACCGGGACCTGAAGGAGGTCGAACGCCGCTCCGGAGAAGCAGAGGGCTCTCTCTGCTGCAGGTCGGCCGACCTGCGACGGCTAGAGGGCGGTGGCGCTCCTCCACCAGGGTTGGAGGGTCTGCCACAGGCGAGTCCGGGCGCTGTTGGGGAACGTCCTCGATCTCATCCTCCGAGAGGTCGACGGACTCGCCTCGCCCTTTGGAAGGCTGCTGAGTAGGAGGAGGAGTAGGAGGTCTGAGCGTCCCCAGCCGGGGAGCGCTTCTTTTCCTTCTTCTTCTTCTTCTTCTCCTTCTCCTTGCCCTTGCCTCCGTCCGGAGCAGGGCGCTTTTTTGCAGGCGTCTCCGTAAGGGGAGCCTCAGCCTTCCTCGCCGTCGAGGATCCTTTAGCTGACTTGGCAGCCGCCGACAGCTTCGGGATCCTCGGCAACGCCGAGATCGGCGTTTTCGCCGGTACCGAGCCCGATACCGACGATGTGGACGGAACGGCAGCCGCCGATACCGTCGATGGCGTGGTCGTCTTCTTGTCGGCCATCTTGGAAGTGGAGGTCTCGTCTATCGCCCGCAGAGACTGCTCCCAACAAAAAGATTTGAGTCTCGCGGAGCGGTTGCGAAGAGTTTGGGGAGTAAAATACCTACAAATTTGGCAAGTCCGGATATTGTGGGACTCGCCCAAACAGAAGAGACACTCCTTATGGCTGTCGTTGAGGGCAACCTTGCGGCCGCAGGACACGCACTTCTTAAAGAGCGCGGACATAAGACGAAGAAACGCCAAACTCCGAAATCCAAAAAAGACGAAAGCCGAAGGGGGAGTCCGAAAGAGAGGTCAAAGACAGTCCGAAAGTCCGTAAAACCGTGAAAAAACAGCAAGCCAAGCACGACGTGAGAGGAACAAACTAAAGAACCTTCCGTACGCGGCGGCGGACGAGAAAGAACTGAGGAGAGACCGTTGCTCGGCGGGAGGAGCATGCGCAGTACCGGCGTGGGGGAGGGGTTCCCGCCAAGCGAACAAGCTCTAGAAGTTTCCGAACGCTACCGCGCAGGCGCTAAAGCTCCTAGTGTATGAAGGCACAGAGACCACGAAGAAGAAACTGTAGCTTCCTCTGATTTACAGAGGGATGCTACTGGTGTGTCTACCAGTAAAGTCATAATGCTATATAAAGTCCTAGGATGTAGAATTTTGAGGAAAGTTGGTTTGCTGAATTCAAGCATGGTATATTCACTTTCATAAATACACTACTGGGTTCTGAGAACAGGGAAGAGCATTCCACCTGCCCTGCTCCCTTCAACAGACATCCTGAAGAGCCCTCAGTCTCTTAAGCGTTTCCATACCAACTGCACTTAGCTAGGAAAAGGTGCTCCCAACTAAATACTACTGATGTTTTTTTCTTCTAAAAACAGGATTTAATTTGGTCTTAACCTGAAAGCAAACCAGTATGATCTAAGCTTCTAGGACTACAGCACGTATCAAAATGCAATTATTCTTCATTTTTCTTCTTCTTTACTTTTCTAAATTTTTCAATGTCTCATTTGGCTGAGGAAATACGGAATGGTTATTTTACAATAAATATGTCCAGAAATCTATACTTCAAGAAAAAAATTCACAATGTGTATTAATGCAGATGTGTGCAGATTATAAAACTGGAGATTAAGGCAGATATTAACACATACAAAATAGAAAGAAGAGAATGGGCTATCCAATTCTGTGTCAGTTCACTTTATTTCCAAGCTGAAGCCTGCTGAAAGTACAGCATCCAAATCTGAGTTGATACGTTAGGCTTTAGTTTGATATGGACTACGCACGCAGTGATTCCCTCTCCTAGGCCTTGTGGTGTATGATCAGTTGATACCTAGCTCTACTATTTGATTCTTCAGAGTAAGTGTGAGAATGATGCAACCCTCCACATGTTTCTGGGCTATATGTGCCAGCACACCCCATGCTGAGCACTGCTGAGAACTGCAGTGCAACAACTGGAGGGCCACACAACTCCCATTTCTGTTCTAGAGGAAGAAGGAAGAGATCCTTTCTTGACTGAATAGGACTGTTGCCTGTCCCTCTCTCTTTTCCCAAATCTCCTCAAGCAATTCTACACATCATTTGTGTTTCTTCTTCCTGATGTTTAAAGACTATTGATCTGTGTATGGCTCTTCCAAGGATAGTCTCGCCAAGCTTCCTTAATAATTATATGTCTCATTCAGACCAAAATATTAGGCTGAACACCATACCTTGATATATTAGTGGAAAATCCTGATAGATCAGTAGAAGACATGTGCTGCACAGATTGCGCCTCTACTTAGGAAAAAAAGTGGTGAGTTTTTTCTGAGCTCTTCTTTGAATCAGAAAATGTACATCACGCAAGGTGGGATGTGGTCAAGCAATGTAGTATTGAATTGCTGCAGTGTGTTAATGTGCCATATTCTCTGTCTCTAGCCCAATAATAGGATAAGAAACATGGCAACTGATATGAAAAAGACAAATTCCTAAAGAAAATGCCTGTGGCCAACAGCTTATGACTGAAAATGCAGAAAGATGTCTGAGTTGGTCAGGCAGGAAGCAAGGATATCATCCTCTTGAAGTGTGTCTGCCACACTGAGATACCAACAGGAGGCCTACAAGTCTACCTAAGGTGAAAGAAGAGGGGTAGGAAAAGACACTTTGCCAGGCTAAGGACAACACACCAGTTGTTAAAAACATGAGAATGAGCTCTGCAAAAGTCTTACTTTTACTACCTTAAGCCAGGCTGACGTCATTTCTTCACAATGAAAAAAAATGCTATACTTTGCTAAACTCTCCATGATGGTTGACTCGTTTTTAGCATGCCTTCCTCCATTTCACAATATATTATTTTAGAAGAAACTTTTAGAATAAGTTGTAAGGTTCTTCATACACATAAAGCCCTCAGCAAAACTGTACTGAATTATAATTAGTACATAACTAACTATTTTCTTCCTTTCTCACTCTATTTACTTTATAGGCTGTTGTCTAAGGGTGGGCGAAGAAGTACTGAATTTTCTTTCTACTTACTCTGTCCTATGATTTTTCTAAAATGTTCTAGATTACTGCAGTGATCTATTTAACACTGCAAAATCCTGCCTCAAAACCTGTGTTAGTGATACAACTCAGTTAGTTGCCCTAAGCTAATTACCACCCCTCAACCTAATGACCATGTTGTTGTGGCAAGGAGAAAAAGGCAAGAGGGGAGAACCTTAACTTTGTTGAGCAAGGCAGTTAGGATGTCCATTCACACTGCTAAATCCTTTTTCTGCATTCACACTCGCATCCTTCATGCAACTTGCTAGTTTCCCTGACTTTAATTTCTACTCTCTGAATACAGGCACTCCCTTTTGACTTTTTCTACTGATAGTGTTTTATTTTCCTCCCTTATTCTTTATATAATCTCATATTCAGTTTTACCTTTCATTTTTTATTCTTCATTTCCCCTCCTCAAAATTCCAGAAATTGATCTGCAGTTCAGCCTGTTGTCTTTCTTTCTGTCACAACCTGTTATCACTTATTTCAAATTCCCATTTTCAACTGTAACATCTTGTAGCTGCCCTCCACAAGTTCAGCTTTTTTAACATCATCATGTTCTTGACCTGAACACAAACCATGTCATACAGGAGTTTTTACCTTTTCCCTCCCAGTATTTTCCTATATACACAAAAAGTCTGCCACACATATTAAAAATCTGTAATTTAGCTGTACGGCATTTCACTGGCTTACTAGTTAATGGAAGACATTAAGTTGACTACTGAAGGAATAATCAAGACTTAAACAAGCATAGAACATCAACCGCACCATACTAAGTTGAGGTTTAAAAACCTTGTAGCATGAAGGGATTGAGGGAACGATATCTAGCGATACCTTTAAGAATGATTTATTTTAGCATGAGTCTTCATGGATTTCAATCTACTTCTTCAAATGTAATGATGGATTGAAAAATTCAACCAACAAAGATTTATGAATAGTTGCAACAGCTATCTTGTGTAAGATGGGACAAATGTGCATGATGATACAAGTCTGTCAAAGAGTTGGCCTGTTAATCTTGCGGTATCAAAGCAAGACGCTTTGCTTTCCCAGAAGTTAGTTCATTTGAAGTATGAGATTTCATCCTCACAACTATACAACTGTACTTAAATACCTGTGGATTGAATTTTTGATTCAACCAGTGTATTTGAAAAATTAAAACGAAACCCTGTGGCTTGACTACTGTACTCCATAAAAAAAAAAAAGAAGACTGAAACCCACAAAAGCTTACATTAAAAATATCAGGCACTGCAAGATTCCATCGCCCACTTTCCTTTTAAAACTAAAACAGACTACATGTTTACTCTTTGAAAACCTGTAACATGATAATATGAAGGCCATTGTCATTATAACAGAAAGACAAGGATTCTGACAGATCTCTGATTTTTGGATATTTTTAAAGCATCAATAGACAAAATTCATAAAAGTTCAAAAGAGACTCTAATGGGAAACAAGAAAAATGCTTTATCTTGGTCACAAAATGTCTAATAATTGGTTTAGCCATGGCATTTTCTATCTAGATGTTCCAGCATATACACAAGCTGGAGAAATGACTTGGAATTTAGTAGTTGTCAAAACAATCATATTGACCACCTCATGAACTCTAAATAGAATCTCATCGTTAATCACTTAAACAAAGTGAATTTCATGACATCAAAACTTAAAATCCAACCCAAATGCAATTCTATTCAGGCTACAAACAAGAAAATTCTACTTGTATATTTCAATGGTTGCACTCAGGCTTTGCAGCTCCATTCCAAGAGAAGCTCATCTCACTCCTTTCTCTTAATGATTTTCCATAGGATGTTCAGAACATGCCTTTCAAAGAAAACTTCGGAAGAATAAATAGTCACTCCCTTTTTGACCTGGTTTCGTTATGGTAAAATTATTTGATGGTTGTTTTCTTTTTTGCATGCCTTCTAGAAGAAACATGGCTGCCTTCACAAAACAAAATGTTTTTAAATTAATAAGTAGCTAGCCTTAGGCTAGTAGTTTAAATAAATGAATATATAAAGAAAAGGATATTTATACAGCACTTTACATACATTCTTCTGTATGTAAAGAAGAAAGAAAGCTCAATTTGGGCCAAGGAACTGCAACCACCAAAACGAATTAAAAATTTAAAAAACCTAAAAACTACCATTAATTTACCTTGTTCCATGGAATCTTCTCCTGTTTTTGCGCCAAGGATATTAGCAGCAATATTCACCATATTTAAGATGGCATCTTAAAAAATATAAAAGAATATACACTGAAAAATCTTGCAGAAAGCCATACTTTCTCAACGTTGTTCCTCCCACCAATATTTCTGGCTTAAGCTAGTATACAGCTCCCCAGTTTCTCAGCAATAGCTAGTGCAGATATATTGCATGAGTACAATGCCCAAATATAGATTTATAAGGAATATGGCCAAAACAGTTCCAATAATTTAATAACCTATATCAAATAATACAATTATTATTCAAAACTCTCATATACCAACTTTATTTAGAACTGAGTAAATGAGTATTGTCATTCAACAGGTTCAAACTGGTCTTTGCAAGAAGATCCAGATTAAAAACCAAATCTGAAACTTAATGAGGAGAGTTGGGCAGCAAACTGCAACTGAACTAGAACCTAAAATCTGCTGCTATGAGCCCAAAATGTAACAATCTCACTCCTGCCCCCACAAAAACACAGACATTCAGAAAACTCTGAAAGTCTCCCCCTACTGCAGTCCTAGAGAAAGGCAAAGAAACTTCTATCACTGGAAATAAATAGTTACCAAGCACATGCCAGGACGCTTGGCTCCTGCCAGCGTAGTATTAGAAAAAACCCACTCAGCTTTGCTTGAAGGAAGGAGAATTAGAGCATGCTACTGAAACACTGTAACCATGTGCAATTATAATTAGCAACAATGTATTGAATATCAATTGCAGTCTGTATCTGGGTGTAGGATCAAAAGCTTCAAGGTGTCCTGGACAACATCTGGTACGGGAGGGGGAAGATAAAAGGAATGAAATGTGATATCTTGGGAAGGCAGTGTGAAGGGTTGAGATAAAAAAATGGGAAGAATTTAGGTTCTCAAAATGAAAGTATGTAAACATTCAAGACGCATGGGACCCCTCAAACTATGGTGGAGTGATGTGCATTTATGGCTCTCACCAAACAATGCCTTTTCCCTCCTAAATTTGTATGCTTTATAAAACCATGCTATTAACCAATGGACCTCTGTCTTAGCAGCTTTTATCAGGCTGCTGTGTTGCTCACTCTACCTCAATAAATGCTGCTGTTAAATTCTGAGCGTTTTCTTGAGAAGCGCATTAAACATGACTTCACAAGTCAGTTTTAACTAATTTTTCTCAGTGAAAAATATAAATAATTCACTTTAATACTTTTATTTTAATAAGAGGTAATTTCACTTGTTTTGTAAGGCAGTAACTTTTTACTTTTAAAGATGTGGGATGCAATTTGGTTTTATTTTCTTCTGTGTGCAGTTTGGATTGTTGCTAGGAGAACGTATTTCTAAACAAGAGTTTTTTATTTTCAGCACCACTTCTCCCCCGCCCATGTTGCTTTTACAGAATTAGCCATTTGACCTTTCTTCCCCTGAAAGTGAAGTTGGTAACAGTGAAATAACATCTGTGAAGAAGTCGTTTTGGATCATCATCACTGCTACTATACACTATAGGGAAAAGGGTGGATTTGGTTGCTTTAGAATTTGCTGTGCATACTTACTCCAGAGTAACCCTGACCTTTTATTTGAATAAAAAGCATAAACTGGATTTTTGTACTGCACTACATTTCACTGTTTCTTTTGAACACAGCAGATGCACATACAGGCTGTTTGCGCAATGCTTTGTTAACATCTTTCCTGTCTAACAGGAAATGTAAAATAAAGAACAGAGCTGTATATTAAAAAGCAAGACTTGAAGTGTAATTTTTTTAATAATACATTTATTAAGAGCTTACATGATGTAACAGTAGATTATCTCCTATGCACACTCCCCTCACCTCCACAGACAACATCCCATGTTTCAAAGTATAATCAGACAAGGACAATGGCCAAAAAGTAATCATCATGACAGCATCATGAACATCAACAGTGGACTGTGTCTAGAATTTGTGTGTCATATATGTTACAAATGGATGTCATGTAGTTTTGAAGATGTCTTCAGCTATTTCACCTCTGGCAAGGGGAAATTCATATGTTATTTTCTCTAAGAAGCAAGGGTCCAAATTCTGTCTAACTCAACAATTAATGGACAAATCTTGTAAATTCTTTCATGACCTTGCTATCTCTATCCTTGCTGCAATACAGGAAGGCAGATATAAGACCTTTGTACAGGGCATTTTCATTGTCATAAGATCAGTATTTTGAAAATGCATAATTTGATTAGTTATTTTGATAATCCAATCAAGAACTTCCAGCCATAATGAAATTATTTAGAGCGGCCAACCTACACATGTTTCAATGTACCAACATTTTTATAGCCTCTTCAGGATCTATTGGACAAATTATTATTGATCCTATGTAGTCTGAAGGGTAACTGATACCAATGATGTATCCCTTTAACAGTAACCCTCCTTATAGTTTCAGACAGCAACTTATATGAGATAGATCTCTTAATCCTATCCCATTTATTTTTGGTGATCTGTTATCGAAGTTCAGCTTCTCTGAACCTTTTAATTCTTTACTGGACCTACTATGTAATTTTGATTATTGTTTTATAAATAAATAAAGAGGCCAGTCTCTTACTTTTGTTATAAGTAACGAGACAATATGTCTCAAAGGTTGTAAGTGGGATGAATCTGCATTCCTATGTAACCTAGAAGCAAACACGAGGACTTGAAATTTGTTCAGCCAACTAGGAGTATGTTCTTCCAGGTTGTTCTGATATTGGTCTACCATTTACAAACAGATCGCTATCACTTTTAAATCAGTGGTTCTTAACCTTTTCTTTACTACAAAGCTTTCCAAACTTTTCATGTTGGCGACACACATCATTTTGCAACACATTAATTCAGTTTTACTAGCAAACCGGAGGTTAAACTAGCTCTTTATAACAGATACAGATAGATAACGTGAATTGTAATATCAAAATGTATGAGGACACACATATCACATGAAAACCTTTCATATATTTTTAAAAACATATGATTTCACATACATTCCAAGACTGTAGGTGACACACCTGCATACTTCAAGTGACACACTAGTGTGTCGCGGCACACTGTTTGGAAAGCCCTGCTTTACTGGGTATTGCCTTCAAATATATATTTTTTGCTGGAGATACCTCCAACTTAACTCAAGATTTAAATATTTAAATGTTGATTTAACTACTCAAATATCGATTTAAATTTTCAAATATTTATTTATTTATTTATTAAAGGCTTCCGAAGACTAGAAGTAAAATCCCCACTTGGACACTGGTGACCTTGGGCAAGTCACATTTTCTCAGTCTCAGAGGAAGGCAAAGGAAAACCCCGTCTGAACAAATCTTGCCAAAAATCCCCCGTGATGGGTTCACCTTAGGGTTGCCTTAAGTCAGAAGTGACTTGAATGCACACAACAACAGAGGTGGAGGTTCTTTCTAGCCATCATGTCTCTCCCCTTTAAAAACTGACTTATGGTACCCCTAAGATGAACCTATCATGGGGGTTTTCTTGGCAAGATTTGCTGCCTCTACCTTTCTCTGAGGCTGACAGAATATGACTTACCTGAGGTCATCCAGTGGGTTTCCATGGTTGAGTGGGTATTCAAATCCTGGTCTCCAGAATCATAGTTTGGGCACACCACACATCTGCTGCTGTGCCCCTTTCATCAGAGACACACAGCAGGGTGGGTGGGTGCTGAAACTGCTTCTTTGTTGAAACTGCTCCCTCGGCATTCACAACTCCCCACACACACTGCTGCATCTCTGTTGCTGCTGTTGGTATCCAGCAGCAGGGCTTAACAGACCCCCTTGTGAGGGCTCCGCAGACCCCAGGCTGAGAATCATGGGGCTAAATTTACCACCTTGCTGAAAATTAGGGTGCATTAAGAAGAAGCAGAAAGAAGATTGTAAATCACACCCTGAACATCTCAAACAGAAAAGAATTTTCAATTTGCTTCATTCCCCTCCCCCAGCTGAAAACTGGTAGATCTGAATCTCTGTAAATTATCTGGTCTACAGGTTCCAATGCTAGAGGAGAAAGAGGACATCCCTGTTTCATACCATGGGACAGTGAAAATCTCAGAGAATCAATATCACTGATGTTCAGAACGGCACATGAACCTCTGCAGAGTTTCTGGACATGCACAAACTCTTGTCCCATGTTCACACATCTGAGGAGTTCAAACATGTATTGCCAGTCCAGACCATCAAAAGCTTTAAACGAGTCTCAGATAACCAATGCAACTGAAATGTTATTCTTTTTTGCAAAATGTATTACCTTTTAAAGCTCACCTGACAGCACCAACCAAGTTTCTTCTAGGGATAAAACTAAACTAATCAGGGTGTATAAATTAATTTACAGAAACACTATTAGTACTTATAGCTGCAAAAAAATTATGGTCTTGGTTTAATAGTTTAATTGTTCTATAGGCTGTTACTAAATCTAGTTTTCCTTAGACTTGGGTGCAAGTTCCCTGGGTGTAGTTCCTTAGACTACAGTGCAGGCAGTCTCACTAGATTCTGGGATTGCATCTCCCTTACGTATTTTCTATATAACTCATTTAAATGTGGAAGCAGCTCCAAGTTGAATTTCTTATAGAAGTTGGCTACAAACCTGTCACACCCAGTGTACTGTCATTTGTTAAGTTCTGGATGGCTGAAATCTTGGTCAGTTACTGGTAATTTTAGAAAAACCTTCCTGACTATTATCCATCTTTTTAATTGGGAGAATACCCATAGAATTTGATAGTGCATTCAAGTTGGAAGGCTCAGCAGTATTATAATATTCTTTAAATGCAAATTCCCCTTGCAGAAGAATAGCACATCCCATTCCCACCTTTAAAATTATTAACTGATTTCTTTTTTATTCCTTTTTTTACTATCCTAGCCAGTAATTTAGAGTTTGTATTACCAAATCCACAGTATGACCGCTGCACATTTTTGGGAGCCTTTCCAACCCTGTCCACCTTTAGAGCTTTGAATTCTACTCTCCTCTGGGACAATTTATCCCAGGTTATGTTTCTTCAAAAATTCATCTAATTGCCTCCCTACTTTAATTTTAAGCTTGTCTTTGTCTTTTTTCAAAAAAAGAGCTTTCCTTCTTGAAGTGTCCTCTGGGGACAGCTTTTAAGGAATCCCACAGGTATGGTATCAAGTGTGCTATTTTCTTCACAGAATTTATGTATTTGTATATTTTTCTTTATTTTATCTACTACACCTGCATTTAGTAATAAGCTTGAGTTTATGCTCAAAATTGGGATTTGAGGGTGCTGCAAAAAAGATGCCCATTTGATTTGTACTACAGAATGATTTGAAATAGTCTTTGTATCTATTAAAGTTGTTGAAAATGCATATATTTGACAAAGTTGTCTGATTAACTCTTCTCCCTTCTCCTGTTCCTCTTCCTAACCTTTGTTAATGAGGTAAACATGTCTCCAGCTCTCTGCTGAGAGCTCTGCCTTTCTATGGTCTAAGAAGATACCAAGACGTTGAATCCTTCCCTCACTTTTACCATTCAACCCATGAGTATTTTGGATCAAAAATATGTATCAGCTTTTCAATTGCTAAATTTCTTTCCAAGATACGAATAGAGTCCAACAGTGTAATCAAACAAAACATACTAGCCTTCTACCCTGTCAGCACAGGAGAGTTAAAACAATGCCCTCGGTTCATAAAGGGGGCTTCTGTTATCAGCAATATTTTCTTTATCTCAGTATTCTTTTCCCTTCACCTTTCTTCTCTTGCTGTTTCTCCCCTTTCACTTGAAATCCTCCTGGCTTAGTGAATTTAATGAGTTGGTGTTGGGCACACAAATAATAAATTGTTTGCAAACATCTTATAGCTGTTGACAGGTAATTATAACTCTTATTTTATGTTCAAACCAGACTCAGTTTAAAAGGAAATCTCCACACATTAATTTTATGATGTCTAAGAGCTGCTGTGCTTTTTGTCTATTCTGGTTTCACTTGCAAGGTCCTGGAACAATTCCACTCTATGTCCTTCAAATGGTAAATCACTAGTATTAGATTCCTTCCTTCCCTCCCTCCCTCCCTCCCTCTCTCTCTCTCTCAAAAACAAACAAAAAACCCCAAACAAACAAATAAACAAAAAACCATGAAGTGAGTTAGGAAACACTAAAGAATGTGAACCAAACTATAAATAAATACAGTTATAAATAAAGATAGTTTTATATATTCATCTCTGCACTTTAGTTACATTTTCAAATGATAAATTGTAATCTTCCTGTCATATTCTGCAGTCTCTATAAACACTATCATTTATATATGATGGGAATAACAGTAATTTATAATGTTCTATGATGCAAATACAATTTAAGATAAAATGAAAGGGAGAGTGTATGCATGGAACATTGGGAGGTGACTGGCTGAGAGTCTTGAAAACAGATGAGTAATAGGGAAGTAGCAATTAGTATGCGAGTTGTTGGGCATGGAAGTCAGAAAGAGTAAGTCAGCATGATTTGTTGTATTGGTTAGATGATGAAGGTGGATTTAGAACAAATAGACTTAGGTTAGCCATGTGGTTATATGAACAACAGCAGCATATATAACTGCTTACCTGAAGCCATATGCTTGTGTATACTGAGTAATTGTAAGCCTTTTTTTTCTTTTCCATTTCTGTTTACAAAAAAGTTAGTGTTTCTCATGCATGTGGCTCATTATTGGCTACACTAGTGGCCAATGTTTTCCTCAGAGATAAGACTGTATATGTGGTGGTAATGGAAAAAATAGGAGCACGAAAGGCTTGCCCAGAATGTGTGTGTTTGCCAGTTTGCAAAATAGGTTGTGCAAAGCCTGGGTTCTCATATATCCTTTACTGAAGAGACAGGGGGGAAAAACAAACTTCCACAGCATGTTTCTCAAGGATTGCACATCAAGAGAACTTTGGATGAATCTACATCTGGTCTCTTTTCTGTATGTGTTGTAAAAGTGAAAGATATGTGAAAGTCCAAGCTGCAGGAAAGGAGATTCCACCTGAACCTCAGGAAGAACTTCCTGACAGTCAGGGCTGTCCGGCAGTGGAATCTGCTGCCTCGGAGAGTAGTGGAGTCTCCTACCTTGGAGGTTTTTAAGCAGAGGCTTGATGGCCATCTGTCGGGAGTGCTTTGAGGGTGTTCCTGCATGACAGGGAGTTGGACTGGATGGCCCGTGTGGTCTCTTCCAACTCTACATTTCTATGATTCTATGATTCTATGATATCTTAATCCTTCAGTAACTTACTTGTAGCAGAACCAAGAAGATTTTTTGAAGATTTTTCCTCTCCTACAGAAGGATAATCCAGAGGATAATCTGTTTAAGATTTAAGAAAAAAATCATCATTGTTACAAACTCTAATTCACCTTATTTGAAAGATACTTCAAAACAGTATTATTCAGGTCTGTCTGCTCAGAGTCAGAGTAGACTAGAAAAGTTGGTACAATCTTTTACTGTATTCTGTAAATGGCTGTTCTCTTAAAGACGAAAAAGTCAAAATAATATAGTAACATAGAAGTCAGGCTAGTAGTTGAAAAGAGATGCATGGAAGCTTACTAGATTGCCATTGCATACATTCACATGTTACAGCTGTGATGGGGAAGGCTGTAGCATTTCTTTCTTCCTCCTGCTGTTGCCTTAGCAATGACAGAAGTTATGTCTCTAAAACACTAATATCACTGCAGAAAGAAACGGATTAAGAGAAATATGTGTACTGATGGGATGGCACTTCTAGAACTGTCCAACCCAGGATTTTTCTCACTTTCCACCTTCCCCAGGCAATTTTCAATGCAATCTAAAAAATTAAATCATCCCCTCACCCCCGTGTCTCTTAGGTCTCAACATCCCCATTGGGTTACCAGGCCTGCACTAAAGAATTTGTAAGAGCCATTACTTTGACCTATGAGTTGTGATAGCAACACCTGGCAGAACTGTCACTTCCATGCAACTTAAAAACAGGGCTGTAATGAAAGGATTGTCAGGCCCCACTAGTAATATTTTAAGTCCTTTCCCCAAATGTAAGCTACTAGCCATTTTTCTGTGAAGGTGCAAGGAAAAGAACAGGTTGCTTACATGTGACTGTGATTCCTTGAGTGGTCATCTGTGCCCTCACACAAGGGGATCTGCACATGCACAGAGACTTTTTCTAGAACGTTCTAGAGCTGAGTAGCTTGGCAGTTAGCCTTGCCTGTCCTGCATACTGCACATGATCTATCCTGCCAAACTTCTATTACCTCAATTTTTTTCCCAAACTAATACTTTATTAATCAAATATTATTACAGTGTTATTACAATATCACAAAAGAGAGAGAATCAACATAACAAAGGGGAAAAAAAGAAGAGGAAAAAAAACTCATTAAACTAACAATACCCCAACTAAACCAACCACCATCACAAGATATGTAACTTATAACTTATAACTTATAACTTATCTCGATCTTAAATATATATATATATATATAATACTTATATAATATAATACCTATATATGTATATATGTATATACCTCTCAATATATATCTCAGTATAGTTAGTATAACTTATCTCAACCAATATAAACCCCTTTCCATTCCCTAAACCACATTTGGGTCACTATAGACCATTCATTTTCTACCTTACCCTTATCAATCTTTACATCTATTAATGCAGTCAACATATCCATTTGATACATCTCGTATAATTTCAATACCCATTGATCTAGAGATGGTATCTCTTCCCTCTTCCAATACTTGAGCATAAACCAATCTTGCAGCCGTCACCATATATAACAAGATTCTATTATGTTGTTTATGGTTATTTAACTCACCAACCACAAACATATTCAAAAGATATAGTTCTGGATTAAGCTTAAAATCTACCTGGAATAAGCTTATAATCACATGATGAATTTGATTCCAATATTCCTTTGCCCGTCTGCACTCCCACCAAATATGATATAACGTTCCGAATTCTTTTCCACGTTTCCAACATCTATTAGAATTATCATTATAAATCTTAGCTATCCTTTGCGGGGTAATATACCAACGATATAACATTTTATAGAAGTTTTCCCTCAGACTGGCACATCTTGTAAATTTTATATTAATATTCCACACTTTTCTCCATTCTGCCAATTCAATAGAATACCCTAAATCTCTTGACCATTTAATCATGTGATCCTTAATTATTACCCGTTCGGAATCTAATTTTAACAATATTTGGTAAATTTTCCCCATAATATGACCTTCTCCAATTAAATATCTTATATCTAAATCCTTGTTAGCTGACCCCTTATCTTGAATTCCCTCCCCGTCCCGATCTTTTTTAAATAATTCATACATAATTCTGTAATGAAACCAATTACCTTGAAATCCTAAATTTTTTAATTCGTCTAATGACTTCAATTCATCTTTACCTCCAATCTTATACAGTATATCTTCATATGACAACCATCCATTTTTTAAAAAAAGCTTCTTGTAGAGAAACCCATCTAGGTTTTTTTAAATAAATTTTTTTCTTATAAATCTTCCAAACTCTCAGTAAACTTCCTCTAATCAAATGCCTGGAGAACTCCTTATCCTCTAAAGCCTTATGATACCAAAGGTACCCATGCCACCCAAATTTATTAAACGCGCCTTCCAATGTTAATAACCTTTTATTCTCAACACTAATCCAATCTATAACCCATTTCAAAGCACATGATCTATAATAAAGTTTAAGATTGGGCAAACCTAATCCTCCCCTATCCTTACTATCCATCAAACTTATTTCCTTAATTCTAGACTTCTTCCCCTGCCATAAAAAACTATTTATTGTCCTCTTCCAACCTTCTAAAAAATTTTCATCTTTTAATACTGGTAAATTTTGAAATATGTATAGTATTTTAGGAAGAACACACATCTTTATAACTGCTATTCGCCCTAACAGCGACAAGTTCAATTTAGACCACATAATTAATTTATTTTCAATGTACTTCCATGTTGGAACGTAATTATTATTCACCAAATCTACATTTTTGTTTGTAATACTAATACCCAAATATTTAACTTTCTGCCCTATCCTAATATTTGAAATTTGTTCCAATTCCTTTTGTGCTACTACCTCCATATTTTTAGTTAATATCACTGACTTTTGTCTGTTCACCTTGAATCCTGCTAGTTCTCCAAATTCCTCCATAATTTGAAATAATTTGGGTATGCTTTTAATTGGGTCATTTAATATTATAAGTAAATCATCTGCATATGCCGTTATCTTATAATTACCTCAATTTTGAAGGTACCCACCTAACATCAGGGACCTGAAAGAGGGGAGGCTGGGTGGCTTTGTGTGAGGGCACAGATGACCACTCGAAAAACCACAGTTACAGGTAAGCAACCTGCTCTTCTTCTCTGTGCCTCATACAATAAGTGATTAAAGAGCTTACTCATGGATGGAGGGACAGACACTGCAGAATAGAAGACAACACAGCCCTCTCTAAGCGAGCATCATACCTAGCCCTACAGTCTAATCTATGTTTTCTAAAGGCTGATTGATGTAACCATGGTACTGCCTTGCAAAGTTCAGGTAAAGACACTCCAAGAAGAGCAGCCACTGAAGATGACACAGCCCTGGTTGAATGAGTTCGAAGAAATTCTGGTATTGGTTTCTTGGCAAGTTCATAAGCAAGGCTTATTGTCTCAACAACCCATCTGGAGAGATGCTGAGCTGATACCTTATCTCCTTTTCTTCTTCCTCTATCATACACAAAGAAGCTATCTGAGTGACAGAAACCAGATTTCTCTGTTTATAGAACGCAAGAGCATGACCCACATCTAATGAATGTGGAGACCTTTCCAGTGGTGTGGTTGGTTATGGATAAAAGGTTGGTAGAACAATATCCTGTGACAGGTGAAATTCAGATACAGCCTTTGGTAGAAAAGGAATGTCTAGTCACATAACCACACTGTCCCTCTGGAACACCAAAAAGGGTTCATTGCACCGAAGTACCACTAACACATTAGATTGATGAGCTGAGGTAATCGCTACTAGAAAAACATTTTTAAGAGTTAGAAGATGTTCATCCACCGTCACCATCAATCAGTTCAAAGGAATGAGTTATCAGCTCTGACACAACTAGAGATAAGGACCAAAGCAATAAAGGCATAGACAAGCTGGATAAAGATGTATCAAACCTTTAAGGAACTTCTTTACTAGCAGAGCCGAGAATAAATTCTTTGTACAACTGCTTGAAGTTTGACATGCGACTATTGCTGACTAATACACTTGAAATTATGAAAATGATAATCCATATTCCCTTAAGTGAAATAAGAAACAAAGAACTGTTGAAGTTATGGCAGGAGTAGTAAATTCAAAACACTCAGCTGCAAATTCACAAAACTTCCTCCATTTATATCAGTATCATCTGCTTGCTGAATCTTTCCTTGTAGCCTAGAACATGGTCTGAAGATCCGGTGAGTTTCAGGCTTGATTCTCCAAGCTGTGAGGCAGAGAAGAAGTATGTCTGCGTGCAGAACTTGACCTCTTGAGTGCAATAGAAGATCCGCTCTGTGAGAAAGGGACATACAATGGCCTTGAGAGATTGCCAACAACAGCGTGAACTATGTCTGCCTGGACCAATAAGGAGCTATAAGAATCGTGTCCAATTGATCTCTTGCTAATTTAGCTACGATCCTGCCTTGCAGAGGGAATGGTGGAAACAGATATAGGAGACAACCTGTCCACTTGAATAAGAAGGCATCCCTGAATGAACCTCTCACCACTCCTGCTTGGGAGCCAAATCGAGGACACTTGGTGCTGGCAAAAGCCATCACAAACAAGTCTATTTTGGGAGTCCCCTAACATGATGTTATTTGATGAAAGGCTTGCAGACATAGTGACCACTCATGTTGGTCTGCCAATGCGTTCTCGCTGCCAGCTAAATGGGCTGCTATCAGAGGAATCGACCTCCAGGTGCACCAATCCCATATCTGCATGGCTAGGTGCAGAAGCATAGTTAAACATGCGCCCCCTTGGTGGTTTATGTAACAGACTGTTGCTGTGTTGTCCGATACCATCTGTACCATTTTCCTGCTGATGAGCTTCTTGAAAGACTGTAATGCTTTGTAAACTGCCAGTAACTCCAGAGCATTTATATAAAGTTTCTTTTCATGGATTGATCATTGTCCTCATACTAAAAGGCCATTGCAATGGGTTCCTCATCCTGTCATTGATGCATGTGTTGTCACCATGATGGTTGGTTGGGGTGGTATGAAGGGGATGCCATGGCAGAGATGTCAATGAGATGTCCACCATACTAAAGAGATTCTTACCTTCCAAGGTACAACTAGTCTTTTGGACTGGCTCTTCCAAAGCGGGTTGAAGACTCTGATGAACCACCACTGTAGTGGTTGAAGATTGTGTTGAGTAAGGGGTGTGACTACAGTTGTGGCACCCATGAGACCAAGCAGTCATTGTATCTGACGAGCTGAGACATTTGGATGACAAATGATATTTACAACTGTCTCACATAAAGACTTCGCTCTGTTTATTGGCAAGAAGGCACTGCCCCAATGAGAATCGAGAGCTGCTCCTATGAATTCTATTCTCTTTGTTGGAAACAGTATTAACCTCTTGCAGTTGATTTTGAGTACCAACCAATGAAGAAGATTCAAGATAAGTTGTAAATCTTTTAACAGTTTACTCCTGCAAGTCGCCACCACTAGTCAATCATCCAGATATGGAAATACCACAACTCTTTTGGACCTTAAATAAGCTATCACCACTGCCACGCATTTTGTAAAAACTCTTGGTGCAACGGAAAGATTGAATGGTAGCACCTTGTACTGATAAAGTCCTCGACAGCAAAACAGAGAAATTTCCTGTGTGGAGGACATATAGCAATGTGAACACATGCATTGCACAGATTTGTCCATGTGAACCAATTTCCCTTCCTGTGGAAAGGAAAAATCAATGCTAATGTGACCATCTTGAACTTGTAAGGTTTGATATACTTCTTTACTTCTCGAAGATCTAAGATCAATCGGAGTCTTCCATCTCTCTTTGACACCGTGAAGTATCAGGAGAAATAACTGGTCCTTGTACATTTTGATGGTAGTCTTTCTATAGTACCTTTGAGTAGCAAGGTGTCAATCTCTTTCAACAGGATTGGATTTGGCTGAGTAGATCAGAATACACCAAGAGAAGGTATACTTGAGAACTTGATGGCATCTCCCAAACTACAGTTAGGGTCCAGGTAGCTGTGGTGATATTCCACCAGTTGGTGTAATCAGCAGAAAGACAAGCTGCATCGCTGAAACTGGAAATGGTCAATGCAAAGTGAGGTAGTGAGTCAAAAGTGTAATTTAGCTGTTGAGGAAGCCTTCCTGGATGACTGATGCCTCTGTTGTTTGAAAGACCTCTAACGTGAAGAAGATTGTTGTGAGCCTGTGCAGAAAGATCTTGCTAAAGATCTAGAGCAATATTAGGAAGAAGATTGCCTCCATCATGATGATCTGGAAGGTCAGTTATGCATTTGAGGGTTTTGTCGATAATTACCCATTTTTTAAGCAATAACCTTGGGCTTTACATATATGTTTCATAGCTTCACAAGTTGTGGAGTGAAATAGGCCTTGACCATTAAACAGCAAACCTTCAATCCTCTTTTAAGTATCCTCTGTTAAACCTGTAGCTCTTAACCATGCAAACCACCTCAATGCCATAGTTCCAGGTATTACCTTGGCAGTACAGTCCACTGAGTGACACGATGACTGCATTTGTTGTGCCACCAAAGCTTGCACTTCATGGTGATATTGAAGCGCCAGTATCTTCTGCTCTTCTGCTATAAGTTGAGTAAGTGAAAAAATACCATCCCAGAGATGTTTCTGATACAGGTAGCCATGAAACCTTCCATATTAGATACTCTGGCTGAAAGAGCTACAGCAGAGTAGAAACATCTGCCAAAATATATTCAGGTTTTTGCCTTCTCTGTCTGGGGGAGTCAAATGAACCTTTTTATTCCCTTTAGTTTGGGAGGCTTCTACTATAATAGAATTAGGCACCATATAAGTAAATGAAGAAGCCCAATCAGTTTGATGAATGTTATACCACTGCTCCAAATGATGAGGTGTTGGAGGCAGAAAAGCTGGTTAAGTCTAGGCGTTCTTAATAACGTCTTGAAGTGCTGGTAGGAAAGGAATTGTTGCAGGTGTTACAGATTGGTTATCCACAATTTGGAATACTGGATCCATTACTGGTAATTGAGGAGATGAAACATCTGATCTGATTGCTTTGGCCATGTGGAGGAGACTATTTGCAAATTTTTAAATATCCTCTGCCTCAGGAGTTCCATCCGATACTGCTGTAGCTGGAGATGGTGTAGAAGGGTCCATAGACTCTCCAGATGAAAAATCAGAATCTGAGTCCTCCAAACTCAATGATGTCTGTGCCAGTGGATCTTGCAAACAAGGTTATTATTGATGTGGTACTGGAGGTACAACTGATAGTGCTGGGAACTGGTACTGAGTCTGTATTTGGCCACAACATTGCTGGCTGAAGTGTAGAAATTGCTGAAGCAGCTGGTACTGAAGAGTCCTTTGGTAGTGGTTATGTACCACAACTCAACTCTTGATGGAATTGGCAGATGTTATATGCTGCTGTTCACATTCTGACTGATCTTCATGTGAGTCACTGTCCAAACAATGCAGTAATGGTGAGTGCGGAGACCAATGTCGATACCTGGAAGGTGTCTGGGACTGCGACCTAGAATGAGATTGACATTAGGACTGAAACTGATGCGTAGATTGACATGAAGTTTCTCTTGGAAGTGATCTTACAGAATGGGATCTGGAACAACATCAAGCAGGTGAGTATGACACATGAGAATGAGGAGGTTCTCTCCATACATGTTCATGCCTATAGTGATCCACATAAGAAATAGAAGTATATGGTGAATCTTCATGGAGTCCATAGTATTGGTGAAGACAGCAGCATGAAGCATATAATGGAGATCAATCCTGATTTCATTGCCGATAACAGTCCCAACAGCTAGGTCTGTTAGAATGCTGAGTATCTTGGTCCTTCAACTGACTTCTGTTTTGGTCCTCAATAGGCTCAAAGGTAAACCTGTTTGTGGCACCACAGGTTTTGGATGGTCCGCAACATCCTGTTCTGCTGAGTGCCAAGACCCCAATGCCTAAGATGGTGAAGGCATTTTCAGGAGTCATTCAACATTAGGGACTATTGCAACTGAGGTCTCTGTAAACATCAGTACTGAAAATGTCCTTGATTGCCCAGTAGACATTGATGTTGGTTGCAATGTTGGTACTGGAGTCTCTGTCAAATCAAGTAGAGATGTGAATGCAGCAAGCAATTCCACATATTTGTCTCTCTTCTTCTTGCTTTGAGGTATCCTGACGATGCTCTGGGATTCTCATTATAATGGTTCTTTTTTGATAATTTGTCTCTATTCTTCAGAAATGAAGGAGGAGACATAACAAATGACTGTGAAGTATCCTCAGCAGAAGTCAGTTATTCTGATATCACAGATGTTGGTCCTGGCATCAAAGTCAGTACCGAAATTGATGTTATCAGTAGTGAGGCTGGGTATTGATGTTAGTGTTGGAGCTGCTTCTGAAGTTGATATTGAAGCTGTTGAAACTGACACCACTTTGCGCTTCTCAGGAAGTCTGGATACCATAATGGAGGTCGTATAAAGCACTACATTTTCTGCTGCTTTCTAAGGGACTTTCAAGAATTGTTCCCAACAATATGATCTTAATCTAGAAGCCCTGTTCTTCAAAGTCTGTGAGGTGAACTGATGGCATATTTTACAATAGTTAACGTTATGTTTCTCCCCAAGACAATACAAGCACTTATGTGCACCAGAGACACCTTCCTATCACGGGAAGTTCAATATTTAAAGAGAGAAGCAGAGGCCATCAGAGAAAATAATGGTTATAATAGAAGGGAAAAAGGGAAAGCGGAGAAACAGAAAGGGAAAGAAAGAATGAAACAGAGGTTTTTGGTTTTTTAGTAAGAGAAAATTAGTTAGAAAGAAATGCGAGCACAGGAGTGTATCTAAATAATTAAAATAGGCTACTCAGACTCTGGAACACCCAGGAGATGTCTCTCTAGCAGCAAACGGAAAGAAACTGAGGTAACAGTACCCTGGTAGGATAGTATGTGGGAGCCGTCAGGCTATTCAAACTATTCAACTCTAAAACATTCTAGAATAGGTCTTTGTGTAGGCACAAAACCCATTGTTTGAGGCACAAATACATTGAAGAAAAACATGTAGGCAATATTCCACCCAACTGCTCTTCAAAGTATACCTGTTTGCCATATCACAAAGGCACTTTGATATTTGGCAAATGTTATCACCAATACCAGAATTTCATAACATTTGAGTAATACTTAGGATAATTCAATCATCTGAAACAATATTCAGATAATGTGTATTTATGTTTTGGCTGCTCTACAATTAGTACTATGGGCCCCCTAGTTATAACTTTAGGTCTTCTTAAAGATCCTGATTCTGAAAAGGAAAACGAATGTCCAAGTTATTGCTGTGTGCCTTCCAAGTCATTTCTGACTTATGATGACCATAAAGCGAACCCATCATGTAGTTTTCTGGCAGCTGAGAGTATGTGACATGCACAAGATCACCCAGTGGGTTTCTATAACCAAGTGGTCTCCAGGGTTGTAGTCCAGCACTCAAACCACTACTCTATCCTGGCTCACCAGGAACTAAACACATAATTTCAGAGACTAGGAAAACTAGATCCTGTAAGTGGAAGAATTTCACCAGTTCCCACAAGTTATTCATTTATAGGGCAATACAGCCACAGGGAGCCCTGGTGGCACAGTGGTTAAATGCCAGTACTGCAAGCCACAAGGTTGTGAGTTCGATCCTGCTGGGCTCCAAGGTTGACTCAGCCTTCCATCCTTCCTCAGGTCGGTAAAATGAGTACCCAGCTCGTTGGGGGCATGTATAGAAATACATGCTATTTGTAAGTTGTTTGCCACCTCAATCCATATGGAGAGGCGGGATACAAATAAATAACAACAACAACAACAACACCCCATGCTCTGACTACCAGACTCTTATTCAGCCATCTATCTGAGTAAGATTTTATCAGATCTGGAACATATGTTTTCAAATGTATTTTACAGGTATAAGGGCTGCAAAACTTTGTTCATCTGAACACTACATATAAATAAAAGCTCAGATTGCTTACCTAGATTTTTAAAAACATTAATAGTGTAATACTTTTGAGTAGAATTACAATACCAGGATTTGCCTCAGATTTCCACTAATGTTTCTTTTCTTTTTTTCTAGTCAATATCTGTAGGGGCATTCTTTGCAATCCTGCATCCCCTGTACTCTGGGCTCATTTTATTAGTTAGAAATAAATGAATTCCACCAAAAATTCCTTTGCTGAGAGTTAGCAACTAACTAAGGGCAATTTGTGAGACAGTGATTTACTTACCGTAATCTTCATCAAAAAGTTCCTGTCGTTCAGACTGGTATTGTGAGTCTGCTATTTCCTCATACTCTTCAACCATGCTTGTTCCAAACACCCTGAGAATAACATTTTAATTAAACTTTGTGAAGATATAACAAACCACAACTACATTCCTATCGACTTAGAATGTCTGTCAAACTAATATCTTGCACAAAATTAAGAAATGCACTCCTTCATTTCTCATTACTTCAAGATGCCCACATTCTTGATTTGTTTGCAATCTTACACATTGCCCTTTCTAAGTAATAACTTTCTCCATAGAGTCTGTCAAGTTTCTAGTTTCCTGTTAGTTTCCTGTTAAAACCAGAAAATTTCTTCTCTTAATGTGGTAAAGACAACATCCATGATTAGGTTACCTCCTGTCACCACCCAGGAAGTCATAAGGTCATTATAAGAGCAATTTGACCCCAGCTAGGCACATTACCCATTTGAGGGCACTTATAAACACAAGGCCTTGTCTCCCTCTGTTTATAGATTCTAGTGACTGCCAGCCCTTCAACCTCAAATCCAAAGCAGATCTAAGGATGTTGGCCCATCTTATCCTACATAGCTATAGCTTCCTGGGCAACATTTCACTCCAAGCCACTTCAGTGGCTTCTCTTCCAACACCTGAGAGTAAACAAAATCACCTTCAGGTTCCATCCCTTTAGAGATGAAGACTTCCATCCACTGGTGGACCACTCATCTCAACCTGAGCAACAGCATCCTGTTCCTTTGGTAGGATCCTCCCAGGATCATTGTCACATACCCTAGCCTCTTGGAATGTGGGGAAACACCATCAAGGACTTAGCTAGAACAAATAATTAGCACTCACTCATTTCTAACCTCCTCTCCTCCACAAACACATTCTCAGATGAACACAGAGCATTCAGTAGCTCAGACACATGTAAACAGGCAAGGAGGATCCTAAAAGCCTACCTCATTATTAAATTTTGATTACAAAATCTTTGCATCAATATTATCCAGAAGACTAAAAAAGACGTTAAAAGAGTGGATCCATGAAAATCAAAGCCTCCAAAGAAGATTACCAGTAGAAAATCTTAGTACAATGTTGAATATCTTAAGACTATTACGAGAAACAAAAAGACAAGCAATTAGGGCTAGTATTTCTCTTTTTTCAACAATGAAAAAAGCCTTCGACAGTGTGAACTGGCAATTTATGACAGAAGTGTTAACTCGAATGAATCTGGGACCAAATTATTGTAACTGCATTAAAGTTATCTATAAAGACCAACAGCACAAACTTTAATAAATGGTGAGAAGACCAAACCATGCATATTTGGAAGAGGAAAAAGATAAAGATGCCCCCAGTCATCACTGTTATTTCTGATAAGTATAGAAAGGGAAAAGCTATAAGAACTTTTGCCAATGATTGAGCAATCTCACTGGAAGATCTTCTGCAAAGCATGGAAAGGGTGTTACAGATATTGCAAGAGTTTGCAGATGTTGCCAGATAAAGAAGAAACAAGTAAAAAACAGTGATGATAGTGAAGAACTATCAAACTCTTGCTGCTGGGGAAAATCTTTGCTGTTAAAATGAATGTTCTCCCAAAAATGATTTTCTTATTTCAAAATATACCAATTATAAATAATGACAATTTGATTAAATAATGGCATAAGGAATTATCCAAATTTGTCTAATCAGGGCAAAAAAAAAACAAGGGTTAGATGGAAAATATTACAAGATGCCGAAGAGGGGGACTAGGCCTACAAGATCTGAAATAATATTTTCATGCCAGTGCAATATCATAAATCCTTCTATTATTCTAATTAGAAGGATTTAATCTGAAATTCAGATGGCATGCATACATATGGTATGGCAAGAATAAGATGGATAAAGCATTTAATAACCATTACTTAAGAAGGAACCCTCTTAAGAATGTAGCTAAAATATAATCGAGCTAAAAAAAATTCGTCTCCAATTTATAATAAGATTACTAAAATTAAAAAAAATCCAATGAAACTAGAGTTCTATTAAATGTGTTGAATATTACAGAAAGCTATATGGAAAGGAAACATTGGAAGATTCTGGCCATTTCTGCACTGCACTGTTATAGTGCTATTCTTTTACCTTCAACTTCCTATGGACTGCTGAGGTTTGCAGTTTAAGGAGGGTCACCTTTGGCCTCAGTAAACTACAAACCCCAGAATTCCCCAGGATGTTGAAAGTGGAATAATAGCACTATAACAGTGTAGTGCGGAAAGGTCCTCTGTCATATATGATTACTACAGCCAGAACTGTATGTGGTCAAAAATGGAAATATATCATGATTCCATTGGAGGAAGAGCAGCTTATTAAACTTCACAATATAATGGAAATGGACAAAGTAACCACACTATTAAAGGATAATCTATCAGATAAATTTTAGGGAAGACTGGAAATGCCTAATAAATTACTAGATAAATGGGGGAGCATAACAATAATAAGTACAGAGGTTTGACTGTTAGTTGTTGGAATCATGACATTCTTTTTCTTTTCAAAAAAATAACAGAAAATAGTTGAGGTATCTTCAAAAATCAAGGAATGTAGGGTATAATCTATAATAAGTAGTATAACCTTGGAAGAAGATTTATAAGCTTTGGGATTAATATAAAGCAAATAATTTTACAATGGATCACTGAATTAATATTGACGCTAATCAAACTTGGAAGAGAAAGCATGTGTTAATGAACAACCCCACTGATTATTTCATTAAGGACATCTATATATTGTGCCTATAAGTTTTATTTTAAAATAAAAATGAATATAGCAACAACAATCATTAGTACAACCTTGACATCAGAAGAGCCTAAAGAACTGTTTTCAGTAGAACTGCCTACTCAGACATGCATGACCTAATTGATTTACTCTCTCTCTACTGATTTCACAAGAAAGATCAATGCGGGGATCAAATATTCTAGATCTGATCCTGACCAACGGAGATGACCTTGTGAATGACGTAGAAGTGGTTGGATCTTTAGAGGGGAGTGACCATGCCCTATTGGAATTTGGCATTCAGTGGGAAGGAGAAGATAAGTGTAGCCAGACACTCATTTTAGATTTTAAAAAAGCGGACTTCTGTACTTAGGGAGCTGCTGGCTGGAATTCCGTGGACAAGAATAGTGAAAGGGAAAGGAGTTCAGGAGGCATGGGAGTTCCTTAAAAAGGAGATACTGAAGGCACAGTCTGTGCCAATAAGGAGGAAAAATGGAAGGCATCTGAAGGAACCAGAACGGTTGACTAAAGAACTCTCAGCTGAGCTAAGTGTTAAGAGAAACATGTATAGGAAATGGAAGAAGGGGGAAACCACCAAAGAAGAATTTAAGCAAGTAGCCAGGAGATGTAGGGAGGAGGTCAGAAAGGCTAAAGCACAGAACGAACTTAGGCTGGCCAGAGACATTAAAAACAATAAAAAGGGCTTTTTGAAATATGTCCGCAGCAAAAGGAAAATGAAGGAGACGATAGGGTCGCTGCGCAGAGAAGATGGCGAATTACTCACAGTGGGAAGAGAAAAGGAGAACTACTTAACACCTTCTTTGCCTCAGTTTTTTCCCAGAGGGATACAAGCACTCAACCTGGCGGTTGGGAAGCAGGTGAGGAAGCAGGGGAAATGAGGCACATAATAGGTAGAGAGGTGGTACAGGAATACCTGGCCACACTTGATGAATTCAAATCTCCAGGGCCAGATGAATTGCATCCTAGGATATTAAAAGGGCTGGCAGAGATCATTTCGGAATCGCTTGCTATAATCTTTGAGAAATCTTGGAGGACAGGAGAAGTTCCAGCAGACTGGAAGAGAGCAAATGTTGTCCCCATCTTCAAGAAGGTCAAAAAAGAGGACCCAAATAATTATCGCCCAGTCAGCCTGACATCAGTACCCGGAAAGATCCTGGAGCAGATCATTAAGCAGTCAGTTTCTAATCACTTAGACAGCAACGCGGTAATCACAAGAAGTCAATATGGAATTCTCAAAAACAAGTCATGCCAGACTAATCTTATCTCTTTTTATGATAGAGTTACTAGCTTGATAGATGAAGGGAATGCTGTGGATGTAGCATATCTCGATTTCAGTAAGGCCTTTGACAAAGTTCCCCAGGACATTCTTGCAATGAAGCTGGTAAAATGTGGGCTGGACAGGGCTAATGTTAGTTGGATTTGTAATTGGTTGACCGACCGAACCCAAAGGGTGATCACCAATGGCTGCTTTTCATCCTGGAGAGAAGTGACTAGCGGGGTGCCACAAGATTCTGTCCTGGGCCCAGTACTGTTCAATATTTTTATCAACGACTTGGATGAAGGAATAGAAGGCATGCTCATCAAATTTGCAGATGACACCAAATTGGGAGGGATTGCTAATATGCCAGAGGACAGGATCAAAATTCAAAATGACCTGGATAGATTGGAGAGCTGGGCCAAGGCTAACAAAATGAAATTCAACAGAGAGAAGTCTAAGGTCCTACACTTAGGTAGAAAAAATGGAATACAGAAATATAGGATGGGGGACACGTGGCTGGATAGCAGTACGCGTGAAAGGGATCTAGGAGTCTTCATAGACCACAAGCTGAGCATGAATCAGCAGTGTGATGTGGCAGCCAAGAAAGCCAATGCAATTCTCGGCTGCATCAATAGGAGTATGGTGTCTAGATCGAGGGAGGTACTGGTACCACTCTACTTTGCTTTGGTTAGACCTCATCTTGAATACTGTGTTCAGTTCTGGGCACCCCAATTCAAGAAGGACATGGTCAAGCTGGAGCAAGTCCAGAGGAGGGCGACCAAACTGGTGAGAGGCCTGGAAGCCATGCCCGATGAGGATAGACTTAGAGGGCTGGGTATGTTTAGTCTGCAGAAGAGAAGGTTAAGAGGGGACATGATAGCCATGTTTAAATATTTGAAGGGATGCCATGTAGAGGAAGGAGAGGGCTTGTTTTCTGCTGCTCCACAGACCAGGACAAGGAGCAATGGATTCAAGGTGCAGGAAAGGAGATTCCACCTGAACCTCAGGAAGAACTTCCTGACAGTCAGGGCTGTCCGGCAGTGGAATCTGCTGCCTCGGAGTGTAGTGGAGTCTCCTTCCTTGGAGGTTTTTAAGCAGAGGTCGGATGGCCATCTGTCGGGAGTGCTTTGAGGGTGTTTCTGCATGGCAGGGGGTTGGACTGGATGGCCCCTGTGGTCTCTTCCAACTCTACATTTCTATGATTGTATGATTCTATAACACTGCCATTGCACTGCCACTCTGGCTAGTTGTTGAAAAACGTGCATGTCAAAGTTCACTCTACCAGATCAGTCTCTTCTTCCTTAGTCTTTTCTACTAATGCTCACTTGAAAGAAATCCATAGGACAGATGCATGAACAAACCCCTCTACTTTCACAAGACATATAGACTGGATAAGCCTGGTTAGCCAAGACAGCCTTTGGTAACATCTGCCACTGCCTTTCCTGACTTGTATTTTCAGCTTCAATACATCTCAATCCTGGATGTCTTCTTCACAGCATACAGAGAGTGGCACATTGGATACTTGACATGAAGGTCCATTCTTGATGAAAAAGCAGACATCTCTCCTACCCTCGTGGTTTTTAATATTTCCATATACATTCAACTTGCGCCAAACTATGGTTTTGTCTCTTTTTGTTATTCTTCACACATGGTTCGCTCAATTTTTTTTTCCTAGCCTGGCCACAAAACTGGAGAAAGAACCAGGGTACAGGCACTTTCATTTTTTTCTTCCTATCATGTGGTCTTTGCCTCCCCTGGTCAATGACAGGAGATAACCCAACCTTAAAAGCTTCAATCTTCTACATATAAAAATAGGCCATCATGATAAGTATCCAACATACCAATTTAGAAGCTCCACATCGGGCAGACAGGGTGTGGTCAGCAACAAAACACCATGCTTTAAAAGCACATGACATTAGCAACTTCTCAGTTTCACTAGAAATTACCTTATCAGGCTTAAAGGACAAAAGTGTTCTGATCCAAAATGCGATACTAACTCCACCTAAATAAAAGAAAAACACACATTTAATAAAAGCCCTAATGATGGATGAACAGACAGATCTTGTAAAAAGATAAACCAAATTCACATTAGTTATATGATAATAGTATAACAATCTTGCTGGCATCTATTCTTGAGTGCATTCATGCGATGAGCCACAGTGTGCATCCATTGCCTAGACATTCAATATTATGAAGATGTTGCTAACCTTTAAGTACTTGATGAACATCTGAAGCAGAGAAAAGAGAAAAAGAAAGAAATGTCAGTAGACTGTATGCATGCCACAAGCCACAATTAGCTACTTACAGAAGCAAAACCCAGGAATACCCATTCCTCTTCCTGCCCTTTCCAGCCCCTCCAAAACACAGCTACAAGAGATGCATTTGCAGGAAAGGTTAGATTAATATACTAAGGAATAAAACATGCCCAGCCAAATTATTCTAGATTCTTATGGTTATATCTGCCATGCATTTATAATTACAGAGTGGTAAGACAAACAAACAAACAAAAAACCCTGCATGTCACTGAAAAACCCCCAATGCTATTTAAGAGTTTAACTGCTAAGTTGCTTGATTCTAATTCATATGCCTGTCACTTTTTAATTTCATCTACACTTGACTGTAGAAAGGAAAATAATCTTTTAGGTAACAATTGGAAAAATATAACAAAATCTTAAATCAAATTATTTTCAGAAAATCAAAATGCAGCCAAAATTGTACGCAATGTTCAGTTTAACATGGTCAAGCCCATTTTAAAGGTGAAGAATAATTGCGAAAAATCATTTTTTAAACTTTGTTTTAGCTTCATTACATTTAACAAATGCTATAATCTTTTCCCAAGTATATTATCTTTACTTCCTGAATTGCAAACTATCATTTTCTGCAAACTATTATTTCATTTCTTCCCAAGAACTATATTTGCACTTGTCACTCTCCTATCACCAATAATTTTGGTCTCTAGTCCTCATTGCATGCACAAAATCACTAATAACTGTAAACTTGTGTTTTTACATCCAGACATCCCGGCTGTCAAATTGTCACTTCCCCATCATTTAAAATTTTCCTCTGAATTCCTAGCTATAGTTTCCCTTCTACATATGCATGCTTTTCTTTTACTACAAACAACCTGCATCCCCTTTTTTACACAAAACATGAAATATGATCATGTATCCTAAAAAAAAAAAAAAGTGAAAAGAGTGTGATGCACAGCAGGGTGGAGGACAGGCCAATAGGTATAGCACTCCTAAGACTGACTAGGGGGGCTGAGATGAAGAGTAAAGGAGAGACTTAGCTGTTTAAATGTCACATTGCTAGAAGTAAGCTGGGATTGGTACGGGTTGGGGGGAGGTGTTGGTAATGGGCTGTTCAAGCTTAGAGTTCATGGAAAGGTTAAGGTGGGTACAAGTGGTAACTTTGAATTGAGTATTTTGCTAGCATTATTGTTTGATAGGTTGAAAAACTTTTTATTCAATAAACTTGTTTTTGTTCTTGTTTTAAGCCTCTCTAAGCAACATTCATCTGGAGGAGAGAAATTGGAGAAATGAGTTGTGCATATACAAACCTGAAGCCACAAAAAAAGTTAATTCACTTGGTCCATTGTTGTAGCCAACTTAAGTCCCCTAAATACCAGGATTGGTTTAAAGATTAAGGGACAAAGTGCATGACAGCACTCCAGGGATCAAGTTTGTGTGAGCAGCTGGTAGGAACAACCTGCCAACATGGACAGTGATTGTGCTGGGTTATCCCAGGACTATTTGCAAAGAAAAGTAACATTACTAACATTCTGCTCCTCATTCTTTCCAGGACGTACTGAAATTCCTCTTGCATTCTGCTCAGTGCAGCCTACTTTTCCCATGTGGATCTAGTCTCAACTGCTCTCAGTCATGCTTGGAAATCTCTAATTGTCGAAGAGTAGCTGGAGATTTACCTCCATTTTTGTAATCACTTTTCCTCCTAGCCCTTATCCCCCTGAAAACAAACAGGTTGCTTACTTTAAGTGTGGTTCTTCGAGTGGTCATCTGTGCCCTCATACAATGGGAATCTTCACGCACGCGCAGTAGCTATTCGGAAAGTTACAGAGTTGAGCAGCTTGGCGGAACTCCTCCCCCATCTGGTACTGATCATGCTCAGTCCCACCAAGCTAATGGTCTCTCCTCAGTTTCAAAGTCCGCCGAAGCAAGACCTGAAAGAGGCAAGGTTGGGCAGGTGTGTGTGAGGGCACAGATGACCACTCGAAGAACAACAGTTACAGGTAAGCAACCTGTTCTTCTTCTTTGTGGTCTCTGTGCCTCACACAATGGGAGACTGAGTAGCTTACCGTTGGACGGCGCATCAGGTCCCAGAGAACAGAAGACAGCACCGCATGGCCGAAGCGAGCGTCATGCTGGGCCCTACAGTCAAGGTGGTAGTGGCAGACGAAGGTCGAAGGCTGCAACCATGTAGCCACACGGCAAAGCTTCTGTAGGTCAACTCCCCTGAGAAGGGTTGCTGAGGAGGCCATCACCCTGGTAGAATAGGCCTGAAGCAAAGCCGGGAGAGATTGCCTGGCAAGTTCTCAGGCAGGGTGAATTGTCCGGGCAACCCATTTGGAAAACCATTGAGAGGAGACTTTATGACCTTTCCGATGCCCACCGGAGCACACAAAAAGGTGACGAGTCTGATGGAAGGTGGAGGTCCGTTGAAGGTAAAAGGCAGGCGCACGTCGAGCAAGCGAAGAGAGCGCTCGAGGGGCAATGCAGGGTCTGGATAGAAAGTAGGCAGAATCAAGTCTTGATTTATATGGAAATTGGAGACTACTTTAGGAAGAAAAGAAAGATCGGGATGGAGGACCACTTTGTCCCGGTGGAACACCAAGAATGGCTCATTACAACGCAACGCAGTTAGCTCTCCTGCCCACCTGGCTGAAGTGACGGTGACCAAGAACGCCGTCTTCATAGTGAGGAGGTGGTCATCAGATGCAGCCATTGGTTCAAAGGGATGGCACATGAGCTGGGACAGGACAAGCAACAGTGACCATAGAGGAAGCAGTGGAGTGACAGGAGGATACCGGTGTTGCAGGCCTGAGGAATTGCTTCACTGTAGCATTCCGGAAAAGGGCAGAAGGACAACCTTGTGGCTGATAGCCCATGACTGCGGAGAGATAAACTCTCAGGGAGGAGAAGGCAAGGTCCTGATCCCATAGCGCCAGGAGGAAGTGAAGCACTGGACCACAATGGGGTGTATCCATAGTGGAATGCACTAGTCCCAGACGCGTAGAGCCAGATGGAGCAGAGCCTGGACGTTGTGGGCCTCCCCGAGGCAAAAAAGGCACTCGGAGTGAGCGTCCGACAACGGAACCTTGCAACCACAGGACGCACAAAATTTAAACAAAGCAGACATAGAAGAAAAGGGGAAGAGTTCTTACAAACTTTTTCCGAAGAAAAAACACAAACAATGGAGAAGGAGGCGAAGCAATCTGCTCAGCTAAGGAAAGGCGTTTCTGAGCTGCTAACAGGTTGATGGATGAAAAGAAACTGAGGAGACCCCGTTAGCTTGGCGGAACTGAGCATGCTCAGTACTGGATGGGGGAGGGGTTCCAGCCAAGCTGCTCAGCTCTGGAACTTTCCGAAAAGCTACTGCGCATGCGCGAAGCTTCCCATTGTGTGAGGCACAGAGACCACAAAGAAGAAGAGTGAGTACCTCCCTGCCGATTCACGTAACAGACAGCTGTTGTATTGTCTGATAAGATCTGGATGGTCCATCCAACAACGAGGTTTCGAAAAGCCGGAAGCGCTTTGAAAATTGCCAGTAGCTCCAATGCACTGATATGAAGATGTAACTCCAGGCCAGCCTAGTGGCCTTGGACTGCGCAACCATGACAGTGAGCTCCCCAGCCCGGGAGAGATGCATCGGTCATGATAGTGAGAGTTGGACAGGGCTCCCAAAACGGCATCCCCGATAAGAGATGGGTTGGGGACTGCCACCAACGAAGTGAGTCCCACACCAGATGAGGTACCCAAAAAACATGACGTTGATCATCGAGGAGAAGGTTGAAGCATTGGAGAAACCAGTGCTGGAGAGGGCAAGCGTGAAGGTGGGAGGAATAGGTGACCACTGTCTTCGCAGCCATGTAGCCTAGGAGCTGTTGAATGTTGCGGGCAGAAACGGGCAGATTGTGCAGGATGGCAGCTGCAGTCTGTCGCAGAGACCGTGCATGCCTCAGAGGTAAGAAGGTCCCAGCTCGAGTGGAGTCAAGGGTGGTCCCAATGAAATCTAGGACATGTGAGGGCTCGAGGTGGGATTTCTTGGGGTTCACTCTGAGTCCGAGATCAGAAAGGAGGGAGAGGGCAATATGGATGTTCTCATATAGCTTTTTCTTGCAGGACGCCACCAGGAGCCAGTCGTCCAAATAGGGGTAGATCAGAACATCCTTCATGCGGAGGTAAGACACCACAGGGGCTAGGCACTTTGTGAAGACCCGGGGGGCGGTGGAGAGGCCGAAGGGAAGAACCTTATACTGGTAGCAGATGCCATCGATCGCAAAGCGGAGGTACTTCCTGTGCTGGGGGCGAATGGAAATGTGGAACTAGGTGTCCTGTAGATCGATGGATGCAAACTAGTCCCAGCGCCTCAGAAAGGATAGAATCGAGGACAGGGTGACCACCTTTAATTTCTGAGGGGCAATGAAGGAGTTCATCCTCCTGAGATCCAGAATGGGTCGGAGTATGCCATCCGATTTAGGTACTGTGAAGTACTTGGAGAAGAAGCCCATGGATTTTGCCGTGGGTGGAAGTCGCTCTATGGCCCCTTTGAGAAGGAGGGTCTCTACCTCTTCGAAGAGGGCTGGGCTGGAAGGGGTGGAATAGAAGACACCAAGAGGAGGAGTACTTTGAAACTCGATGGTGTAACCAAGACAAACTATGGTCAAAACCCATGAGTCTGAAGTGATGTTGCACCAGATGTTGAGGTAGTGGGCCAGTCCTGTGGTTCTGGTGAAGCGGCTGGGCAAGTGGAAGAGGGGCAGAGGAGGCGACAGGAGTCAAAAACAGGAGTCAAAAACAAGATTTGGCAGTTGAGGAGGATTTCTTGGAAGACTGTTGGCAACGTCTAAAGGAACGGCGGGAAGAGGCTGGTAAGGAAGATTACAGAGATGGGCAGCGAGGAGAGTATAACCTGTAAGAGTAGGAAGGGCGCCTCCACAAAGAATGTGATGAAGGTGGTCTTCTAGGCTGGGCCAAGGGGTGAAAGCCCATCTTTTTAGCTGTCAGACAAGCTTTCACAAGTTGGTCCATCACCTCATCTGTAGTGGCATGGAACAGCCCTTGGCCATGAAAGGACAGGTCCTCAATATGCTTTTGGCTATCCTCAGTTAACCCGGCGGACCGGAGCCAAGCGAAACAACGGAGAGCAATTGCACTGACCATCATGTGCGCCGCACCCTCAACAGCATGTCGAGTGGACAAACAGCAAGTCAAGACGACAAAATCTGTTGATTCAAAAGGGACACAGACTCATTAAAATACTGAACAGCAGTGGCCCTGTGATCATCTGGCAGGTGGGAGAGGACGGGAAAGAATCTATCCCAGATGTTGCATTGATAGGCTGCCAGGCAAGCTTGAGTATTGGAGATCCTGGTGATCAACGAAGAAGTAGAATAGAAGCGACAGCCAAAGACATCTAAACGGTGACCCTCACAATCAGATGGGGTCATATAGGCCCTTTTGCCCCCTTTAGTTTGGGACGACTCAACAACAATCAAATTTGGAGTCAGATGATTGAAGAGGAAATCAACGTCTTTCTTCTAGGTGCGGTAGAGGTGCTTCAGGCAGTGAGGGATTGGTTGAAGCGAAGCTGGTTGGGTCCAAGGGTGCTTCAAAACCTCCTGCAGGACGGGTAGAAATGGAATTGGAGCTGTTGATGGGGGGCGAGAATCGACATAGTGGAAAACCAGGTGCCACATAGTGGAAGACCAGTAGGAGCAGATCCAGAGATGTCGAGGCCCAAGGCAGTGGTCATGCGGACTAAGATGTCTGAGAACTGCTTAATGTCCTCAGGAGTGGAATCAGGAGACAGGTCTCCAAATGCTAGAGGTGGTGAGGTGTGAGACTGCAGTGTGGAATCTGTAGAATCACCATTGGAATCATAAGAACCAAAAGGAGAAGATGATGGACAAAGGGATTGAGAACGACAATGTTGGGCTGGCCCCATCGCAGAAAGAACAGCAGATAGAGGAGAAGCCGGTAGAACAGTCAGGGGCGGTAGCGAGACTGGAACTTGCACTGGTACCAAGGCCACGGTACCAAAGTCAACGCCGACAAAATGGGCAGTATGGTCGGGATCAACGACAGACAGTGTCAACAATGAAGCCGACAGAGATGTTGGCAGAGTGGACGCAGGTTGACTATCTGGCAGAGGCTGTGACACCGTGGCTGTCACCCGAGGAGGAGGTGAAATGGCCTGATGATGAGGTGATGAGTCTTATGAGCGGTGACAAGACTGAGGGCGGCAGCAGCAGTAGGCTGATCGGGACTGAGAACGGGATCTGGAGTGGTGATACCGAGGGGAACGCCAGTAACGAGATCCCAAAGGGGACCGCGGTGGAGAGCATGAACATCAAGGGCAACAAGGAGACTAACGACGAACATTGGGATGGTACTCATCGTGGTAGGCAAGTAAGAGTGGTAGGAGCCGGGCTGCTCTCTGCAAAGATGTTCATGGTCGTACCTGACGATATAGGAGTCCGAGGAAAAGGGCGAATCCACCCTCGCCAGCGAAGGCTCATAAGCGGTACGATGTCAGTAGTCCCGACAACATGAGGATCTACCCCATTCACTACGTCCCAGAGAGCGAGCCACACTAAACTGCGGTCGGTCTCGGGAAACAGCCCGAGGAGCGTCCGAAGCAGGTGGACGCTCAAACTTGGAATAGCCAAGAGAGATAGTCTGAGCCATCAGAGTTTGCAGGCAGCCATCTCTGGATTGGCCGGAGGTCACAGGCAAGGAAGCCATCAGCGAGGACAGACGGTCCACGTCGGAATCCAGAGCCACAGTAGCTGGGACCAACAGTACCGGGAGCTGAGTAACGTCCCATACCGGCAAAAGGGCGGGAGCATCCTCCTGCTCGACGGTGGATGTCACAGGTTGCATTGGTGGAGGAATCGGTAAGGGACCGAGAGAGACAGGTCGAGTAGCCGATGGACAAATAGCGGGAGAAAGAGAACGGTGTTTCTCCTTTCTCCTCCTCTTCTTTTCCTTGTTGGAGGAAACAGAAGAACGGTGCGATGAGGCGTGTTTACGCTCTGCTAAGGTAGAGACCTTGCGAACTTGTTGCGAGGTCGAAGTGGCATCTCCAGCGGCTTGGACAGTCGGCATCTTGGAGAGCTTCGGAATCTTAGGCAGAGACGAAATCGGCGGCAAGGTCAACAAGGCTGCCATCGGTACCGGTACCAAGGCTGTCGATACCGAAGGAGCAGACGCTACTGATAACTTTGGAGCCAAAGTAGAGGACATCATGGAAGGCGCTGATACCGAGACGGTGGACAGATCGGTAGTTGAAGAAGCCTGCTCCTTAATGCGAAGGGCCTGTTCCCAACAATAGGATTTCAACTGAGAAGCTCTATTCTTAAGAGTCTGTAAGGTGAAGCCCTTACAAAAAGAGCAGGCCCTAATGTTATGGCCCTCCCCGAGGCAGAACAAGCACTCAAGGTGGGCGTCCGAAAGGGAGACCTTACGGCCGCAAGACACACACAACTTAAAGAAAGACGACATAAGAAGGGGAGAAGAGTTTTTGCTGTAAAAGATGAGAAAAAAAGAATGAAAGATGAATAAAAAAGCGAAGAATCAACGAACTGCTCAGTGAGGAAGCCTTCTGAGCTGCTAACAGGTCGGCAGACTTTGAAACTGAGGAGAGACCATTAGCTTGGCGGGACTGAGCATGCTCAGTACTGGATGGGGGAAGGGTTCCCGCCAAGCTGCTCAGCTCTGGAACTTTCCGAAAACCTAGTGCGCATGCTCCAAGATTCCCATTGTGTGAGGCACAGAGACCACGAAAAAGAACTCTGGGATCCCACTATCATCTAGAAATCTTGCTCTTCCCAAAGGACATTGTGTATCTGCAACAAAGGATATCCCTTCACTGACACAGGCAGCTGTAACTGAACACTAACACACAGTGGGCTTTAGTAATAAATGTACTAAAAGAGATAAAAGAGATTATAGGAGCAGATATACCAGTATGTCCAAATATTGCATTGTTGTCTATATATGATAAGGTTGAGTGTACTCAAGTAAAGAAAGAATTAATAACAAATTTGTTAACTGCAGCGAGATTAATAATAGCAAAAAAATGGAAAGCAAATGAAAAATTTCAAATAGAGGAATGGTATAACGAAGTGTGGAAAATTGCAATTAATGATAAACTAACATGTAGAATTAGGTTTATGAAAGGTTTGGTTAAAGGGAATGATTTTGAAGAAATTTGGAAAATATTTTTGGATAAAGTTCTGAAAAGAGATAGTAATACTACCCTGTCAAAAGAAGAATGGCAATTTTGGAAAGTGGATTAAATAAAAAGTTGGCTCTGGGGGGTGGGTTTTTTTTAGTTTTAGTTTTGTTTTTCTTTTATGTTGTATATTTTGTAATTCTTAGTAGGTGTGTGTGTTAAACTTGTGATTTATAGATTTAAATGGATAAGTGATGTCAATGTTTTTTTAAAAAAAAAAGTTAAAAGAATTAACAATAGAAATAGATTAAAGGGGATGTGAAAAATATTGAATTAAATGTGAAATTATAACAGTTGAACAGATTTATAAATTTAAGGGTAAAGGTGCAAAATAACAATGAAAGTTAGTATTGCTTAAGAGAAGAGAAAAAAAGAAAAAGAAAAAAAATTTTTTTTAATTCACTATTATGTATATCACATGGTGCTTAATTTTTTTTTCTTGTTTTGTATTTGTGATTTAGTTATATAATTAATAAAAAAAAAAGTAATAAATGTACTACTTCACAAGTTTTCGTACTAGATGTAGGCTTGGCTACAAATTAAAATTAAATTAAATTACAAATTAAAATAAGAGTTGGAAGATACCTCCAACACATCTGCAATCATTAAGTAGTAAGTTACCTTTACATATTTAGCATACATCTGTTCATCCAGAGGAAAACTCTGGACATTTCTCTCATCTCTAGCATGAAAAGTGCCTAGTTTGACCCACTTGTTTGTTGGGTACCTAAAACAGAACACACACAATGAGCACACCAATTATTTGTACTTCAACTGTAACTAATTCTTATACCATGCCAATGAGTATAGCAACTAAAAGTACCAATTATTTGTCCTTCAATTATAAGTAGTTTTTACACACATAAATCACTGTTACTGAAACGGTTGCATAGCACATTCTATTTCACCTACGTAATTAAAAAGGACAGTACTTTAATCACATGAAGTCTCTACTCTGAACTGCAAGTAAAAACAGTTGACTTACACTAATTGCAATATACTCTGGCAACTCTGAACAAATGTTATCTCATCTGATTCTGGAAGTTAAATAGGCCTGATCCATTTGAGATTATCACTAATCTCTAGGTAATGCTGGAAAAGAATCCTGTCCAAAACATGGAGAGCCACAGTTATGGCTGACAACAGTGAGCTAGATAGACTGATGTTCCAGTATATGGCACCTTCCTATGTTCCGAAAGTCATCAGTTCTAAAGCTGTGCATTTCTAAGGTCATGTTCCAACACACTCATTCAGTGTTCCTATCTGGACATCATAGGAGAAAACTGCAGTAAAATGTAAGCCTTTAAGTTAGTCTGCTATATATTCAGTGCAAGAAAACATTTAAGTGAGTGCAATGAGAGATTTCCTGCTTTGCTGAGCACTGTAGAAATCTCTCTCAAATTCATATTGTTATTATGAGGCATACCTGTCACTGATAGACACCAGGAAGTCCTTGGGAGTAGATGAGAATAACTCATGATTGGCAATGTCCAGCTGCTTTACTTGAATTGGTTCGCAAAGTTCAACAACAAACCTTTATGACAAATAAAAAAATACAGTATGAAATGGATGAAAGGCAGTTACTAAGAAACAGCAAAATCACTGACTGATGTCCACTGCATTGTGGAGCTCACTCGGGATATATGGCTTCAAAATGCTCCTTAGAAAGTTTCTGAAGTGCATTCCTAAATTTATTTTCACACACACAAGACACCAGCTATCTACAAGGGCACATCCTAAGGACATCATGTTGGGTGTCCTTCCCTGCTATGACGAATAATGAAGGTGCACAGGTTGGCTTTAAAAAAGTGAAGATAAATATATAATTCTCCAAATGGATTCCAAATGGACTTGGACTGAAGCTCCCATCCTTTCTTACTAATGGATGTGCCGGCTAGGGCTAATGGAAGCTGCAGCCAACCACAGCTAGAGAGTTGTGTGTTCCCCACCCCTGTTTTGAAGTTGTTTTGTGAAGCTAGTCATCCAAATATAAAAGGTGTGGCAGCAGATGTAGCAGACAAGTCTCAAAATGTATTCCAGCAGTGTGATGGAGGCATGGAGTGGGGGAGGAAAGCACTTTGATTTCCCTACAAGATACACACTTCAGTGATTACATTTCAGATTATTAGCCTGAACTATGAAAGGCAAGAAGTAGGAGCCAATGAAGAATAGAATGATGCAGTGGTGGACTGTATACTATTTTTTTATAGTGTTCATTTTGCAGAAAAGCAGCTTACACCTGGAAGATAAAGTTTTTGGAGTGTTAACTATTCTGTACAGGACCATTGTATGTTGTTATTAGAAATGCAAAGATTGCAATACATCTTCTAAGAGAAACTTCATTAGAAAGTGCTCAGTACATTTTATGGCCCATACCCAATCAGGCCTCCTCAGAAGACAATCCCACTGAATTTAATGGAGCATACCTCAATTTAGAAGAAAATCTAAAAATGTCACGAAGAATTGGGAAATCAGTAAAATTAGATTTTTCTGAGCAAGAGCACAAAAGGAACAGTATTGTGTGCAAAAAAAAACAAATCATGATGTATTACAATGAAGTTAGGCTGGGTGGGGGCCCATAAAATGAAGCTGAACCTTGATAAGATGGAGGCTCTGTGGTTCTTAGGTCTAGGAATTATCCAACAGCTTATGCTGGATGTGGTTGCACTCCCCACGAAAGAGCAGGTGCATACCTTGGGAGTACTCTTAGATCCATCCCTGCCGCTAGAGGTCCAAGTGGAATCTGCCTCAAACTGCTTGGCGACAGCATTGACTGGTCAGCCAGCTAGAGCTCTTTTTGGCAAATATAACCTAACCAGAGGAGATAATTCACTGCTTACTTCCTGAACAGACTGGCACAATGCACTCTACATGCAACTGCTCTTGAAAAAGACTTGGAAGCTGCAGCTAGTGCAAATGCCAGTCTTGAAAGAATTGTACTGACTGCTAGTACATTTCCAGACTGAATTCAAAGTGCCTGTGATGACATTTAAAGCCCTAAATGGCGTTCAATATATGAAGGAGTGCTTCTCCCTCTATGTGCCTGACCAATGTGATCTGGATGGGGGGCTCCTCTGTGTCCCACCAGTGTGGTCAACACACTGTGCTGGAGCACAAGAGCAAGCTTTCTCAGTTATGGAACACCAACTGTAAAATGCCCTCCCTCTCGAGGCCCACTGGTACTAATACTAACTTAATTTAGCTGCCAAGTAAAAACTTGGCTGTTCATCAAAACCTTTGTGCCTCACTGATTGCTTCAGCACAAATAATGATTTACATAGTTTTAAAAAGTTCAGCTCTTTTAAATTTGTATTGAACTCAGTATGCTTAATATGTTTTTACATTTTTTAAATTATTTTTATTTTGTAAACTGTTTAACCTGTTCCTTTAATGTTATTTGAAAGCCGCTTGAGATCTTTTCAATATAGGTCTGAGCAAAATTATTTTAATAAATAAAAACAGATTAAATTTTAAAAAACTGGTCACAGGTCCCCTGTTTCATTTTTTAAAAAACTTTTCTTCACTCTTGGAATAAGACTTATTGAGAAGTAATAGTACTTATGGCTACTAATCCATGCTTTTCTCCATGTAACAACTCAGTCTCTGTACAGCTGGCCCTCCAAATGTGCAGATTTGACTTTCATTGATTTGATTCTTTGTTAGTTTCTTCAACCCCTGTCCTCTGAGGGTGGGGAGTTTCCCTCCTCATGACTCTGATCAGGCAGCGCAGCCCTTTAAAAACTTGCTTCTGGTTGTTGTTGTCGTCATTGTCCTCCTCCTCCAACAGTGTGTGTCTGGCCAGATAAGGGTAGCTCGCAGCCCAATTTCTCAGCACCACAAACGCTCTCACAATGCCCTCATACACCCAAGGAAGGAGATGGGTGGCAGAGGAGAATTATAGGGCAACCATGCCTACACATACCCTTTCCCTCTTCTTTCCCTGACCTGGTTTGGACCCCAGGTGACTCTATCATACCTCAACCTCTTACTCATAGACACACACTCACACATATTGGTATCTGTGATTTTTCTACTTTTGCATCCCTAAACCTAACAAATGTGGAGGGCCTATTGTACCACCCAATTTCTTGAAAGGGTCTTTGTGCTGGAGAGACAGGTTTGAAGTTTAAAGGGAATGCTTTCTAATCTCATATGGAGAATCAAGTTTTACTGTTCTACTTTTACTATTGTTCCTGTTCTTCAAAGGCACAGGGAGATTGTTGGTGTGTGGGTGTGTATACGACAAAAAGGACTAGAAAAAAAGAACAGAAAATGAATAGAAACAGGTATTTAAACTTAACTGACAGCCACAGCCACTGGGAGATTAGAATGGATTGGAAGAACCCCTGGGCTTCAATGGACATGGCCCATTTTCCCCCAGAAACCTCTGCTGGCCTGGCACATGTGGTAGGCTCCAAAACAGGGCATTCCACAGATAGTCTGAGATCAACTAGATTCAAAAACACCCTCACGCCCTTCCTCACCAACTGTGTATCTAATTACCCTTCAGCTGCCAGCAGGAACAACAGGGGGGAAATTTTAAAACAAGGTTCTATTCAGAAACAAGAAACCCTCTAATCCTCTGTTGGTCAGAGAAGTGGTAGGCTATGAAGTTCCTTACCTCACTCCCACCTGAAAGATTGTTCTGTAAAAGTTTTAAGACGTTGCTTTGTGGATTAAATTAGGCAGAGTCTCAGTTAATGTATAAATTAATTCTATCTGATGAAGCCAATTTCTGACTGCTAGAATATAAATTAGTTACCAAGTGGTGTCAGAAGTCATGGACTCTCAGACAGCATTTAACAGATGCTTCAAATTCCTTAATTGCAGATATTGTACCTACCAGATTTTTGTACTGCATGGATTAAGCATGTAGAGGTCCATATTCTCCATTAGTATTGCTGAGGTACTCTATAAAGAATGAGAGGAAATCAGGAATGTCTTTTAAAAACCTAGAGATTATTTTTTTGTCCTATTCTTTTACTAATCATGTGTTAAGTAATGCAGAAGCAAAAAACAAGGCATTTTTGCATTAATTTTCAGTATTTCTAAACAAGATCTCAGTTAAAAAACAGAAACAGAAGGCAACTTAACATAGGCAGCAAACTTGTGAAGTCTACTTTCTTTAAAAAGAGGAAGAAGAACTACTACTAAGACCAATTGACTGGAGCCAGTTTCAAAGACTAAAGAATTGAAGACTAAAGAATCCAGAGCACCAGAATGGAATTAAACTCATCAACTTTTCACAAAAATGCTTCCAAGGTTACCCCAAGCTTTCTTCATTTCAGCATTATAGTATTAAACAACTGGGTGTGAGAAATCTTTGCCATCTCTTTATTAGTCTCTACTCAAAGACCTTCCAGTTGATCTAGGTTTACCATCTATCTTCCTGTGGTGTATAAAGGTTTGAAATTTACTTAACATAAATCTTATATTGCAACAGATACTAAATCCTCCAATTCTGGATCACAGGAAGAACAGTTTCTTTCAACATCAAGTCTTTTTCAAGTTCATGTAAATCATAGCTTTATAATTCCTTGGTAATGATATCATTGACTCCTTAATGATCTCTAATCCTCCAAACAAAATGAACATAATTCTTCCTAATTTGCAATGTCAACTTTTACAAGCATACTTCATAAAGGACACATGCAATTCAATACTTGATATCCAGCTATACAGCACAGAACTATAAAATACAATCAGAAACAAATTTCACTTACAATATAATTAAAAGGGATGCATTTCAAGAAGAAATTGTCTAAAGGAAAAATGAACTCGGGTCATAGCAACTCCCTTAGCCTCTATTTAGTACTGCCAATATCAGTGGTACTCCACTTTCATAAAATTGGTTTGTTGCCATAAAAATGATTTCTTCAGTCTTCCCTTCAGTATTTCCTCACTTCCCAAAAGGAATCAGAATCTGTTTACATAGAATTTGAAAAATGCATTTATACTGACACTAATTTCCTATCAAAGATCCAAACTTGGGCAATTGTTAATACCACAGTCTAAAATATGTAGGTGTTCAAACACCTCAACTATTTTTATTGCACATAGCAGTATAATACAACCAAGATCTATACTTATGTGGTCTTTGGATATGTGGTACTGAATCAGTTTCCTTATGTTCCTAAACATATGACCAAAAGGCCATATAAAGTAAGCTGTCTCAATGCTATACTTATCTAAAAAGCCAATATTTGCTTAATGGAAACACTCATGAACATTTCAAACGAGACAAAGTAAAAATTAATATATATTGTATCCTTGTATAAAGGAAGGATGACCAATTAACAGGTAGCATTACTTTGCAGAGATCTAACTTCAACACTTACTTCAATTATAGATTTCCTACAAAACCTCACACAAGTCCTACTCTGCAGCTGTTCAGTTGCCTCAAGTTAAACAACAGTGACTATGATGGACCCCAGGGAAGTAGCTACCCTGGATGTTAGAGAAGCCACCCAGCAACAGGCTGCTAAGCAACCAGAATAGCTACTCCAGAGAGAAACCCAGCCCATTAGTGGGAAGGAGGGATTGGAGGGCCGTGAGGAAGAGGCTTATATAGCAGGCACGCTGATTTGGTTTGAGGACTCAGACGTCCAGAAAAGGGGCTGATAGTCTTTCAGTCAGAGTGTTTTTCAGTCAACCAAGAGGGGCGTGTTGACTAAAAGGGGTATGTTTTCTCAAAGAAAGCCTAGAGAGAAGAGCAGAAGAGAAATCAACCCATAAACTAACAGCAGCAGAAGGCCTTTTGCAGTGTCTTGGGGAAACCAAACTACTCTCAATACTATGTCTTTCAACCATTCGCTTCTAAATATGATAAAACAAATCACTGAAATAATTCCATTCAACTGGAATCTCAACCACCATTCTGTAAACAACAACAACATAGATACTACCCGTATACTGTTCTATAGTACAGTTACTAGACTACTTAAGAGCCAGCATGGATGATGATGGAAATCAAGGTTTGAATCCCTGCTCAACAGTGGAAACCCACTGGGTGACCTTAAGCAAGTTTCTCTTAGCTCAGGGAAAAGCAAATCTTGCCAAGAAAACCCCACAACAGGTTTCCTTTAGGGTTGCCTCAATGGGAAACAACTGGAAGGAACACACCAAGTATAGTTACCTTTGCTTCTGGATTAGCTGCCAATATTTTGGCACCACATTCAACTGAAGCATAATTATTCCTATTCTTCTGGACCTTTTTGGTTGCATGCTGACCTCCATTGGAGGATGGATGCATGGACTGACCTGCATACAAGAGAAAGAACATCAGATACAGAGTTAAAAACCAAAGTCTCCCCACCTTGTTTTCTTACAAAAAGTACAGTATGGAATTTTGTGAACAGTGGGAAGAGAATCACCTGCTTGCGCAAAAGTGGAGAAATTCTACAAGAGGAAACAGGAAAGTTGTTAAGAGGTATTATAGGAAAACATCCTAGAATTTAGCCCAGAGGCCCATGGCAATGAAAAAATACAGAAAAGGATGAGGGGACCACGATGGATCTTCCACTGAACGGTCCAACACACACATTACCTTGAATCAACACAATCTGAAAGCTGAGCAGTTCCTTAGTACTATTAGCACTGTTGCTTTACAACATACCAAAGGTAACTGCCCTGAGGAGTTTACAGTGTGAAAGTGCAGCAGAAGCAAACCTTCAATTCCAGATTTGGGGTGTGAACCCCATCCTTTTGCCTGTTAGTCAAGCCTTCATCATGTGGTCCATGGCACTGTCTGTTCTGACATGTAAGACCTTGGCCTTTGAAAGGAAGGTCTTCTACCCTTTTCCTAGTGTCCTCAGTCAGACCAGCAAAATGAAGCCAGGCCACAGCACCAACCACCACCCTTGCCATGCATTCTGTAGCATGGTGTGATGATTGTATCTGCTGAGCCAATAATGTGATAGCCTCATTATAACACTGTACGGCAGCAGACTTGTTCTCGTCAGACATGGAGGGGATAAAGGATAGCATTTGATCCCAAAGAGCGCACTGGTAAGTCACCATGTAAGCTTGTGTATTGCAGACTCATGCAATCGAAGATGCAGCTGAATAGAAATGGTGCCCAAAAATGTTGAGACACCATCCCTCTTTGTCTGGTGGGGTGGCATGCACTCTTTTACCTCCTTTAGTCTGGGATGCCACCACTACAACTGAGTTGGGCATAGGGTGGTTAAACAGATGTTCCTCATCTTTGTACTGAGTCCTGTAGAGATGCTCCAGCCTGCGAGGTGTGGGAGGCAAGGAAGCCGGCTGGGCCGATAGCTACTTCACAACTTCCTGGAGAGTCAGAAGGTGTGGATGCTGGGGCTTTGTTGTCGATGTATTGGAAGATTGGGTCCTGTTCTGAAGGTGGAGGGCTGAAGACATCAAGATCTATCACCTTCGCCATTCTTAACAGGGTATCAGTAAATTGCTTGATGTCTTCAGGGGCAGAGTCTGGTTCCCCAAAGGCCACTGGTGATGAGTCATGCAACAGGGGGTGAGAATCAGGTGAATCTTCATCAATGTCGTAAGTCTCTGGGGAAGAGCTGGAAGAAGCCTCAGAATGCCCTTCTTCCGGTCCTGATGTCAGTATTGGGGCTGATAAGACAGGTGCTGAGATCACTGTTGTTGGTACCATGAAGGACACAGATGATGCCAGTACCGATGTACGGCGCAGAGTCAAAGGCACTCTCAAGGCAGTGACTGTAGTTCTGGGCAAAGGTGAAATGTGTCTTGAGTGCCAAGAAAGATCACAACTAAATCCAACGGCATAGTTCTGGGTGGTGTAGTATCAGGGGTACAGGAGAGTGGCAGTAAGATGATCAGTGGTAATGAGACGAGAATTAGGATCAAGAAAGATGTGAGTTCGAGATTGATGACAGTGACAGCATCTAGTGGGTGAACACAAACACAATCAATCAAGAGCGGGAGTGGGACTGACAATGAATGGCAAATTGAGATGGGGACCATATTGGATATCCAGATGGTACCAATCATGATATGCAGGTGAGTCTGAGTAAAAGGTACTAGGCTGCTCTCTCAACACATGCTCCCGCCTGTATTGACTGATGTGTGAAATTGATGAAAAGGGTGAGTCTTCCCTTAATCCAGGAGGAAGACAGTCAGGATGGTAATAAAATCAGTCTGGATGATTGGAAGATCGAGCCCTGCTATGGCACTGCAGCACATCTATCTTCAACAGTGGATGATCATAGGGTCTTGCTGCTCTTGTGGCAGGGCAAGATGGAGAAGTTGAGATGTCTCCTCTCAGTCCTGAGGCATGCCTGACTCCAGTGGTGGGCAATCTCAAGAGTCTCTCCGATCCCATGGTGCGGCAGGTGGAGGAGGATGAGAGATGACCTCCTGGTCCCAATGAGAGCCCTGGTCTAGTGCAGAAGGCAGTTGAGGTGAGGTCGAGACCGAATGCCTTTCCTGCTGCTGAGGCAGAGAGGGTGGCTGGGTCTCGAGAGCTGGAGATGTAGGAGTGGGCTCTCGTACCGATATAGGCTGCTGCTTCTAGATGTCAGCACATTCCTGATCAGACAACAAAGGTGGTCAAGGGCACCAATGACGTGTGATGGTGCTTGAACTTCTTCTTCCTCTTAGGTGCTGCAGAAGGGTTTGAGAAAGGTGGCATTTCTTAGAGATCCTGTCTGGTGTGTCATCTCCAGACAAAGGTTACTGATTTGGAGGAGGAGTCAGAGACACTCCTCCAGGGCATCCCACAGAGGTCACAGCAGGGTTGGTGATAGACATCCACGGCTTCGAAACTGATGTCGACTTAGGTCCTGATGATGGCAATGACACCGGTACCAAGGTCAGTATTGACGCTGATGGCTGATGATTAGAGGAAGTCAAGGCCAACACAGTATAGAGGGCTGCGTTGGTGGAAGCCTGTTCTTTAACGCAGAGGGTCTGTTCCCAACAATAAGATTTAAGGTGAGAGGCCCTGTTCTTAAGAGTCTGGGAAGTAAATTCCTGACAAATAGGGCACACTCTAATGTTGTGTCTCTCCCCTCAACAGAAGAGATACTCAGAGTGGGCATCGGTGAGGGCGACCTTGCGTCGGCAAGATGTGCGGAGAAAAGTAGATATAGAGAAGGGAGGGGAGAAATCTTTTTTTTTTAAACAAGGAAAGAAAAGAAAGAGAAGAAATACAGTGAAAATATAGAAAAGTGTAAGAACAGGAGAGAAAGTGAAGGAAAAGAGAATCTAAATGCTTCTTGGCCCGAAACACCAACAGCTGCTAACCATTCAGCAGACAAGAAGAAACTGAGGGAAATCAGCTTGGCGGGTCTGAGCACGGTCAGTACGTGCTAGTGAAGGAGTGAGTTTTCACCAAGCTATTCAGATTTAGAAATGTCTGATGGCAGCTTCTGCACAAGTGCGAAAACCCATTGTGTGATGGACAGAGACGATGAAGTAGTAGTAATTGGATCCAGAAAGATGCAAATCATGAGCCTTGACCCAATTTTTCAAAGGAATGCTTCAAAGATTGACAACTTTTTTCAGATCTTTACAGTGGTCAGTTAGTACTGATGTGTGAAAGCAATAAATCTCCTTACCAAAAATCAGTTTCCCAGTGTTCAAAATCCTCTCTGAGATGCCTTTTGTTATATGTGCACTAGCAAGGACTCTTGTGTTAATATATGTAGTGTGCCAAAAAGCCATTGTCTTTGTTCATACCTCTACTAATGGACTGGAATTTGTGAATATAATTCAATTCAGCAATTTAGGGTAGGGGTCATAATCTGCATCTTTCTCAGTCCTATAACACTATGTAGTACTGCATCCAAAGAAGTAGGTTTATATCCATAAATGCTCATGCAAAAATTAACACCAGTTACTAGCAGTCTTAAGGGTGCTGCCAAATTTCTCTCCCCCTCTTCCTTCCTCCTTTCTATGCTGCAAAAGTCTAACATGGCTACTTCTTCACAAATACCTCAAAAATTATAATGATGGAAGCAACCAAAGCTAGGACAATGAACATATGATCTATCTTCCACAAGAAGTTCTGGTCACTGGAACTACAAAGACACTCATACTACTACACTTCAGTATGTTTGCCCAGGGAAATCTGTGTTCTGTGTTTTAGAACAAGGAGAGATTCAACAATTCTGAATTAGGATAAAATTTCTGCTGTAAATAAAGTTCCTTTACAAGGAAATTTACAAAATCTTTTGTGAAGTCGGAAAACATAGCCCTTTATTAAATACGAGATTTTAAAGAGAGGATTCTGTTTGACCGAAAAAAGTGAACTCACTCTTTTCTTTTTCCACTTCCATAACCTGCTTTTTCCATTCATCAAATGTGGGAATATCTCCTGGGTCCTTCGGAGTTATTACAGAAGTTGGATCAATTTCTCTTGCTTTTCTCTGCATGGGCAGCAAAATAATATCAGGGTTTGAACTACTGACAAAGTTGAGATTATATATATATGCAATATAGCAGCAAAATTATATAAGGCTTATAATGAGCTGAATATTAAAAAACAGATACAGCCTATTACCAGCACACCTACTGGTAGGTTGAGATGTCTCATGTACTGCAATATTTTATTAAAAAGCCGCAAACACAGCTTACAATGTGAACAGTTATTTGAAAATAGTTATTACTTCTGTTAGAAGAGATTCAATAACTGCCTGTGTGAGGACATAGTCTTGAGATAGAACATTAAGTAGTGTCATTCTCACTAACATGAGAGCATGATAAAATCACAGACATCAAAATGGGACAATGTAGTAAAGCATGCTGAAAGTGAGAAACAACCCCTTTATCTTATTTGCGATGTTTTTATTTGCTATAAAGTTTCTAAAGGTCAAGCCATTTTCTCTATAGCTTTTTATACTAAATCATTGTAATACACTCTACAATAATCCCTTAAGACATTTTTGAAAGTTCAACTGATTAAGCATGTCTCCACCTGGGGAACTAGGACAGATGATACAGGACTGCCAGCTTCAACCTGAAGGGCTACAAATCCTCCCCCAGGCTCAATTCAAGGTGCTGGTTTTAGCTTTCGAATTCTGAGGAGTTTAAGGTCATGAATTCTCAAGAGATGCCACATCCCACACGTGCCCACCAAGATCAACATTTGGTTTTAGAGGTTTTCCTCACTGTTCCACTGTCAGGTGGAAAAAGGCTGGTAAGGAAAAAGGGGACCTTTTGCAGTCATAGAGTTTTCTTTTAGATTCTTCAGAGATTTCAGACCATTTAATGCCAAAAGGGGTTTGACATGATCTGGGAGAATGTTTCACTGGCCAGTTGGCTGATTTCCTAGTATTTCACTGCTAACTTGGTATGTTTTTATTGTTTTTAATCTGCTCATCCACAACTTTATATTGTTAGATACCTTTTCACAGAAATGTAGAAAACAAATGCAAAAGGTAAATAAAAACAACAAGTTGGTACTTTTGTGATTATTCATTCTGGGATGACAGGAGGAGCAATCCATGCACTAATGGATTTGACCCAATTATGTCAGCCAATGCGGGATCCCTCAACGTTCTTTTCAGTTCTTACTCTTCCACTCCTTCCTTATCTGGTCAGTTATATTTCCTAATCTAACCTACAGTCTCTATTTCCTGACCCTTGTTATCTCTGGTTTTGTTTTGTTTTTTGTTTTTTGCGGTGGGTGTGGATTGCTCCTCTTCTCATCTGCATTCATTTAAGTAAAAACTTCTCATTCTTGGGATGGCAAGAGGATCAACAAATGCACTAATGGGCTGGGTTGGCCTCTCAGCTCCTTTGGACTCATACTAGTGTTTGCAGCACCATTCAGCCAAATGCTACCTGTGCAGACCTTATGTTCTTGGCTCTTTCCAACAAGCTGCATTACATACATTACATGACACTGATCTGGTTGAATGAGAGCAGACATTTCTTGGTGTCTGTTTCTCTGAGTAATCATAACATAAATAAATGCATACTTTCATCCACCTTGCTATTACCGTTATACTCTCCTTCTGGTCTAACAATCTTGGATGACATGATACTAATAACCCCTCCGTCCATCTTATGGGTCTAGTTCTTTTAATGTAAACCTTCTCCGCTCTTCTAATGTCCAAGGTGTGCCACTCATGCTGCAATGCACAACTTGGTTTTAGACAGAAAGTTGGTAAATATTTTGCTCCATTTAAACTTGTTGATGACATGTATTTTGGAAGAAAAACTGGTTCCAGAATTAGAGTTAATCTGTCTTGTTCAAATTTGCAGAGGTTAGCACTCACAGATAAGTCTGCCAACTCTGATGCTCTCTGAGCAGATGTTATGGTCCAAAGGAAAGCTACTTTAAACAACATCAGCCTCAGCAATGCCTCTTTCAGTGGGTCAAAAGGGGAGATCATTAAAACATTGAGAACCAACTTAAGATCCCACAAAGGAAATCTGTGGACTTTGGGAAAAGATTTCAAAGGTGCTCCTTTCAGCTCCCCATGCAGATTCAAGATCGCTGCCAGGGCCACTCCTTGCCTTTTCAGAGTGTTTGGTCCTTTATGCATGCTTCTTACAGGAACAGTAGAATATGAGGCACCTTCACTCCATTTACCAGTATTACATTTGTTCTGCACCATTTCAAACAAGCCTTTTAATGTTCTATTTTTTAATACACATATACATACATATATATACATACATACATACATACATACATACATACATATATATATATATATATATTCCGAGCAGATTCCCTGCTATATGCTAAAATGACATCCACCCTACTCTTAAAAGCTTCCATTCAACCTCCATGCAGTCAGATGCAACCAGCCTGGATATGGATGACCCACTGGACCCTGGCTGAGTGAATCCCCGTGTACTGGCAAATGCAGTGGTGCCCTTGTGCCGTTTACATTAATAATGGAAACCATGCCTGCCTTGACCAATATGGTGTAACCAGTAACAGAAAGGTCTTCTCCTGCTCTATTTTGAAAGTGCCCTCTGTCCTATTTGAATCAGAGGGAAAGCATAATGTACCCCCTCTGACCATACAACTGTCAATGTGTCTTGTGCCTCGGCATTTCTGTCTCCATCTATCAAATAGAACCTCTTTAATTTGGTGTTTGTGCCAGACACGAATAAATCTATTTCCAAAGATTCACATCAGTCTCCTAACTGGACAAATACTTTCATGTTGAGAGTCCACTCCCCTGGATGTAACCAATTCCTGCTGAGGTAGTCTGCCTGCATGTTCAGGACCCCCTTCAAATATACTGCCATGTAAGTTCTTCTTGGCCCATATGAATAGCCTGCTCAACTGTGCAAGCAAAGGAACAGAATGTGAACCCTTTTGTTTGCAAACATATGCCTTTACTGTTATATTATCTGCGCACACTAATACTTGTTAGTTTTCAACAATCTCAACAAATCTGAGCAATGCAAGTCCCACTGCTTTCATTTCCAAGTAGTTTATATTGAACTTCTTGTCTGCCAGACTCCAGAGACCCTGTGTTGAGTATCCCTAGCAGTGTGCCTTTCATCCTTACAGACCTGCATCTATTGTGACTTGAATTCTGCCCAGCACTATCACTAATTGAACTCTGGTTACTTCTTGTTTAATTGCGCTATTCTCTCCTGGGAAAGAAAAAGTCTTCCCACTGAGGTATCTATTGTTACCCCTTATTGAGTTAACATAGTCGTCAGGCTGCTGCAACACAAGAACAGCTGGAGTGACCCACCTGGCTCAGCCATGACCTAAATCAAGCAGTGAGAATACAAGTTACTGAAAAGAGAGAGTTGATAGCTTCTTTGAAATGTCACAGGTTTTGTCATCTACTGAAAAATATAAAACATTCACTATAACAATTCATGTTGATTAGGATGTTTTGAGTTATACCACATACCTCCCCTCTTAGGTTACCCGAAGCATTAAGTGCTGATTTGGAATCCGTCTTTTGCTCAGTTGCAGCAATTTGGGAGTCAAATTCTGATTTAGTCGTCTTTCCCTTTCTGTGTGAAGAGGTATTTTCTATGTGTTGACCTACAAGGCTAAAAGTATGTCAACATTAGAAACTCATCCAGAAATAGCTTTAAATTTCAGGTTGCAAGTGGCCAGGTAGATTCCTGAAATGGTAAGCACAAAAGTATCTCCAACCTAAAAGAGAAAAAACCCCCAATAACACTAAACTTATTCCAATACTCACCTATTTGGTGAAATAACAAGAGAGGAATCCTCACTCTTAGGATCTACTTCAAGTGCCCCACCAATATCGCAATCGGATTCTGACTGTTCAGCTTCAGCAGAAGTGACTACAGGGATGTCAGCACTGGAATTTTCTATCACACTGAAAGGGAAAGAAAGATGAATATGGGCTTTGCATCATTGTATTAGTGAAAACTCTGATAGTCAAAGAGCTGCATCAAATAGCAAACCAAAATGAGGATGGAACTTTACAAGATTTCACAGTAATTGTTGAGATTTAAACATGTGTCTTGTTTGAGCATTCTTATTCAAATGCAGGTTCTGAATGAGACCTTAATAATGTCAACTAAAATATATACAAGTTATAATCTCCCAAAATTGAGTGTTTTAGTATGGCAGGTGGAAGGGAGCAGTTACATGGATTACTGTAGATTAACCCAATATTCAGTTCTCCCTAGATGGATCAGTTCTCTCACAAACTCCATTTCATGATTTGCTTCTAAAACAATCTAAGTAGCAGATAGCTGGTTATCCTTTTGTGTGCCCTAATTATTATTTTGTACTTTACCAAGCTTCTATGTCAGTTGTCCAGCCATATTCCTGTTCTGATAATAAATGGCACACTGCGAAACAGAAAGTTGGAGAATCTACCTCTCCCACTTACATCCTTTGTCAGCCTTCCCCATCCTAGCACCCTCCAAGTATCTTGGATTGAAGCTCCCATAACATTAGCCAGCAAAACAGTGTTGGTTGAGGATGACGGCATCTTTGTCCCACAGATGTGGAAGGCACCTGATTTGCTAAGCTTATCCTAAGCCATGCCTTAGGTAAAGCTATGGTAAAAAGCAAACATCTTGGCCTAAGGTCCATCTTAGCTCTCGGCTCTTCTCTCCATAATAATCTACCCAGGAGCAGACCTGATATCTGGTAACATTATTTTTCCATGAGGGACTCTAGATCTAAGAAAGGAAACACTGAAAAATTAATTTAAAATGGTTCTTAATGAATTGTTTAACAACTTTCATTATTTTTATTTATGTTATTTTAAAGCACTGATTACAGTCTATCTGTATTTATTGTAAACCATTTTGAGATAATGAAAAAAAAATTAAAAATATTACTAGTTTTTTTCTAATTAAATCAGAACTGAAAACAAAAAAAACTCTGCAGAACTCAGAAAATAGCCTGAACTGATGCCAAAGAGCAGTGAGTACATATCTCTCTTGGCTAGGGAGATGCAAAACAGGAAGAGAAAAATAATTTTCAATATCTTTTGCGGGGGGGTAATTTGATCACTATGAGTGATTTCATCATTTGGCTGAAGTATCATTAATGTACTGTGGCAATCAACCCACTAAGCAAAAACACAAATGAGCAGACTAGACTTGCACACATGGATCTTAAAAGAGTAACATTAACACAGTTCTCTAAAAGACAAATAACATCCTTGCCTACTCATGTGCCCATCATCTAAGAAGAATGCAAGACCAGAAAAGTTGCACATGCACCTTACTTACATCATCTGGGATTGTTAAGCTTCCATTTGTTACCAAAAGTGATAATTCCTTGTACTACAGCATTTTCCTGATTACCACAGCTGACAAGAATTTCCTGCAGAAAAGTAAGCAGACGAACAGAGAGCTCCAAGTGACTCTCTCCCTTCTCTGTGCTCAATACATAAACCAATTAGAGGAGGAAAGCCCCCTCCTCTGTAAATAGGTTGCTAGAGAAGAGGCAGAGTTTTACACTCAGCCCCTGCCAGCTCCCAGCAAATCACCAAAATATTTTACTAGCCACTAATTTATGGGCTATTTAAGAGTTCTCCTAACTGTGAAAATCACTAATGCTAGACAGTCTACCCATTAATGATACCTAATAGTTTAGCTGCCATTCCTTTAAAAATAGCAAGGGGTTAGGAAACAAGAAGGAGAAGATGAGTACTTTCTACAGACTTAGAGCACAAATAGTAAATCCTCCAAGAATGACAAACAGCAGATATTTTCATAGTGGTTGTTGTGAGTACTATTTTAATGCTGGGTGGTCATGAAAGCACTGTGGAAACCAGAGACTAAAGCTTGGCACTGTGGTAGAGGTGCTGGTTACTGCTTTGGCCTGCATCTCTCTGTTCAGACTCTCTTTCATGTGAAAATTAATTTTCAGAATCTATCTTGTAATTAGAAAAACACACACTTTAGACTCCAGTCAGTATACCCGCTTTCAGTCTTGAAGATATTCAGTCTTCAAGATATTCAGGGTGCAATGGAAGTTTTTAAAATAGCTTTATTAACATGTATTTAGTATATAAAACAACATATGGGAGACTACAAAGACAAACAGAAAATAAACAGAGTACTCTAACATCTTACTGAAATAGAAATTAAACTAAGCCACAACTAAACTTAAAAAGGACTAAAAAATACATATAAATGATTTCTAACTCACCAACTTTTGGTTCTAAGATAATCCACAAGATACACTTCTAGTGTTGTTTATCATTATCGTATCAATGCCTAGCATTTAAATAATTGACTTTTCCCCAACAGCCTCTCAGATACAAAAGCAATTTATCCCAATCATTTTTAAATTTAACCAAAAATCCTTCCTTAACTGAAACATTTAATTTATCCATCTCTGCCAAATCCACCATCTTCAACAGCCAATCTTCATGCGAAGGAATAGACACAGTTTTCCATTTCTGTACATAGAGCACTCCTGCTACTGTGGTCATGTAGTAAAAGATTCTTTCCAACATATCAGTCTGTTCATCAGTCAGAGCCAATAAAAAAAGTTCAGATTTGAGCTGACTCTTTACCTTTAAAATGTCTTCCATCATTCTATGTATCATCAGCCAGAACTTCTTGCCTTTCTTACAGGTCCATTATATGTAGTAAAAAGTTCCTTCTTTTTGATCACATTTCCAACAATCATTGAAGAACTTTTATACATTTAAGACAACCTCTCTGGTGTTAAATACTACCTATACATCATCTTATAAAAATTTTCTCTAAGATCATAACTCAAAGTATATTTCAGATCTTTTACCCACATCCTTCCCCATCATTCCATCTGGGTATGATGCTCCACATTTTGTGCCCATTTAATCATACAAGCTTTCACTTGTTCATATTCTGTTTCAATTTTGAAAAATAACTTACATATTTTGGCAATTAAATGTTCCTCATTAGCACACAATTGTTCTTCAAACTCATATTTAGACATTTCAAGAGGGTATAAATTCTTATCCATTTTAAATTGCTCAATCAACTGTCTGTATGAAAACAAATACACATTATAACCTTCCTCAACGAGTTCCTCATTAGACTTCATTTTAAAATTGACCACTTTCCGTAAAGTTATACCCACAATTCATTCTTTTCAATGTTTCTTTCATGAAGTTCCACCTCACCTGGTCAAATCCCTCTTCCACATCTAAGAAAAATATGGCTGCTTTTCTTTCATTATGTTTTTCAAGATATTCTATTAAAGGTATTAATGTTCTTGTATTCTGCTACAGTTGGTGTCTAGGTAGAAAGCTATTTTGATCTAGATGAATTAACCCTTGCAGTACCTTTTAAATCTTTCAGTGAGAAAACTTGTAAATATTTTGTAAACCGTGTTTAACAAAGGGATAGGTCTATAATTTTCTGGAAGTGTTGGATCCTTGCCTTCTTTTGCAATTAGGGTAAAATTAGCATTTGCCCATGTATTTGGTAAACCATCAGATATAGTCAAACTCATCGTCTTCTGAAGAGGTACTACAATTTCATCTCCAAAGTTTTGTAAAATGATGCAGTGTAAACATCTAGGCCAGGATGGACAGGGTGCTTACTTGTAACTGGAGTTCTTCAAAGGATTATCTGTGAACTCACACAAATGGGGGTTGTCTGCACTTGCACAGTACTGCCTTTGGAACTTTCTAGAGCTCTAGCCCTAGCATTTTGGTGGGAACTCTACCCCCTTCCCCTCAGGCTATATAAGGTCACCTGCTGCCACTGTCGCTAGTTCCTTGACCACCACATCAGCCCTGGAACATGGGACACAGCAGGACACAAATTGGGGAGGGAGGGCTAGGTTATGTGAGTTCACAGATGAGCACTCAAAGAACTCCTAGGTAAGCAACTTTTCCTTCTTCTCTGTCGTCTCTATGACTCACACAAATGGAAGACTAGCAAGCTACTATTAAGGAAGGTAGGAGTGTCATGCGAAACTCACAGCATAAAGATCAATCAACAAATAAAGACTGTAAGTGCATAAGCATACAACAAAATGCTAGGCAAGAATGACATAAACCACAAACAAGGTTTATTAGAACAACAGGCAGAGATCAGAATGCAAGAAGGTACCTAAGTACCCTGAACACATCAACAACAAAGTGTGAATCACTGAACAGTTGAGTACAACACAGTCCTCCCAAAATTGGCATCATTAGAAGCCTTTTAGTCCACCCTATAATGGAAAAACATTGTGGGCTGGGACCACATGGCAGCCCTACAAATCTCATGCTGAGGGACTCCCTTCAAAAAGGCAGCAGATGCAGATAAGGTGGTATGGCTTCTTAACTGAGCTGGAGGGTCTCTCCCAGTCAGCTCATAGAAGAATCTAATGGTGGAAGCCACTCACTTGGAAACTGGGATGAAACTGGGAGTCCTTTTTTGTTTGAAGAGCACCACAGAAAAAATAACTGTGACTCTCTGTATTCAGTCGTGTGCTGTACATAGAAGGCGAGGGCATGCCTAATGTCCAAAGCATGTAAACTTCATTCTAAATCTGTTGTAGGGCTCTGGGAGAAAGCAGGAAGATTAATGTCTAATTGAGGTGAAACGCCGACACCACCTTGGGAAAGAAGGTAATGTTTGCCCTAAGGACAACCTTTTCCCTATGAAAGCAAAGATATGGGCAGTTGACTTGTAAGGCACAAAGCTCACTTGCTCTCCTAGCTGAAGTGATGGCAACTAAAAAGCCCATCTTCCAAGAGAGAAGTCTCAGGTCACACATGGCTCAAAAGGTCTTTTGGAAAGCTGTGAAAAAACAAGAGGTAAGCACCAACCTAGGGTTGGTGGTAGGACTGGAGAGTATAAATGTTTATATTCCTTTAGGTAACTTTGAACCAGTGGGGTGGAAAAACAGGAAGATTGCTGACAGGTAACAGCAGATTGAGGCCAATGAGAGCCTCTTATTGGCCAAGGAAGAGAGAAACTCAAGCAAGTAACAGTATAGAATGTGTTGATATCGAGCCCACAAGGCTGGAGAAATTCAGTGATGGTGGTAAAGGAAGTCATCGCAACAGGTTCCAAGCTGTTAGCTTGAATTGGAAATGTCTGGATGATGGATGATGAGACAAGGACAGTTGCGAAGAACATTGAGAGACGTATGGACTCTACTTCCAGGGAACTTTAATCAGGTTCTACAGGTGCCTGGACTGGGAACTATGGATCACAAGCGTGGCTCTGAGCCTCCTGTGCCCAGGAAGCAATTCTTGCTGGCTTCTAAATCTTAAACCGACACCAGTCACATCAAGTATAATGCCCCCTTGTCAAGATTCGCTAAGGAGCACTGCCACATGATATCATATCCAACCCAGAAGTCAAGATGGAATGTTTGACACCCAGTTTTTTAAATAGGTGTTTCAGAGGGGTGCAGGAAAAGATGGAAGATAACCTCAGTAACTATAGAAAGGAACTGCCAAAAAACTACTTTCTTCTCCTCTCCCTTCCTCTCTCCAGCAGCCCTATGAAAACACATTTAAATGGTTGGGGTTCTCTCTTAAATGCTGTAACTTTGGTGGAAGGAACAAGGAGACCCCTGAAAACAGACAGAATGGTTAATCTATTCCCACTCTTTATAGCTTACATCTTTTTAGTTTTGTAAACCTAAATATTGTTAATTCTGTGGCAGCTAACAGAAAATTATCCTGCTGGGCTGAATTTATACTTTCGTCCTTCAAAGCAGAATACTTTTTCCCTAACAGAGTACTGCAGCTCCAGCTGAAAGTCTTCAAATAACAAGCTGGAGATAAGAATTGGTTACTCCCATACCACTGGACTCAGCCTTCATTTATGGCCCCACTTGCCATTAATTAATCACAGAAACAAGAGAACACACAGCTCAGTACGGCCCCTCCATTTCTGAAACAGATCTATTCCTGAGCATTACTTCTTTTTTAAAAAAAATTAGGTGCTAGAAACAGAAAAAACATGGAAAGAATAGGGATAGATTTCTGGTAAAAAAAAAAAAAAGAGCAGTTCAACATGTTTCAATATGTTGAACTTCTTGTCTGCCATAGTTAGTTTTCCCTCCAAAACTGACAACATGCACACATGAAATACAACAACCAGGTAAGGGAAGCAGCGCATAAGGTTAAAATCTGCTTCCTCCTCCTCCTCCTTCTAGAGACCATTAGATTCCTTTTTCCAAAATGCATCCAGGAACAACTTTTCTCATGATCTCCATTGTGGTGCCTGAACAACTTCTTCTATTTATTATTATTTCATATAATGCCATCATTGTATGTGGCACTTTACAAGTAAAAACAACAAAACAGTTCCCTGACCTCAGGCTTACAATCTAATTGAGACACGACACAAAAGGAAAAAGGGAAGGCAGTGGACGAGAGAATCAAATCCAGCAGATACTCTCTCTTTTTCTCTCCCTCCTAGGCCATAGCAGTAGTAGCTGGGATGGAGGGAGGGTATTTCATCTGCTTCTGGATCTAGATATCATGGAGCTCTGCCTGCTTCGTGGAGTGTAAAATGGATTGGTAAAAATGAGTTTCTACATCAGAAGATTTATTAACTAAGGTACGCCTGCACGATAAAATGGACAAGACATAAAATGGGCAAAACTGGCTACATTTCAACCCATACTGAGAACAGATGAAACAAAATGTTTTTAATGTATTAATGATATATAAAAGCATAAAATAGCTTACCTAGGCTGAGAAACTGTTGTGATTGCTGAGGCAGGTAAGCTGAAAGTACTTTCAGGGATACCCACTATACTAAAAGAAGCTTCACCGAAATCTGCTGAAGACTGTCCCTCAGCTTCTTCTGTCTTTAACTTCCCCATATCCATAACCTGTTAAAAAGTCATTGAAAACAGTAGAATCAGTTCTGGCACTGGCAAATTTTGCAGAACTTCCTTTTGATAACTTAAAGCACAACACTGAATGAGAAGCTGGCACTTACATGATTGTTCATTCCGGAGTAACAGTAAGAGCAATCCACAAACTAATGCGTTTGATCACCTTACACCAGCTGATGCAGGAGCCATCAACATTCTCTTCTGCTTTTTTACTCCCTTAGATTCCCTCCCTATCCGGCCAGTTATATTCCCTAGCACAACCTACACTTCCACTATTGCAACTATCTTTAAACCTTTTTTGGGGGGTGGGGGTGGTAGTGGGTGTAGATTGCTCCTGCTGTCATCCCAGAATGAACATTCACGTAAGTACCAACTTCTCATTCTCATGATGGCAGGAGAAACAATCCACGAATGAATGGGATCTTTCCTAAACCCTGTTCAAATGCTGTCTGTGCTGCATTTACTTGTCTATTTTTTTAATGTCTAATAAATGTCGTTGACTCTTTCCATCTCGCTGTCTTACATATCTCTTCCAGTAAAGATGTCACTGAATATGCTACACTAGTTGCCACTGACCTGGTAGAATGGGGCCAGACATTTCTTGGTGTTGGTTTCTTCAAGCAATCTTAACATAAATAAAAGCAAGCCCTGATCACTGTTTTACTAGACTTCTGGCCTGATGTTTTTAGATGATATGATACTAACAACACTTCAGTCCATCTTACACACTTAGTTCTTTTAACAAATATCTTCACAGCTCTTCTCACATCCAAAGTGTACCATTTACACTGTAATGCATGAGTTGGTGTTGGACAGAAAGTAGGCAAATATATTGCTCTATTCACAGTTAAGGGGATAAACATTTTGGCAGAAATGTCAGGTACATAAACCACACGAGTCTGTCCTGTTTCAATTTACACAGATTAGCACCTACAGACAACGCTGCTAACTCTGAAACTCTCCAAGCAGAAGTTATGACTAGAAGGAAAGCCACTTTAAAGTGACATCAGTCTCAGCAATGCCTCCTTTAATAGATCAAACAGGGAAGTAATCAAAGCATTGAGAACCAAATTAAAGTCTCAGGAAGGAAACCTGTGAACTGTAGGAAATGACTTCAAAGTTGCTCCTTTCAGGAATCTTTTAATAACAAGACTGCTGATAAGGTCACTATTTGCCTTTTAAAGAGTGTTAGCTCTTAGCCCCTTACTGGTGCCCTCTCACAGGAACCGCAGAACCTGGGGTACTTTCACTTCATTCACTGATATTTAATTTGTTCTGCACAATTTCAGAAATGCTTTCCACGTTCTATTACATATTTTCCAAGCTGACTCTCTCCTAGATGCCAAAATGGTTTCTATCAGCTGTGTGATATAACCTTGATCTCTCAGATACTTCTGTTCAATCTCCACACATTCAGATGCAACCATTCTGGGTCTGAATGCCAAACTGGACCCTAGCTGAGTAAAACCCTGCATACTGGTGAATGTAATGATGGCCCTTGTGCCTTTTCTATTAATTACAAAAACCACTGGCCTCCTTGGACAATATGGCACAACCAGCAACACAGTGGGTTTCTACTGTTGTATCTTGAGAAGTACCTTCTGTACAATTCCAAACTGAAGGTAAGCACCACCCATAGCCATGGGACTGATAATGCATCCTGTGCCTCTGCATTTATGTCTCCATCTATTGACCAGAAACCGTTTAACTTAGCATTCTCATCAGACACAAATAAATCTATTTACAAGGGTTCATACCAGTCCTCCAATTGGGCGAACACTTCTTTGTTGCGCAATCACTCTCCCAGAAGTATCCAACTTCTACTGAAGTAGTCTGCCTGCACGTTTAAGGCTTCCTACAACTACACTGCCATGATTGACCACACGTTTTTCTTGGTCCATCTGAATAGTTTCATCAATTCTGCCCCTAGAGGAACTGAATGCAGACTTTCCTGCTTGCAAACTACCGGTAATGCTTTTAATGTCATTTTGTCTGTGCAGACTAGCAACATGCTGGTCCTTCAAAAACTGCAAACCTGAGCAGTGCAAGACATACTGCTTTCATTTCCAAGTAATTTATGTTGAGTTTCTTCTCTGCCATAGTTCAGAGGCCCTGTATTGAGTATCCCTTGTAGCATGCCCCCCATCCAGCCACTCACATCGGTCATGACTTGAATTTTGCTCAACATCTTCAGTGGAACAATGTTATGCTCTTTCATCCACCAACTGAAGTCGATTCTCACTTGCCGTGCTACTACAACTTGATAATGCAACTTTGTTCCTGTAGCCAACTGATGAGGCAGCAGTAGTCTTTGAAGAGGTCTGGAATGAAATCTGCCCCAGTGGACTAACTGAATCATTGATATGAGAATGCCCATCAGTTTGGCCAATTGCATTACATCTACTGACTTCAAGGCTCAAATTTTGGTCATGACTTGCTTTTTATTATTTTCTCCTGGGAAAGGTAAAGTCTCACCACTGAGGTATCCATTGTTGCTCCCAAGTGAGTTAATGGAGTTGTCAGTTTCAAATGACTTTTTTTTATAATTTAGAAGAACTACGTAGGTCTCTAATGTCTGAATAGTCAGACACATATCTTTCTGTAATTTGTCTATGGTCCTGGCCTGTACCAGAATGTCATCAAGATAAAGGATACAATTGCACACTTCTCACTTTGAGGTATGCTTACCAATGAAATCAGCACCTAATCAGCACCATAAAAACTCTCAGAGCCGATGACAGTCCAAAAGTAACACCCTGAACTGGAAGCATTGACCTTGATAGTGAAATCTCAAATGTTTCCTGTCTTCCAGAACCATTGGAACATAATAATATGCCTCCTTGAAGCCTACAGATATCATGAAATTCCCTGCAGACAAATTGTCCCTTATTGTCTTGAAGTGTTTCCATTTTGAATTTCTGCAATGTCACAAATCTGTTGAGGTATCTCAAATTCAGAACCAGTCTGTATTTCTTGTTGTTCTTGGGAACCATAAAACAGATGGAAGACTCCAGAGAACGTGTTCCTGAGGCACCTCCTCTACAGCTCCAATACACATTAAATGGTGAACTTCCTGCCAAACAATCTAACGCTTGGCCCTGTCTTCGAACACCAGCGATGGTAGAAATCTTCTCCTCAGCTTTCTGTGGAAACGAATCTTGTAATCTTTAGACACCACATTCAGTACCCACAGATTTGTTTAAATTTACATCCACCTTTCCCTGAAGAGTAGAAGTCTTCCCCATACCAGTGCCTCCTGCCTGTCAATACTCAGATTTACTCTGCTTAGGACAGATGTACCCCACTTCCCTGTCCCTGTTGGGTGAACTGATTTTGCCTATGGAATTGGGTCTTTGTCTTCCCCATTGAAATCTGTTGTCACAGTTTTCAAATTGTGTTCCTCCATTCCTTCCTCCATGAAAGGAATAGTTCATGCTTCTAAAGGTTCTCTTATGCATCCTCTTCACCTGCAAAGTGGATATAACCTGCTTCTTTTCCTTAGTCTCTACCAATACCTTCACTAATACCTGACTACCCAACAACTCTCCTTTAAATGGGATAAATGCCAAACTGTTACGAGATTTTTGGTCTGCCTCCCAATGCCTCAGCCACAGCAATCTTCTTGCTATGGCTATTGCATTCATATTCATAGCTCCTAATGCAGTGGCATCATGGCCCGCATCAATCACATTCTTCAGGACTTTCTGGATCCTGCCTACTGCTTTCTGCAAAGCTTGCATATTCAAGTCCTGTGCATCCAATATATCTTGCGCACAAAATACTGCAGCTCTAGCAAACATTGATCTTTCCACCGGTGCTCTTATACTTAATTCTGCTGTTTCATGTGCTTTCTTCATAGCTGTCTCAGCTCTCCTCTCATCTACCTCCTTAAGCTGCATATCCCTTTCCCTCTGAACAATCACCCCTAATCCAAGATGCACAATTGAGGCATCCACCACGGATACTTTCAAATACTCAACATCTTTCTTATGGAATGAACACAACTTCTGGCTATAACCAAACAACCTCTTAGCATTTATATTGAGTTTACCACTCAACTACAATGAGGTCCTCGAACAACTCTGGCATTGGCATTTCAACACCTTAAGTTTCCTTTTTCCTAATTACTGATGCCACCTTACTCTCCTTACCCTTATTGTTTTCCTCAGCACACACAGGATTGGTGCTGTCTAATCCTAACATCTGTACAGCTCTTTTTAATAGACTACAGAAATCTTCTCCCTCAAATAGCCTATCTGTCTTCCTCTGAAGCATGCCAATCACTACACTCATCTGCTTCCATCACATCATCCTGGGAATCCTCATCTTCACTCCTTTCACAATCCTTATGCAAACATCTATCTTGTGGTTACTTCATTTTCACTACCTCTTTCCTTGACATTACTCAATTATCAGCACCCTTCTGCTCACCTATAATTCCTGTACCTCATGACTTCTTTTTCCTAAACAATTCATCAACTGACTTCCTCTCTTTAGTCATTAAGCCCTCAACTAATACTTTGTCTGATTCCAATTCATTCAGTCAAAGATGCTGTTGTGAAATTCCTACAGAATTCATATTGCTATTCCTACCATTCAAATTTATCTAGCTTTGTAAAGTTAATTTGTTGGTGCTGACTCAATAAATTAGTATTTCTCCAAGAATTCATCATATTAAAGAAAGCTATTTGAGATTACCATTTATTTATGCTTAAATTCATTAATGGGTTGAACTGCAAATTCATCACAGCCTGCAAATGAGATTGAATTCTCTTCACTAACACATTTATATCAGCTTCTCTCTCATCTACTGACTGCCTTCCTGCTTCTTGATTCCTTCACCCAAGCCCACTTCCTAACTGGTAGAGAGATGAACATCTTTTGTAAATAGGCCTTAAATTCCAGCACCATCTTTACTAGACTCAGTACAGGTACATGAGGCTCCTCCAACAGCACAACGTCCTCTGCATGCCTAGCTGCTGTTGCCTGTTTGCTCTGTCTGTATGCCATGGGTCCGGAGGCATTGCCTAGCAGCAAAATAGCTCATTGCTTCAAAATGGCACCTGGAAGACATTGTTGCTGTCTTGGAACCTAGATTTTGAAGATGGCACCCAGAAACCGCTTCTGGGTTTTTCACCACCACTGCTGCTGCTTCCCTCCCCAGTTTTTCAGGGCCAGTACCTTCAAATTCCTCTGTTTTCCTTTTCTTTTTCTCCAGTTTAGCCTTATCTCTTTTACCTTCCGTTTTACCTTCCACTGCTTTCTGGTTGCTGTTTCTGCCCATCTATAAGTTTATCTCATCTGGCTCACTTTCACCAGCACTCAGGTATATTTTCCACAATTCAGACTTCCTTTCATCATCCAAGACACACTACGCAGTAGTCTTCTGGATGGTATCATGTCTTCCCTTGTCTTGCCCCCCCACCCCACCCCAACAGGCTTTTCTACTATCTGGGTTGACAATTTTTGTCTCACTTTAAATCCAACTGCTTTTAATTCTTGTCCATCATATTCCAGTCTTGCTCAGCACTCATAATTCCCTATTCCAACCTCCTAATTCCAACTAATTTATAGCTAACCTGTTTACAAAGACCAGACAGGGGTAAAATATGTGGCCAGTTAGCAGGAGAATCAAAAAATGGCCAGATAGGAAGGGAGTCCAACAGAAAAAAACAGAAGAGGACACTGACAGCTCCTGCATCGGCTGGCATGAGGGAACTGAACCCAATAGTCTGTAGATTGATCTTCCTGTCATCCTGAGAATAATTAAGCCCACAGTGAATAAATAATCATTAACCCTACACTATTTTAGGAGTGAAGCCAGCCACAGGAAGCAATTTTAGAAAACAGGATGAACAAAAACCTACCCATAAAACCTTACCATCTACATACTCTAAACAACAGTTCAATATTATTTGTATTTTTATCTGAAAGGTATAATAAGCTGCTGTTTCTTTTCTTCTCTTTTTGCTCATCCTCTGATGCAGCGGATCCATCTGTCAACAGCCAGCTTCTTGCATCAAATCTGAAGATTTTGTCCCCACAGTAAACTCCAGTATCAAAGTCCTGTTGATACCAAGTCAAGTGAGGCAGCACCCAATTACAGAACCACGATGGTCAGCTTGTTAGGCTGACTAAAGAGCAAACCATTACACATAGCCTAACTGAGGAGGCTGTGGGGGAGCAGATGGATCTACACCTGCATACCTGGCCAACAGTAATGTTTGATTGTTAATGGCTTTATGCTTATAGATATTTTGCAAGTAAACAATATACAAGGTGATGGGGGAGTGCACTGGAGGAGATATCAAGCAGAGTCATGAAGTCAGTAACTATGCAAGATGAGAATTTGAAAACTCAGCATTTGTTGCTAAAACAACTAGAAGCCATCTTCCAAAACACATCCAGGAATAACTTCTTTTCTTCATGCTGCAAGAAAAGACCTGTTGCAACATATCCTTCCTATACATTTTAACACTGGAAGAAAATATTCACCAAAATATTCACTTATTCAAGCAAGCAAGGCAACATTTGTGGCTGTCTAAAGGAGATTCTGTTGTTACAACAAAAATATTTCTTTGAAGTGCCTACTTTGCCACACATGTCTGAGGAATTATTATATTTCTCTTTTTACTAGGATTGGAGGACCTACAGATGGTACTGCATGTCCTGGTAATCTCAAAGGTGGATTTCTGCAAGGTTCTGTACAGTGAGCTACCACTGTACCAAATTCAAAAACTTCAATTAGTTCAAAATGTGGCAGCCAGACTGGCTACTGGTACATCTAGAATATTACATCAATATTAAAATCACTCTACTGATTGACAAGTACTTTCTGAGTAAATTACAAAGTCATTACCTTTAAAAGTCCTACATGGTTTGAGTCTGGGTTACTAACAGGATCACATTCTCCTTACACTCAGGTCCCCTGGGAGATGTCTATTTCAGTCAATCAAAACTAGGCTGACTGTTACCCAGAAGACTTTTTCTTTCGCCACCCCCAGACTGTGGAATGATCTGCTGCAAGAGATTTGCCAGCTTGAGACACTCTCTGGAGTTTAAATGAGCAGTGAAAACTAGTCTCTTCCAGCAGGCCTATCCAGACTACTTTTATAGTTTTTAAAGTATTTTTTATGGATTTTAGTATGTATTGGTTTTATATGCTCTTTTAATTGAGTTACATGTTATTTGTTTTTGTTCCCCACTTCGATTCATTACTTATTAAAGAAATAAATGTTGCTGTTGCTGTCACTGTCATTATTCTCTGAGGAAGCATCTAGAGAGCATGGACATTTCCTATCTTGGGGAATTCACTTGGATCAAGAAACGTAAGAACAGGAAGCAAAGAAGAAAATAACATGCACACCTATGAACAAACTAATACAAAAACAGAGAGAGAAAGAGAGGCACAGAGAGACCCACAAGGGACGGAGAGAGAGGGAGAAACACACACACACAAGAATACATAGAGAAAGGCAGGGAGAAAGAGAAAGAAAGAGAAAGAAATAGGGACAAGCTGGGGTGGGGGAAAGATAGAAACAGAGAGAAAGGGCGAGTGCAGAGAACCCGAATGGTGTCTTAGTACACACAACCCTCCCCAAATAGGTCTAAAGACACCCAAGGCTCACATAAAGGAGGAGGGAGAGGGATTGATATACAGACAAAAAGACAGAGGTAAAAAAACAGAGAAATACAAAGAGAGACAACAGATAGGAACATCTGCATGTGCTTTCACAAAAATACAGTTTTCTTGTTTTTTTAGGTAAAAGTGATAGTATGTCAAGATTCAATAAAATAAGTAAGACTGAGAATAGACTTACACATACACACTATGGCAGGGATGGGCAAATTTGGAAGGCAGGTCTTAATTTTAGTTCTCTAGACCTCCTGCAGGCCACCCTCCCCCTCAATGAGCCCAAGTACCTTTGTTTTCCTCTGTAGTCCCTCTTAAAACTTGTCACTTATTGTCACTATTTTGAGAGGGAGTACAGATGAAAACAGTGACATTTGGAGATACTGGAAGGTTCTGGACAGATGTGTGGGTGTTTCCATGTGTTTTCACACATCTCGTAGATTTTCACAATGAAAATTTTAAAAGGGGCACTGGGGGACTTCAGGAGCCACAAAAATGATGTGTGGGGGCTGCATGTGATCCACACAATGCCTGCCACTATACTATGGCATGTTCCTATCAATGGTGAGCAATTCTCCTTTTCTCATTTCTTCCCTACCAGAAGCTTTTCTTCCCTCACAATATTTTGATAAAGTTGCTAGCTATACGGAACTTTATCTCCACAAAAAAGAGAAACAAAGTCTGAAATTCTCCACATACTTACGTGGGAACAAGTGAGTTAGGCAGCATTTATTTCTGCAAGTAAAAAAAGAGAGTGCACTTTCTCCTCCTATTTACTAGATGAAGTAATTGCCTCTCTGAGATTTGCCCAGCAAAGGAAAACTCTCTCTGTGAGGATGCACCAGGAAACAGGGCAGAAGAGCAAACAGAAGCGTGGCTCTAGAACTGAACAATCTATGCCACTTAATAAACCTACTGAACACTATTATATACTTCATATTCAGGCTATTATGAGGTCATTCAGGTAAGAGGCAGAAAGAGTATGTATAAGCCAGTAAAGACTGGGTCAAAAGAGAATGACTGCAGGAAAATTAACTGGCTAGATTAACTGGTACCATATTTGTTTGGCTGACTCATTCATCTGATAATATTGCAACCTTGTTTAACACTAACTATGTTTACATGGAGGCATCTGAAAATGCATGATTTAACAGTCCATACAACGCGAGCTAAAAGCTTTAAAAAAAAGCTAAGTGACAAGACTTGCCTCTTTTTGCTCTGTGCAGTCAATCGAGTTTTCTTCAGGAAAATTATTTATGATGGAATCAGTATGTTCTAAAGGCAGTGTTCCAATGGATCTGTCAGTCTCCTTCTAGTTGCAAAACACAAAAATATATTTAAATAGAGGTCCTACTTAGAAGCACCAAATTTGAAACAGAACATTTCTTAACCTAACAAATTCATATTACAAGTACATCACATTTAATGAAGCAGATGTATTCCTGGGATAATGGTTTAAAAGAAAATTTGGTACCAGAGGCAGAAAAACCATGGAAAGAATAGTAACTGGTTCCTACGCCACAAAAAAAGAAGAGCAATTCAACGTGTTTCAATATTTTTTATTCAAAACTAACAACATATTCATGTGAAATGGAACAACCAGGTCAGATATGGCATGCAAAAGAAAATGGTATTTTGAACCTTCTAGAGACCATCTGAAAGCTTGTACAAAATTCATCCAGGCACAACTTTTTTTTTCATCAGCTTCCACTCTTCTTAGCACCTTTGTTTTAGTGGCCAAACTTATAAGCTTTTCTAAAAAGCTGATGAGGCAGCCTTATCTGCTCTCTCCTTCTCTCTGTTCTGTTCTTGACGGATGCTCAGTAAGGGATTCTGGAGGCAGCTGCTATTTACCTTACCAATGCAGTTTGCTCTGGCAAACACCACTGGCTAGAATAGAATCCCACTCTTCCATATTTCAAGCTCTGTTTATCACACAGTTTACAGCAGACACACTGCCACAATCCAATACTGAAAGCCTGTACTTCTCTGTCCCTCCATCAGTTCTCTTTCAATGCTAATGCTGCCAAAAAACTCTGTCCAGCTGGACAGGAGATGAGTAAGAAAAACAGGAAAACTGGGCAGGGATAAAAAGACTTTACCACCAGAAGCTTTGTGGACTGAGACATACCTGTACAATATCATTTTTCAGTTTCAAAGATCATTTAACAAGTTAAGCAAACATTGATATCATGCAAGTTGAAAAGAAATATTTTTTAAAAAATAATTTAATGTGTGTAAGCCACATGGTGTCAGAGCCTGGCATCCCAGGTAACAGTTTAACAGTTTAAGACTCTTACATAGCAACAAGCTCACTGGTATCCCCAAGTACTCCTCCTCCTCACTACCTTTAAGTGCTTAACTCTGGAATGGGGAATTTATAATCGTCCAGGGACTGTACTGCATACTAAATATAGCAAATAGGAGTCCCAGTCCAGCAACAGATGGAAGACCACATGTTCCCTACCTAGTCCAAACTGCTGATGCAGCTTTCTAAGTTAGCCTCTGTAAAACTTTATTATCTTTTCAAATATATACTGCCTCCATTTAAATTACAAATGAAAAGATAAATTTGTTCAGTATTAACAATTTATACAATACTCTCAGATTTTTACCACTGAGGAACATTTGTACAACTTCTCAATTTCTGTTACACCATGTGATTTTCAGGGAGACTAAAAGGCAAGTACGTGGAGTGATTAGGAGTTTACTACCAGTTTTTTATGTTTCAATGACTTTTTTTAAACAACTTCTATTTTAAATATAACCTCTGAGTATACATCAGCATTTTAAAAAAATTCTGTGGCTCAAGTATCTATTTACATAATGGCCCACATTAGGACTACAGAATTTTTCCTAATTCTACAAGAAAGCCAAGTCCCTGGTCTTTAAGTACTTACCTTTTCCTGGATATTCTCATCCATGTCTGCCAAGGGAGAGTTCTCATTTGGTGAAAACACATATGCAGATGAAGGACCTTCTTTACAAGAGACATGCCAGCTGGGAAAACTGTTAAATAAAAGAGCCACACTGAATACAAATCAACTGAAAGATGTATTTACATCTTATGTGATGTTATGAGAAAGCATTTCATCAAAAGTGTCTTAAAATTACCTAATCAACTCCTGTTTTATTTTTTCTCAAAATATCTGTTTCACAATTCCATGTTACAAGCAAAACTGCTGAGTTGTCAAACATGCAGTCCAAGACTAGTCAGGAACTTGTGAGCAATCTTAAATGAACTCAAGTACTCAGGGCCAGATGAACTGCATCCTTAGGTGCTATAGAACCTACTGATTTAAGTCTCAGATCTTCCATTTTTGAAAAATGATGGAGAATAAGACTGAACAGGACTGAAAACAGAGAAATGTTTCCTATTCAGAAAAAGAAGTGAGTTGGAGAAGAAAGATCTTCAAAAAAATCGCTTGAACCAATTATAAAGCAGTGAGTCTTTAAATAACATAATAGTTTTCTAGTTGTACAAATAATGAACAAATACTATCCAGTCTTTCTAAGCATTCCCTATCCATAATTTGCTTCCTGCTGGGGGGGGAATCTTTTTTTCCCTTCCTATTATATCTTCCTACCTTTGATATACAAGCCTAAACTCATTCATATGTTCCTGGAATTACTTGTGAGTCTTCACTAATGGAATAAAATGTGGGAAACATTAATAAATTTAACAGTTTAAGGTAAATTAGCCAAATTCAATATAAATATGAACAAACTATAAACACCTGGGACTCAGGAATCTTACCAAACTTGTTGCAAGAGATCTGAATTTTTTTTAATCTCAAGGCCTTTTGTAATTTTGCAAAAGCATTGGCTGTGCAGCTTTAAGTACAAGAAGAACAACCTGGGGGATGGGGAGCAGGTGAGGAAGGTGGGGGGGAATGCAGCACAAAATAAATAGAGTAGTAGTACAGGAATATCTGGCTAAACTAGATGAATACAAGTCTCAAGGGCCAGATGAATTACATCGAAGGATATTAAAAGAACTGATAAATGTCATTTCTGAACCACTTGCAATAATCTTTCAGAACTCTTTGAGAACAGGAGAAGTTCCAGCAGACTGGAGGAGGGCAAATGTCGTCCTCATCTTCAAGAAGGGGAAAAAAGAGGACCCAAATAATTATTGCCCGGTCAGCCTGACATCAATACCAGAAAAGATCCTAGAGCAGAACATTAAAGAGTCGATTTGTAATTACTTAGAAAGCAATGCCGTAATCACTAAAAGGCAACATAGATTTCTCAGAAATAAGTCATGCCAGACTAATCTTATCTCTTTTTATGATAGGATTACAAGCTTGATAGATGAAGGGAATGCTGTAGACATAGTATATTTTGATTTCAGTAAGGCCTTTGATAAAGTTCCCACGACATTCTTGCAAAGAAGCTAGTAAAATGCGTGCTGGACAGGACTGGTGTTAGGTGGATTGGTAACTGGTTGACCGACCAAACCCAAAGGGTGCTCATCAATGTCTGCTTTTCATCCTGGTGACTAGTCATCCAAGTGACTAGTGGGGTGCCACAGGGTTCTGTCCTGGGCCCAGTACTATTCAACATCTTCATCAATGACTTGGATGAAGGAGTGGGGGGCATGCTGATCAAATTTGCAAATGACACCAAATTGGGAGGGGTTGCTAATACCCTAGAGAACAGGATCACATTTCAAAATTACCATGACAGATTGGAGAGCTGGGCCAAAACTAACAAAATGAATTTCAACAGAGAAAAATGTAAGGTCCTACACTTAGGCAGAAACATGGAATGCACAAATATAGGATGAGGGATGCATGGCTGGATAGCAATACATGTGAAAGGGATCTAGAAGTCTTGGTAGACCACAATCTGCACATGAATCAGCAGTGTGATGTGGCAGCCAAGAAAGCCAACGTGATTCTTGGTTGCATCAACAGGAATATGGTGTCTAGATTGAGGGAGGAAATGGTACCACCCTATTCTGCATTGGTTAGACCTCATTTGGAATACTGTGTCCAGTTCTGGGCACCTCAATTCAAGAAAGATATCGATAAGCTGAAACATGTCCAGAGGAGGGCAACCAAAATGGTGAAGGGTCTAGAAGCCATGCCCTATGAGGAATGGCTTAGGAAGCTGGGTATCTTTAGTCTGCAGAAGAGAAGGTTAAGACGGGACATGATAGCCATGTTTAAATATTTGAAGGGATGTCATGTCAAGGAGTGAGCGGGCATGTTTTCTACTGCTCCAGAGACTAGGACAAGGAGCAATAGATTCAAGCTGCAGGAAAGGAGATTCCACTTGAACCTCAGCAAGAACTTCCTGACGGTTAGAGCTGGTCCAGCAGTGGAGTGTGGAGTGTGGTAGAGTCTCCTTCTTTGGAGGTTTTTAAGCAGAGGCTGGATGGCCATCTGTTGGGAATGCTTTGATGAGTGTTCCTGAATTGCAGGGGGTTGGACTTGATGGCCTCTGGGGTCTCTTCCAACTCTATAATTCTATGAACGTAACTAAACTAAATCTCCATGGCATTGCACAGAAAATGAGCAGGGGCTTTTATTTGCACAGAGGAGGTAAAAGAAATCAAAGTCCCAAGTCCTACTCAACAGAATACAACCTGTACCTTCTTTCTTCTCTGGAGTAGAAGGACAAAAGAGGTTGGAGTGGAGCTGACTCAACAGGAACAGTGTCTAGCACTGACTACTTGTTCATGTATTACATGAAACTAACCTGCTTCAGGGGCAGTAGATACCCCATGCAACCTTCAACAACGAGGACTTCTATTCTGGATGAGGTATTCCTAAATTCTTTCTCACACCATTCCAGGAATAGAAGACAGAACAGAAGCACACATAGAGTACTGTTGTGCTAAGCAGAATTCTGCTTCGTACCAGACTTTTTTGCACCAGATTTTTCTTTCCCTTTTTCTATAAAGGGAGATAACCATCTGTCGTGTTGTTTGGTAATCTAAAGATAATCGCACATGAAACAGGTGCCATTTCCTGTAAATTTGCAAGCTCTCTTCCCAGACATATGGAACATACACTTGGTGGTATAACATTTATACATTCTCCTGCATGCACTTTTCACTGCCAGTAGACAAGCACTGCTTCACTACAGAAAGAGCTCACACTCAACTAGAAGCATTTTACTTAGCAAAATACTTATATTTTTTTTAAAAAAAACTCTTCGATAAGAATATTTGCTTGTCCTCTTCCACACAAGTGGGTGGGAAGTCCTCCCCTTTCCACACTATTTCTCTACAAAATTTTATACTTTTCATGAAACTATGCCAATAAGGCCTCATTAACAAGGCATTTCACCCACATCCAACTAACATTTACATTCCTAAGACTTAGACTGAATCTGGCAGGATGGCCTTTTTTGGATGTGTCTTCTGACAGTTTTGGTATTCTATCACCAACAAAGACTTGGTGAATGGTGTTACAATCAACAGCAGGGTTGGAGAAGCTTTTTTGGCCCAAGAACTCAGTTCCATTTTGGGATACTCCTGCACAGATGCAACAGGTTACAATAGCAGTACCACAGCTTCCTGGGTTCTAAAGGTGAGTTCAGTTCCGTGTAACTATGATCCTGTCTTTAAAGAGCCTCCTCTCCATAATCACTAAAAGGAGAATAGCAGCAACTTTAGGGCCACATAAGAAACACTTGTCTATGTTACTGTAACATATTGTACATGCTCCCCTTAAAGATGTTCGGTAAAGATTTTGACTGGAACAGCTTGTGGGAAACAAGAAATTAACATTAACATATGGAACTCTCTCTTCAAGGAGGTTTGCTTGGTGTTCACTCAGGTTTAAAACATTTCATTCTCCCTGCTAACAGTTTCAACTTTAAGTGGCAGAAAGATGCTATATTTTGAATATTACAACTGAGTTTTTATTCTATTTTGCTACTTTAACTGTGTTATTACTGATTGCAATCGCTTTATGTCTTACATTTTTTCTTTATCTAGTATACTCTAGAAAGTATTACACCAAGAAGATTTTTTTTATAAATGCTTTAAATGAGAAAGTAGGCAAAGGATATGGGGAAGGACATTTGATCTTTAAGATTACACATGCTAGTGTTTACTAGAATATACACAAAGAATATTGCTGGCTATTTTAAGAGAGAATTTTGTGGATGAAACATATGGACTGCACTAAATAAGAAGGCTGCAGTGGGAAAGCTAGCTCTACAATTAATGAACATTTTTACATGCCAAAATTTAGAAAGCGGATAACAATGGTATATGCCTGGATTTTCCATATACACTACACAGAGACTATCAGCAACAAGCAACTGTTGCTGCAAAGCAGAGAGAGACAGGAGATGTTATTTCGAATACTTTAGGGTGTTCCTCAGTTGTGACTCTCTGAGCAGACCACAGACAATTCCAGTACAAGACAAAGCTTCCAAAACTGTAACACATGAAACAAATCAGGTTTCCCCCACTTATCTGACAGGTTAGGGACCAGAAAATGGAACTGACTGAAAAGCGGAACCTGTGTACTGTACTGCAGGGAGCACGAAAGACTTACAGACTGACTGCATGCTTACTTCTTGCAAAATCTCTCTGCTAGCTCAGTGCCTTCCCTCCAGCTTGCTTTGCAGGTAGCATACGTGTGCAAGCACCTCCACGCAAGCCTCTGTAGGCAAAAAGAACTGATGTCCTTTATTTGGAAGTGACTTGTCAGACACTGGAGCACTGAAAGGTGGGGGCTTCTTGTACTTAATAATATGCATCCTACACATGATGATAACATAATGAAACATTTAACAGATCATGAGAGAGATTTCATAATTCAAAGATCAATTATCTTGGTGAAGAAAGGTCTGAGATCTGTCAACTTCCTTCTACTAAATTCATAACCACAGGTATTAACTAGCAACCATTTCTATTTGTCCACCTGATATTCTGAAGATGCATAGAGATGTGAAAATTTCCAGGCCTGCTCCCCGCACTTGGAACCTAGGTAGATTAAGGATCATTCTCTCCCACCAATTTGCCCAACCACTGAAGCCCTTTAATAAACCTCTTATGCTCAAGGCTATTTATTAATTTTATTGTTGTTGTGTGCCTTCAAGTCATTTCTGACTTATGGTGACCCTAATGCGAACCTATCTTGAGGTTCTCTGGTGCTTAGTGTGTGACAGACCCAAAGCACCAAGTGGGATTCCATGGCCAAGTAGGGAATCAAATCCTGGTCTCCTGAGTTGTAGTCTAATGCTGAAACCACTATACCACTGACTCTCAACTACTCCTCATTAAAAAGTGTCACCAATTGGGATGCTTGGGAAATTTAATTTTCCTAGATTTCTATACAGAACTATCCAGTCTGCTCTTCTGACAAAAACAAAACAAAATAAACCATCACATTAAAACTTAGAATTCATTCAGTACTAGGTTTTTCTACATTTCTCTGAACACTGATGCAATTTTCAGCAGTTTTAAATATAGCAAAATAAGCATTTACAGAGTTTTTGAGCATTTGAAAAAATAGTGAAATTATATATAAAAACTGAAAATATGATAGTTTCACCAAACCCTACTTACAACTTGTGTGACTGATGACAGAGCAAACAAAGAACACATACTGTACACATGCACAGACTTTAAAAGTTTCAGTCAAGTTTCTAATGCTTTAGGGTCTGAAATGCAGAGGTGCTACTTTGAGAAACTTCTTCAGTTTCTGAATCTCTAAGCGCGCATTAAATTGGTTTTGAGTTTTATTTCACTGTGTAGGACAGTTTCCCATAACATTTAGAAGATCTATGTCAAAGACCCAAAGAGCTCTTTATAAAATAGTGCCATGCACTCTGGAGTCAGACTAACTGCCACTTGTATTGATATCACATTGCCTTTCAAAACTCTTGAGGTGCTTTTACATTTTGCTATATTTTCTTCAGTGCTGCATTTCCTTGTATGTTTGAGCAATGGGAGGGGGAGCCAGGCTGGTGCATGGGAACCAAGGTCATTTTAATGGATTGGTATGAGAATGGAATGAGAATGGAATGTGGGAAATGTGGGAAAGACTTGGGAGGGGTAAGGGGTGTTCTAAAAAGCAAAACTCGCTTTGTATCCTCAATTCTGACAAGAAGTGTGTCTGTGTGCTGAACTTAATCTTTAACGAAAGCTTTCTGGATCTATCCATGAAGACTGCTTATTGAGTTAGCATAACACAGACATTGCACATTGCAAAAACTGCATGGAGGACTTTTCCTGAGTCAGCATGCCTCTGGAGAAAGATTCTTTTACTTCAGATCATCTGTCCAATGAGGCTGAACTTGTGGTCAAGTTCAAAGAAGGGAGGTGGTAGGAGAAATGGGGAAAGTGCAGAGTATTCTCTCAGTCGAGGTTCTTATGCCCACTACCCAGTAGCAGTAGGCAATGGACACTGATGACTGTGAATGAGTGCAACACTTGGACAGATGGGACACAAGACCCAGAGGAGTGTCTGGTGACTTCTGTTAACAACAGGCCACTCCAGAGGAATTGGAGGTTGAATTATAGAGCATGAAGGATGAAGTGACAGACATCAAAGGCTATTTACAAGTGGCCTTCAGCCAGTTATAAATCAACAATCAGCAGGAGGTCGGTGCACAAAGGGAGTGGAAGCTCTCTGCCCAAGCAGCGAGGAAGGGGAGGCAGTTGAGTCAGTGTCCAGGATGACTGATGATGGGACTGGTACAGAGAAGAGGCGGAAGGCCTCCTGCACTCCCGTTGCCCTGCTCCCCTGAAGGCACATCCTTACACCAACTGAAGCCTGAAGGCTGCCTTCAACAGGGACTCCAAAAACCTGCAATTCTTTTTAACTCAGGTTAGAAGCTTCATATAAGAATGGGAAGACACCTTCAGATCAGAAGCTGCTCTATGTGACAATGAGAAGGGAGTGGAGCGGCGGAGTGGCCAGTTGAGTTTTATGATATGTCAGCATTGGAGCTGGAGAACTTTGATGCATACATGACCAGCCTGCCTGTCCGCTTTGAAGACTTTTTCCATCAGGAAAGGACCTACACCAGCATTCAACACCTGAAGCAAGACAACAAGTTGGTAGCCAAATTCCCTGCAGAGTCTCAGCACCTGGTGGGATGTGTTACTGGCTGGTCAGAGACGATCAACATCCAGTACTTTCGTTACAGCCTGAATGGTCCCTATCACAGGGGAATCCTGATACCCAGCTGGGGTGGCTGTGACTGACTGAAGTGGAAGCAAAGTGGTCAAGTGTGAAGTCTGCCAAACAGAGGCAGCTATGGATGTGCAAGCCAGCAGAGGCCAACTATGGTATGAAGGTGGCCAAGCAGGTCGCCACCAAGGCAACAGTGGGCGGTGGGGCTATTGCAGCTTGGTCTGTTTCTATGCAGCTGCAGACAGGGGCATCGCATCAACAACTGCTCAGCAAAACCTGTGGAACTGCCTGATGACCATCCTAGCAGTAAGCCCCAAATGGAAAGAGGTAAAAGAAGACATCGAAGCCAGTTCAAGGAAGCACTGCCACTGCACATGCCCAACCAAAACTGGACTTCTTGTGGGGAAGCAAGTCATTAAGATAATTCCCAGAGTGACCAAGACCTCTCAAGAAACAAGAAGAACTTGTCCTGAATATCAAGAGGCTGGCTGCAAGCAAAAGGTGCCCCAAGAAAGTGATGAGTGGATGTTAACCCTTTCTTTGTTCAAATTTGGCTGAAAGGCCAGGAGGGGTATGCCCTGACACCATGTTGAACTCAGGGTGTACCCAGTATCTCAGGCACCTTGTTATGGCCATAAGACTGGGACTTAAGGTGGAAATGTTGCAATTAGTTTGCCATATAGTTTGTGTAGATGGACAAAACCCAATGATGGGATGACCTACCAAACACCGAACTTACCCAGTGCATACGAGGACAGGAGTGAATAAGGAAACCCTACCATTTGTTTTGGTCCCTACAGTTTCCCACCTAATTGTGCCCAGACTAAACTGGCTAAAGCCCTACAACTCCCAGATAGATTGGGTATCAGAAGTGAAGTTCTCAAACCACAAGTGCCATTCCTACTACCTAGAGACACAGGTGCAGCTCCAGAGCAGTGAGGTAGACAGTGAAGTAATGGCAGGACTAATAGACTGTGGGGTGACTGAAATGCCAGGGGACCCAGAGGTGCCAGCTAAGCATATGGACTTCAAACAAGCATTTGAAGAAATGGAGGAAGACTCCATACACACGCACACGTCCACGTGTGCACAGCCACACACCACTGAATGTCAGACTGCGCTACTGAACTGATCTCACCTAAAACTAAAGTATATTCTATGATTCACAAGGAACTGTCGGCTTTGAGGGAGTTCACAGATTAAAAAAAAAAAATAGGTCAGAGGTTTTCTCAGACCAGCCACGTCCTCCATGTTATTTCACGGCCAGTGTTATTTCGGCACTAAAAGAAAAATTTTCTGAGACTCCACATGGACTACAGAGGTCTTGATGCCATATCTACTTCTAAGAAGTATCCTTTGCCCTTAATGAAGACTACGCTGACCCACCAAGCCAAGGGAAAGGTGTCTACTAAGTTGGATTTGAGAGAACCAGACCTCTGAGTGCAGATGAGTAGAAAACTGCCTTTAACTACCAGCTGGGGTCTTTTGAATATCTCGTCATGCCATTTGGACTACGTGGAGCATATGGGGGTGCTTATGAAACTGAATAATGAGATGTTTCATAACTGCATCAATGGGTCCTGGTATATTTGGACAATGTCCTGGGGTATTCAGAGAACTACCAATTCCATGTGGAGTTGTGAGAAAGGTGCGGAAGAGGTTACTAGGCAACCAGTCATACATAAAGCTGTCCAAGTGTGAATTCCACAAAGACAGCCTGGACTTTTGAGGACACTGTGTTTCTGCAGATAGGACTGAAATGGATCCTGCAAAGGTTTAGGACATGGTGGGATAGGAAGTCTCCAAAATAAGGACGCAACTCCAGAATTTCCTGGGATTTGTTAACTTCTATTGACAATTTATCCCAACTTTGCCCAGATTGCATTGCCACTAGCTGACTTGCTCAAGACAAAGGGGAAAGGGGGCAAAGGAAAGGAGATCACATCTGATTTTTTGTAAAAAACAACAACAACAAAACATTCCCAAATCAAATGGGATGCAAAGTGTCAGGAGATGTTTGAGCACCTGGAGCAACTGTTCACCTCTGAAAGCATTCTGAAACATTCAGATCCACTCCAAACTTTTATAGGAGAGGTGGGTGCCTCAGACATGACTGTAGAGGCCGTGTTACTACAGGTGGATGAAGTCAGGCACTTGTGGCCTTGTGGCTATTTGTCCCAAAAGTTTTCAGAGACTGAGAAGAATTATCAAGTTTGGGAAAAGAAGGCTGGGCTGCTGCCATCTAGTATGCTTTGTTTACTTAAAGAACCTTTTAGAAGGGGCTTCCTCCCCTTTGAGGTGTGGAGTGATCCTCAAAATTTGGAGGTACCCACATCCCTCAGGAAACTGAGTCCTAAGCAAATTAGACAGGCAGAATTCTTCTATAAGTTTAACTTTCTGGGTTGTAAAAAATTTCCTGGCCAATGCCTTATCCAAGCTGCCACATCACAACAGTCAACAAAAAAGAGGTGGTGGATGCCATACTCATCCCACAGCAGGTAGATCTGGGTGTAATGACACAGCCAATCTAACTTGTTTATCCTGCAGATGCAGTTGCAGCCTGATTTACAGCACAGCATGAAGGAGGTGCTAGAGCAAGCTTCCTAGTGGAATGAGCAGGAGGATGATCCTAAGAGACAGGACACTTTGCAAGGGGAACAGAACGCACATATCAAAGGGGTTAAAGGATTAGATCTTAAGGCAGTGAAATAATGTGAAAGCAGCAGGGCATTCTGGATTTGTTAAAACCTTAGACCTGTCTGGTGTCAGTTTTGACAGCCTGGACTAAAGATGATATGTAGAAGCCTAAATCAAAAGCTGCCCAGTGTGTGCTGTAGCCAAGTAAGCAGGCACAAAACCACAAGGACTGTTACAGCTCCTCCCTACTCCGCCTTATCCCTGGGATAAAATTAGCATAGTAAGAAGAAAACTGTGATTTGGGTAGAGACTGACTTGTTTTCAAAACAAGCCCATTTTGTGGCCTACACTTCAGTTTAACAGCTCTCCAAATGACCAAACTACTTGTGCAAGACATTTATAGACTCCCAGTAAGATCATCTCAGCCAGAGGAACCCAATATACCTCCCAGCTCTGGAGGGCTTTCATGAAGTTATTTGGTGTTGAGCAGAGAATGAGTTCAGCCCAGCATCTTTAAATGGACAGACATACTCAGAGGATCAAAAAGATCCTAGAGCAGCACCTACAATATTATGTAAACTTTCAGCAGGATGATTAGGTCAAACTCTTACCCTTTACCCAAGTAGCTTAGAACTGTCCATATGGGTTACACCGCATTTCAGGTGGTAGATGGACAAGATCTCAAACCTTTGCCAACCTTATTGATGAAGGAGGAAGGGAACATGCCTCTGAATGAGTGTCCTAAGTGAGTCAAAGCCATGTGGACTGGTATTGTAAATGGCTTGAAAGATGCTAAAGTTTCCTTTAATAATCAGAATAACAAAAGGAGGGCTCCTGAGTGGGACTTTAAGGTGGGGGATTTGGTATACCTGTCAACCAAATTTTTGCAGTGTCAACAGCTGTCAAAAAAAATGGGTCCAAAGTACGTGGAGCCTTTCCCCATAAAAAGAACAGTCAATTCTGTGACTGTTGAACCGTTGTTACCTAAGACCTATCAACATACAAACCCCATTTTTCATTCCAGCTTGCTAAACCCTTCAGCAAAGCCAGATGCCACAGGAAGCCTGATTTCCTCCACAACCACCAGCCTGTGATGACTGACAACCAGCAGCATTTTGAAGTTAAGCAAATCCTGCGCTCTAGTCAGCAAAAATGGTGCCTCCAACATTTTGTTCAGTGGAAGGACTTTCTTATGGCAGGATCCGAGTGCACCGATTACCATCAAGTTAGGTCCCTAAAGCTGCTCCTGGACTTTCATAAACCAGTCCTGGTGTAATGCCACCTGGCAAGTCAGGAAGGAGTGGACAGATGTGGTTTCATCACGCTCTGCTTTCTTACCTTTCATGATGCCTTTCCTTATATAACATGTGTCCTCTGATTTTATTATTGTTCATTACTTTCATGCATTTCATGTTGTTTGGGAGCTGGGGGGGGAAGGTTCAACTGGGGGGGGTGGATGACAGCTGGCCAATGCCATCTCTGCCTTTCTAGCCATGCCTAACTTACCCCCTATAGCCAATTTGCTGTATTTCCTTCAATGTTACATTCCTTTCAAAGTTTGAGTGATGGGAGGGGAACTAAGCTGGAGCATATGAATCAAGGTCATTCTAATGGAGTGGATACAGGCTAGTTTATGAGAATGGAATGTGACCAGTAAAGAGCTATAGAAGGGGAAAGAAGTGTTCTAAAAAGCAAAACTTGCATTGTATTCTCAGTTCTGTCAAGGACGTTGGCTGCGTGCTGAACTTAACTGTTAATAAAAGCTTTCTGGATGTACACATTAAGATTGTTTACCGAGTTAGGATAAGACCAGACATTACACAGTGAGAACATGCAAGGAATTATGCTGAGTGGCTGAGAGAAAATATGTGATGTTTCTTGTTATTGCACCTACAGCCAGCAGTCATATTGAGCAAAGTCTTGGTGGTTCATGGCAGCAAAAGACATTTAAAGCGGGTCCATGGTAAAAAAAAAACCCAAAAAGGTTACAAACCACTGATAGATAGATAGATAGATAGATAGATAGATAGATAGATAGATAGATAGACAGACAGACAGACAGACAGACAGATAGATAGATAGATAGATAGATAGACAGATAGACAGACCATTTAGAAATGTATATCATTTCTACACACATACCATTTAGATGCACTCAAAAACCACTTGCTGGAATTCCACTGGTGACATACATGCATGTAACTTCAGGTTATGCATCTGTAATTATCTTTTCCCCCCACTGGATGAGGACGTATTTACTACTTACTAGTATTTACGACTTACTACTGCAACATTCACACACACTCTCAGCAGCTTTAAACACGTTGCTATGTCCATTAACTAGCCAGGGAGGTATAATTAATGTTTTATTTATTTTTATCCCTCCTTTCTTTCAACAATGGCAGATAACATTAAAAAGGCAGTTGTGAACATATGTAGGTGAAAGGATGCCTCCAGGATGCTCTCCTCCCAATCTGGATATATTTAATTAAAACTCCCCTGAAATTCGAAAAATAATTAAGGGAGTTGATTACTCTGAAAGCTGCTGATCCAGAGAAGCACTCTGGAAATAAGTAAAAACAGACTGGAATGATTGATGACAATTTCAGCCCTCCAAAGTCTTGTACACTAATAAATTAGTAAGAAAAAATGGAGGCTGCAAGGGTGGACAGAGTATGCTGGCAGGAAACTCCTCCAGGTCTTTAGATCACAAAATAGACGGATCAACAGAAGTTGTTCAACAGATAGAAGTGACTGTAACATATTCAGTTATGTCAGTTAAAGAAATTAAACAGCTGGAGATAAATGCTCAAAAAAGGAGAAAATAATGAGAGAGAAATAGCACAATCAAAGCAGGAAGCGGATGAACAGAGATAGACTGATTGAAAATATAAATCATCAAAAGAGGGAGAATCTCAAGGTTAAAGGTCTGACTGAGGTGAAACATGTTGATTTAATACTCACAGTTCTTTCTCAGTGGCAGGAACACGGAATTAAGATCTCACAGGAAGATACTGAGAGAGCCCATCATTGTTATGGATGAACAATGAGTCAAAAAAATATACCCTGGAATGTTGTATTGTAATTGCTCTTACTAAAGAGAAAAGAGCAGCTATGGTGCTGCTCTGTTAAGACCAGTGAGACCCCTTGAGTTCAAGAAACATAAAACTGAAATACACCAAGACTATAAAGCAATGGGAACTTTTAAAACTGACAATTAAACTAGTAAGTTTACATGGAGTTTTCCAGCAATGATTTTGCTATTTCAAGAAAAGCAGCTACTGAAGGCAAAGAACGTGGACAAAGGTGAGAGGATGTTGGAACCTGCAAAGAAGAAAAAGAAAGATGACGATAGTGTGGAAGTTACTGCAGGAGAAGAACTGGGGGAATAGGAGCTGGGAAAGCAAGTGGCAGACATACATAAAAGGAGGACAGGAAAGGAAATTGTATAGACTGGATAAATCAGAAAATAAAGAATAGGAAGTAAAGAGGATTCTGGAAAACATTAAAATTTTGGAGTTATGGTTGAACATGGGGCGTTATGACTTAAAGGAACTGAATAACTGTTTATAAATTTTAAAAATACCTATAGTAAAATGCTGAGTTAATTAAGCAAGGACAAGATTCAGGACAGTGGGTATTACATTGATTAATATAAAGGGGAGATTGAAGGGGAAAGGTGAAATGATAGTACAATGCTGAGATGGATAAGTAAGGATAAGAATCGTGAGTGTATATTATAGTATTGTTAATATAAAAGGGAGGTTTAAAGGTAAAAAGAAAAATTCTAACACAGTTCAGTAATATCAGTAAAAGGAGGAGAAAGGAAGTAGAACACAACTAGGAATTGGAACTAAAGATGGGGGTAAGGCTAGACCCTGCATGTCTTCAAGCAAAAAAGAGGGAACTATGGCTTTGGTGGGGAACGGGAAAAGGAAGGGAACATTGTAAATGTGTAATAGAAGGTGGGGTATTGTTGAAGAGGAAAGAAAAATTGTGGGGCTGGAGGAAAGAGATTAAAATCCAGTTGAGTTTTCCTAGTCAGAAGAATCTGGAAGAAAAGTGAAGTTTGTAATGTGTGTAGAAAGAGAAGTGAGGGCTTGCTGTTGTTGGGACCAGAGAAAGGCGTGAGGTGGTGGTGGTGAGAGAAGATTAAAATCTAATTGAGCTTTCCTGGCCAGAAGAATCTGGAAGGAGAGTGGAGTTTACAATGTGTGCAGGAAGAGGAGCTGCTGTTGCTGGGACTGGAGAGAGGTGTGAGGAAGTGGGCACTGGGGGAGAAAAGATTAAAATCCAGTTGAGTTTTCCTGGTCTGAGAATCTGGAACAGGCTGAACTTTGCAGTGTGCGCAGGAAGAGAAGTGAGGGGTTGCTGTTGTTAGGACTGTGGAGAGGTGTTAGGAAGGAGGGGAAGAGAAATGAGGAGAGGCAATGGATGGTGGGAGGCTGCCGGTAAGAGCAGGAGTAGGAGACTGGTGAACATAACAACTTACCCCAACCACCACCACCATATTTTTTTTCCCTGTTAAAGTTGGCTCCCAGACTTGAGACTTGACTTATCTTGCAAGGACTTCAGACTTGACTTGAGACCTCAAGGTAGGGACTTGAGACTCGACTTAAGTCTTGGAGTAAAAGACTTAAATACATCACTGGAAATCACCAGATTTGCAAGACAGGCAAGAAAACTCAGAATAAAACTTAAAACAATGTATGATGTAAAAGAAAGCAGTGTCTGGGAATGCCTAATATTAGATTGTGTTTTGAGGCCTGCTGTTTTGTACTGATAGTATTTAAAGATGAGAAACTTTTGGAACCTGAAACTCATGATTTAAGATTTGGCATCAGGGCTATTACTATATGATAAAGCACATGCTGATTTCAACAATCGTATTAGATATGCTCTCCTATGTAGAATAAATATGAACAGATTTTTAAGATAATTATCGCCTCACCACAGGAAGTTTTCTTTAGGAAAAAACGGGTTAAAAATTGCAGACAGCTGTGTTACAAGGATCTCTTAGGTTTTGAAGACGACAATGGAGAAACTTCTTCAGGAAGGCAAAGTTCTTAGCTGGTTTACTTATATGCAACTTAATAAAAGATTTAACCACGATAAGAGAAAGAGCCTAGAGAAAATGAGTTCTACCTAGAGTTGTGTAAAAACTTGTGTAATTGTGTAATTGTGTAAAAACTTGTGCAATTGTGTAAAAACAAAAATGCAATTTTAAAAATGTGTAAATGTATTTTGAAACTAGAGATTTTGGGCACAACGTACTATTGGAGAAATGAAAAAAATGTGATCTAAAAATATCAAATGTACTTCATGTATTAATCTACAGAAGGTATTTAACTCCAAACAAGCTATCGAAAATGTCTAATGTTTCAAACCATTGCTGGGCATGTCATGATAAGAAAGGCTCCTTTTTTTCATTTGTGGTGAACTTATAAAAAGGTGAAAAGCTATTGATCTAAGATTTATGTTAGCGAAAAGATTTTAAAAACAGATTATGTAATATCTCCAGAATTGTTGTTGGCCATTATGGACAAGGATCTGGAGTGTAAACGTGGACTCCTCCATTATACAGTAATAGCTACAAGAACATTGTTTGAACGAACATGGAAAGGGACAGAGAAACTGGCAACAGAGGATTAGATTGTTAAGGCTGCTAAATTATCCCAAATGGCCAAGCTAATAGTGAGTTTTAAAGAAAAATCAACTGAATATTTTCTGAAAATGCAAGCCATTTATGGACTTTCTGAGAAGTAAGAAATCAAACAATCCAGTAATTTGTAGATATGATTATTAGTAGTTTGTTTAGGGAGATCTGTAACAGTTGAATTTTGTCTTTTCTTATTATTGCTTACTTATTACAGTTTGGCAGGTTCAGAGTCCTTTGGTAGTTTAGTATGTTACTGTTTAGTCATTAAATTAGGCTTCTATTGAGTTAATACTTAGGGATTTTTTAGTTAATTGCTTTAGTATGATGTTTTAATTTTAATGTATGTCTACGTTAAAAATGTTAAGAGTTTGTTATCTTGTACAAAAATTAATAAATATATTTTTTTAAAAACTAAGTCAGAGTTTAAAAGCCAAACATATAATTGACCTAAACCAATATAATGGAAAAATGCTGAATTTTATTAAAGTTATTTATACTATAATGTACATCAAAGGTGAGCAAAGTGTGCCCCGTCCAGCTGCATGAGACCCCGAGGCCTTCTTTGTGGCCTTCAGGATCTTCCAGAGATTTTTTTTTTTAAAAAAAAGGTTAAAAAATGCCCTTGAGGGTACGTTTTGCACATTTCCCCCCTTCCAGGCCATTTTAGGCCCTGGAAAAGCATTTTTTAAAAGTGGAAGTAACCAGGAAGTGAATTTCAATTATTTTCTGTTTTGAGGGGGAAACGGGGCCTCTCCTGGGCCTAAAATGTCCCCTACAGACTCTACAGGGCATTTGAAAACATTTAGTGGCTATATATACATATGCTGTAGCGGGGTTGTGGCTCCCCTAGGTCTGCTAGGAGGGTAATGTGGCCCGCTAGCCTTCCCTAGTTGCCAAACCCTGATGTACAACTATGAAGAGAAGGTCTTTAATGTTGTTGCTGTATCCTTTCAAGTTGTTTCCAACTTATGGTGATCCTAAGGCAAACTTTTCATGGGGTTTTCTGGGGCTGAAAGTTTGTGATGCAGTCAAAGTCACCCAGCAGGTTTCCATGGCTGAACAGGGAATCAAACCCTGGTCTCCAGTGTCATGATCCAACACTCAAACCCACTACACCATGCTGGCTCTCATAATTAATACTACTGTTCAAGAACACAAACACCAAACTTAGCTTCAAAGAACAGAGAGAAAGATATGCGGCACCCATTTTTTTTCTAGTAATATGATCATGTCATCTTAGTAAGAGGTCAGCAAATTCTTATTTCAGTTCCTGCTTCCCAATAAAGAACTATACTGAATATAGTGTACCTGCTTTAGAAGGCATATTTTGGAACCAATCAAATTGGTACCTCTTTGAGCATGAAGTTTTGGATTTTCCTCCAGATTTTTCTCTATATCATAAACAACTGAAAACTTCTGGCCCTAAGTCCATGTATTTCCAAAAGGTATGAAGTGTCTCCCAACTCAGATTTCTTTGAAAGTCAGACTAGCCCACCAAGAAAGGATTGAGCAAAGCAAGGATGTATAAATGTGTGTTCAGGGTTCTGAAGCCTTCTCCTGGGGGCTTCCATGTCTAATAACTCACCATTTCTCCTGAATTGCTTAACATCCCAAAATACTAGTTTTTTCAAAAGCAGACTTCCAACTACTGCTGGTTTTTGAAACTGCCTGGCAATATATATAATCCCCAGATGGTCTCAGGGTAGAAAACTGGTCCTTGAACCTGTCACAGTACTCCCCTACCCATTACTTATGAAATGCAGGGTCTCAGCCAGTGGTATTGTAGAGCCATAATTCATATAGTGAAAATGCCAACACTGTTCTTATTAGCAGAGGTGGTAATATTACCTACCTATCCTTCCATTTCTGTTTCTGCTAAGCTGTGCCCATTCCTGCAGTTTACATGGCAGGCAGAAAAAATAGGTTTGTTAGTAATCCCTGTTCTAAGTTACCTTTAACAGTATGTAAAATATTTTAGACTGGCTTGATATTGAACGGAAAAGTAAGCTAGCAGTTTTATTAAGAAGCTATTCTAGTGGTTCTTAACCTTTTCTTTATCGGGAACCCTCTGTAAATACAATTTGCTGCCAGGGAGCCCCAAGACTTAACTCAAGATTTAAATACAGTCAGGCCTCTAAATCTGCAGATTTCACTTTTGCAGATTTGATTATTCATGGATTATTTGCTGTCACCTCTGCTGCCTGCCTACGCCATTTTTAATAGAGGCTGCAAGCCTCATGAGACTGAAAAACTGCAAACGAGGCTTGTAAGTCTATCAAAAATGATGTGGGGCAGCAGTGGAGGTGGCAGTAAGCCTGACTAGCTACCCACTTCTGCTTTGTGAAGGGACCCTGATGCCTCAAAGGAATCCACGGTGGACTGAATACGGTGATCATATTTTTGTGTGTTAAACATGGTTTGGGAGGGGCTAGAGTTACTCACTTTTTTTCACTTTCACGGGGGTCCTGTGACCCTAACCCTACCAAATGTGGAGGGATGACTGCATTCAAATATTTATTCATGTGTAAAGGATTCTGGAGACTAGGATTCAAATCTCTGCTCAGGAACTGTGTGACTTTGGGCAAGTCTCTATTGCTGCTGCTTGTGGTGTCTAGCAGCAAGGACTTCACAGACCCCCTGTGAGGCTTCATGGATCCCCAGGGGTCCCCAGACCCCAGGTTTAAGAATCACTGATCTATTCTATGTGTTAATGGAAAATATCAGGTTCACTGATTTTGACATAAAACATCTCTCTCTGCTGTTGGGAAAAAGAACTTCTAAAAAAAACTGCTGAGCTTGTAGTTTTTGTATTATTTGGTGACATATTTGTCCCCTTTCTCTTGCAATCTTAGGTCTCTCCAGCTAAAGTCCAGCTTAAAATCCAACATATCAATCAGCACAACGTATTAATCTGCCATGAATGTCAGTTGATCTTTATTTATTAAAAATATTAAAATATTTCTTAATCATTTTCTGTTCATACCCTGCAAGCAATCTATAAGAAAACTCATTTTAAAAATTCTTTAAAAGATAAAAAAACAATTAAGAAAGCTATTATTATATTACAGAGGCCAAACAGGATAACACATTTTTGAATACCTGCTAGAAGCTCAACAAAAATGGAGCAAGCCTGAACTCCTCTGGTAGGAACAGGTGCAAACATCCTACTGCTTCAGAAAAAGTTTTCTCTCTGGTTCTTGCTAACCTAAGAGCTCAAGGTGTGGGAAACACAACATGACCTTTCCTGAAGATGTCAGACTGTCAGCAAGCTTATAAAAAAACAGGCAATCATTCTGGTACCCTGGCCCTAAGCCATTCATACAGGTCAATATAACCTTGAATTAAGCATGGAAATAAACTGGCAGACATTTGCAGTCAGTTTAGGAATGGTGACAAATGGTTCCTAAAGCAAAGCGTATAAATCAGTTGGCTGTTACATTTTGAACAAACTGTAACTTCTGGATGTGACAGCAATCTGGCTGCCACATCTGTCACTCCATTGATTGCTGGGGTTAATTTGGCTGATCTGGCTGGCTAAGCAGATCTCCCTTTCCTCTCTCATCATTCCATGCACATCCCTCCTGAAGCTGCATGCTCAATGGGAGACGACAACCATCCCAGATAGAAGGAGTGTAGCTGCACTTCTCTGCTAGAACCTCCAAACAAGCCCAAGAACCTGAACATTTTTCAAGGGCAGTTACAGACAGAGTGCATTACAGGAGTTTAACTGAAAGGCAGCCAAGGAATCGATCAACATGGCCAATTTGCCTTCTCTAGGAACAGGCACAGCTACCACACCAGAGGACGATGGGCAAAGCCACTCTGGTTCACAGCAGCTCCTTAGTTTTTCAGGAGCAAATCTGCATCCAAGAGCATCCCTAAACAGCAAACCTGGTCCTCCAGAGGGAGTGTAGTGCCATTTAGAAAGTACTGTAATCCCAAAACCCAGCTAGTTTTTCTTTTTTGCTTTGTTCCACAATATTCTTCTTATGAGTTGACACTGAGCTTGTCCATCCACATCCAAACCTGCCTTGAATTGCATCCAGTGATTTAGGATTATACCAACTTCTTAACATAAATTGAAAAAACAAGGAAGATGAGTATTATAAGGGCAGTGGTGAGACCCAGCCTCAAAACTTTGGTTGACCACCTTTAGCAGATTTACATAAATATTGGAAGGCACGGACAATACTACTACATCCTAAGAAACCCTACAAGCTAAAGTGAACCAACAACAGGCCACAGCACAACCTTCTGGGAACATTCAGCCAAATAAGAATAGAACAACCACAAATGCTATCAAATGTTTTCCAATTCCCAACAGAGATCAGTAACTCTGTTTAGGTACCAAGCCCAAGCCTAGCTTGGACTGGATCCAAATAATCAGCTTCTTCCAAGAAATCCTGGAAAGATGTTGTCACCACTCATGCTTTCATTGTTTAAAAGAAAAATCAGGAACTGGCTGATAATTATCTGCAGAGGTAGAGCCCAGAGAAAACTTCAATAGAAAACTTACAACTACTTGTTTCACAGAAGTTGGAATGCAACTGTCTTTCAAGAAAGCATCCAAAACTACCACCACTCAACTGCCCAGCCTTTTCATAGCAAGTCTAATCAGCCATTCTGGACATGAATCTCAACCGCCTCAGTTACTGCCTTCAGTAAATCACTGTCAGAATTAATATAAACAATTTTATCAATAAATTCTGTTGCAAATTCATCACAGTGGGTTTCTGAGAGCTCATCCACAGTACCTTGGGATCTAAGGCATAACTGTCACTTAACTAGCCAAAACAGTTCTATTGGGTCAGATTTTTTGGGCGCAAAGAGGCAGAAGAGAACAATTTTTTTCAGAACAGGCCCCAAAATGGGTTATGCCTGTGTTTGATCAGATTTTGCAGAGCTGGAAGGCAACGCAAGAGACATCTAGTCCCATATCCTGCCATGCAGGAGTATACAACTAAAGCATTCCTGAAAGACGCCCATCCAGCTTCTATATGAAGACTTCCAAAGAAGGAGATTCCAGCCCACCACCACCATCCCAGAGGCACTCCATGACACTGTTGAATAGCGCTTACAATTCCAAAACAACAACAACAACAACAACAACAACAACACAACCTAAAAGAAATAAATCAGTACCTCCAGCAAGAATAGATCCATTGAATGGCTCTCACAGTATAAAAAAAAGTCTTCCCAAGGTTTAGGTAGAATCTATTTTATTGTAATTTGAATCCACTGGCTTGTGTTCTAGTCTCTGGAGCAGAAAACAAGCTTGTCCCATCTTCTACATGATATCTTTTCTGTTATCACATGCCTTCCCAACCTCCTCTTCTCCAGCTCCCTGAGTTGTTTCTCAGATGGCTTAGTTTCCAGAACTTGGATTATGTTGGTCGTCCTTTTCAGGACACATTCAGCTTGTCAATATTCTTCTTGAACTGTGGTGCTCAGAACTGGACATAGTATTCCAGGTGAGATCTGACCAAAGCAGAACAGAGCAGACTACTTCCCTTGATGTGGATGCTACATATCTCTTCATGAAGCCCAGAACTGCACTGGCTTTTCTGGCTGCTGCATCACACTACAGACTCATAGAATCATAGACTTGGAAGAGATGTCAAGGGTCATCCAGTCCAACCCCCTGCTATGCAGGAAGGCACATCAAAGCATTCCCAACAGCAATTCCCATCCAGCCTCTGCTTAAAAACCTCCAAAGAAGGAGACTCTACCACACTCCAAAGTAGCATATTCCACTGCTAGACAGCTCTGACCATCAGGAAGTTCTTCCTGAGGTTCAAGTGGAATCTCCTTTCCTGCAGCTTGAATCCATTGCTCTTTGTCCTAGTCTCTAGAGCACCAGAAAACAAGCCCGCTCCCTCCTCGACATGACATCCCTTCAAATATTTAAACATGGCTATCATGTCCCCTCTTAACCTTCTCTTCTGCAGACTAAAGATACCCAGCTCCCTAAGCCACTCCTCATAGGACAGTGGTTCTCAACCTTCCTAATGCCGCGACCCTTTAATACAGTTCCTCATGTCGTGGTGACCCCCAACCATAAAATTATTTATTTATTCTTTACAATGCCTCCCCCCCGGGCAAAGGCCGTCTTGTCAGCCAGGAACAGGAGGGGTGGGCATCTCCCCGGGGAAAAACTCGAGACCCCCCCCGGGCTCTGCTTCTGCTTCACTCTCATTTCCGCTGGGGGGGCAGTGTGGGGAAAGTTTCCAGAGTGTCGACCCTGGCCGGGGGGGAGGAATCCCAGCACCTTTGTCTTTTGTGCCGGGCGCAGGTCACCCCCCCCCAGAAAAGCACCACCTTGCAGCCCCCAGGCCCTTCCGCAGCGCCCCCCTCCGTGGCAAGTGGGGCTGGGGCAGGGGCAGGGGCAGTGGCGAGGAGGGGGCCTGTCCCTGTGCTGCCGCTGCCTCCCCAAGCTGGTCCGTCAGAAGGGAGGTTCTGTGGGTAGCGGAGAAGGGGAGCGATTTCAGTCCCTTATGAACAGGGAGCAGGAGGATGCGAGCACGTGGCTCGCGCTTGCGCACCACCACCGAGGAGGGAATGGAGCCTAAGACCATCGGAAATACGTATTTTCCGATGGTCTTAGGTGACCCCTGTGAAAGGGTCGTTCGACCCCCAAAGGGGTTGCGACCCATAGGTTGAGAACCGCTGTATAGGACATGGCTTCCAGACCCTTCACCATTTTGGTTGCCCTCCTCTGGACATGTTCCAGCTTGTCGATATCCTCCTTGAACTGAGGTGCCCAGAACTGGACACAGGATTCCAAATGAGGTCTAACCAATACAGAATAGGGTGGTACCATTACCTTCCTCAATCTAGACACCATACTCCTATTGATGCAACCAAGAATGGTGTTGGCTTTCTTGGCTGCCACATCACACTGCTGACTCATGTGCAGCTTGTGATCTACCAAGACTCCTAGATCCCTTTCACATGTACTGCTATCCAGCCATGCATCCCCCATTCTGTATTTGTGCATTCCATTTTTTCTGCCTAAGTGTAGGACTTTACATTTCTCTCTGTTGAAATTCACTTTGTTAGTTTTGGCCCAGCTCTCCAATCTGTCAAGGTCATTTTGAAATGTGATCCTGTTCTCTAGGGTATTCGCAACCCCTCCCAAGTTGGTGTCATCTGCAAATTCGATCAGCATGCCCTCTACTCCTTCATCCAAGTCATTGATGAAGATCTTGAACAGCACTGGGCCCAGGACAGAACCCTGTGGCACCCCACTAGTCACTTGGATGACTAGTCACCAGGATGAAAAGCAGCCATTAGTGAGCACCCTTGGGTTTGGTTGGTCAACCAATCACAAATCCACCTAACAGTAGCCCTGTACAGCCTGCATTTTACTAGCTTCTTTGCAAGAATGCCATGGGGAACTTTGTCAAAGGCCTGACTGAGAAATCCATTTTGACTTTTAGTAATTATGGCATTGCTTTGTAAGTAATTACAAACTGACTGTTGAATGATCTGCTCTAGGATCTTTCCTAGTACTGATGTCAGGCTGACCAGGTGATAATTATTTTGGGTCCTCTTTCTTTCCCCTTCTTGAAGATGGGGATGACATTTGCCCTCCTCCAGTCTACTGGGACTTCTCCTGTTCTCCAAAAGTTCTCAAAGATTATTGCAAGTGGTTCAGCAATGACTTCTGCCAGTTCTTTTAATATCCTTGGATGTAGTTCATCTGGCCCTGGAGACTTGAATTCATCTAGTTTAGCCCGATATTCCTGTACTACTTCTCTACTTATTCTGTGCTGCATTTTCCCCTCCTTCCTCACCTGCTTCCCCTCTCCCAGGTTGAGTATTTCTATCGTTTTGGGAGAAAACTGAGGCAAAGAAGGCGTTGAGTAGTTCTGCCTTCTCTCTTCCCCCCGTTATTAATTGGCCATCTTCTCCACGCAGCAATTCCATCATTTCCTTCTTTTTCCTTATGCTGTGGACATACCTAAAAAAGACCTTTTTATTGTTTTTGATGTCTCTGGCAAGCCTGAGTTCATTCTGCACTTTAGCTTTTCTGACCTTCTCTCTACATCTCCTGGCTATTTGCTTGAATTCCTCTTTCGGTGGTTTCACCATTCTTCCATTTCCTATACATGTTTCTTTTAACACTTAGCTCAGCTGAGAGTTCTTTAGTCAATCATTCTGGTTTCTTTAGATACCTGCCATTTTTCTTCCTTATTGGCACAGTTTTCAATTGTGCCTTCAGTATCTCACTTTTAAGAAACTCCCATCCATCATTAACTCTTTCAGTATTCTTGATCACGAAATTTTGGCAAGTAACTCCCTACGTTTACAGAAATCAGCTTTTTTAAAGTCTAGGATGTGTGTCTGGCTACACCTGGCTTCTCCTTCCCACTGAATGACAAACTCCAAAAGAGCCCAGGATCCCACCACCTCCTTCTCATCAACAAGGTCATCCCTGTTGGTCAGGATCAGATCTAAAATAGCCAATCCCCTTGTTGCCTCTTCCACCTTCTGGACCATGAATTCGTCTGTAAGGAAAGCGAGGAACTGCTGGACCTTGCAGTCTTGGCAAAGTTTGACTGCCAACATATATCAAGACAGTGGAAATCTCCCATTACTACTGCATCTCTCCTTTTTGAATGTGTGGTCATCTGCTCCAGGAAGGCCTCATCCAAGTCCTCAGGCTGGCCCAGAGGCCTGTAGCAAACCCCCACAATCACATCCCTATTGTTCCTCGCTCCCTTAATTCTTATCCAGATGATCTCAACTTAGCTTCCCAGATTTAAGTCATGGATCTCTTCAGAGTTGAGAACATCCCTGACATATAAGGCTACTCCTCCTCCTTTCTTGTTTGGTCTATTTCTGCGAAATAGGTTATACCTCCCTATTCCTATGTTCCAATCATGAGATTCATCTCACCGGTTTCAGTGATGCCTATTAAATCATATTTATTTTGTTGGAATTCATCTTGCTTATTTCCCATGCTCTGTGCATTAGTTTAGAGATACTTGAGACGATGTGCCCTTCCTGGAAGTTCCGTACTAAAGTTACTTTCCCTCCCGCTGTTGGCCTCTAGTTCTACTTGGCCTGCCCTCTCTACATCATTTGGACTATTTTTCACAGCACTCACTGAATCCTTGCCTAGAATAATACTGTCTCTCTCCCCAGTCAAACTCAGTTTAAAGACCTCCTGATCTGTTTTGCGAGACTGTCAGCAAAAATGTTCCTGCCTACGGTTGTGAGGTGCAGCCCATCCCTTGCCAGAAGACCGTCTTCGTGGAAATGGAGGCCATGATCCAAAAACCCAAATCACTCCTGGTGGCACCATCTTCAGAGCCAGTTGTTGATCTCCACTATTCTTCATTCCCATCGTGGGCCATGTCCTTCCACAAGGAGGAGAAATGAATTGACAACCTGCGCATGAAGGTCCCTCTGCTTCCTACCCATAAGCTCATAATCCTTCGTGATGTTTTAACTTGTGGTCTACATAGACACCTAGATCCTTTTCACATGTACCTCTTTCAAGCCAGATGTCACCGATCCTGTATATGTGCATTTCATTTTTTCCTGAATACACTGAGGAGTTGTTGTTGCTGTTAACTGCTGTCAAGTTGGCTTTGATTTATGGTGACCCTATGGATGAGAGACTTGCAAGTCACCCTATAATCAACTGCACTGCTCAGGTCTTGGCGATTCAGGAATGTGTTTTTCTTGAGTTTATCCATCTATAATGCAGTCTTCCTAGTTTCCTACTGCTTTGTACGTTACCAATCGCTACTGTCTTTAATAGTGAGTTATGTCTTCTTATCATATGTCTAAAATATGACGATCTCAGTTTAATAATTTTGGCTTATAGAGTTCAGGCTTCGTTTATTCTACGACCCATTTATTTTTCTTTTTAGCAGTCCAGGGTATCCACAGAACTCTTCTCAATCACCATATTTCAAAGGAATTGATTTTCTTCCTATCAGCGTTCTTCACTGTCCAACTTTCACAACCATGCACAGAAATTGGAAAGACGATGGCATAGGCAATCCTAAATTTAATATTCAATAATATATCTTTACACTTCACAACTTGTCTAGTTCCTTCATAGCTGCCCTTCCAAGTACTAATCTTCTCTGGATTTCTTGATTGCAGTCTTCATTCTGATTTGTGACTGAGGCAAGGCAAACTTTTTTTTAATTATTTATTTGTATCCCACCTCTCCATATGGATCGAGGCGGCGAACAACTTACAAATAGCATGTATTTCTATACATGCCCCCAACAAGCTGGGTACTCATTTTACCGACCTGCGGAAGGATGGAAGGCTGAGTCAACCTGGGGCCCGGCAGGATCGTACTCACAACCTTGTGGCTTGCAGTAGTGGCATTTAACCACTGCGCCACCAGGGCTGCAAACTATTTCAATGTCTTCATCACCCACTTTGTTATGTAAATCATCTGTGGCCATTACTTTTGTTTTCTTAATGTTTAACTGCAAACCTGCCTTTGCACTTTCTGCCTTGACTTTCTTCAGTAATTGTTCCAAGTGTTTACTGTTTCCTGCTAGCAGTACAGTGATATCTGCATATATTCAACTGTTGGTGTTCCTTCCTCCAATGTTCATGTCTCCTTCCTCTTAGTTTAATCCTATCTTACATAGTTAAACAGATACGCTGATAAAACGCAGCCTTGTTGACACCCACGCCAATTGGAAACCATTTTGTTTCTCTGTATTTTGTCCTAAGAGTAGCCTTTTGCCCTGCATACAGGTTACATATCAGAACAACCAAATTTTCTGGCATGCCTGTTCCTTTAAGAGTGATCTGTAGTTTCTCATGGTCTACACAACTGAAAGCTTTGTATAATCTATAAAGCACAGGCTGAATCTCTCTTGAGATTCTTTGGTGTGTTCCATTATCCAACATATGTTTGCAATATGCCTCACTAGTGCCTCTTTCTTTCTTTACTCCAGTTTCAATATCTGGTATTTCTTGCTCCATATATCGTAGAAAGTTTGTTGCGGAATTTTGAGCACGATTTGGATGCATGGAAAGTTAATGTGATGGTCTTGCGGTTACTGGAATCCCTGGTGACCCCTCTCTTGGGGACTGGAATGTCTATTGAGCATTTTCAATGTGTGGGCCATTTCTCCCCCTCCCGCCATATTTATTGACAGATTTTACTTAGAACTAGAGCAGATTCTGTTAGAGGATTGAAGCAGGTCTACTGGTGTGACATCTGTTCATGGTGATTTATATCTCTCAAGTGCTCTGAGTGCAGCTTTCATTTCACTTTCTAAAATTGGAGATTCATCTTCATATAGTTCTTCTTTGAATAAATCTGTCAACCTTTTCATCTCCTTTACATAGTTCTTCCATGTATTGTTGCCACTGTCTTTTTAATTGTACTTGGTCGTATAATGTGCTCCCTTGCTGGTCATAGAGCATCCCCACTCTTAGTTTAAATTTCTAATTGATATCTTGGATCTTGTAGAAGAGGTCTCTTGCTCTTCCTTTTTGTTGTCATCTTCAATTTCTCTGCACTGATTATTATCGTAGTTCTCCTTGCCACTGCACACAAGTTGCTGAACAATTGCATTCAGAGTTCTGACTGTTTCTATCACCTTTTGCTTCTCCTCTGTCTTTCACTGCTTGAAAAGTTTAACCTGTCATCCACTGAGGCTTCTGTTAATTTTTGGCTACAGATAGTGTCCTTTTGCACTCCTCCCTGACAGTATCACTGATTTCAGTCCAAAGTTGTTCTACCTCCCAGTCAATTAGTTGGTATCATGCCCGATACACAAGAATCAGATTCAGATTCTGACACAGACAGTGAAGCAGAAGGTTGGGGGGACATGCTAGTTCTTGAGATAGACAGCTACACTCCCCAACAACTACAGCACACAGACTATACCTACTGGAGTTGAACACAGACAAGAAAGCAAGGGAAACAATACTCAGATCACTTAAATACGAAACACTCATTATTCAAGCAACATCTCCAGGAGGCTGCCAGTCCATAAATATCTCAGCATCTCCCTCGGAGTTCTTTGCTGACAACCAACCATTCTGGAGGAACAAACACTTTTGTCTCTTGATTTCTGGCTCATGCTACCAAAAAACCTTGGACCCCACTTCGACTACTGACCATGCAACTCAACAGTCCCTTGGACTGATGCCTTGGATGTACTGCTTCATCATGCTGACCTGAACTGCCTGGATTCCAAGAACCGAAATGGCCTGTCTGGTAAGCTCCTGCATACAGCTGCGGCTGCTACCATCTCTACTGCCTTGAAAGACTCTGCTTAGAACTTTGTTCCAGCTGGCCTCCAAAACAGGGCAGCTTTAATAGTGCAAATCTGTTTTTTGTATTATCTTTAAATTCTACAGGGATGTTGTTCAGGTTGTATTTTGTCATGACAGTTGGATTACTGTTCTTCTTTAATTTTACTCTAACTTTTGCCACTAATAGTTTATTGTTGGTGCCACAGCCTGCTCCTGGTCTTGTTTTTGCAGACAGAATGGAGCTCCTCCATCTTCTGCTTCCAGTTATGTAGTCCGATTTCTGTGCTGGTCATCAGGTGATGTTCATGTATATAATCACTTCTTGGGGTGTGTGAAGAATGTGTTTGTGATGCACAAACTAATATCCTCACAAAATTCCATCAGTCGGTTTCCTGCTTCATTTCTTGAACCTGAGCCAAATTTTTCTACAATCTTTAATTCTGTTTCCTACTTTTGCATTCCAAACTGCCTATGTTTAACAAGAAGCCCTGTTTTGGTACATCATCAATTACTTCCTGACTTCCTGCATATAATCTTTCAATTTCTTCTTCTGCTGCCTCTGTAGTTGGTTATACTAATGGGTCTTCTCTCAAGTCTTACTGACATGATTTTCATGATTTTCATTTTCATTTCCTAAGTAAAACCTGACTCAAAATGTCCCTTTCCTGTCCACATTACCTAGCTCACCCCAACTACTGTAATGTTTGCATGTTCCATTTCTCGTTTTGCTTTGTGTAGCTTTTCCTGATTCATGCTTCTTACATTCCATGTTCCTATAAGTGCTGTACAACTTCCGACATTCTTTTCATCTCTGATCATGTCAACAGCTGAATGACCTTCCGGCTTGAGTCCAGTTACTTAGTTAGCCACATGAAGTACTTACATTTATTCTTATGAAATTCATTTTGTTACTTTTGACCCAGATCTCTGTCAAGAGCATTTTGAATTCTGTTTCAGTCCTCTGGGGTATTCTCTCCTCCCACTATTTGTTGTTATCTGCAAATCTGATAAACATGCCTTAATTTCATAATCTAAGTCATTTATAAGGATGATAAAAAAAACCACCAGGGCCCAGGACAGAACCCTGAAGCACCCCACTAGTCACTTCTCTCCAGGATGAAGAACTACCAGGTGAGTAATCTCTAAGTTCTGCCTGTCAACCAGTTACAGATCCACCTAATAGTAACACTGTCTGGTCCACAAGCTTGTCCACAAGAATATCACGGAAGATCTTTTCAAAAGCCTTACTGATATCTACCTATACTAAATCTACAGCACTCCCTCTGACCTACCAAGCTTGTAATTCTAAAAAAAGAGTAAGATTAGTTTGGCATGACTTGGTTTAGAGAAACCTATGCTGGCTGTCATTTATCTCAACTTTCCCTTCTAAGTGCATGCAGACTACTCAATTATCCGTTCTAGAACTTTTCCTGGTATCAACATCAAACTGACAAGTTGGTAGTTGCTCAGGTCCCGTCCCCCCGCTACCTGAAGATACGGACAGCATCTTGTTGTTTTTGTGCGCCTTCAAGTCATTTCCAATGTATGGCAACCCTATGAGGAACCTATCACGGGGTTTTCTGGCACTGAGTGTGATGCTCCCAAGATCACCCAGTGGGTTTCCATGCCAGAGTGGGGAACCAAACCCTGGTCTCCAGGGTCACAGTACAACACTCAAACCACTACACCACACTGGTTCATGGACAACATCTGCCCTCCTCCCATTTGTGGCAATCTCTCCTGTCCTCCAAGAATTTTCAAAGATTATTGACTCTTGAGATTACATCTGCAAGTTCCTTTAGTATTTTTGAATGCAGCTCATCTTTGCTCTGGAGGCTTGAAATCCTTTAGAGTAGCAAAGTATTCCTTTATTGCCTCTTTAATTATTTTTGGTTATAGCACCTTTATTTATTCTAGATTCAACAGCTGGAGCACAGTTTCTTTTGAGAGAAGACTGAGGCAAAGAAAATATTAAACAGTTTGGCCTTTTCTTTGCCCTGTCAGCACTTTACTATCTTCTCTACACAGTGGCTCGAGCACTCGCTTGTCTTTCTTTGTGCTGAACACAACCAGGTCCATCTTTATCAATTTTTAACCTCTCTAATGTACGTGAGCTCATTCTAAGCTTTAGCTTTTCTATTTGTTTATATTCCTCTTTGATGGTTTTTCCCCTTTTTCAATTTCTTATACATGCCACTTTTAAATTTCACCTCATCTTAAAAGTTCTTCATACATTCACTCTGGTTTCTTTAGACAAATCCCACTTTTCTTCCTCAGTGAAATCGTCCCTCTGAGCATTTCTGACCATGGGATCTCAACCAGTACTTCACTAAGCTTACTGAAATCAACTTTCTTTAAGTGTGTAAAGTTCTTTACACAGTGTGTGTCTGACAGTTTGGCTTCTCCTTTCCTCTGGAAATCCCAGGTGATCAGGTCACTCCCACCCAAGGATCCCACTATTTCCACCCCACTGGGTAGCTTCATATTTGTTAGTTAGCATCAAATCCAAGATAGCCGATTCCCATGTTGATTCCTCCAACTTATGTATAACAAAATTGTCACCAAGGTAAATGAGGAATTTGTTGGACTCTACACTCTTGCCAGAATGTGATTTCTAACAAACATCAGATAGTTGATGTCTCCTGTTAATACTTTTTTTCTCCATTTTCAGTATCTGGTAATTTCTTTTAGGAAGGCACAATCCAAACATTAAGTCAGACTTGGGGGCGGGGCAGAGCTGTAGCAGATGCACTCAATGAAATCACTGTTGTTTCTCTCATTTAATTTTTACCCCAATGTTCTCCAATTTTTACCCCAATGCTCTCAACCTGTTTTCCACTCTCTTAGTCATGATCTCCACACAGGTGAACACATCCTTTGATACATGCTTGGTCTACTTCTTTGGAATAGGTTATATGCATCCAGTATGAAGTTCCAATCATAAGACTCATTCTACCAGGTTTCAGTGATGCTAATTAAATCTTATGAGCCTTCCCATGATAAGAGCTCAAAGTCATCTTGCTTTGTCTTATAAGCACTAAATGTCCACATAAGAACTAAACTGTCTTAAGATCCTTAGAAAAGAGGCCCAGATTCTACACCAAAGAAGAGGATGCTTAGGCATAATCCCGTCAGTTCTGCAAGACATCTCCTTACTGCTCAAAACTAAGCAGGTCATCAAAGGAATTCTGAGCTCTAGCTACTGGAAAAAACCCCACAATACTTTTATTTATACAGTCGTCCCTCCACATTCATAGGTTTCTCTTTTGCAGATTTGATTATTCAATAATTTGTAGCTAGTACTTGACTAGCTCATCCTCCTCACCCCGCTGCTCTGTCTTCTGTCTTGCCAACAGCACCAGCCCATCAAGTTGTTTCCCACCTTGCCTGATCCAGACTTTAAACCCCTTCCTAGTCCATCCATCTCCTTCCCCACTCCTCTCTGTCCCAATCCTCTTCTCAATCTCCTTGAGGCTTGGGAAGAAAAGGAGTGGGGCAAAAGAACTGTCAGATTTGAAGGGGCAAAATAAGAATAAAGGAGGCTCAAGAAGAAGAGAATCAGAGAGAAGGAACTGATAGTCTGGAAGGGGTTTAAAATCTGGCTGAGGCAAAAAGAGGAGGCTTGGTAAGAAGGGAAGTGGAGGGAAGGAATCCAACGATTTAAATGGGTTTAAGATCTAAGAGTACAAAAGGGTTGGGAGGAAGAGGAGTAGAGGGATGGAGTCAATGGTTTTGAGAGTGCTTAATAATCTGGCTGAGGCTTAATGGTGGCAAAGTGAGAAAGCGAGTGAGGGGCTGGCATTTTTTGCAGGACAGTAGACATAAGAGAAGGAAGAGCAGAAGGAGCATGGTGAGGACCTAGATCTGTTGGGAAGGGCCTGAAAATCTAGCTGACATCATGGTGGCAAAGTGCAGGGCTGATGATATTTGCAGTTTTCCCACTTTCGTGACGGTCATGTGCCCCTAACCCCCTGGAGGGCCCATTGTACTGCACCGTTCCTCCAAAATGGAGCCCAAAGGAGGCACCTCCAGATCCATTAGTCTCTAAAGGAGGCATTTCAACAGGCCCCAGTGTACGCAGACATTGGAGTCCCAACAAAACTAAAATGCATTAGGTATTGACTTCTACCGCAACAGAACTCTTCTGAACCCACCCACCACCTTTTATCTTACTCAGCAATCTTTTTTAAAAAAATGATCAAGAGTGCTCTCTACCATGTCTGTAGACCAGATACTGAGACAATTCTCACTGTCACGGAAACCCAAGACAGTTCTGATTAGGAAACTCCTAGATGAATATTAAAATTTCCCCCAATACAAGAAATTTGGGGGAAATCAACATCTGAACAATTTTAGGTAGGGAGACACTAGCAATACACCAACTGAATCCCAATCCTGTCTTCCTACCCTGTCACCACGCAGACGCCCTCAGTTCCTGGAAAGGGCCAAAAAGAGTTGCCTCCAGCGGGAAGGGCAGCTGTGCAGCCATATACAGGCGCGCATAATAGACATTCAAACATCAGTACAAATGCCTACTTTTTTTCAAGGGGCTCTCCTAGCTTGGCGATTTACGGCAGAAATTACCAATGCTTCACTGGTTTAAGCTCAAGAGAAGTTGGGTGTAGACGCTACGCTAAGCAAAGCTCGGGGGGCAGGGCCTTCTTTGTCAGTGGTTTAGAATGACTTCCCAAAGATCACCTCGCTCCTAATCAGACTCTGAACCATTTCCACACTAGCCTGTTATAGCGCGATGATTCCACTTTCAACCTCCTCTGGAATCCTGGGGTTTGCAGTTTCGGGAGGGGCCGGCTGGCCCCTCCCGAAACTGCAAACCCCAGGATTCCAGAGGAGGTTGAAAGTGGAATCATCGCGCTATAACAGGCTAGTGCGGAAATGGCCAAGAATACGATAGGATACCACGCCCCAGCTGCATGCAGAAGTGCAATGCTAGTTCGGGATGCTCGAGGAGGGGCTTCGGAACCGGAGGGAAGAAAGACACAAGATACATTCTAAGCGGATATATTCAGGGGCCGTGAGCTCCGAGAGCGAAGAAAGGCCCAGGGACACGAGCCCTTACTGCCCTCCCCCCCGGTCCCCGCTCCCCAGACATCCGAGCGCCCAGGGACCTCACCTAAGTAAGCTGCCTAGAAGGAAGCAGGAGGCCAGTAAGAGAAGCCGACGGGGCAGCTCCTTCATCGTCTCCCCCGTCTGCCTCTTCGGGCCAAGGGGCGGCGGCGCATCCTCCCGCCGACGGTTGCGAGGAACGGAGCACAGACGAGCGCCGTCCTTCCACAGGACGGGCTTCCCCGAGGGCTGAAGCTCCCCGCCGCCTCGCTCCCGCCCTCCGCCGCTCCTCTCGACGCGGCCCACCGGCGGAACCCGCCGCTTTCGCCGGAGCCCTGACGCGCTGAAGCGGAATGTGACGCGTCAGCCGCCCCGAGCCAAAAGAAAGCCAACGGAAGGCAACGTACCACGCCTGCGCACTGAACTCTTTCCAGCTGCTCCACCCACCGACCTCAAAAGCAAAGGGCCCAAAGGCGACCACCAGCAGCCAATCCCCGCGCAGGTAGTCTAAAGCCCAGTTGCTGATTGGGCAATTTTTCTTCCCTCCCCGCGATGGGGCTCTTTCTTCGCCACCAACGACGTCAGGGCGACCTACGTGGAAGGTGTTCACGGCAGCGCCCTTCACTTTTTAGTGTGGTGGAGCCTCGCTGGCTGCCGGGCCAGATACGGAGCTAAAGAGGACAGCTTTTAAAGAAGGGAAATACGGCAGGGGTTGGAGCATGTACCTCCTTGCCCGCAGGCAGTCAGGAGCCGAAGCGCGTGCGATAAAATCAGGCAGTTTTCTAGTCACCTTGAGAGAAGTGTGAGGGAATTTTGTAAGTTCCCAAACTTTCTGAGGCGCGCGAAGTATCGGGTATTTCTGTCCGTCTCCTGTATCTCCCGCTGCGCTATGATCTTCGATTTGCTTTTGTATTTTTCTATTTATTTTTTTTAATTAAGAAAGGTCCAGGAAGGCTTTTTTTATGAGGAAACTTTTGACGAAAACCCACAGTCAGGTTTCACTGGGTATTACAGGTTTCTTTTTTCCGTCACGGGCTGCCTCCAGCACGCACACCCTTCGCTCACAGGAGGGGAACAGTGGGATGTATTGGCACTGGTAGACTTTTTTAAAAAAAACGTCCTTAAACACTGTACAAAAACACCTCATACGAAATATAAGCCGAATTAGAAAGACATGCATTTATGGCCGTTTCCGCACTAGCCTGTTATAGCGCGACGATTCCACTTTCAACCTCCTCTGGCATCCTGGGGTTTGCAGTTTCGGGAGGGGCCGGCCGGCCCCTCCCGAAACTGCAAACCCCAGGATGCCAGAGGAGGTTGAAAGTGGAATCGTCGCGCTATAACAGGCTAGTGCGGAAATGGCCATATATGTCGTCATTATTCCTGACTTCCCCACTTCAGGCTTTATTACACTGTTTATTACAGGCATCAGCCGCAGTCTAACACCAGTAATCTCTTTCCCCAGCCCTCCTTCACCATCCTTCCAATGCTAAAAGGCTTCCAGCTAGACAGAGGATGAGGAGGGAGGAAGAAGGGGGCTGGTCAGTTATAAACGGACTTTGTAAAAAGGAGCTTCTTTCACAGAGGCTTTCTTTACTGAGGTGTGTACCTGTAATCAAAATAGCTGGTGATGTCCTGCACCTTTGCTCCACGCTTCTAACTCCCTCCGGCCCTTTTCAGCAGATTTTCACACTTTTGAAGCAGCTCCATCTGCAGCTGGATTTCAGTGCGTTTTCACGTGGGGCTAACAGTCCGGTGGGACTGTCTGAAGCAGTCCCCCACTCTGAGTTAGGGAATCCTCAGTGCAAAATGGGGTGGGCAGGTTCTCTGGGGAAGGAGTCAGACCAGTGGCAGAGGAGACCTCCCTGCTCCCTGACTTTCTCACAGCTCCTGACTGAGGAAAGACCACCTCAGAATCCATCCGTCTACATCTCTGGAATGCGTAGGGGGTGGAGTGCTGATGGCATACGCTTTTCTGCCTCAGACTTACAAAGATCTCAGTTATAGATGAGATTCTTCTTCAGAATTTCCCCAATGCATAGAAATGAGGGCCACAGATAATAGCCTTCCACATTTGCCAGTTTAACTTCCATGGATTTGATTATTTGTGAGTTTCTTCAACTTCTGCCTCCCTCTCGCTGCCTCAAGTGCTTCTTTTTCTAGGGAACCTTCACTCTTTACAGCTTTGATCAGGCCACACAGCCCTTTTAAAACCCACCTGCATGGCCAGTTAAGGACAGATCACAACTCTATTTCTCAGCACCACGAACCCGCACCCGATGCTACTCACATGCCCAAGGAAAGAGTTGGGTGAGACAGGAAGTGTAAGGCTACCATACTGACCCATTCCTTTTCTCTCTCCTTTCCCTGACCTGGTGTAGACGGTAGGTGCCTGCTTTCCCCACCATATCTTGGCCCACTTCCCACAGAGACACACACACATACACTCTGTGATAGTTGCCATTTTCCCACTTTTGTGGGAGTCCTGCTTCCCTAACCCTAGTGCAGACCTGCACAACTTGGCAGTAGATAAGGGCCGAAATTAAATAGGCTAAATTTCTTAGGGCTGCAGATAGGTTTTTAGTGCCTCCACTTTCCAATATCATTATTATAATAATGATGTAATAATGTTTTTACTTTCAAAATAGTTTAATAATTAATTATACTATAATTATTAAAGATTAATTATATTAATATAATTATCATTAGTTAATGGTTAAACTATTTTGCAAATAAAACAAACCATATTATAAAAAAGGGAAATTTCAATTATTACACTTATTACTTAAGAAACAAGATATTACTTTGGTAAGTTTGAATATATTTTTAAGGTATTCTTACAGATGGAGTCTTAAAAGCAATGGAGCTACTCAATGTTGCATGATGAATATAGTATGTTATCTGTGGACATATTAGCAACAGCAGTTGACAAACAACTGGGTCATCTCTAAGCCAAAAATAAAATAAGAAATACAATAAAATAACCCAAATACAATAAAAAATAACCCAATTAAGCTGTAAATGCAAAATATTTATATACCGTGCCAAGGAGTATTTTTTAGGGTTACCAGTGCTGAATGTCAACAAAAAATAACACATACTCTGATATAACAGTTCCTCTGCACCAGGCTACAAATAATGACATCTGCTATCTGCCCTCCTTAATTGGCACTGGTGGAAGAACAATCTGGCTCCCAAAACATCATCCTAGCACTGCTGAATTACGAATACTTTTGTGTGTGCATATGTGAGTTCAAATCACTAGCCAGCTTATGGCAACCTCATGAATTTCATAGGGTTTTCTTAGGCAAGAGGTGGTTCTGCCAGTTCCTTGCCCTGAAATATAGCCTACAGCACCTGATGGTTGTTGGCAGTCGCCCATCCAAGTACCAGCCAGAGCTGGTACTTCCGAAATCAGATAGAATCTGGTGCCTTTAGGATTTTTAGGCCTATATGAATACTTCAAACTTGTCATTATTGTAATTCTTCTTAAAAGTAACTACCTCGTCCCCCCACTCTCCTCCTCCCCGATCACACCTGGGGCTGTTGGGAGAGGGGAGTGGAGGGGTGATCTCATCCCCCTCACTCTCCTCCTCCCTGCTGCAAGAGCAATTGTGCCTATGGTGGGAGGGAGAGGGGAGTGGGGGGCAATTCATCCCCTTTGCTCTCTTCCCCGCTGTAGGCCACATGGAATACTTTCATGGGCCACATGACCCATGGGCCATATCTTTTGCAGACCTGCCCTAATGAATGTAGAGGGCCAACTGTATTAATTGTGCAAGGGACTTGAGCAGAGCTGTTGATGACAGAGTAATCTGGAGGTCTTTCACAGGGTCACCATAAGTCAAAGTTGACAGTAGTTAACAACAAGGTAAGAAGGCTGCAAAAGAGTTAATGTCAATATCCATGCTGTACAGTTGCAATGTGTAGGATAATTCTAGTTCAAAGAAATTGAGCTTAGAGTTTCAAAAACTTTATTCAGGAACATTGAAGAAACAACAGTGCACCTTGATGGTGCCAAGACTGAAGGAATATTGGATTTCCAGTGCTATATAAACCATTACATTTGAAAATTAGTGTGCATTAACATCGTATTTGATAGTTTACCAAAACACATTTCCCAGGTGTTCTGTTGCCCCCCCATTTTCTCACTCGGCCTGCCAACAGTCCGTCCTTGCAACCATACCTGTTTACTCTCTTACCATTTCTGTGTACCCAGCTAACCCGGACATCTATGGATCCTATTATCCTACCCATATAGCAAAGCATGCAAGCACTACAACAAAGTCATCTATCTAAAAACATGGCAAGGCAATACCAGCAAAAGAAGCTAAATGTATTTCCAAATACTCCCAGTGGTAAGTACTATCTTGGATGGGTGTGTGTGTGTTGTGGGTTGGGAGAGGGCATAAGTACCATAATCAATTTGTCTTAATATGACTTTTAGCATTTTGACTGAGACCATTTAGAGATTATTATAATTGATTATAATTATAATTTGATTAATTAGTTATAATTTTTGTTGCTGTGAGCAAGCATCATACTAAATCCCTTGAAAAATATGAGAGAATGTAGTGGTTTTCTCAAGTAGAGCCTCTATGTGGTAGGCAGAAAATGAACAACTCACCAGCCCACTCCACTCCCACGAAATCTAGCAGAGAGAGAAATCAAACTAAATCTTTTTTCATAAGGTATATAAAGTACTCACAAATATTTGTGTATAATCAACACAGATTCATCCTCTTGAGGAAAGTAAGAAAAAGAAACAGTACTACATGGTATCAGGAGAGTAGGAGTATCTCACTTAGAGAGACCTCTTATCACACATGCTTCATGGAGGGCAAGTAGGGAAAGACACAGACAAAGGTGAGTGTAGATGGGACACCAGAGAACAAAGGGAAGCCTGCATGATGCAAGAAGAGAGTGGGTCCGAACAAACATGCAAACAAACCAGAACCATAAACATGCTGTGCCTAAATTAGAGAATGACGTGAGGTCTAACTACCAGTGAATACAGGCATGCAAAGGTTGCAAACTCCAATGAAATATGTTTTAGTAATTTAGATCTTTTATTTCAGTTTCTATGTGAGAAGGAAAGCTCTCAAAAGTTTTCTCTTTGGGTGAGATGATGAGGGTTTTGTTAATTTATTTCCAGGAGTTTTTGTATTCATGAGGTTTTTTTGCAGAATAATTTTTGCTCAAAATACAGGGTACAATGCAAAAACTACTATTGTTGCTGCCTTCAGAAGCATTAAGTATATTGTTTTTAACTTCTTGACTGCTGGGGAAACAAGTGAGTGGCATGCCTACCTACAGAATGGAGTCCTACGAAATTCTGAGATGTGGAAAAAGTGGAAAATTGAGTAATTAACAGAGGGAATTTTTAAAAAGAAAAACAAAACCTCTAAATCAAGAGTAGAAAGTTTAATGCTTTAGGGGAGTTGCCATTTTTGATTAAATATGAATAGACTTAGTCCTTTTGACATGCATAATATAGAGAATTTTGCCCATTGCAATTTTACATGCTTTGATAAGAAGGCTCTTTCACCCATGTGCAATTCCTGGATTAATTATGATTGCAGAAGACACATTAAGAGAGTAGAAATATATCCTGTATATCTTTAAAATTAATTCTTTTGTATTGTTTAATGGTTTTGTATTGTCCTTAACTTGTACTGTTTTAAATAAGTTGTTTGCAGCCACGAGCCTCATTACTGAGAGAAAGGTAAGATACAAATGAATTAAATAATAAAACAAGAACAATGTTATTAATGTGAAGGTGGTGTTGATTATTAATTTGTAAATGTTGCTATTATTGTATCATGTCACAGATACAATGTCACAAGTGCATTGCAGTCACTTTGATGAGTTAAGCTGCCGTACAAATAGACTTTGGCATTTCTGTCATCAGTTGGCCTGTGGCCCTTTGAGCTGTCATCTAGCATGTCACCTTCAGCAATAAAAGTTTTTTTCCTTAAAAATCATGTATCTCTTGAACTATTTAAATGCAGTCTCAGATCAGAGTTTGCCAATATATGTAAATTAAATCAAATTCAAGCCAGGTCTGTTCCTCAGCAACCTCAGAAATGTCTCTAAGAAGTAACTGCAGTTGAAATGAGATGCTATCAGACAATTAAGAGAGGCAGAAAAATTGTCATACTCGCCTCTGATCAGCAACATGCTAGAAAGCATTAGCCTTCATTCTCTTCCAGATATGTTGTGCTCAGGAGCACTGACCTAAAATGTCTGTGTGAAGAACGGGCCTCTCCAAACAACCTGAAAAAGTTCATACTATACTAAAAGAAAGTGGTTCTAGGTAATATCACTGGGTCTTGGCAAGTCTTCAGGTGTATGTGCAAAGGATGCTTTTTTCCCCAGTATATAGAAACATCAGGTATAAACACTGAGTGTTCATGTTTCCTCAGAAGTAAGTTGGCACACCTACACCCTGAGTTCCATTTTCAGAGGGGTAGCCAAGTGAGTCTGTTTCAGTAGAAAAACAAAAAGGATTAATCCAATTTATATCACCATAAGCTTTCATGGACTACTACTTCTCATACCTCTGAAGAAGTGGGCTATATTCCAGGAAAGCTTGTGGCGAAATTAGTTAGCCAAAGTTCATTGTGACTCACTTTCCGGTGGTAAGCATGCTAAAAAATGTAGGGCAGGTATTTGTGCAAAGGTCATCCTAGTGATAATAAAAGGAACATATTCAGCAAGCTAGTCTTTAATGACACTCAGATTATTCCTATCTTTGACCTTTAAATTGGAGGTAGGGATGTTTTCCAGCACGAAGTTCATTCTATTTTGAAGACACAGGCAGAAGCAGAGTATCAGTATTATTCTGTTAAACTTATACTTCCCATGGCACTCACAACTTCATATGATCTCCTTGAAAACATAGCAAGTTGGTTACCTGCCTTTGTATTACCTCTGCAAAGTATAAATGAAAGTAATTGTTTTTCAGATATTAATATCATCAATATACTTCATATAACACCACTTGTGTGTACAGCACATTGCAGAATATTAAACAAGTGGGCAACACATGGCCTGTGGGCTACGTGTGCCTCCTTGTCCACTTTTGCTTGAACGTTCAATAGTGCTTATGGCATTCACCAGTCTTCCACCTCTGAATATCACTTCTGTTCATTTAATCCACCCACTCTGTCACAATCTTTTGTTTTACCCTAAATTTCATCATTACCTGAATGGGTGCCCCTCAGGAATGGTCTTTATTCTTGAACTATGCTAAGGATACCTAAAAAAAGATATGCTGATCAGAAAAGAGCTCAGAATTGGAGCCAGAAAACATGGTGTTGTTACTGCAGTTCCTAAGCCGCACTTGGGGTGACATTAGATATCACTTTGATATCAATAATTTGGCTCACTTCTACCATCCCTCTCAATGTGTTTGTGAGGCCCCCGGACAAGCACGAAACTAGGCTTGGCCACTAATCGCTGGACATTCCATTACCCACCCAGGCAGGCCAGAAATAGCCAGATCGCCACTTTAGGAGACCTCCCGGCAAGCACACTATTTTGTATGCACACTACTTACAAAGAACTCCCTGCCTCGAGCAGGAGGTTTGATTAGGAGAATCCTCATCTGTCAAGCACTCTGTGTTTGCATACTGTCTACTCCTTTGTCAATTTGGAACTAACTCAATCATGCTAAATTCTGACCTTTCGGAGGCTTTGTCTCCAGCCCGAAACTCATTGTTTTCCCCCAAGTACGGACTAGCCTACGGCCACATTTTCCCTATAAAAACCCGATTCCGAGACCTTCCTCGGATCGTTCGGACCGCTCCCGATTTCCATCCAGCCTTGCTGCCGCCCCACGTACTGAGACTACGCACCTCCGAACTTCCGCAGTGAACTACCCGGGCTTCAGGACAGGTATAGTATCACCCAAGTCAACAATCCCTCCTAAAAATCCCTCTCACTCCAACCTTTATTTTCTATAATTATCTGTGTGAGTGTGCTGCATACACTGTTTGATTGCATTTTAATAAAGATCACCATTGTTAGTTCAACCTCTGTCTGCTCCTTGACTCGGCCTGACCCCGTAGACATTGGGTTCAAGATCTCGCTGCGTTGCCCTGCCTCTTGCATCGCCAGCTGCGCTCTGTGCTAATTTCCCCACCTTTTGATATTTTGAGATCGCACTTTGGTGTCCCTCACGGGACCCCCAGTAAACAGGGTAACAGTGTACTTACCCACCACATTTTTTAAATGCCCTCAACCTTCTAAAAAGTGGGGTCCTAAACACACAGGACCATTCCACATTGTACACTTAGTGAATGATGTGACTGCTGAGCTAGAGGTGCCCAAGTCTTATAGCCAAATCCATCCTGTGTTTCACTTCAGCTTTCTCAAACCAGCTGGACCAGTTGTATGGCCCCCTGCTCAACCAGCCTTGCCCCCACTAATCATGGTGGGACAAGAGCAGCTTTTTGAAATTTCAGAGAATTTGGACTGACAACGATACAAGAGATGGTGGAAGGCATGTGTGCATGCCCAAACTGCTCTCTCGTTTGCAAAGGAGGGGATAATTTCAGCATCTGCAATCCACCCTCCCCTGCTGCCACATCTGTTGCCACTGCTGTTGGTACCCAGCAGCAGGGCTCCATGGACCCCCATGTTAAGAACCACTGGCATAGAGGACACTCTTTTGGAGATGCAGGTGTGTCTCATTTGGGATGTATTGGGGGATTCATAGCTCCATTTCTTTATTTGTAACTGACATCTGTGCTTATTGTTGCTGTGTGCCCTGAAGTTGTTTCTGACTTATGGCAATCATAAGGCAACTATGAAAGCACTAGGCAAGCAGGATGAGGGCAGCCAATTGCACCATAATTCAGAAACAGCGTGAAAGCACACAACAACAATGGAGTCATAGTCTGAATGTTTTTTGCAGGGAATGAGGCAAGCTGATGGTGTGACAAAAGCTTCTTCTGAAACTTCTCCAAGTTCCAAGGAATGTTACCCTCAAGACTATGCTGCTCTTGTCACATTTCCCCAACATCTGAGTTGCAATTTTTTGTTGTTGCTGGAAGTGATTCCCCCATGCACCTAAACCTTCCACTGTCCTTGTGCAAATTTGCAGAATGTGACTGCATAGCCAGAAGGTACTTTTGTACAGTGCCTGTGGCATCCATTGTTGCTTGCACAGCATATTTTTAAGGTTTTTTTTTTCTTTTTAGAGAAAAGCAACCTGGATTCAGGCTCCCAGATTGAAAACTGCAGGTGGCTCTGCATTTTAAAGGTTGTGTAGAAGTAGGACTCTCAGCCGAGTTCGCTTGTCATGAACTAGGTAACAAGCAGTATCTAATACAATTTATTTATAACACCCTTTTCACCAAAGGGCGGAACATCAACATAAAAAGGAGCCCTGGTGCTGCAGTGGTTAAATGCCAGTACTGCAAGCCACAAGGTTGTGAGTTCAATCCTGCCGGGCTCCAAGGTTGACTCAGCCTTCCAACCTTTTGCAGGTCAGTAAAATGAGTACCCAGCTTGTTGGGGGCATGTATAGAAATGTTTCGAAATACATGCTATTTGTAAATTGTTTGCCGCCTCAATCCATATGGAGAGGCGGGATACAAATAAATAATTAAATATATATATATATATATATATATATACGGTCAGGGACAAAGACAATAAACATAACACTCTCTGCTGAAATTCCCTCTTCTACACAATCATTGCAGATGCAGGAGCTCCTTCCAGTTTTCAGCTTGGCAATTCTAGTCTGGTTGTATCTTCAGAGGTATCACTCTGCAAAAATTATCCATGTAACTTTAACGACGTTCCGCCCAGAGACCTCGAGCCCCCGCTGAGGCGACGCGTGTCCAGCACATATGTGGGGCCAGGGTTTGGGAAGCAGGCTTGGTTCCCTCTAATAGTCAGAGGACCATCACTACTGCCCCCCCCCCGAAGAAAGAAACGCGTTGGGCCCAACCCTGCGCCTCTTTTATTTGGAAGCGAGCCCCTCCGAGGACTGCCCCGCGTCTCCTGAGCAGCAGGGAGCGGTACGTGCGCCCGCTCACCGCCTCGGCCTCTCCCGCCACCCGCTGCGCCTTCGCCGTCCGACAAACGGCGAAAAACCCCACGGCGGCACTGCGCCCAGCGGAGGGCGCTCCGGCTCTCCTTTCCCTTGGAGCGCGGGTGCGTCTTCCCGGCGCGGCGTCGTTCCGGCGGAAGGGGAAGCAGCCGCGGCGCGGAGGTGAGGCGAAGCGCGAGCTCGGGGTTTGTTCTCGGCTTTTCCCGGGCCATTTCCGCACCAGTCTGTTATAGCGCGAGGATTCCACTTTCAACCTCCTCTGGAATCCTCAGGTTTGCAGTTTCGGGAGGGGCCGGACGGCCCCTCCCGAAACTGCAAACCTGAGGATTCCAGAGGAGGTTGAAAGTGGAATCCTCGCGCTATAACAGGCTGGTGCGGAAATGGCCCCGGTGTTGTGGTCCCGCGTGAGCCGCGGCTTTCCAGCCCTGCGGGGAGCTCGTCTGTTTCCTCCCTCGGCTCACTGACCCGGAGTTCTGGCGGGGTGCGAAGAGCTGAGCCTTCTCCGGCAGGGCGGCGGTTCTCTTCATCGCTCGTTCCGACCCAGTTCCTTGGTGCGCCAGGGCGGGGGGGGAGGCCAGCCAGGCGCCACTTCCTCCACTCTCGGGACAGAAAAGCGCCCCTGGGTTTGGTCCCAGAGGCTACGGCTGGTTGCAGACGGAAAATAACCACGTTGTACACAATCTCGCCGTAACTTAGCAGAGGTTACACGGGGGGGGGAACCCTTCCCAAATGTTTCCGCCCAGTAAAACGGAAGGAATGATCACCTTGAAGGACATAAAGCAGGAGAGATAAATGGTCTGGCCACAAAGAAGGGCACTTGGTAAAGTCCCTGTAATCCACTCCTCAAAGGGGGGGCGAGGGGGGAGCGTGGTCTTCTTAATTTGCAGGAGAGGCGAGGCGAGCCAAACAGGCAGGGGATGGGGGAAGAGAACAACTGCTCAGCCATCATCTATGCTGCCTCTTCTCTATCTCATAGTTTTCTAGGAATGTGGAGGAAAGCACCAGAAAAAGATAATAGCTAATTTGACTTCCTCTTGTTCACCCTCTCTGGGTCCTACAAGAAGATCGATGGGGCTTATAGTCTTGCCTAGGAAGAAGACATAAGCAGAGGCCTCTGTTAGCTTACCCACTCCCTCCAGAACTCTCTGGAAGGCAGTGTGCTTTGTAAAGTCGAAGGCTTTCATGGCCAGAATCCATAGGTTGTTGTGGGTTTTCCAGGCTTTGGGGCCGTGTTCTATTAATATTTTCTTCTGACGTTTCACCTGCATCTGTGGCTGGTATCTTCGGAGGATGAAGATGCCAGCCACAGATACAGGCGAAACGTCAGGAGAAAATACTAATGGAACACGGCCTCAAATCCCAGAAAACCCACAACAACCTGCAGTGTGCTTTGTCTGAACATGATTTTAGCTCCATCTTTGTTGCTGGAGGCCTCCATGATCTCAAGCAGATTGGAATGCTTCTTATCAGTGTGTTATGCTGAAGGCTCTGCGTTGGGCCAGGTTTAAGTTTTGAGACTTGTGTATACAAAGCTCTCAGCCACTTTTGGGCCAGGATGCATACTTCCTCCCTTATCATCCTGCCTGATTGCCGAGGTCTTATTAACAGGCATTCCTGGTCAAAGACTTGTTTGGAAACCACTGGGGGTAGAGCTTTTAGTATCAACTCCCATTCTGTGCTCTTCTAGCTGAGATTATGGATTCACCAACTTGCTTTTGTTTTTGCCACCTGCTGTATACTGTTCTTTCTAGAAAAGAATTTCTTGACTGAGAAAACAAATACTAGTCGCACTTTTTATCGATGTATTTGTACTTAAGACTAGAGAACTCTAGTTTACTCTCTTAAGCTACAGGCTACTCTAAGAAGAAAGAGGTACTGAGGATTAAATCGGTTAGATTGTGTTAGATTGTGCAATGTAGACATGCACTCCAAGGAATTGTGGTTCAAGGAAATGGATTAGTTTTCTCTAGCAGAGAGTTCTAAATAGCTCACCAGATACAAATCCCATGATTCATTAGGGTAAAGTGGTATGAAACTGACACAAGTGTAGTGCAGAGACATCTGTTGTCATGGGTTGCTCAAAAAAGAAAGTGTAAGAACAGTTATGGCCTTCTCTTGCTTGCACACTTCCCTTTTCCCTGCTGAAGTGGCAGCGCTTGAAAGTTGAAAGCACTGTGGGATAGCCTTCAGAGACTTCCTCTGGGGAAAGGTCTCCTCAATCCCTTGTTGTTGTTGGTTTGTTTTTTGTTTTTTTGCACTTTCTGCTTTTTGCAGGGAGCAGAAAGGAAGAAAGACAACTATTTCCTGCACAGTTTGATGGTTGTACATCATCATTGGCCTGTTTTTTCAAAAGCAGTGAGGCCTTCAATACCAAAGAGAAGTACAGTCCCTTCTGGTTTATCTAATTCATCTGCTATCACCCAGGGTTCTGAATCTTCCATATTCTGAACACCATTTTCCATTGACAAATTGAGTTTTATGTGCCAGCTGTACCCAATGCAAACAACCTTTCTTCTTTTTATTGGTAGTGATAATCTGTGACTAAGGGGACTGTCTACTTGCTCTTGGGTTTCGCAAACTAGGCTTAATTAAGTTGTTTCTTTTTAGATGCCAGCAGTCATCTGGAAAACCAGTAAGAAGTGTGGATATGAGTTTCATCTTCAGTGACATTGTATGGTATTCCACTGCAAAAGGGCCTTGAAGACAGGAGTTTGGCCAGAAGTATGCTTTCTCTCCAGCCGGGACAGAATACAAGACAACGCTGGCAAAAGGTGTTATACAAGAGGCAGCCATTTCCTGATAACTATGTGGACCGAAGTTTTTTAGAGAAGCTACGCAAAAATGTCCATACACATAAATATCAGTACTGGGCAGTGGTGTTTGAATCTGGAGTGGTGATACAGCAGCTATGCAGTGTCTGTGTCTTTGTTGTCATCTGGTGGTATATGGATGTGGGACTGCTGGCTCCCCAGTGGTTATTTAGAGCTGGGTTGCTCTTTTCTCTGATTGGTTATGTCCTCTTTCATATAGTTGATTCAGGAACTGAGAGAAGTCAGAGCAGCCAGACACGGTGGGCTGATCTGAAGAATGCTGTGGTATTTGTGGCGTTCACCTATGGCTTCTCTCCAGTATTGAAGACTTTAACAGAGTCCATCAGCACAGACACAATTTATGCTATGTCTGCCCTCATGCTGCTAGGACACTTGATCTTCTATGACTATGGAGCCAACGCTGCCATTGTGTCCAGTACACTCTCTCTCAACATGGCCATCTTTGCCTCAGTCTGTTTGGCTTCACGGTTGCCTCGTTCCTTACATGCCTTTACCATGGTGACATTTGCCATCCAGATATTTGCCTTGTGGCCTGTGCTACAAAAGAAGATCAAAGCCCAGGTTCCCCGTTGCCATGTGGTGGTTACTTTGCTTTTTGCTATGTCTGCATTGGTGGGCCTGCTGACCATCTCCAGTGTTGGTACTGTTCTTTTTGCCCTGCTTCTAGTCGCCATCTCATGCCTGTGTCCTTACTGCCTCATTAGGCTGCAGCTGTTTAAAGATAACATCCACGGGCCATGGGATGAAGCTGAAATCAAGGAGGATCTGACCAAATTCCTCATGTAGACTAGGGAGTCAAGCCAGTACATTTTGGCTGTTTTTGATCATGTTCATATTGCAGCATACATTGTTTCAATTTGGTTATAGTTCTGGCCAATAAAGGTTCAATAACATTTTTGACACTCCAAACCAGTCTGAGCCTCTTAGTTTAATTTTTGGATGCTGTGAGTTTTGTTTTTTAGTTTTATCACACTTCTCATTTTTTGGTTTTCTTTTTATTTTGTATTTAAATAGTTTTGATGCATGTTTATTTAAAGCTGTCTGGAGAATTTTAGATTCTGCTGTAGGATCATAGAATCATAGAAATGTAGAGTTGGAAGAGACCACAGGGGCCATCCAGTCCAACCCCCTGCCATGCAGGAACATCCTCAAAGCACTCCCGACAGATGACCATCAAGCTTCTGCTTAAAAACCTCCAAGAAAGGAGACTCCACTACACTCCGAGGCAGCATATTCCACTGCTGGACAGCCCTGACTGTCAGGAAATTCTTCCTGAGGTTCAGGTGGAATCTCCTTTCCTGCAGCTTGAATCCATTGATCCTTGTCCTGGTCTGTGGAGCAGCAGAAAACAAGCCCTCTCCTTCCTCTACATGGCATCCCTTCAAATATTTAAACATGGCTATCATGTCCCCTCTCAACCTTCTCTTCTGCAAACTAAACATCCCTAGCTCTCTAAGTCTATCCCCATAGGGCATGGTTTCCAGGCCTCTCACCATTTTGGTCGCCCTCCTCTGGACTTGCTCCAGCTTGTCAATATCCCTCTTGAATTGGGGTGCCCAGAACTGGACACAGTATTCATGATGAGGTCTAACCAACCAGGATAAAATGTTGTAAGTAAATAAAATTGATTCCTGGTTCACTTGAGAAAATAGAAATGCCCTTCACATTTGTGGGTTTGACTTTCACAGATTTGCTTATTTGTGAGTTTCTTCAACCCCGCCGCCATCTCAGATGCTTCTTTCCAGGGGAGCCTTCCCTCAGTGGCTCCAGTCAGGCCATGCTGCCCTTTAAAAATCCATCCCTCGTCGTCGTCCTCCTCTACCACCTACTGCCTGGTCAGCTGAGGACAGCTTGCAGCCTGATTTCTCAGTACCACAAACCTTCTCCTTCTGCCCCTGCCCACATGGGGGGGAGAGGACATATAAGGCAACCATGCTGACACACCCCTCTTCCTTCTCCTTTCCCTAACCTGCTTTGGACCCTGGGTCCCCACCATACCTTGGCCCCCTTTCCACAGACGTGCACACACACACACACACGCAAACACATTTTGATATTTGTGATTTTTCCATTTTTACAGATGTCATGTGCCCCAATCCTAGTGAACGTGCAGAGCTGACTGTAATTATTATTTGCAGAGTGAGGTGGTGCAAGATAATATGTCTAAAACTGCAGCTAAGTGCCAGTAGTAAGTAATGGAAACTGTGCAGAAAGTATAAAAATAAATTCATTCATTCTGGATAAATGAATGCTTATTTTATTTGAACTCTTTAATATTAAATTACACAGTTAGTTATATATGTAACAATGAAGAGTCATGCAAATCACATAAGTGTAGATGATATACACTCCAGCTGCCCCAATTTGGCAGGAATAGTCCTGATTAATCCACTTTCTCATGTGGTTTAAAAATGTCCCAATTTTAATTTTTTTTTCTTCCCACTTTGCACCTGTATCCTCAGCATACCTCCATTGGTAAAAACTGAGTTCAGATTGGTTGTTGTGGGTTTTCAGGGCTTTGAGTCCATGTTCTATTAGAACTTTCTCCTGACATTTCGCCTGCATCTGTGGCTGGCATCTTCAGAGGATCTGGTGGCAAGGAAATGAGACAGAGTATATATACTTGTGTAGTCTGCGGGTGGGAGGAAGCAATTTGCATATGTTAAGTTGGCCTGTGTGATGGCCTATTGTTAAATGAAATATGCCCCAGCGTTGAATTGTTTGGACTGTAAAAGTCGTTTGCGCTCTGTTAACTCAGCATGGGGGAGAGGAGAAGAAAGGCAGACTCTGATCCTTTCCAGCAGGCTCATGCCAAAGCAAACTGCTGCAGCCTCTCCTAGCTTGTGTATTCTGTCTCGTTAATGACCTTTGTGATTTTGACCACACACTGATGTTGCTTGGCCACATGTGTCCTTATTTTCCTCTGTGAAAAGTTGGAGAGTATGATGTGATATCACCTAATAGAGGTGGCAGTTTGGATTACTGTCCTTGTTCTATTGCTAAAAACCTGGCATAAATATCGCTTTATACTGCATGTCATTGGAACCCCGTTTTCCTGATGTCAGTGTTGAGAGTGAGGTAGTTTAGGGAAAACAGGCATGAGATTGGAATGTATACTTTGGGGCCAAAGAATGGGTTATCAAATGCCAAGTTGCTAGATAAGGACCTATTGTTCTGAAATATGTTTATGAGGCAGTGGAATATGCCACCTTGGAGTGTGGTAGAGTGTGGAGTGTGGCAGAGTCTCTTCCTTTGGAGGTTTTTAAGCAGAGACTGGATGGCCATCTGTTGGGAATGCTTTGATGGGTGTTCCTGCATAGCAGGGGATTGGACTTGATGGCCCCTGGGGTCTTTTCCAACTCTATGATTCTATGGCCCAAGAAGGTAGCTCACCTGTCTCCAATGGTCTTTCAGGTGAAATATGAAGATTTAAAAGCAACATAAAATCTCACCAAGAAATGGTCTAATACCCTTAAAGCTCTGAAGAGCTTGACAGTGAACTTGGTAGATATATCTAAAACAGTAAGTGGTGCCCTCAGTTTAAGTCTTCAGCAATAAACTAACATATATCCGATATAAGACCATCTCAAGCATTTAAGGTAATCCTGAAAATTATGAGTGCCTGCAGGATGCTGGAATCAGTGGAAAATATAGTGCAATTGGTTTGCTAACTGAATAGATTACTGAACTACCTCACAGTCTAAAAATAATGGCCTAAAGTTTTGAGAGAGACCATCAGGAGTCAGCACCAAGCCACCAGCAAGGGCCAAACCATATGTCATTAATATGTGCTTTGAACATATGTGATAAAGTCAGCCATCGGAAACTCCAGCGGTTTCAAAACATGGCAGCTATAATGCTGACGAGGGCCAGTTATAGACAGCACATAATTCGCTTATTTAAAAAAACAGCTTCACTGGCTACCAGTTCATTTCCAGGCACAATTCAAAGTGCTGGTCATGACCCATAAAGCCCTATATGGCTTAGATCCAGACTATTTCAAAAATCAGATTTCCCTGTATGAACTGGCTAGAGTCTTAAAATCTGCAGGGGAAGGCTTTCTCTTGGTCCTGCCACCGTCTCAGCTTCACTTGGTAAGGACACAGGAGAGAGCCTTCTCAGTGGCTGCTCCCATCCTGTGGAACACTCTTCCACAGGAGGCTGGGCTGGCCTCCTCTCTGCTTTCCTTTTCTAGAGAGGTAAAGACATTCCTTTTTACGCAAGTGAGCTGGAGATCTTTTTACTTATTTTTAGCTGGTTTCAAAAATGTATTGTTAACATGATTTTATATGTCTTTTAATGTTTTAAATGTTTATATGCTTTTAAAGGGTTTTTTTTTCCTGTTGGAAGCAGCCTTGGGTCTCATCGTGGGAGAAAGGCAACATATAAATGCAACAAATAAAATAAAAATCTTGAAAGAACTCCAGGCCCTCTTCACTCAAGTCAGTGGCGGTTGGGGGAGCCAAACCCACAACGTGTAGTTTATCATACACTGTCTTTTTTTATAAAATACTCTAAGAACACAAAGAATCATAGGTTGAAACTGACCAGAAGAACCATCTAGTCCAACTCCTTGCCATGTGGGAATACACAACTAAAATGCTCCTGCAAGATGACCATCCAACCTCTGTTGAAAAAAAGACGGTGCACCACCCTGTGAGGCAGTCTGTTTCACTGCTGAACCGCTCTTACAGTCAACAGGTTCTTTTTAAGTAGAGTCTCTTTTCTTGTAACTTGAACCCACAGGTTCTTGTTCTAGTCTCTGGAGCAGCTGACAAGAAGCTTGCACCATCTTCTACATGACATTCCTTCAGATATTTAAAGATGGCTATCATATCACCTCTCAGTCTTCTCCAAGGTAAACATACTTCCTCCCTCAGATGCTTCCCATTGTTTCCAGTATTTTTACCATCTCGGTCACCTTCCCCCACCCCAGCATGTCAATATCCTTCTTGAGCTGTGCTGCACAGAACTAGACATGGTATTTGAGGTCTGATCAAAGCAGAACAAGTGGTACTGACTTCTTTTAATCTGGGCGTTATGTTCTTGTAAATGCAGACTAGAAATGCAGTGACTTTTTAACTGCCGCATCATATTGTTGACAAGTTTTTTACTTCTCACTTCTCTCCAGGATCAAAAGAAACCTTCAGGAAGTACTGTTTGCATTTGGCCTGTCAAACAGTCACAAAACCTACTAACTTTAGCACTGTCTAGCCCACACACCACAAGCTTGTCTGTAAGAACAAAATGTTGTTAATTGCTGTGAATCAGCTTTGACTTATGGAGAATCTATGAATGAAAGACCTCCAGGTCACCCTCTCATCAACAGCCCTGCTCACATCTTGCAGATTCAGGGCCATGGCTTCCTTGATTGACACTATCCACCTGTAACAGGTCTTCCTCTTGTCGTACTACTTTCTATCTTGCCAAGCACGGTTGTCTTTTCTACTGAGTCGTGTCTCCTCATGATATGTCCAGAGTATGGCAATCTCAGTTTAGTCATCTTGGCTTTTAGGGAGAATTCACACCTGATTTGCACTTGTTGTGTTCCTTCAAGTCATTTTTGACTTACGGTGACCCTAAAGTGAACCTATCACAGAGTTTTCTGGGGCTGAGAGTGTGTGACATACCCAAGGTCATCCACTGAGTTTGCATGGCTGAGTGGGGAAATGAACCCTGGTTTCCAGGATCATAGTCCAATGCTCAAGCCACTGCGCTATGCTGGCACTCCTGCTTTGCTTTAGAACCAATTTATTTGTTTTTTTTTTTGCAGTCCAGAGTATTTGTAGAACACTACATTTCAACACTACATTTCAACTATCAGTTTTCTTCACTTTCACAACCATTCATAGAAATTAGAAAAATAATGGCATGGATAATCCTGACTTTAGTATTCAGTGATATACCTTCACATTTGAGCATCATGTCTAGTTCGTTCACAGCTGCTGTTCTAAATCCTAGTCTTCAGCAGTTCTCATTTTGATTAAGAAACCTTTTGCTACCTCAATGTCTTCACTGTCTTCCTTAAAGTTATGTAAATCACCTGCAGTCATTTTGTTTGTTTGTTTTCTTAATGTTCAGTTATAAGCCTGCCTTTGCAATTTCTTCCTTGACTTTCTTCAGTAGCGATTCCAAGTCTTTGCTATTTTCTGCTAGTAGTAAGGTGTCATCTGTTCATGTTAAACTGTTGATATTCCTTCCTTCAATTTTCACAGTTTCCTTAGAGTCTAATCCAGCTTTGCGTACAGTACAATATTTTCAGTATAGGAGTTAAACAAATAAGATGAAATAAAATGTGGCCTTGCCAGTCAATAAGAAACTACTCTGTTTCTCCATATTCTGTCCTAACAGTGGCCTCTTGTTCTGAGCTCATTAGGATAATCAAATGTTGTGGTACACCCATGTCTTAGAGATCAATCTGTAGTTTTTCATGATCTACAAAAGTGATTCCCAAATTCTAGCCCTTCAGGTGTTTTGGACTTCAATTCCTTGGCCAATCTCCAGGATTCTGAGAACTGACATCCAAAACACCTGGAAGACCAGAGTTTGGGAAACACTGATCTACACAATCAAGGGCTTTGCTATAATCTATAAAGCACAGGCTAATTTTCTTCTGAACTTTTTTGGTGCACTTATTTATCCAATATATGTTTGCAGTATGATTGCTTGTGCTTTGTCCTTTTTTGAACCCAATTTGGACATCTGGCATTTCTCTCTCCATACATGGTAAAAGTCTTTCTTGTGGAATTTTAATCATTCCTTTACTAACAATAGAGATTAGTGCAACGCTCCAGTGGTTACTGCAACCTTTGGTGTCCTCTTCCTTGAGAATTGGAATGTATATTGATTATTTCCAATTTGGGGGGCCATTTTTTTGTTTTCCATATTTGTTGACAGATTTGGGTTAGAAATTCAGTGGATTCTGTCTATCTTGTCTGAAACAGCTCTATTAGTATGCCATCTGTTCCTGATTATTTATTTCTCGCAAGCATTTTGAGTGCAACTTCTACTTCATTTTCTAAAACTATGGGTTCTCTTTCAAACGGTTCTTCCCTGGATGAATTTGTCATCCTTTCATCTTTTCTATATAGTTCTTTAAGTGTATTGTTTCCATCACCTTTTTATTTTTTCTTGGTCATACAGTGTATTCCCATACTGAGGTAGAGCATCCCCACTCTTGGTTTAAATTTCCCTTTGAATCCTTGAAACTTCTGGAGGAGGTCCTTGTTCTACCCTTTTGTTGTTGTGGTCTTCTATTTCTCTGCATTGAGTCTTTTAGTTGTTCTCTTTGTCTCTGTGCCCAAATCATTGAACAATTGCATTCAGAGTTCTGACTCTATTTCTGTCCCCTTTTACTTTTGCTTCTCATCTGTATTCAATTGATTGAAGAGTTTAATCTGTCATCCAGTGAGGCTTTTCTTTCTTTTTTGGCTTCAGGTAGTGTCTTTTTGCATTCCTCCCTAACAGTGTCTCTTGATTCAGTCCAGGGTTCTTCTGGCTTCTGGTCAATTAGACTTAATAGTATAAGTCTTTTTTTCTTTTTTGTTAACATTATCTTTAAATTCTAAAGAGATGTTCTGCAGGTTGTATTTTGGCACAGTGATTGACTTAGTGGTCCTCTTTAGGTTTACTCTAATTCTTGATATTAACAGTTCATGGTCAATCTGTTTCTGGTCTTGTTTTTGCAGAGAATATAAACTTTCTATCTTCTGCTTCCAGTTATGTAGCCTATTTCATTTTGGTAATGACCATCAGTTGATGTCCATGTATACAGTTACTTCTTTAGTTGCCTGAAGAATGTGTTTGCTATGAACAAACTGTTGGTATTGTAAAATCCAATCAGACGCTCTCCTGCTTCCTTTCTTGATCCTAGGCCAAATTCTTGTACAGTCTTTGATTCTGCTCTGTTTCTTACTTTTGCATTCGAATCACATATGATTAACAAGAAGTCATGTTTTGGTGTTGTTACCATACCCTACCTCTCCTCGTACGAGGTATGTGATTTTCATAAGTTGGACTTATTAATGACGGGAGAAAGTGACCAGAGATGTGTTCAGGGTCATGATGGTGGGAAAAGTTCAAATAGGATTATGCAGAAAACCTCAATACTGCTGGGTTTATGCTAATCCATTCATCACTTCAAGCTCTTTCCATTTTCGAGCACAATAGAGGACAAACTGCCCAGATAAATCAAAGGCCATCGCTTGATCTTACCATACAGAGATCTTCCCTATACACTTTACCTGATTGAACATTAAGAGAGTGTTATGAATCCCATCAATGTTTTGTCACTCCAGATTCAAAGCAATTGATCCATTCCAGATGCCTTTGTCAGTCTCATAGGAAAGCCATTACAGCTTTGTTAACACACCCATTCAGGGTATGAAATAAGGTATAAAAAATCGTGGCTTTGATCCCAGCCAATTGTACACAGAAAACAGTCCAGACAGCCATTCCTTCATACTACCCTCAGACACTGTGTGAGCCGCTCTGCTATGACCTCCTTCTTCAAGGCTGGTTACTGTCACACTTTCAACCCCTAATCTCTCTCTATGCAACCTTTCCCACCTCACTTTCTGATAATCGTGTATGGTTCTTAAGGGTGTCTGTTTTTTTGTATGTTTATCAATTCAAATAAAATACTTGGTTTAACTTTAACTACACAGTTTTACTTTAACTCTGTATAGTTAGTACTGGCATATATAGTTGAAAAGATCTTGCCTTATCCCTCCTCTCACAGGCCTCCTTTGAAATATAGTTCCCTCAAATTCTAAGGAAATGCTGGCATTGCAGATGGACCCCAATGTCTCCCACCTCTTAGGGTAACAGTTTGTGATCAGTTTACTCCTGGACTGGACACAGTCTTTCATTTCCCTCTTCTTCTGCCTCTGTAGCTAGACCATAAACTTGGATTATGGTTATATTGATGGATTTTCCCTGAAGTCTTACCGATACTGTTTGGTCAGACTTTGTATTCTATCCTTTGACTGCTTTGGCTACATCTCTCCTTCTTAGTTTTTATTTCCTGGATAAAACACTCTTTAATTATCTGTCTCAAAATGTCCCATCCCTGTCCACTTTTGCTAATTCACCCAGAGTATTACAGTGTTTATATGTTCCTGTGACAAGGACTGCTTTTCTTCTCGCTGACTGGTATGGCAGCTTGCCCCCACCCTAGTCTACTGAAGCACTTTGTCATTTCACACAGCTCTGGTCCTCCTGAAAAACACCCCCTTTGTGCATAAAGAGTAAAGCCTTTCTGTTGTTATTCAGAGCCCCTTTGGAATTTATGGTAGCATGGTTCTGTTTGGTTATAACTACTGAGAGTCATTCAGCTGAGTCCATATTTTATGAAAATATACTACAATCTTTATTAAAACAACAGAATAAAGTATTGGTTTTGTATGTATGTCCAAGCTCAAACAGATCTTCAGAATGTGTTTAAACAGTTTCTTATATCTTTACAACAGCATAAAGGCACAGATCTCTCTCACACACAGGCTTCTGGGTATCCTTTTTGCCAAAATCTCTGTTCCCAAATCTAGGTCACTCTTTCTGACCAGATTTTCTGTCCCTCTCTCTAGGCTTTCTTTGAGAAAACATCCTTCTCATTCAGCCTCCCTTGGGCTGACTGAAAAACTCTCTGGCTGAAGGACTAACTCTCAGTCCCTTTTCTGGAAGTCTGACTCCTCCCAATTCAATGCCTACTATTTATGCATTTCACTCAGGCCTCCGAGCCGTCATCCATGATAATGGGACTGGGTTTCTCTCTGGAATGGCCATTCTGATTGCCTAGCAACTTGTTGCTGGGCAGCTTCTCTGACACCCAAGATACCACTTCCCCTATACTCCATCACAGTTCCATTTCCTGTTTTACAATGTCTAGCTTCTCCTGATTCATGCTTCTCACATTCCATGTTCCTATAATATGTGTTGTGCTGCATCAGGCTTTCTTGTAATCTCTGAGCACCTCAAGAGCTAAACATCCTTTCCAGTTGCATCACTAGCCACAGAGCTACTTCTGCTTGTCCTCTGCTCTTTCCCAGCAGCATATTGAGTACCATCCAACCTTGAAGTCTTATCTTCTGGCACTCTCTTGTTTCATTTTGGATTGTCTCCTCCTAACGTTTTCAAGGTAGAAGTCTTCAGGAGAGGTTTACCACTGCCTTCTTCTGTGCAGTACTAACAAGTGTTTTTTCTGGTGCCATTGGACTTGTCTTTGAGAGATCCTCCACCAGTGTCACCCTATAAACATGTACTGTTGTTGCTGTGTAGTAGTTGTTTGGCATATTTAGTCTGGCACCTCAAGAAAAGCCTGCATGACATGAGAGACCCTGCCATGCAGTCACAGAATTATAGAACTGGAAGTGGCCTCATGAGCCATTGAGTCTAACCCCTGCTCAATGCAAGAGATACAGCTAAAGCATACCCAGCAGCTAACATCCAGCCTCTTTTTGAAGACACCCAGAGAAGGAGACCCAAACCTCTCTAGGCAATTGGTGCCATTGCTGAACCACTTTTACAATTAAGAAGTTTCTTCTAATGTTCTGTTGACATCTACCCTCCTGTAACTTAAAACCGTTAGACATAATCCTACCCTCTGGTGCAGCAGAGAACAGCCTTGGCTCCTCCTCTCTGAGATAGTCCATGAGGTATTTAAAAAGGGGGAATCCATGCTGTTTCCTACTGATCACTGCATTGTCATCAAGATACTTGCATATAGACTCCTGTGTAATCTGTTCTAACATTTTTCCTTGGTACTGAGGTCAGGTTGATTGGTCTGTAGTTTTCTTGATGCAGTTTGACTGATCCAGCAGATTTGAACTCATTTAGGTTGGCTAAATGTTTCCGACTAACTCCTATCAATCTTTTTTTAAATTTTTTTATTAATTGTAGAAGAAAAAGAACAAAACAAAACACCACATGATTACCATAAAAGTGAAAAAGCAAACATTACAAAGAAAAAGCTTACATTATTATTTCTTTCCAGAACCTTTATCATCATATACTTATTGAAGATGTTATATATCATATTGCTTATATATTTTTGTTACATTCTTAACTCTATCTTTTTCAACTATATTTAATACATTGCTGTTACTGAATATGATCCTATTACTAAACATGTTAATACTAACCCTAACCTTAAGTGTAACCTTAAATATAACTTAAATGTAACCCCTAACACTAAGTGTAAACCCATCCCCCGAGCCAATTATCTTTCACCTTACTCTACTTTCTTTTCTTTTTTTTTATACTGCTTATTTATTTACAAAGATTAGCATCAACACAGGGTATCATGTACAAATTACAGACTAAATATTCTTCTTACATAATATAGCCAAAATAAAGGAAAATAAAGGAGGTCAAAATCAAATATAAATGTATAACATATTATCTAAATTATTCTCTAAAAGCTATAACAAAAGTTTCTCTCCATTTCTCACCAAAATATGTGATTAGATCTTCCTGCTGATTCTTAAAATTGTTTAGTGATTTATCCTTCACCAAGCTTGTCAATTTATCAATTTCTAATACTTCATAAATATCTATAATCCATGAGTCTGTGGTGGGAGGTTCTTCCTTTTTCCATGCTTTCGCATAAAGAATTCTAGCTTTAGTTATCAGATTAAGTATTAATTTCTCGTACCATTTCTCAACATAATTCTCAATTACATTAAACATATTTAACAAATACAATTTGGGTTTCATTGGAAAGTTTTTCCTTATGATTTTTGTTATTTCTATATGTATAGTTGTCCAATATCTCTTTGCTTTTTTGCAGTTCCACCAGCAATGGTTAAACGAGCCTCTTTCAGATTTGCATTTCCAACAATTTTCACTCCCCCCACTATAAATTTGAGCAATTTTAACTGGAATTAGATGCCATCTATATAACATCTTACAGTAGTCTTCTTTAAATGCTTGACAGGCTATAAAGTTTAAATCTCTCCAAGCCTGTAACCAATCATCAAATTGAAGTGGGTATCCATCATCTTGAGCCCATTTTATCATACTGCTTTTAACAGTCTCGTGTTCTAATTCACATTTTAAGATGAGCTTATAAAATTTGGCCGTGATATGTTTTTAGCCAGCTTCTAAGATGGCATCTAGCTCAGAGGGAAAATCACTTAATTGTTCTTCATTCTTTTCTTGTTTAAATCTAGTATACAGCTGCAAGTATAAAAACCAAGGACAATTTATCCCATCAAGTGACAATTCTTCTTTAGTTTTGAAAATTGGTTCATTACCTTGAAATCTTAATAGATCTTTATATGTCCACCAATTATTTTGAGGTTTGCTTACCAAATTGTAAAAACCTTCTTGTGGGGATACCCATAACGGCATTTGTGGACAGAGCCAGATTTTATATTTGGACCAAATTTTAAAAAGTGAGTTTCTTATTGGATGTTCACAGAATATTTTATCATGATTCTTTTTAAGATACCATACGTATGAATGCCATCCATTAGTTAAATCTGCTCCTTCTAGGAGCAGTAATCTTTTGTTGTCTAGTAAAATCCAATCCATTATCCAAGTTAGGGCATTAGCATATGCATATAGTTGTAAATCAGGTAGACCTAGTCCACCTCTTACTCTAAGATCTGCCATTAAGTTCCATTTTATTGTTGGTTTTTCCCCAGCCCACATAAATTTTGTTAGATCTTGTTTTCATTGATTAAAGGTATCTCATTTGAATATAATTGAAATGTTCTGAAAAAGAAAGTTCATCTTAGGTAATATACTCATCATTATAGCTGCAATTTTCCCTAACAATGATAGTTTTAATTTATTCCAAGATATTAATTCTTTTTTTTTTTTATCTCTTTCCAAATTCAAGAATAATTGTGTTCAAAATGTCAGTGGCGGGTGGAGGCCAAGCAGAAGTGGGACGAGCGGCTGGGGTTGGACGGCTTTTATTAGAGGGAGCCAGCAAACAGAGGGTTACAGCACCCTTCTGCTAATGAGCTAAACAAGTCCTGGAACACCGACACAGGGTTAGGACCCCAGGCAAACTCAGGGTTGGGTCTTCAAAGCAAACATAGGGTTACGTCACCCGAAATGGAGGCAAGGTCCCCAGTCACCGAGAAGGCTGGTCGCGGTCGCTGGAGAGAGGGGCTGGGCCTGGATGCTGGAAGGAAGGGACGTGGGCGTGGAAGACCGATGGTTGTTGCTCCGTGGTCCCTCCCTACCAGCGTCCGCCTTAAGAAGCCCCCAGCCCAGCTGAGGCTGATCAGGAGTCTTTGGGGCGAAGCCCACAGCTGAGAGCTCTCAGCTGGCAGCCTGGGCTCACAGCTGAGAGCTCTCAGCCCGCAGCCGCATTTCCATCAGTCGCCTGGACAGGCAGACCGCCTCTTTCGCTTGCCGCCACTGCCGGAACGGAGGAGGGGCGGCGGCAATCTCTGGGCCAGAGTCATGGCATAGTGAAAACGGTGGACTGGAGCTGGCGAGCCTGCGGGTGCCTCGGCCGCTGGGGCGGGCTCGGGACTGGCGCCGGCGTTGCCGGCGGGCCCAGTCCCCGCCTCCGCCGGGGCCTCCCCGTCCTCCCGAAGATCTCCCAGAGCATCCGAGCCCCCAACCGCATCAGCAGCGGCGCCTGCAGCAGCGGTGGGCACGGCCGGAGTGTCCGAGGCCCCCTCAGTGGCGGCAGCACCGTCCATGTCCGTGGCGAGCTCAGCCGGGCTCACGACACAAAAAGCTCTTGATTGTTCTTAGTTATCCAGTTACCTACAAATTTAATTTTCTTCTCAATTTTAAATTTTGTTCTAGATTTCCATTCTTCCTCATCTTTTGCAGTTAGATTTTTTTTTTTTAGCATTACTGATTTTTCTTGGTTAATCTTAAATCCTGCCATCTGTCCAAATTCTTCCAAAATTTGGGTAAGTTCATGTATTGATTCAACAGGATTTTTTAGGATTAAGACAAGGTTGTCCACATATGCCTGGAGCTTAAACGTCACCTCTTTAATTTTTAAGCCTTTTATATCTTTATCACACCTTATCGCATTATTAAGTACCTCGATTACAATTAAGAAGAGAAATGGCAAAAGTGAGCAACCCTGCCTGGTTCCTTTTTCAATTTTACAGGGTTTTGTTTTTTCTGAATTGATGAGTATGTGAGCCTCCTGCTCCGAATAAATTGTTTGAATCCATTTAATGAAGTCATTCCCAATGTTCATCTTTTGGAGGACTTGAATCATGAATTGCCAGGAAATATTGTCAAATGCTTTTTCAGCATCTAAGAATAACAGTCCCAATTTCTTATTCTGATGTGATTCATAATGTTGTATAATATTTATCAAAGTCCGGACATTGTTTCTCAAGTGCCGGCCAGGTAAAAAGCCTGATTGGTCTTCATGAATCCAATCCACAAGAATGTTATTTAGCCTTTTTGCCAGAATTGCATGAATAATTTATAATCTTGATTTAACAATGAAATTGGTCTGTAGTTTTGTGGGATTGTTGTATCTTTCCCTTCTTTAGGGATCAGTGTAATATTTGCCATTTTCCAAGACTGAGGTTTCTCTCCATTTACCACTTGGTTCAATGTTTCATACAATGGCAGAATAAGCTCATTTTCAAATGTTTTATAGAAGGCGGCTGAGAATCCATCAGGTCCAGCTTACTCTACTTTCCAAAGTTGTAATTCTTCTTGTGGAGGTGTGGCATTTCCCTCTTTTATTATGGCTTTTTCCACAAATATCTTCCGTATTTATTCAAAATCATTCTCTTTCATTATTCTTTTTTTGACCTTGACTTGTTAGCTTATCATTAATTACTATTTTCCACACTTCTTTATGCCAATTCTTTATTTGAAAATCTTCTTGAATTTTCCACTTTCTTGATATAATTAACCTTGCTGCAGTTAATACATTTGTAATTAAATCCTTCATTGCTTGGGTACAGTTAACCTTATCAAATATAGATAATAATGCTATACTCGGACATATTTGTAATTCAATTCTTGTTATCTCTTTATCTCTTTAAATATAATTTGCCAAAATTTCTGTACATGTTCACAATTCCACCACATATGAATATATGTGCCAATCTCTTGGCAACCCTGCCAACTTAACCTTGAGTATTTCTTATCTATGTGGTTTAACCTTAGTGGTGTTAGATGCTATCTCCAGACCAATTTATAATAATTCTCTTTTATCCTTACAGATAAATTTTTCAAATGATGCTGATTCGAAATCTTTCCCCATTCTTGAATATCTATTTTTTGTGCTAGTTCTTCCTCCCATTTTTTCTAAGATATTCATCTTCATCTTCATATATTGACAATATTTTATATATTTCACTTGTGATACGCTTCAGTATTTCATTTTCCTCCATTCCATCTCTTTGCTTAATCATTTGTTCAAGTCTAGTGTATTCTCTAAAATCTTTATTATTACTTTTCCAATTCCTTGTCCAGTGCTCTAACTGAATATAATGAAACCATGACATCTTAGTACCCTGCAATCTCTCTTTTATTTTATCTTTATTATATTCACCCAATCTTTTAACTTATATATGCTCTGCTTCTTTAATTCGTTCTCTAATTCATCTCTCAAATTCTTTGGAAATTTTACCATCATCATTACTGGGGTTAATGGTGAAATAGCCCGCATAAATTTTTCCTTATTTTTCTTCCAAATTTCAAATATATTCTTTAAAAAGGGGTTTTCTATTTTTTCTATTTCTCTCTTACCAGAGTTCCAAAAAAAGATATTCTCCTCTCAAGTTCGGTTGTTTCCATATCTAACCATTCTAAATCCCCTTTTCCCAAGTCTCTATCTATAATATATCTCAATTGATTTGCATTATAATACCATTTTAAATTTGGGAGGCCCAATCCATGTTCTTTTGGGGGTTTTACCAAAATTTCTTATTGACCCTTGCTTTCTTATTTCTGTTACAAAAATTATTCACTAGTAATTGCCAGTTTTTCAATTCTATTTCTGATATTTTTATTGGTAGCATCCTAAATAAAAAATTAATCTTAGGTAATATTTACTCTTATCAATCTTAATTTGCACTGCAGATCCCTTGTCATGGTCTCTGCTGCAAAAAGGCACACAGTTCTCTTTTTTGGGAAAAAGTGAAGCAAAATAGGAACTGAGTAGTTCTTCCTTGTTGCTGTGATCTGTAGCAGCTACACTGTGAGCTTTAGCTTTCCTTGACCTACACATCTATACTTTTCCTTGGTGATTTTTCCTTCCTTCCATTCAATATACATACTCTTTTTTTTTCTTTTCATTTCTCCTTGAGTTTGCTGTGCAGCCACATTGGGTTTTTCAGATTTCTTATTTTTCTTCTTCCATGAGATTGTTTGTGATTGTGCTTTTTGCAATTCTTTCTTCTAGAACTGTCACTCTTGCTGAGTATCTTTTTACTTTGGCATGACTAGCCATGGGATTCCACCCAGTAATTAACTGAACACACAAAAATTCTGAAATCCAATGTCCATGTTTGACTATACTCTTCTTTGCCCTATCCCACAATTGCGAATTCTAGCATTTATGTGGTCACTTCCCCTTAAACTACTTTAATTCCACTGATGATCTATTCTTTATCAAGTCAAGGATTGCCAATTCCCTTGTTCTTTCCCTTACCTTTTGAAACGGAAAATGATCTGCAAGGCACATCAGGAATTTATTGGAGAGCTTATGTTTAACAGAGTTAGTCTCCCAGCACATATCAGGGTAACTGAAGTACATCTTAACCAGTAATTCTTGGACATTGCTGAGATTTTTTTCAGAAAAGCATTGTCTAGCACCTCTTCCTGGTTTGGTGGTTTGTAGTCAGCTTTTACCACAATGTTGCATTTGTTTGTTTCTCTATTTATTTTTACCCAAATGCTTTCAAGTGGTCCATTCTGATCACTCTCATGGATTTCTGTACAACTAAATTTGCGTTTGACATAAAATGTTAGTCCTCCTCCCACTGTCTACCACATCTGTTCTTTTTGAATAGGCTACACTTTTCAATTGTAACATTCCAATCATGGGAAGTCATTTCACCAGGTCTCCATTATCCTTATAAAGCGATGTTTATCTTCCTGTGCTAGGACTTTAACCTCAATTTGTTTGTTTCTCAAACTCTGTATGCTGGTGCATAGACGTATCAAGCTTTGTCTGTTCTCACCTGTTAATTTATTGTGAATTTTTCTATGAATTCCATTCTCTCTCTCAGCATCTCCTCTAGAATTCACATCCTTGTGTTTTGAGCTTGTCTATGGACTGCTGTTTGAGCTGTCATGCCCAACCTCCCAAGGATTTAGTTTAAAGCCCTCTTGATCACACCTGTGATGCTACTACAAAAGATTTTCCTCTCAGTCTTTCAGTGATACAGCCCATCTGTAGCCAGTAGTCCTCTGTCTACAAAATGAAAATTGGTCCCCAAAGCCAGATATCTCCCATCTGTACCATATATATAGTCAGTCATTCACTTTAAATATCTTCCCATCCTAGTGTAGTTCTTCATCCTTCCCTGGCAGAATTGACAAGAGTACCCTCTGTGCTTCAGACCCATTCAACTTCCTGCCCACAGATGTGATCTGCTCAAAACTGTTATTGGCTGTGGTGTTGGTACCCACATGAATAAAGAGAAAGATGTACTGATGTGTGTTCTTGATGAGTTTTGGCCAGTTGTCAGTAACATCCCAGATATGTACACCAGAAAGACATCACAATTCCTGATTCTTCTTGTCAGGTTGGCACACAGGTGTTTCTGTACCCTGCAGTAATGGGCCCCAACCACCAGCACCTTTGTTTTCTTCTTGTTGCAGTTGACGGTTACTTTGATTTCTTCCTTGGAATGCAGTATCCCTTGTTGCTGGTTTCCTGTTTGAGCATCTTCACTGTTGCTATCCTCAAGAAGATGCAGGAAGTGATTGCTTAGTTGGAGAGGTGCTGAATTCTGTATAGTCTGCTCCTGACAGTGACTTTCCTTCAAGGTGATTCCTCACCAGTTCTTTCTTGTTCTGTCCAGGAAGTCCTCACGCTTCTTGAATGTGTAGCTGTAGTATAGTATAGCTGTAGTGCACTGACCTTCTCTTCCAAGAGAGCTATCAATCTGCACTTGCTGCAGGTGTAGTTGGTCATGTTTTCTGGCAAGAAGACAAACAGTGCACATACATTGCAGCAGACACAATTGTGGATCCTTCTGTCTCCATCTCTGCAGTTATGTCTCTTCCCTTCCTCTATAGAGTTGCATTGCTTCTCAATTGTTCTGTATTCCTTGAAACTTTCTTCTAAGGCAGCTCCATCATGTTCATGAAGTTTAGTAGCATTGACCCAGTTGCTTCAGTTGACCGTGTTGCTTCTGGATTAGGAAGGGTTCTCCACTCCCTGATGGGTGACATTGGCATGCTGGTGGCAAGGGTCATACTGGTGGAGATTGTTCTGGCCACAGGACTGGGGCTAAGGCCGCTCTCGCTTCCTCTGCTACAGCCAGCTCTTCCACTGCTGCTAGTGGGCTGGGTTTGCTGCCACTGCTGGCTGCCACCTCCCAGCAGCACTACTGTCTGCACAGCCTCTTGACTCATGACCACACAGTTCCACCATCACACCTCCTGTGTTCCACCTTGGACACAACAGAGAGACTCTTTATCTGTCCCAGGAAGCTGAATTTTGAAGCTCTTAACCTGTGGATTTTTGTTGAGATCCATATGGGAATTAATAAGCATTGATTGAAAGAGCCAACTGGACTCCACAAGAAAAGATCAACAGCCTGGTGTTTATGACTCAGATGGCCCTGCCTTGTGTTCTTGTCAACTTTACCCCAGTTACGGACAGAGGAGAGTTTAATTTGGTATGCATTTTAATAAGAATGAGTGAAATTGGAATTTTCTGAATCAGAACACAATTAGTCTCTGTCATTCACATCCCTCAGAATTTTGTGGTGTCATGCTCTCAATAAAGTATGTATACAAAAATGTGAATCTTAGCCAAATAAAATTAAGACTGTTTTTATCAAGAATTTTTGTCAACATTAACTGAGTCACATCTAGTACAATGCTGCAGGTTGGCTGAAAGTTCTGTTCTGCTCCAGCAATGTGTCCTGGCATATTCTGTAGAGCAGTCTACAGAGGAGCTTCCCTATAGTTCTCTATCTAGACTTCAGACATACATTAAGTTGTACTGGATCATTTTATGACTGCAGATATCAGAGCATGTGTACTGAATATGTAATCAATTAACAAGAGTGGAAGGAATATGTCTTGTGGTAGTGAAGAAAGGTCGCCTAAATTACTTGTGGTATCTACACCTTAGCATGAAATTCTAGTGGATCAAAAACTACAGCAGCAGAGGGAGCTCTAATATGCTATAAATGCAGCTGGTTGAGTGAAATTATAAATAAAATGAAAATGAACTATGTGTGTATTGTTAACTGCCGCATTCATGACTAAACACCAGTGTAAACCCAATTAAGAGAAAGAAAAATGTAATACAAAACAGAAAAATCTGTGTATAGTGTTTGTTCTCTTTTTAGACCTGGAAGAAAATTAGATAGGAATCCTTTTTATGATAATAATTTCATAATAAACCCAGAACTTTAATAGATTTTTATCATGTGTATACACTAGCTGTTGAGTATATAATTGCTATCTTTGTTCATTCATTTTTAACAGAGGACACTACCAGATCTGTGGGTAATCACCATGACTTGTTCACCGATGGTCCATCAAACAGAGTTCTTGGATTTCAGGACAGTAACATGTGTAGCCATAGAATCCCATGGCTACACATGTTACAGGAAAAAAACACCTAACCAGGGTGAGAGTTCTTGAAGAAGGAGTTGCAAAAAGCACAGTCACAAACAACATCATGGAGGAAGAAAAATGGGCAATATCTGAAAAAGCCAATGTGGCTGCATAGCAAATGCAAGGAGGAAGTAAAAAGAAAAAAGAGTTTGTATAAAAAATGGAAAGAAGGGGATAGAACCAAAATGGCCACCTAGCTCTTTTGCTCCAGGAAATACCCTGCAGTTTTCTGCACTCTAAATTACAATGCTAAACTTAACAATTTCTGACTATCCACTTCAGAGAATGTCTCAACCAGCTCTGGAAGTGGGAGTTATGCCCTTGCTAGTTATTTTACACCTAAAGAGCCTGCTGATGCCAAATCCCCTTTGTACCTGGAGGAGAACAATATGGCACATGGTGGCATGGAAAACAAGGCTGCAGTGGGAAGATTACATCCCAAAATGGATGACCACCTGTGCAATCTTTTTAAAGAACAGTGGCCAGATTTTAAGAAAGAAATGAATACCCTAGACCTCAAATTTAACAAATCACAGCCAGCATTTCTAAAATGGAAACTATGGCATCGGAAGCACTAGACCTTAGTTTTAAGCATAAATGCTTAATCAGCTCCGAGAACACTCAGCTCTCCTCAAGAGTAAGCTCAAAGATCAGGGGAACAGAAACTGCAGGCTTAACCTTCATTTTTGTGGAATCCCCAAGGGTAAAGAGAAAAATGGTAATGTTTTCCAGTTGATTGTAGTATGACTTGCCCAAATCTGCCTGATGAGTTTGATTGAAGAGCTGGAGTGTGGGCACAGAACCCCAGGTGTAAAGCCCAAGCCACTGGCACAGAAAGAGTGAGAGATGTGATTGTGTGATTTACACGATATCCCCATAAAATGCAAGTTCTGAAAGCAGTTAATGCTCTGCCTAATTTGTAACATGGAGATGTGGATGTGCAGGTGGACCAGGACATGTCCACTGACACCTTTAGATGCCACAAAGAATTCCACCCGTTCACTGAGTAGTTCTGTAAAGCAGTAATCCACTATCAATGGGGTTTTCCTTCATAATAATGTAAGAATGGATGCACGCTAACAGCATCCTTCATATCTCAAATACCAGAGATACGTGAAAGCCTGAATATTCCACCACTTGAAGAGTATAAGGAGATGGCAGCAAAGAAAACCCAGGAGAAAAAGGCCACTGAGGACCATGACTTCAATTGGGAACCAGCCTCAACAAAAAAGAAGAGGAAGAGCTTTTGAACATACTTAATTAACCTTCTCCTGGGCAATCCAGGGGCATTGCTAATAACTGTGACTCTTTACTGCCAGCTTCAGATACCCCCCCCCTTGCTGTTCCCCAAGAGCAGTTGACCATTAGATTTGGCAACAGGACCACCAGTAATTATGGAAGCTCCCTAATCTGGGGCTATGTCTTTGATTATTGCTAAATATGTTTATTTTTCATTGGTTAATGTCAGCATCGGAGTAATTTCTGCACATCAGTTGTTATATTGATATATGCTGTGATCTTAGACACTTAGACACTAGTGTACAACATTTTGTTATTTTTGACCCATTAATGATCTCACAGTATTGTCACTAAATGTCAATGGCCTGGATTCCCCAGGGAAGAGATGGAGAGTGTTACCTCTAATTAAATCCAAGCACTAAGATATTTCAGGAGACTCACAGGCACAAATCTAATCAGAATATATATTTTTATAGTTACTTGGGCAAATAGTTTTGTGCGGGTTAGTCATCCAAAATAAGAGGAATAGTGATCCTTCTTTTTTTATATATATAATAATTTTATTAAGTTTCACGGATAAAAAACATCATTTTAAAATGTACTTTTACAATTTAATTTACAATGAAATATTTCTGTTCTTCCACTCTGATCTAGTTTTCATTTTCTGAATTTCTATTCACTTATTACATTTAAGCATCACAGTTCTATGTTCATCTTACATGTTTGATCTTGCATTTCCCTCATTCACTCATGTTATGTTACAGTTATCTCTCTTTTATTTCAACCATAATTCAGACATTTTCACTTGGCAATTCCAAGCAATTACCCATTACAATTTGCCATTCTGCTTTTATCTGTTCATCCAATTTCTCCTTTAGTCTCTGAGAAACAATATCTGCATTTCTGTTTTCAATAAACGTCCCCCACCATTGTTCAGTTGTGGGTATTTGCTGAGATTTCCACATTTTGGCATATTCTATTCGAGCTGTTGTTATCATATACAGTATTAATCTCCAATGTCTCTTAATACTGGTATTCTCAAGAACATTTGTCATGTTTAACAGATAAAATTCAGGGTTTTTTTACAAATTGAACCTTCAATATTTCACACATCTTTTTATGTATTTCATTCCAATATTTCTTTGCCTTGGGACATGATCACCACATATGAAATATTGTTCCCACCTCTTTCTGACATTTCCAACACATTCCGGTACCTGTATTGTAAATCTTTTTTAATTTATCTGGTATCATATACCATCTATGGAACAATTTAAAATAGTTCTCTTTGAGGTTCTGAGTCGTTGTAAATTTCTGTGTCCTTCTCCAGCTCTGCTCCCAATCATCTAATTGAATTGAATGTCCAATGTTCTGCGCCCACAAAATCATTGCAGATTTCACAGTCTCCTCCTGTCTCTCCTATGTTAAAGTTTCTTGATATATATGGGCTAATAAGTGAGGTGGATTATCAAAGATCCATTTAATCACTCCTGTCTTTTCTTTTGATTCTATTCCATATGTTTTCAAGTCCATCTGAAATCTCTCATTTAACTGCCTCTACGGAAACCAACTTAATGATAATCCTTCCTGTTCCAATTTTTCTCTTGATTTGATCTTGTAAACATTTGTTGTCGATTTCTCTAATATATCTTCGTATCTCAGCCATTTCTCTGATTCCAGCCATCTTCCAAAAAAAGCTTCTTGAGGGGATACCCACAGGGGTAGCTGCCTTATGTTTTTACTCTTATATTCATTCCATGTTTTGAGAAGCAATTTTCTGATATAGTGATGCGTAAAATCTTTATCAATTTTTGCTTTATCATAAAACATATAGGCATGCCAACCCATCCTCAAGTCTGCTCCTTCCAGTGCAAGCATTCTTCTATCTTGTAAGTCAATCCAATCTTTTAACCATGTAAATGCCCCAGCTTTGAACAGTGATCCTTCCATCTGCAGGCTCCACTTTTGTAAAGCCGTGGGAGCACAGATGGGTAATTTGTGTGTAAGGGCACCCTGGCAGGCAAGAAGCTCACAATTTGTTCTTATTATGTTCCATACAGGATCAAAAATATTTTTTACACACGTTTTCAAAGGTAGAACACTAATAAAAAAAAAAGGTGCTCTCATTTTTCTTGACACAGAGAAGGCCTTTGACAATGTAAATTGGTCTTTTCTTATAAAGGTTATTGAAGATATGGAATTTGGTGAGACCTTTATAAACTGGATAAAGGCAATTTATAATGAACAGAAGGCCTGTATAATTATCAATGGTGATTCTTCAGAAAGCATTTCAATCTCGAAAGGAACTCAACAAGGCTGCCCATTGTCTCCTTTGTTATTCGTATTGGTGTTGGAAGTTCTGTTAAGGCAACTAAAGAGAGAAGACTCTATCCAAGGTGTCAAGATTGGGCAAGATCAGTTTAAATATAAGGCCTTCACAGATGATGTAATACTTTTTTTAGAAGATCCTTTGCCTCAAATTGCTAAAGTTAATGAACTTTTAAATAAATTTAGTCAGCTGGCAGGTTTCAAAATCAACAAAGCTAAAACTAAGATCCTTTTGAAAAACATAAAACCTTGTGAGAAAGAATTGATCGAAAGGAAAGCAGGTATTCAATGTATTCAGAGAGTGAAATATCTAGGGATAGAACTGACAAATAATAACACTCATCTGTTTAATAATAATTACCAAAATACTTGGGTTCAGATTCAAAAGAAATTGGAAATGTGGAAAAAGTTGGATCTTTCCTTGATGGGTAGGATTTCAGTGATAAAAATGAATGTACTCCCCAAATACTCTTTGTTTTTGATGATCCCAGTCACAGTTCCTAGGAAGTGGCTTCAATGGTGTAAAAAAGATCTGTCTAAATTCATATGGAATGGGAAGAAACCAATAATGAAATATAAATGGATGACAGATACAAGACGTCAAGGAAGCTTTGCAGTACCAGATTTAGGTCTATACTACGAGGCCGCATGCATAGCCTGAATGAAATCATGGATCCTGTTGGATGACAGGAAATTATTGGCACTAGAGGACATGACCTCTATTTTGGCTGGCAAGTGTACCTGTGGTATGATAAAGCAAAAGTCCAAAAGACCTTTAAATAGCATGTAATACGCAAGGCACTCCTCACTGTTTGGGACAAATATAAGTTTTTTTTTCTGTCCCAAAAAGCCATTGTGGATTTCACCGCTGGAGGCGCTTTCTATTAAGGGATTGAGAAGACATGGCAATTGGCTGACTTACAAGGATCTGTTAAAACTAAGTGGGGATGTTGTTTTACTGAAAGATCAACAACAGTTAAAAGAGGAAGGACTTGAAATACAGTGGTTTCCCTACATGCAAATAAGAGAAAGATTTAAGAAAGATTTACAAGTTGAAGAGGTAGAATTAAAACAAACTGAATTGGAAGACTCTATGTTAAAAGGAGAAAAACAGTTACTGTCGAGGTTGTATAAGAGGTCGTTAACCTATAACTTAGAGGGAGAGACAGTCAAAGATTGTATGATAACTTGGGCCAGAGATTTCAGCCACAATGTCCTTTTGGAAGAGTGGGAAACTATTTGGAAAAATAATATGGTATACTCCAGATCTTATGACCTCCAAGAAAATGTGTTAAAGATGGTGTATCAGTGGCATTTGACACCCAACAGATTAGCAAAAATGGATAAGAATATGAACAATCACTATTGGAAATGTGAAGATCAGGCGGGTTCTTTTTATCATATGTGGTGGGGATGTGATAGAGCAAAGAGATTCTGATACACCATATGAGGTAATATGCAAAAAATTTTGAAACTAAAAATTGAAGTAGTTCCAGAATTCTTTTTATTGGGAATTTTTGGTGCAGATAACAGTATGGATTTCTATACCAAAAGATTAGCTTGGCAGCCAGATTTGTCTATGCTAAATACTGGAAATCAACTTGCATCCCCACGGTCGACGAATGGTTAGAGAAAGTTATTGAAGTTGCACAGATGGACAAAATGACTTATAGATTGGAGAATATGATGGATAGTAAGTTCTATAAGGCCTGGGAGTTGTTTACAGTATTTCTTCAAAACAAGGAAATTCCAACCAATGGTCTTCAGCTTTGAGTATTTAGGAGCGATTATAGGATCCCTTCTTAGACCTAGTTTATTTTAATTTCTATCTTTAGTTTTATGGGGGAATATACTACATTTCAGTAATACGGTATGTCTTCAAAGATTAAGTAGGAATGATACAATTTATTGTTAATATTTGTAATCATAAAATATTGGTGGTATTTCCCAGGTAATATTGTGGAGGGAAGTGGAAGGAGAAGAAGTTTTTGATGTGATTGGGGTTTTTTTTGACAGAATAGGGATGTGAAGGAATACCATTAATATTATGTTTGAGACAACAAGAAGTTATTGTGAATAATGGTAGTGTTATTATACAACTAGAGGTTGACACAGATGTATGACAATCAGAACATCAGTTTCTCCCTTTCTTATACAGGAAGGTTTATTTCATGATATTTTTGAGAACATAATAAGGCTGTACCTGACTCAAGGGGGAAGTTCTTTATGTTTTGGTCATCAATTATGTAATTAGTATAGAGTATTTGTATTATTTATATATATGTGTGTGTGTATTAGTATGTTTGTAGGTGCTTATGTGTAGATTGTATGGTGTGTGTGTTTTTAGTTTTTCAATAAAAATATTTTTTAAAAAAAAGGTAGAACACTTTGCCAAGGAGCAATTGGAATTAGGAGGCAATTCAAGTGTGGTGATGGATGCTAGCCAAGACAAAACAGCAATATGCTCCATGCAATCAAAACAATTAGATCTATCTGAGGTGACCTCATTTTACCAGTTGGTTGGTGTTTGGAGTGATAAACATCCACTGAAGAGAGACTATACTTATTTTTCAGCACAATTCAATTCATATTTTCTTTATCGTATTCTGACTTCCCCCTCGATATGGGGGGAAAATGGAAAAAATGTGTATAAGAATGCCCTGGCTGTCAGACCATGCTCATCTTTTACTAAGTTGGAATATGGCAGAATGTAGGGCTTATATGTGGAGACTGAAAACTGGCTTACTAACAAATCAGACACTTGTTTCCAATATCAATATGGATATTGATAGTTATTTTATACATGAGGCAGAACCAGTGATAAGTAATACTATTAAATGAGATGCCTTGATACAAATGAAGTATGGCTTTTAGTACATTCTGTGTAATCAGTCTCGTCTGTCTGGTCTAGAAATGAGAAGCGAACAGAGGAATCTACCTGTTCTGGAGAATTCACATGAGTCAGAAGCAGAGTGGCTTTGATGGACAACCATGCAATAATGAGACGCAACAAAACGAAAGGGTGCCAGGAGCCAGCAAGCAATCACACTAGTTTCTAACATGGAGACCATCAAGTTCAAGTTTATTGCATTTTAGCAGCCAGCCATTGCACAAAATGAAGGAATAAAATCAGATTAAAATGAGAAAGAATAATCCAGCCAATATACATATAATACATAATCAACAATAAATAAATCACTTTCCATACCCCTCCTTGTTCTTTATAGCACGTAATTGTAAGGCCCTAACAAGAAATTTAGATGTTCTGAAAGACACATATTTCACAGTATCAGATAGCAGAAAACAAACTTTCGCAAAGGAAGAACTTCCCTTAAAAGACTTCAATAAAGGAAAAATATACTTGCTCCTAAGATCATTGTAAATAGGGCACTCAAGTAGAACATGAATTAAATCTTCTATTGAAACAGAGTTGCAAGCACATACTCTGTCCTTCATAGGAACATTATTGTACCTGCCCATCCGAATTGCCAGTGGGAGAACGTTCAATCTAGCATGCAGAAAGGCTAACTTCATTTTAAAAGTTGGAAGATCAACCAGATAATGAGGAAGGGGTGAGTTTAGTGGAATGTAAGAAACAAAAAATGTATTAGATTGGCAGGACTTAATCTCAGTCATCTGGGATTGGAGACCATCAAATACTTACCCTCCCTCGCAGCATCATTCACCACACAGGTCCAGGGCTGATGTGAATTGGAGTCTAACCACCACAAGTTGCCTACCTCATCTTAGACAACAGAAGAAAAATTCAGAGGTGCATCTTGGAGACAAACGTCAAGTGGAAAATATCTTCACAAAACAGGTCACTTCACCATCTAAAGTAGTGCTATTTACATTGGCCCAAAGAGCAGACAAAACAACCATTTCATACAGGAACACACTGAAAAACAACCAGTCTAGTTTGGCTGGGAAAAGGCACAGAATAAAGTGCACAATTAAAAAAAAAGAAAAAAGAGATGCCTTAAAAGCTATCCTCAGAGGCTTTATAAGTGAATGAGCATATACCAAACTGAGAGAAAAAAAGAGATGAGAGCTGACATCTCAAATTGATCATTTATCCAAATGGCATAAGAATAGTAGTAGCATCAAGCTAGCTTCTAAGCTGATGGCACTACAGTATTATGAATTTGAAAACAAATTGTCTGACTTGCTAGATAGCCTTGTTAATCAGAGGGAAAGACAAAACAACTTTCTAGGTATAAAGAGAGCAATGGGAGCACTATGATTGATTCTGAAACAACCACCTTTAGAAAGTTCTATGATGAGCTATCACCTCTGAGCTACCAAGGGAGGAAGACCTTGAGCCCGATGTGTACTCTTTACCAAACAAATCCATGGACACTGAGCGTAGGGAATTTCTAAATAGCTCAGTTACCCCAGAAGTCACTGTTGCAATAAAAAGGCTGAAAAATGGTAAATCTTTAGACCTTGATGAGTTTGGTAGGGAATTTTGCTAGGTATTTCAAGAAACTCTAACCCTCTTCCTTAACTGTAGTATGTAATGATGCCTTGGAAGGATAATGCATCCCTCATTCATGGGATTCAGCACAAATTGTGTCAGTTTTGAAATCTGGAGATGATCTGCTCACAGTGGCCTCTTACAGACTAGTCTCTTTGCTGAAGGTAGATTGCAAGCTGTTTGCATCAATAATAGCAAAAAGATAGAATTGTTATATTGCAAACCAGATCAGTCTGGTTTTATGCCAGGTAGACAATTGTTAGATTGTGACTGGTGTGTTTATAATGTAATTAGTAGAGCAAAGATTACTAATCACCATTATTATCCTTAGACACTATGAAGGCATTTGATAGATTGGAATCAAACTTTTTGCTCAGACTGCTACATAAGAATTTGGAGAAAAATATTAACCTAATTCAACATTTGTATAATGAAGCAAGGGCAATTGTCCATATCAATAATTTAGACTTGCTTCCCATTTGTTTTTGTGGGGTTACCCACCAAGGTTGCCTATTATTGCCACTTTTATTCACAATTGCAGTAGAACTGCTTGCTGAGCTCATCAGAAACTGTCCACATATCAAAGGTTTCACAGCTGAGGGAGGAGAAGCTCATCTGATTAACATGTATGCAGATGATACATTAATGTTTCTAACAAACCCAGAAACTGCTTTACCAATTTTGAAACAGATTCTTGATACCTATGGGCTATATGCTGGTTTTAGGGTTAACTATAGCAAGTCCAGTTTATTCTATGTTAATTTATCTTTAGAAGCAAAGCATGAAACACAGTCAGTCTAATTTATTACTGCAATTTTCTTGTTTAAAATACTTGGGCATACTCATAGCTAAAGAGTGGTTGCAATTGGCAATAAGAAATTATAAGCACCTTGATAGATGGCTGAAGACAAAACTCTCTCAATGGAAGCTCCTGAATTAATCTTTATTAGGGAAACTAATTCTGATTAAAATGTTTGTCCTCCCATTTTTTTTGTTTTTGTTTCAGATGCTTCCTTTGATCCCAGTTGTTTTTTAAAAAAACCAAAATAAAACAAAACACTAAAGCTATGGCAGAAGCAAATGAAAATTTTATAGGCAGTCCAAAGAAGTTAAGATTTATTAATTCAGTAAAATACTATCTAGAAAAGGTGGTTTGTCTATTTCTAATCTGTCTCTCTATTTCAAAACATATCAGCTAATTCAAACAGCTGTTCTTATTATATCAGAGAATTATCCATAGTGAACCATATGAAAATAGGCTCTGATTGTGGATTAAACATAAGTATATTTTTTCCAAAAATTAAGCAAGACAATTTTGGGTAGAATAAGAAATCCCTTCTTAAAAGAAACCCTGGTTGTCTGGCAATGGTGTGTGAAATACTTGACAGGCCCACCATTATCTACACCATTTTTTCATCCCCTATTCTCTTACAATTTCAAATACTACCAGCTAAGGGCCCTCAGAAAATCCAGTTTATGAGTGATTAGTGATTTTGTTGACAATGGCAAGTCCATGTGCCTCAATGACATTCAGACAAAGTTAACAGACCTGCAGCTATCATAGCTGTAGTTATTTCAAATAAGCTCATTTGCTAGCATATGTGTTAAGCATCATGGGCCTCCTCAGCCATTTACCCAGATCAAACAGACTGTGTTAAATACAGTGATGTAGTTAAGGGCTTAGCTTTTCTGCTTTATAAATTTATAATGGACAGAAAATTTGGAAACCCATCCAGTGCAAAATGCATCTGGAAAACAGATCTTGGTTTGGAAACCACAGATAAAAAATTGCCTGAAATTTCGCCTTGCTCCCTTACCAGTCCATCTTCTCCAGCAACAAAGAGTCTACACTGAAACTAGACCATAAGTGGCATTGGACTTAAGGCAAGCTTACTCCTGAGGTCTCTCCTTTGTGCCGGAGGGGATGTGGCAACAAAAGTTGGTTGGAGTACCTAAATCAAATTCTGGAATGAGGTCATGCAGATCATTGTCAACATAACTGATTGAAAAATCAAGTAGTAAAGTGCTTTATTCCTATTATCTTCCTTTTGGGATGAAAATGCAAGTTTGAACCATAAAGAGCTAATATCCTTTGTGCTTTTGGCAGCATGCATGGAAATAGCTCCAAGCTGGAAGAGAAACAGCAGCTTATCCATTTGTTCCTGGCTAGACAGAGTCTGGGTGATCGCATTGTCCAAGAAGTTTACCTACAATATGAGATGACCCAGAAGCATGAAGATAAAAGTTTATTTTTTTCCTTTGGTACTTATGTTACCTTGTTGAAGAGCTTCTTTTTGGGATGTTTTATTTATTTATTTTTGATACTTTTATATGTCTTTAAAATGATTCTACATTGTTTTTACATGGTGATTTTAATTGCCCCTCCTTTTTTCTTTTTCTTTTTTAAAGAGCTGGGTAAGGAAACAATTATAATAATGTTAGAAAGGGAAAGAGTGAAAAGAGGTTGGATAGGGTGGATAAGAAATGGGCTTTACCAAAATTCATGAAGCTGTTTTCTTCTGTCCCAATTCAAGACAAGGCTTGGGAGGTTGGGATTAAAACTAAAGAAAGCATTTCCTCCATTCTGTAATAGTCTGAGAGTAGGCTTTTAACATAACCTTAAATAATAGGTTAACATTAAAATAGTAGTTAATTTTCCATTTCTAACATAAAGGTAATTGAACTCAATTTTATAGCTTATTAAGTGATTTATTAAGCTCTTATCTGCAAGCATCCAAAGAATCCGGATTGTTTCACTGATAGCCCATTTAACTCTACTTTTTTTGTGCTGTCCTGCTGTTTCTCAGATCAGATTTGTGGCCTAAGCACATTAATGTTCTAGTATGTAAAAGAGAGCATTGTTAAGCCCTCATTACTCTAAAAAGTAACTTTCAGTGACAGCCTACCCAACATGGAGTGGGAAAAAGCTATTAAACCTTTTGTGAGCTGCCTTGCATTTTTTTAAAGAGATTTTTTTTCCTTGTAACCATTGCCATTTTTATGTGCTTCACTCCTAATTAGTATATTTCTGTTGCTCATGTGGGAGGAGGGGAGAGATTTTTTCCCCCCTAAATTTTCATTCTTTTTCATTTTTATTGACACACAGTTAAACAAGAAGTAGAAATGGGGTAAAGCTTCAGAGAAGAAGTTACTTGCCAAAGTGGTATAGGATCTTTGCTAGCTGAAACCTATGTATGAATAGACATAGTAGGATTTTGGTGACAGGGACCAGCATCTCACTTGTATTCTCACTTCGGTAGCTTCTAGTAGTGTCTGTTATTTGCTTTTCTGCTGTAAGCTATTCTGTATAAGTGGAATTGCATTTGTCTTCCCAACTTACTAGGCACAATGCCCTTTTCCTGTATGCATCATTTTCTATGCACTGCCCACACAAACAGGTATAGCATTCACAGCTAGTGAGGTCTAGTTCTTAACAGTGTTGGATTGGGACTTGAGAAATCCTGGTTCTAGTTTCCATTGACCCATGAAACTTACTGGGTGACCTTGCATCATTCACATGCTCTCAGCCTACCCTACATCATCATCATCATCATAATCATCATCATCATCATTTAAAGTTGATCAATACTATCTAGTAACATGGTTAATGATGGTGATCAAAAGTAGTATGTAGTGCTAATAGTATTATAACTTTTTTTCAATAATAGGAAAGGGATGACTGTGAAACCATTCCCATGCTAATTATAACAGCAATTCAAGAACAGTATCATAAAATGTCACCTAATTCAAAGGGGGTAGTTATTGTGCTATCTGTGTTAGGTCCCCTTTCCTGCTGTTACCTCACTGGTAAACCATGTCCTGGGGTCTACAATTTTTGATATTAAATATGATTCAACATGCCAGAGAGGTCACCCGGATGAGCACGTAGGCAGCAACAGTTAAACAATCGAAAACCAGGTCAGGCCAGTACAATCCACCGTCACGTAGCCCCAGGGGACCTCAAGCTGTGCAAACTCACAATAAACAAAGGGTCCTCACCCTCTGAGAAGCCAGTTTGAGGGGATTAGTGTGTTTTCCCCAAGTTGAGGACTGATAGTAGTAAAATTACATTAGGCAAGGACCATCTACATAAATTTACACCACAACCCAATGCAACTGAAGATCCTGAAACTTTGGCAGCATCTCGTAATCCCATCATGCAAAGGAAGTTGCCATTGTGGAACTTCTTTTCTGTTGCAACACTCATTGTTCTCCCCGGGAAAGGATTAGCCCTCCAGGTACTTTTTCCCCTACAAATAGTCCCAGTTTTTGCTTGCGAGTTTCTTTGGATCACTCCCGGTCATGCCAGCACACCGTTTCTCTGTCAGTCAAGTAATCCCCTCAGCCCTCTCCGTGCTGAGCTCTACTTCTTTGCTGTTTTTCCTGGACCAAGGACTTCAGGAAAAGGTGCAGTATTACCCCAGCTACAATCCCTTCAGTACTTCCCCTATCCAGTTTCCTCTTTTTTGTTTCTTAATAGGTCTTGAGTGAGTGTGTGAGTGATTGCATTGGTGCATGAGACTTTCATTCAATGAAATCATTTATTGGACATCTTTGTTTGGTTTTTGGCTTGGCCTGACCCTGTAAAAACTGGGTAAAAAACCCCCACTAGGTTACCCTGCCTCCCGCATTACTATTGCTTGTGCTCTGTTGAGTTTCCATTCCCTCTCACGTGGAGCACATTAAGGCATCCCCCACGGGACCCCAGAAATCAGGGTAACACTGCCACGCATATCAAAACTCCAGCCTTTTTTTTAAAAAATGATACACTACAGGGAATATGCCTATGGATGCTATACTAATTTTTCATTCTTCTTTAAAAAATTGGACTCTGAGAAAAACGTTGACGAAAATACAGAATGATTATTTTTAGATGATGCATGGTGTCATGCAGATGCCTTCTAAAATGTGAGTGAACCTAATATGGCAATTCCAGACCAAACATCTAGGGTACCTCCAAATATTTTTATTTTGTGTGATTGCATGAAAATCCATGAAAATTTATGAGAGTGCGTTTATATTTTCCAGACATGGTCATCTTCTGTTTGTAGTCTTCTTTTGTTTTTCCATCATATCTCCCATCTCTTTTCTTCCTAGAAAAAATCCATTCTGTCAGGAAAGATGGCATGGAAAGATGGAACCCATTTTGGTGGGTAACAAAAGAAACTGCATGTTTGCAAGCATATAGTCTGGAAGTACCCTTGTCTTCCATAACCTGTAAAAGATCAGCAGCTATAGATTTTTTTTCTTCAGTTTGTTTGCAACAGTTTAGGGAAATAAAGTTCTTACCCATCCCTATCCTATTCCCTTATTTGCCAGTAGAATGACTCTTTATCTTCGGATGTAGTTGCTATGTGGAGGGGACACAGAATTGCAATATAGGGCAGAGCTGCTCACAGTGGTTGTCTGTGGACCAGTGCTAGTCCACAAGCCATCAATGAGTCATCTATAGAAAACTTCCTGAAAAGAAGCGGTTGTAGCCAACAGTCACAAATATAGTTTTTGAAGTTTTATGCCAATCTTTACAGCTTTGATAATGAAATTTGCCAACAGGCTATGGAGACTTTTTTTTTCATATTGACCTTCCCCATCTTAGCATATCACAGCAACAATTTCTTTTGAAACTTTTACACTTAGAGGCAATTATCAGTGTTATAGCAAATATGAGAAACTGGATGTCTCCTGACTCTGATGGGTTTCCAGTTGAACGGTACAAGGCTTTTTCCAATCTGTTAGCAACAAGATTGTTCCAACTTTATAAAGTTATGCTAGAATCCATCTTTGGTAAGCCCTGACCTGGCATGATTGATCAAAAATAGGCACCATTTGAATGTCTTTTTGTTTGGAACTCCTTTTGAATGTCTTTAAAACAAAAACTATATGATGAGACAATCAAAAATGAAACAAGAGATAGAGCCAGAAGATGAAAATTCCAGTTCAAATGGCACTCAATGAGCTACCAGGGTACAGCAAAGCACAGCTACCAGTAGCTATATGGCTAGTGACACAACTGGACTCAAGTCAAAAGGACATTAAGCAGTTAATGTTCTCAGAGGTGAAAGGAAAGTCTGAAGCTGCACAGCACATATAGGAACATGGAATCTGAGCAGCATGAATGAGGGGAAGCTGGACATTATAAAACAAGAAATTGAAACATATAAATATTGCAGTGTTTGGGTTGAGCAAGCTAAAATGGGCAGGAGCAGGACATTTTGAGTCAAATAATTACACAGTGCTTTACTCAGGAAGTGAAAATATAAGAAGAAAGTGGAATGGCAGTAATAGTGAGGAGAGGTGTAGAAAAAAGAAGTCAAAGGATTTAATGTAAAGTCTGACCAAAAAATATTAATAAGACTTCAGGGAAAACCCATCAATATAACCATAATCCAAGTTTATGGTCCAACTACAGAGGCAGAAGAAGAAGAAATTGAAAGATTCTGTGCAGGAGTCCAGAGGAAACCGATCACACACAAAAACAGGACTTCTTGTTAATCATATGCGTTTGGAATGCAAAAGCAGGAAACAGTGCAGAACCAAATATTGTACATGAATTTTGCCTAGGATCAAGAAATGAAGCAGGAGACCAACTGACTGAATTTTATGTGACCAACAGTTTGTTCATTGCAGACACATTTTTCAACCACAGGAAGCAACTGTTGATAGAGACATCACCTGATAGCCAATACAGAAATTGAATTGACTCTGTAAAAAGAAGACCAGGAGCTGATTGTGGCACAGACCATGAACTATCAAAAATTAGAGTAGAACACTAAACTAAACATCTACAATCTAAAGAACACAATCTGAATTTAAAGATAGTGTAAAAAGCAATAAATCTGCACTATTAAGGCTAATTGACCAGGAGCCTGAAGTACTCTGGACTGAAGCCAGGGATATTGTCAGAGAGAAGTGCTAAAAGAAACATCTTCAGGCAAAAAGAAAGAGAAGCCTCATTTGATGATATATGAAACTTTGCAAGTGGTTAAGGACAAGCAAGACATAAAAGTAAACGGTGACAGAAATAGAGCCAGAAACCTGAATGCAACTATTCAGTGACTAGTGCACAGGGACTAAAAAGGCATGTGGCACCTCCCTCTTTCTCTCCTCCTTGCTTTGGAAAAGGAGGAAGAAGGGAATGGAAACAGGGAGGGAGGGAAGACAAGAAGACGTCTGGAGGAGACGGATGAAGGAAATCCCAGGTAAAAGGAGCACAGTGGATTCCCCTCTCCTCTTTTCTGCTGTGTGTTTATGTAGGTGTATCTGTGAATTGTATCTTGTCTTACTGTTGACATATGTGTCTTTTTCTGCCATTACTCAATCTGTTTTGTGTACCCCCAATATTTTCCTGTGTACCACTTGGGGTACCTGTACCCCACGCTGAGAACTACTGGTGTAGATCATGAAAAACTATGCATCACTCTTACAGGAACGGGTGTACCATAATTTTTTTATTGTCCTGATGTGACAATTGTACTCAGACAAGAGGCTACCATTCAGACAGAATATGTTGAAACAGAGTGGTTTCCAATTGACAAGAGAGTCAGCAAGGCATTTTATAACCCTGTCTGTTTAAATTGTGGGCTGAATATATACATAAACCAAGATTAGATTCAGAGGAAAGTGTTATCCTGCCTGCTGGGGATCGCTTAGGGGGATTCCCAACACTTGTCAAAATTATCACTTGTGGGGAAAATTAGCTATGAACACTGCTGTAGCAATGCAAAGAGGGCAGGGTAATGTTAATATGGCTAATAGCTCTCTCCCAGGGTCTACAATTTATTAATTCACCACATCAAATTGATATCTCCATGTGGCTAATATTAAAAATCATTCCATGTGTCTGACAGGGTCACTGTAAGTGCACGTAGGCAAGAACAGCTGAAAGGCCGAAGTTAGGAAAATTCCGGTCAAGCCATTGACTCAATCTGTCACATAGCCCAGGGACCCCTCTAGACATTCTGACCATTAAACAGACAAAGGGCCCTTCGCACTGGTATGGCAGCTCGATAGAATCACAATCAGCCTGCCAAGTGAGGGCAATTTCCACTCTTTCTATGCCTTTGTCTCACTCGGGCAGAGTCATTCACATGACACTGAGGAACATTCAGCCGGAGATGTCTGCCGTTGAGGGCTTTTGATCTAGCCCTCCTTGCTATTGTTCTCCCTGGGAGAGAACTAGCCCTCCAGGTATATTTTTCCTATAAAAACCCCATGTTTTTAGCTGTTTGGGGGTTTGCTTACATTTTCCTCCCGAATTGCTGTCACTCTGTTTGCCGAGCATTCCCCTCAGCCCCCTCCCCAGTGCTGAATTTCACCGCTCTCAATCCTCTGCTTCAACTTTGACTTCCTGGGCATCTGAATCAGGTGGAGTATTACCCTAAAAATCCCTCTGTAAAATCCCCTATCAACTTTCCTCCCTTTTTATCTTCTTTTAGAATCTGTGTGCGTGATTGCTAATGTGAGTGAGTGCGTAATGACTTACATTTTATAAAAATAAAATAAAAATCATTTCATCCAACTTTAGCTTGGTTTTGATCTGACCTGGTATACATTGGGTTTTAGATCCTGTTGAGTTACTCTACCTCTCGTGTGTGCTGGGCGTGTGCTTAGAGCAACTTGGAAACCCCCTTAAAATTGGGGTCAGACTAGGTGTCCTTTGAGGGATCCCAGGGAGCTTGGGCAGTGACCGGGACCCCCGGAAACTCTGGCAGTGACTGGGACCCCCAGGGACTCTGGTAGTGACCAGGACCTCCAGAGACTCGGGCAACATACCTGGTGACCAAGATGTCCAGAAATTCAGGCACTCTATCTGGTGACAGCAACTTCCCTGAGTTCAAAATAACTAATTTGGTGACTGGGACCCCCAGGACCCCCAGAAAATTAGGGTAACAGTAATTAAGGATCTTGAGCCCAGCATTTATGAAGTTGGATCACAGAGAATCAGGATAACTGTTCAAATTTAAGTATTTTATTGAAATAGATGTTAAAATCCATACAATCACTCAGCTGCATTCACTCCCACAAGCATACAAGGCTATAGAAATTTAGAATGAGGTGAAAATTAAGAGAAAGAGAGGCATAGGGATTTGGGTAATACTGTACCAACCAGAAGTCTTCAGCTGGGAAAAGACAAGCAAAGACCCCAACTCAGCCTCGGGGCGGCGGGTGAGGGGAGCTTTCCACTGGCAGAGGCACTGTTTGCGAGTCTGGGAGAACTCTGAAATGGAGGAGAAAAGGGGGTTCTAGTTATAGTGCTGAATACGTTCTGGGGACCAGAGGGCTGCATTTTTATGAAAATGGATCTCAGCTTTGTAGTTCAAAGAAAATACAGCCAGGCATCCTTGTAGTTCCCTGGAAGATGACTATCCCAGCCAGAATTGCTTGCAATGTTAATTTGATCCCAGAGACCTCTTGTCTCCTGTTGGCGCTATTATTGCTGAAAATCCATTCAAATGGTCTGTGAGAACCATTTCGAGATTCACCTAGGATGTGTGACAGGAAACAGGGCTACCCTTTGATATGTATCCATAGCTCCACTGCCTACGTGTCCTTCCAGTAGATCTCTATGGCTCACTGTGTTTGATATAAAAATAATTATGATCCTCAGGACATAGTATCTAGGTGGAGTAAAAAAGGAGGTGTGAAAATTGGAGGAAGGAACATCAAAAAATTAAGATATGCAGATGACACCACACTAACAGAAAATAGCAAAGACTTGGACAATTACTGAATAGAGTCAAGGGAGAAAGTGCAAAGACAGGTTTACAGTTGAACATCAAGAACATCAAGAAAACAAAAATAATGACCAGAGAAGATTTACATCACTTTAAAATAGAAATTGAAATAATCCAAGATTTTCTGTGCATTGGCTCAGTCATTAATCAGAATGGAGACTGCAGTCAAGAAATCAGAAGAGGACTAGGACTTGGAAGGATAGCTATGAAGGAACTAGATAAGACCCTGAATGATGGGGGGAAATTATTTTCAAGTATTTAAGTTTTTATTTCTGAGTTCCTAAGCAATTCTAAAAAAGCCATTCTGTGGGTTAAATCTTTGAATCCATTTTGAATCCAGTCCATCTTACTGACTTTTTGCAAACTGCTAACTACAAGAACTGTGTCTAAAGACAATGCCACCAATAAGGTAGTATGAACAATTTTGAAACTGGCTATCCTACTGTGAGAACATCTGTTTGTGTACAGGAAGGATGAGGCTTACGCTAGAATGGTCAGGAAGACTCTGTTCTCTAAGCCCTGCAACTTATGTTAAACAACTTCCACTAATGTGTGTTTTCTCTCTGTTCATGTAACACTGAAAGTTCTATAAATATGCCGATGCTCCAAATAAAGTTTGTCCATCTGGCCAGACTCTTGCTATACCGTGGGACTAAAAGCAGAAGTTGGGAACGTGGTCACTTTTGGCCAAAAGTAACTTTCTTTCTCTCCTTCTTGTCGGGGTTCAGGGCCCAATCGAGCTCTGCACCATATCTGGGAAGGCACAGTAGGGTTGGTATCTCACCCTATCCAACATTTTGGGGGCTCTATGGGATTTTTGCAGCACAGCACACTTCAAGCCTGATTACCTCCTTATCTGGATGCAAGACAATGTGCAACAGGGTGAGTTTTACCCTCTGGCTTCATTTGAGGTCAGTACTGGACAGTGGCGGGATAAGCGTTAGCTGAAGTGTTAGGGAGGATGGATTACAGTGAGAACACACCTGATAGCAGCCCTGAATGAGGGCAATGGGAGACAGAATGATTGAATTGTGGAAATGCAATTGGACTGGTTACATAACTCTCCCATGTGGGGATTGTATCAAATTAGGATCCCTTGGGATGGATGTCCAAGGCAGGAGGAAGAAAAGAAAAACTGGACTATTGAGATTAATGGGAAGATGCAGTTTACTTCTGAGAGGCCCTTGTGAAACCAATGGTTTGGCTTCTCTCTCTCCCTGTTGCAGGGGAGTCCAGGCAAGACCATGTCATCCTCTCCTCCAACCTCTCCCTTGGAACTGACAATTCCTGGGGAGACTGGATTAGAGAGGTACATAAATTAGAGATGACTTCTTCCAGATAGTGTCTGCGGGAGATGAGATCAAATACCCTGTTGGAGGGCAAAAGTAGTTGAGGTAATTTTCCTACACAAATGAGAGAACTAAGCCTTTCACCAAACACAGAGTATATCAGAAATTGGGGGAGGGAGGGGAGAAGAAAAAGCAAAAAATGAGATAGCGATCAGAGAAAGAGACACCTGAAAGTTGCATGTGTGTAGGGGGGTCTCTTTCATTGGGTTATGAGAGAGTTGTATGCAAAAAGGCTGTGTAGCTGTGTGTGCACAGCAGAGCCACTGGGTTTGCTCTACTTGCTCTAGACTCCCTCTTTCTCCATTGAGGGGGAGTAGAAGGGTTTTCTCTTGCTCAAACTGACTGGAGAGCTTTGCCATTAGTAAATCTTTCTCTCCCTTTGTTCTTTGTTGTTCTTTTGTCTGAAACGAGAGGCCTCCCACATCAAGGTGCCTGGCTGCGTGCTTGCTTTTCTTTTGTTGTCTTTTTTTTTTTCTTTTGTGTGCTTTGCTAAAATGAGGGGACCACCTCCCTGACACAGGAAAAAGAAAAGAGCTTCTTTTTATGGCTGAAACATTATGATTGGCATCTTAAGAAGTTCCGAGCAGTACAATGCTGATTAGGAAAGGCGCTGTGAGAAGGAAAGAACAGGAAAACAAAGGCAGATGTGTTAAAATGAGTTACGCTGGTGGCTTTTGGCATGAAGTAGAACGTTTGTGAAAGTAGTGAAGAAAGAGAAGTGTTGAGAGAGGGAGAGAGAAAGAGATTGTTGGTGGATTGTAGATGGGACCAGTAGAGTCAGCATGAGATGTGAGGTTTTCTTTCAAGATGATATACAGAGGATACTGTTCCTCTGAGGCCCTCTCCTGACTACCAAGTACAACAGCAGCAAGCAACAAGCACACTCAGCATTTCAAAAAAAAAGTGCAACACTAAAATGTCTGCACAAATGACTTTGACTGACTTTCTTATGCATAATGATAAACCTTTGGTGACTCTGCATATTAAAAATAGGCTGTTTTAAACTTCTCTCCCTGTACACACTTGTATCTTTTCACTCTTAACTTATGCAAAACCATGGAGGAATGTCTGTTTATCAAACTTGTTTCCTCAAGCACACCTTTTCCATGTATTCAAAGACTTTCCTTTGTTTTAAATGGAAAAATCTTTTCTGTACACTTGAGGCCAGTTTCACTTGAACTTCTGACAAGGTGGAATTGATGTCCGTGGGGAACTCCTTTAAAAACTCAGCTGCTGCTTCATGTCTTCCTCTGGACCTTTGGGATTCACTGTCTCCTCTTGGGATAATGTTGGTTCAGTTTTGTGTTTCTCTCCTGTCTGAATCCAGATAAAATCTTCGATTCCTCACTTCCCTCACCTCTTCCCCTGAGCGACTAATAGCTCCCAGACTTCTCGTGTTTGGACAGTTTCATAATAAAAAAAGGCACCAAACTCAAAGGCAGCAACAGCTAGAAAATAGACCAGTAATTTAATTCTTCTGTGATGTAGCCCTTTTAAACCAGCTACTGTTCTGCCAAGAAAGTCCTGAGCACTGATCTTTGGGTGAGAGGTAACTTTATTTTGCCCACAGGTGACAGCTCATATCACTTGGAAGGTGAGATAATGATGGGCTATTTTGCTATGATGTAATGGGCATTGCTCAGTCTGCCTCAACTCCTGAATGGTGGGGATCACCGGCTTTCCAGCTTGCTTGGGACAAAACATTATTAATGCCAAAGCTGCTTAGTGTCTTCCTATCCAAAAGAAGTAATGCACCTGCCTTCAGCAAGACTGCATATTGTCTAGTCACTTGATGGCATCATTGCCATGATCTTTATTGTGGAACTCAAGCCCTATCCAGCCTATTTGCAGGTCAGTAGTGATATCATGTCCCACATGAAGTTCTCCAGTACTGTTCAGGTGAAGGTCATCTATCACCCCCAGTTCCCCTCTCAACACATGCAAGCAAATTATGAAGATCTCCCCAAAGCTGAGAAGGAGTGACATCGACTGGTTTTGGTTTGCCTTCTCACCTCCCAGACTGCTGCCTGCATTGCTAATGCAACTGTGAAAGCTCCTCATCCTATCCTTAGACTTTGACAATTGTCCTTCTTTTGTATTGGTGGTAGGGAAGCATTCAAGTGTACTGAAAAGATTCTGGACATTCCACATTTGCTACATACATTCCATCACTATCATTCTTAGGTAAGGTGGTGCACATGTAGTAAGAGTTGATGCTTATGTTAGCTAAATATTGTCTGAAAATAGGATGGAAATTGTTGGGATGCCCTCCATATAATAGTAATGGGATATGTAGTAGGTTTTAAGATAGCTCTTTGCTTGAAGCAAAGGTATGGGAACCAGAGACCATTAGATAAACAAAAGCTAGGAATGCACTGATAAGCACTGCCAGGCTCTCACCACTTCAAGGTCTCTTGCAAGAGGGAGGGAAACGTCTTGGGATTTTATGCATTTGAATTTGCTAATTGCTCTTAGTCCTCTCACTGAAGTCCTGAACAATGTATTGCACTCCAAATACATAGTGTTTATGCACTGTACTATCTGCGTGTGTGAATTCAGTTTCTGACAGAAATGGTCCCATTGTTCCATTTACACACCAGATCCCTCAAGCTGTCTTTCTCCTTTTAAAATGCTCTGTGACAGGCCTCTCAAAAAGGTCAATGTTTCACAATTGAAGGGGGATTACATTACTGTTTCTCAGTTTTATTTTTACAGGAGTGAGGCTAGTTCTTGAAAACTCCATTTCTAGAAGGAAGGAAGGAAGCCCTAGATTCACCACACCCATGTGAAAACATCAGTGATCACTGGAGACATGGACCCTTTGAGATGCACCATCCCTGATAAGTGATAAGTGGAGAATGGCAGACTTGGAGCTGCTTTCTGAAGAAGTTCCCTACTTTGCAGTATAAAAGTCACTCAGGGAAGGGTGGTTATGCTCTGGACCAACATGATTCATTTTAATTGATCAGCTAATTAGATGACTGGGCATGAGAGCTATCAAAAAGAATCCCAGACAGAGTTCTTATCAGGTTGCTTTCAGCATGACTCCAGCACAGAAGACTGTTGTCTATGACAACCCTCATGATAAACTAAAGAGTGATAACTACTCTAACATGCTGAATTACAGGCAAGGTTATAATAAGAATAGATATATTTAAGTAATTATGAATGCTGTTAAGATTTAACAAGGAGAATAGCTCTTGTACACCTGTGTAGCTATAGAAGCCTGTTGGAGCTGTGAGAATGTATTCTGTCATGTATTATATCATTAGGAGAATTATGAATATACAATGGACAGAATTATGTACAAGTAAAAGCCTTTAGGAAATGTATGTATAATGCCTTAGCAGACATTATGGGAGTCCATGGAATTATGAAGGAACTTGATGATGGTGGTGATGATAATGATGGCTAAAGCTAAATTAAATAGTTTCAAAGGATGACATTTTTACACGGGTCAATTATCACTAAGCCTGTTAAAGGTCTGAATAGAGAGATCAAGGTTCAAACCTCATGAAAGTCTCTATGAAATGATAACATCTTAATGGCCATATAATATGATGTAATAATATGAATGATGCTTTTTAACATGCAGTACAACAAAATGTACTGAAGCTATGCAGTCACATATTGCTATGTCTGTGTTTCTCCTGATGGGAATATATATGTTATGTTTATACATCTATAAATACTTATAATAAATAGCTTAATGGTACCAAAAGAGAAAGCTCATTTCTCATGTAAATATCTTGGAATTCCAATACTTATAATTGCTTAAGTGGAGTGTTGGCAGTGTCCTGTTAAAAGGAGTTGGTCCAGATTTTTTTCAGGTTGTCAGGAGGTCATATTGTCAGGATATTCAGAAGATTAAAATTAAATTAATTAAAATCTCTCACTTGTTACTAGTTGAAATAGAAAGAAGATCCTTTTTTCCCCTGTTTCTAGCAAAGAGGCAATATGTTCTGTGTTGCTGCTGAAAGTACATAGCAAAATCTGGCAACTACAAAGTTTAGACATTTGCTATTTGGTATTACAGTCCAGCATAAAACTAGTTGTCAGAAGCTAGAACAAAAACACAGTAAACAAATCTAAAGAGTACTGGAGAAACATTTGAAATGAAGGAAATGTTCACTTTGGAATGAGTGGGAGGTGAGATGACCATGTTCCAGTTTTAGCCAGTTAAAGGAAAATTTATATTTTAAAAAAACCACTTGGTTAATGAGTCATCAGGAAAGAATTTCTCTCTTTTTCTTAAGGAAAGCCCTTGGAAATAATATGACTAATATGAGAGTTGATCTTGTCTAACTGGCAAACCCTGGCATTTAAAAGTGTCTACAGCATGATTCTGACAAAAGCTAGCTGCTGCCTAAGAATGCTCAGACACCAAAAATAAATCAGAAGCTGTACAATAATACATATATGAGTCTGCGAGGTTCTGGAGATATCTGTGTTGCCGCCAAGTATGAAGACTTCTACTAGTCTCACCACTGCCACCAAAGGTGAGAGCTTTCCCTTATCCTCACCTCTGCCACCAATGCAAGAACCTCCTCCTGTTCCACCACCATGGCCACCAACTGTGGGGACCTCTTAGATGCCCTCGTGGTTCCTATCCACTATCCCCACCAGGTGCCGCCCCTCTTTATTAGCAGCTGCCACCACAGATGCCATGTCTAAATTCAAGCTTTCTGACACTCAAGTGTTCCCAGAGGCCAAAAGTGGATAATACGAAAGTAATACCTTAATAACAGAATGTGAACATACCATAAATTAATTATTTAGCACATTTAAAACACACTTTTCACTCTCTCTCACTCTCATCTCCTAGCTAACCCAGCCCCTCTCTAACGCTCCTAGCCATTCAAACTCTTAAACCCCACTCACTCACTAAACTTGGTAAGACTACTCTTTCTAACTAATTCTGACAGACTATTCTCTTCATTCTTCATCGCCAACTGACACCCACCAGCTTTATTCAAAACCCTTCAGACATTCTTCCAATCACCACTCATTCCCACCATTCCATTTGCTCAGATCTTTCCCTAATAATGAAACACATCCCCCACCCCCAACAGTCTGTAACATTAGAGAGGCCAGATTCCTTTAGGATAGGGAGTGAGGAATGAACTTTTTCTTATACTTGCTGATTCTTTGTTCCAAATCATACAATCAAATGTCAGCATGCATGAGGGGAGAGGGGTTACAATTTGGAGTATGTACTCTGGAGCTGAGACGAATGGGAAGCAAAAGATCCTACAGCTGCTTCTTTGTCCTATAGTCTCCTCCAACCTGTTTGTAAAGGGTATACTCTCTTATACACTTGCTTGCATTTAATAGGTAGTTCCCTCCATTCTTCTGTGTTTGAATGTTGCATATTATTTTAAATTAAACACAGTTTTCTTTGGAAGCTTTGCTTGGAGCTCTCAGGTCTCTGAAATTAACAGAAAGCAAGAATGTGGGGAAAGAGTGCAATACAACGTGTGTTCAACACTTGAGGTGGTTTTGGTTTTTTTTTGAAAAACCTTCTATCTCTTGACCATATATGATAAATCCATCAGCAGAATTACACTAGTTACCTCTCTTTTATTGTAGGGATTTATTATGCCAGGAGCTTATTCCACATAGGAGGCAGAGCAGCTAAGCCAACCCTGAGTATTTTGTGGGAATTGCCTGGGTTTCTGTGAGGAGGGTGATGCTATCTCCTGAAGTGTCAGGCTCCTTTCACCAGGAGTGTAAGTAAGCAAGCGTGCTTAAAAGTGACAAGAGTAGCTGGAAATAAGGCTAAGACCACATGTTCCAGGGGTCAGAGTAAATAAGAGAAGTTCCAAACATCTTTTGTTCATGATGGAAAATCAACAGCTCTGTAACAGTTCTACTACATCTGGAGCATGCATTGACTACAGCCTCCCCATCTTATAGAACAGTGGTTCTCAACCTTCCTAATGCTGTGACCCTTTAATACAGTTCCTCATGTTGTGTTGTGGTGACCCCCAACCATAAAATTATTTTCATTGCTACTTCATAAATGTAATTTTGCTACTGTTATGAATCGGAGCAGATTTAATTTCCTGGATCAAGAATATCAGCAGATATGTCATCTATTCTTCTGCGGACAGTGTCATTAGATACTGTCCGCAGATCTATTCTTCTGCGGACAGTGTCGGGGTGGGGAGAAGGACATGTTATTTGCCAGAGTGGCAGGCTGAGAACACGAGCTGGAGAGTGTAACTCCGCACCTCATCATTGGGCCAAAGAAATGAGGGCAAAATGCCCCCATTTTCCGGGGACCTGGAAGTCTGCCAGGAAAGCCAGCCAGATTCATTTGAAGCGCAGCTGCCCATTTTTGGACTTTAGAACGCAGGGGCAGGCAGACCTTCCCCCCACCAGTGCTTTTCAGGGCCCCTTCAGGTGCATGCGCGCCCACACAGAGCACCCCACAGCTCCCCACAGGCCTGGCTGGGCAGCAGACTCACCCAGGAGGGCAGCACTGGGGAAGAGCCAGTTCTCTACCCTGTAGCTGTAGAAGGGCCCAGGGACGCCACCTCCACCACTGTAAACAGCGTTTCCTGAGTAATCTCCTCCTGCTGGAGAAAGAAGAGACGGAGAGAGCAAGGGAGCGCCTGGAAAGGGAAAAGAAGTGGGCCACGAGGCCCTCCAGCCGCCGGGGAGCGTCGAGGCGAGGAAGGGAGGGCGTCCTCATCCCTCTTCCCTCTCCCAACCAGCCTCCGCTTGCCCCCCCAGGGGCCTGCAGGGAAGCTCTTCTCTTTCTCACTGGGGGCCTCCCACCCCTCGGGCTCCTCTGGAGTGGCAGGGAGCCCCCAGATGTGCACTGCGGCAGGTGGGGGACAAGGCTTATGAAGATGCTCCTTGTCCGTGTAAAAGAAAGGGAAAGGACGACGCCCATTCTGGGGCCTGGTGGGGTGGAAGGGGAGACACTGCCTCCTCCAAGCCTCCCTCCAGGGATTTGTCCATTGCCTTTGGTGACCCTCCCCCGTGTCCTGCTCACAGGTTCCTGGAACAACCTAACGGGAACCACTCGCCACCCCCAGCTGCCACCGCAGGACCCCACAGTTAACGGGAACTTGGTCACCTTTGGCTTCGGGCAAGGGATGTGTGGCGGGGGGAGGCAAAGAACGGCTCGCTTGGGTTTCTTGCTGCACCGAGTTTCAAAAAAACGAATGAGTTCTCCGGCACTGCCCTGCTCTGGCGTTGGGGGAGGGGGCACGCCCCTCCGGACCCCCATGAGGTCACAACATGGCAGAGCAAAGCCGCCCCTGTTGGGAGTGGCAACCTTTGCATGCTTAATTAAATGGCTAGTTTGTTTGCATGTCTATTGTAAGCATAGAGAGATAGCCTAGAGAGAACTTCCTGTTTGTTGGTTAACACCTCTTCCTCCAGCATGTACACATTCTTTGTTTCTAAAAGGTTCTCTTGCCATTTACTCCTCCCTTTTGCCTTCGCCTTTTGACCTGAAAGCATGCTCTGAGATTTCCCAACAGGGATCATTGGCAGTAAGCATGTGAGTGCTTAATTTTCTTCCTACCTTCTTCAAGAATTGAACCTGTATAGACGATGTACAAGATTCTTGTGAGTAAACTCTTTTATATTTTTAACCAAACTGCCTTTGTGTTTATTTTGAGCTAGATTAAGTGTGTTTGGGGTGGCGTTACATAAGTGGGACTGGTGATCTGTTCAACTTCTGTTTTTGTGCAATTACGAAAATACTCTGCTGATTCAGAGTCTCGTTACCAAAGTCTCTCCATATTCAAATATTTTTCTCAATTTCCCCAACAGCCCCCCCACGCCCTGAAAAGCTCCGGGAGGCAGGAAATGGGGCTCCGTCGGCAGCCTGAAATGCCCCTCACCTCCCACCCACCGGAGCCGCTGACTGTCCAACCGGCGGGCCTGCGGCCTCCGCATCAAGGAACGCCCCTAGCCCGGGCCTCCGCCCCTGCCACTCAGCCAGGCGAGTACCCGGCTCTGGCCAGGCCAGAAATATTCAGAGCGGAGGAAAGTAACTTCTGGAAATGAGCTCCCGCGCTTGCCCAGCCCACACAGAAAGCGTCGGGCGCACTGGGCCTGATCACAGGGCTTCGAGCAGGTCACAGAAAATGTTTCAATGCTCTGATGCTCCTTCTTGAGGTGTTTTGTATTTCCATGTGGGAGTGCCTGAGGGGCGCGGGGCACTCGGTTGTGATCCTTAAACTGACACCTGCTCCCGTCAGTCTGTTGCGCGTCGCTCCCAAGTGCAGCCCGTGCCCCTCCCGCCTCGAGGAATGCCCCCCCTCTGTCAGAAGGGCCCCTGCAGAAGGCTCACTCACCTGAGGAGCTCCCTGGGGCTCTACCCCTGCAAAAGCCCCTCCCTGGCCCAGCGAGAATGGTGGGGGTGGGGGCAGAAGGTGGAGGATGGCCTCCTGCTCTGGCGGCTGGGAAAGGGGGCCAGGAAGAGGCTTCTCAAGTGTCCCCCCTCCACAAATGCACCTCTGGAACAGGGGAGCCCCCCCGCTTTATGCTTACTGGGCCAGGGAGCAAAACCGCAGGGCCAGAGTCCGGATGGCAAGCGGTGCCCCTCCAGCCCGTCAAACTGTGTTCGTCCTCCTCAGGCCCATCCTCACCCCCAGGCCCTTCGATTTCATCTGGCTGTCCCGGAGGGACATCTATATCCAGGATATAAATATCTAAGTCTTTGGAGTCAATTGTGATCAGAAAAAGCGCAGGGGACCCAAGGAGGAAAGGAAGAAGGAACTACACATCTCTCTGTTCTCAGGAAAACAATAGAGGTGCGTGCGAGTGGCGGGGGGAAATAACCTTCGGCCATGTTGCCCTAACTGGCCCTTGGCTCGTCTAGCACAGCGAGACAAGTTCCTTCTCCCCGCTCCCCACTGCCCCGCAGGCTATGGGCACTCTTTTCAATCTGCCCCCAGTTCTTGAGTTTGAACGATCTTCCGTTTCACTCACATGGTGACATGTACTTTCTTTTTCTTTTTTAATTCGCTTCTGCCGTCTCCATTTCTGGGCCTCTCTGCGCGCACGCACACACACACACACATGTGACTTGGTCAATTACATGTCTTCTTGCTGCTAATTTCGAGTCCTCAGAGGGGATTTGGCAAGGCAGGCAGGAGGAGCCAATCGGCACGTCAAGCGGTTTTGACACGCTGGAATAATTTATGAATGAACAGCGACTCTTTCTTTCTTTCTTTCTTTCTTTCTTTCTTTCTTTCTTTCTTTCTTTTCCCCCCTCTCCCTGAGCCCCAGCTCGCCTGGCCGTGAGTCAGCACGTTGCTCTGCTACGTAGATCCCGATGACGCTCCTCGAAAGGGTGGGGAAGAGGAAAAGCGCTGGGGAAAGAGAGATGCCCCTGCGCGCCCAACGCCTTTCCACGCCCACGTGCAGAAGGCCGAGGAGGGCCATGGGACGTTGCGTGGATGCATGGCACCGGCCGTGACCACAGCACATGGAAATCCCAGGCGCCTCCCCCGGCAACTGCACTGAAGGGCTTAGGCTCTGAAGCGGAGCCACAGCAGAGCTGGGTGAAGGGAAGCAGGGCCAGGGGGCAGGAACACGGCTCAACCACTTGATATTTTTCCTCTTTTCCTAACCGTTGCCTAAAGGTAAGTGTGCTCCGTGAGCTAAGCACTAGGATGCCTGCCGCGTCCCATTGAACTGAGAGGAGACCTGAGTACACTTACCTGAAAGTAAGCACTGATGAACACTGATGATGGCCTTAGATGACTCCTGTGAAAGGGTCGTTCGAACCCCAAAGGGGTCGCGACCCACAGGTTGAGAACTGCTGTTATAGAACCTCTAGAGTTATACTAAACCTCTGTATTAGTTGTGGGCTTTTAGGGGCCACAAACTCTGGGTTTGGGGCTGCCACACAGAAGTATATACTGAAACACAGCATGTGGATTTGCAGTTACACCCCCCCCCAACATTGTCAAATCTCTTTCAAACATGTGCCAAATCTTTGTCTTAGATATGGGCTCCAATTAGTATTCAGTATATATCCCAGCGATAAAACAGAAATATCCATAGCTGGTGCCCGTGGCACTCAAAACACACACACGCACACCATAATCTCCCCCTCCAACCTCTCATTTGAGATGGCAGGGGAGTTATAGTCAATGTAACGATTTTGGTTGGCAGCTGCCTGGAACACAAGGAGGTTCTTCTGTGGTCAAACAGTTCTAGCATTAAGTTGATGTGATGTTCCACTGGTAGGTAAATATCACGCACCATCCCATTCAAGGATGCAGGTATAGTTATGAGGATATTCCAGTTCATGCCATGCCTCCAGTACAAAGATTTTTCTGGATTCTTCTAGCCTGTTGTGCCTAGACCTTTACTGGCGCTATCTTGTCTCCTGTACGATCCTGCTAGCCAGCCACTGAACACTATTACAATGCTACTTCAATGTGCCCAGCATAGGAACCACTCAGGATCTTGGCGTCTCTTTGTGTTTTGGGTGTTTTTTGGCAGCCCACTGGATTACAAAATTGCTACAGTCTGGACATGGTATTTCTTCTATACATTTTCCAAAACTATGTAGAGTATCAAAAAAGAAAAAAAAAAACCTTAAAAGGTATACTGCAATGATACAATAGAGTTACTCATATCTGAGGCATCTGATGCAAGGCAGTGAGAAACAGTAGATAGTGATACTATTGGGCAACTGGTTTCTTAGTATCCTCATACAGACAGTCAGTTCACTGCCCAATTGGAGGGGAAGGTTTTCTTTGACACTAATGGGTTTAGAATCATAGACTCTTAGAGTTGGGAGGAACCACAAGGGCCATCTAGTCCAACCCTCTGCCATGCAGGAATATGCAAGTAAAGCACTTCTGAGAGATATCTGTTTGTCTATCCTGCCTTTCTCCCAAATGTGACTCAAAGTGGCTTAGAATGTTAGTTTAAAACAGACCAGCTAAACCAATATGAAATGCAAAAATGTTAAGCCATCACTTGAATTAAAATAGTACTTTCAAGGCATTAACTTAAAAACACTTAAAATGACATCAAGTGCATATTAAAAACAGCATATCTGTTACATGTTCTTCTACCCTGGTCAGTTAAGGGTAAAAGCCTGTTTAAACAGGAAAATCTTTGCCTGCTGGCAAAAAACAAAAAACAAAACAAAACCAAAAAAAAAAAAAACCCAGAGTGGGTGCAAACTGAATTTCCTTCAGGAGCAATTTCCATAGCCCAGCAGCAGCCATCAAGAAGGTTCTCTCCTGTGTCATCACCAGACGAGCCTAGGAGGGTGGTGGGATGCCAGAGGAAGCCTTCTTTTGTAAGACCTAGGTAGGCTCATATGGAGAGATACTGACTTTCAGGTGGTCTGGACCGAAGCCACATAGAGCTTTATAGGTCAAAACCAGCATTTTGAATTGTGCCCAGGACTGACCAGTAGCCAGAGCAACTGTTTCAGCAAGATTGCTATATGCTCCTTAAAACGAGCCCCAGTCAGCAGTCTAGCTACAACATTCTGGACCCACTGTAGCAAGATCTGACTTCTCGAGGAACAAGCACAGTTGGTGCACTAGTTTTGATTGTGCAAACGCATTCCTCGCTGCTGAAGAAACCTGGGCATAAAAGTTCACATCTGAGTCTGGGAGTATGCTCAGGCTGCAAACCAGAGATTTACGGGGAATGTAACCCCATCTAGCTCAGGCTGAGTTCTTATTCCCTGACTTGACTTCTGACTGCCCAGGAGCACTACTGTTTTGTCTGGATTAACCTTCAAGTTTGTTTGACCTCATCCAGTCCATTACTGACACCATACACTGCTTTACTACTGAGACAGCCTCCGTGGAGTTAGAAGGAAAAAGGAGATAGAGTTGAGTGTCTACATATGGTGACTCTGAATCCCTTTTAATTTTTTTCAAATTTATTATGCAAAGACATACCAAAACAACAGAAGAAAATATAATCTAACTAACAATACAACAAAAAATGAAAAAAGAGACAAAAATGCAGAAATTAAAAAAAAAAAACTAAACAAAGCTAAAAAAGAATACCAAAAAAGCCCTACAAAAATTTAAAAATTGGTTTCTGATCTCAGTGCAAACAGCTCATATTATTTAAGCAAATACTACTATTACTATTAATAGTACTATTAATTCCATCATTTTGTACCATACTTACCTCTTAATGCTAACCAGTTATCATCATATTTATTTACCTACATATAGAGTCAAGTGCTCGTAATCACTTATATAATAATAATCACTTATAATAATAAACATAATCACTTTTCTCAACTTAGCACTTATTTGATTACATACTTACTTAACAATCTATCATCAAAATAATAACCACCAAAGAAACAGTGAATAGTAATAGCAATAGTCTATATAGACGATAAGCTTTTAAAGCAATAAACAGAATACATAATTTAATCCCAGTTTTACACTTCTCATATAATATAGATTTTAGATTTAAAATTTAAAGTTAAAAAAGCTTATTATCATCAGATTGCCTTTGCTCTTTTTTCCCTTCAATCAAAAATTGTATTTGTGTTCTGCTGTTAATCCTGCAGAAAAGCTTCTATATCTCTTCCCCTTTAGAAATAAAGAACATTACTAGATATTATAAACTCATTTTAAAAAAGAAAATACTTCTTCTACCTATGCTCTAATATTTTATCAACACCAATATAGAATAACCTGACAAACATCTATCTCTTTTACTTCTTTTAAGCTATATAATTCAATAGTCTTGAGACTATTTCATCATCTAGCATAATCAGACTCTTTTTTACTTAAGTCTCTGAACATCACTCCATTAACTCATTGTCCATGCTACAATTCCAAGTCAGAAACAAACATGCCCAATACCTTTAACTTCAAAAGAAGTTTTTATCCTGTCCCTATCTTTCTAAAATTTTTCATCTTCTCTTCTTCTATGACTTTTCCATTGTTTTTTTTTTCTGAGATAACATCCAAATACACTCCAAACATGGATATAATTTCCTGTCTTCTCCAATCATACTGTGCAATACAATCTGTCTCTTTTCTTCTTTCCTTCAAGACCTTGTTCAATCTCTCATTACATCTCTTCCAAATCAGCTAACCTAAGAACAACACTGCTCTGGGTCTCAAATTGTTCTGGATTTCAATTTTTTTCAGTACATAAATATTTTTCTCTTGCAGAAATCCTGAATAAACTTTCTGGAAACCTCATTTTCCTTGTCCATCCTCCTGTAATAGCTCTTGAAATCTTCAGAGAGTAAATCAGACTTAAATCCATCCAAAACCATCTACTTTATTTTCTTCAAGTTGAGCACTTTCAGTAGAATCCAGAGTTCAGTTCCAGAAGGTCTGTCAAATTTCTCTCCAGCTCTCCAAATTTCCTGATCTGTTCATGGTTAAAATTTCTAAATTCCTCTCAAAAGTCCAAAAAGTATGCAGGAACATTTTCTTGCTCGAATTGCAAATCCACTTTATTCAGTAGGCCAGAACTCAGAGATCAGTTCAATAGTTGAGCACATTTTGGTGTCCCTCCCGGGACCCCCAGAAATCAGGGTAACAATTCTAATCCTTTACATAAAAATAGACATTGGCTCTTTAAATTCTCCATCCAATGCAAAGGTACTTAAACCATAGGGGAAAAAATTCAACTGTTGCAAACAAGGGCTTCTCGCCTTCTTTATTCCAACAAAACTAATAAAATAATTAATTCTTAATGCAAGAGATCTAATCTGGGGCTAATGTGTTGTCCATAAAGAGGGTGTAAAACACCCAGCCCCAGGCTCTTCCAAAGTGCACAATAGCCTCCATACCCTTTGGAATCTCAATGGCCACTCTTTTCCCAAGAGGACATCTAGTGGGTCCTGATCTAGCTGATTCAGAGATCTTCAGGCTCTCTGTGTATTGATGGGTCCACAGCTTGACAGGGGGAGCTCTCCCATCAGGCACAATGCTTCAGGGTTTGTGATCTAGAAAGCAAACACTAGATTGTGTCCACCATTAACCCAGTCGAAAACCAGAACCCCACAACACTGAATCCCAAATCTCTGCACAACCTTTGCCAGTAGTTTCATGTATGCATTAAACATCATGGGTGACAAGACAGATTCCTGAGGATCAATGAGAGTGTGGAACAGCTGTTCCTCAGCACCAGCGTCTTGGTTTGTCCCTCTAGGAAGGAACAGAACCACTGTAAAACAATGCCTCCAAGTCTCAGAAAGACATATCAACCAACCTCTGTTCAAAGACCTCCAAAGACAGACTTCACCACCCTCTGAGGAGGTCTGTTCCTCTAGCAAACAGTTCTCACAGTAAGATTATAGCAAGATTATTCTGATGCAAAGGAGGCAGAAGAAAACAACTTCTTTGATTCCTTTACTGTCAAAACAGGACCTAAGATGGGTCCTATTTGTCAGGGTTGGCAGGATTTGGCTCCTCTGAGCATGAGCAGAGTGCAATCTGTGAAGCAAGGCTTTGCCGCAGCAGAGAGTCCCAGTGAAGCAGAAAAAATTCCAGAGGTTCATTAAGTAGGACTTAGAGGCTGAATTTATTGCTGCACTATAAGAAAAGGCTTAGCAGAAACATACCAGCATTCCAGTAATTAGACAAATAGGAATAACAGAAAATAATGGAGAAAAACCGGGCAGCAGTTCCCCTTACAAACAGTATACTGGTGGCGCAGTGGTTAAATGCCAGTACTGCAAGCCACAAGGTTGTGAGTTCGATCCTGCCGGGCTCCAAGGTTGACTCAGCCTTCCATCCTTTCGCAGGTCAATAAAATGAGTACCCACTTGTTGGGGGCATGTATAGAAATGTTTCGAAATACATGCTACTTGTAAGTTGTTCACCGCCTCCATCCATATGGAGAGGCGGGATACAAATAAATAATAATAATAATAATAATAATAATAATAGCATAGCCGGTCCAGCTAGGGTGTCTAACTGGCAGGTGGTCAAGGCAAACACTAGCCTTTTTATGCTACTTTGTCACCCTAGAACAAGTGGGGTGACCCAATCAGTGCTCTGGCGTGTGGCCTTCTCTAATACACAAGACATAGCCATAACAATCCTGATGGCCTTGCACCTGGCTGTCTGGCCACACCACCTCTTCCCTCTGCCATCCTGTTACCCTGTTTTCTGGGGGTCCCGGGAGGGACACCTAAATGCACTCTCAATTACACCTGTTGGGGAAATTAGCAAAGAGCACAAGCTAGCAATGCGAGAGGCAGGGCAACGGAACAGAATCTTTTACCCAATGTCTACAGAGTCAGGCCAAGTCAAGGAGCAAACAGAAGTGAAATAACAATTGTGGTTTTTTATTAAAATACAATCAAACAGTGTATGCAGCACACTCACACGGATAACTAGAGAAATAAAGGTTGGAGTGGGATAGAGGGATTTTTAGAGGATGCAAAGGCTACACCTGTCCTGAAGCCCAGGTAGTCTGCAGCAGAAGTTCAGAAGTATGGAGTTCTCAGTACGTGGGACTGAGGGGAAGGCTCACCAAGCAAAGCGGCAGCAAGGCTGGATGGAAGTCAGGAGCGATCCGAGCAATCCAAAGAAGTGCTCAAAGTCAGGGGTTTTTATAGGGGAAAATGTAGCCGTAGGCTAGTCCGCACTTGGGGACAACAATGAGTTTCGAGCTGGAGACAAAGCCTCCGAAAGGTCAGAATTTAGCATGATTGAGTTAAGGCCAAGTTATCAATAGAGTAGCCAGTATGCAAATGCAGAGTGCTTGACAGTTGAGTATTCTTCTAATCAAGCTGCCTGCTCGGGGCAAGGAGTTCTTTGTAAGTAGCGTGCATACATAGTAGGGTACTTGCCTTGGAGGTCTCCTGAAGCAGCGGGACGGCTATTTCTGGCCTGCCTGTATTGTTTGGAATATTACAGCGATTAGCGGCCATGCCTGTCTGCGAGCTTGTCCCGGGGACCTTGCAGCATGTGGAGAGGAATAGGTAAGGAAGGCCAAATTATTGATATCAAAGTGATATCTAATATCCCTCAAGTTCAGGCTAGAAACTGCAGTAACAATCCAACTTATAGGAAAACTTTGCCTGCCTGGCAACAACCTTGACACTATCTGTGATGAGATTCCACAGAATCATAGATCTTAAGAGTTGGAAGAGACTGCAAAGGGCCCTTCTTGCAGACAAGCTGGGGAACTGTGGGCTAAACAGTGTTACAGTCAGGTGGATCAGTAGCTGATTGACAAGCATCACTCAACGAGTACTTGCCAATGGTTGCTCTTCATCCTGGAGAGAAGTGATGGGGGGGGGTGTCTAGGATTCTGTCCTGGCTGGCATCTTGTGTTATGTAACATCTTTATAAATGACTTCGATGATAGAAGGCATGCTTACCAAATCTGCAGAAGACAGTACATGGGGGGGGGCAAACAAATACTCCAGAGGACAGAAACAGAATTCAAAATGATCTTGACACATAGAAATCTGGGACAAAACTAACAAAATTGATTTCAAAAGGGATAAATGTAAGGTTCTCAACGTATGCATTAAAAATGAAATGCACAAATATAGGATGGGTGACACCTGGCTTGAAAGCAGTATGTGTGAAAAGGATCTAGGGGTCTTGGTATAACACAAAGGCCCTTTCCACAGCTTACCTTCTCACGCTGCTGGAGTGTGGGCCTTGCATGAAAAGCCTGGGCAGGCAGGCTCTCACAAGCCTCCTGCTTCCTTGCTCCTTGGGCTCCGCAGCTCCTTCCTGCTCACACAAGAGCCCTGCCCACACCCCGCCCCTTCCTTCTGCAGTGCAGCCTGGGAGTTGTAGGCTGCACTGAGGAGAGGACGTGTGACAGGCCTGGCTCCAGAGGCTCCGCGCTGCAGGTGAGTGCAGCCCAGGCCCGTGAGCCTTGCGCAAGCGCGGCTTATTTTTGGCTAAAAGCCGAAAATAAGAAAATGTGTATTTGCTGTGCTTGCGGGCCTTGAGCATGGCGGAAATGGGAGTGCATCATGCAGACCACTCCTGACATTTATGCGACGCTCAAGGGGCCCTTTTGCTTGTAAACTGCCATGCGAAAAGGAAAATAGTAAACATGAGTCAAAAGTGTGATGCAGCAGCCAAAAAAGCCAATGTGATTCTAGGCTGCATGAACAGGAGTATAGTGCCTAGAGTGAGGGAAGTAGTAATCGCACTCTATTCTGCTTTGTTCAGACCTCCCCTGGAGTACTGCATCCAGTTCTGAGCACCACAGTTAAAGAAAAGTATCTACCAGCTGGATCATGTCCAGACAAGGGCAACAAAGATGATCAAATGTGTGGAAACCTTAAGAGGAATGATAGAGGGAGCTGGGTCTGTTTAGCATGGAGAAGAGAAGACTGAGAAGGGACAGGATAGCTATCTTTCATGTAGAAGATGGGGAAAGGTTGTTTTCTGCTGCTCCAGAGGCTAGAACACGAACCAATGGATTCACATTACAATGAAAGAGATTCCACCTAAACATTAGGGAAGTTTATTTGTTTGCTTTTTTACTATTAAGAGCAGTTCAATGGACCTAGTTGGGACTACTGAATGGATCTAGCTCTTAGTTTCATCTTCTTTGATATTTTTCTCACTGTTTATGTTTTACCTTGCAGAAGAATACCAGAAGTATCTCTTGGTAACTATTGAAATGCTCTCCGCCAACACAGTTGTTTCTCCAAATATTTTTGTTTTCATTTAGTCAATTGTTATTTGTAGCTTAGTTAATCCAATATCTGTAAAATGCAGTACAGAATCCAAAATTTCCAAAGGGTCCATTGTGCTTTTACTTCTGCTTTGTCCCCCCTCATCTTCCACCAAAGAAAAATCTTTCTGGTTGTGGAGCACTGGCTCACATTCACTCTGAGTGACACTAGAAAGAAATACCCTCTTAAAGGGTCAAATATGATAACTGACTAACGGAAAAATCCTTCATACAAAGCATTAACTGACTATGGTAGAATATGTTCACTACACATCAAAGTTCATATTATGGACAGTTATTAAAAAAAAAACTAGCCCTGAAATCTTAAATAAGATTTGTCAACCTTGTAGGTACTAAGCTGTATTAGATCAGCATGCTGGTTTTGAAGATGCATTAAATCTGAGGGTGGGGCCAACATTTGACTTGGCTTCTACATCCTTTATGTCTTCCAGCTGGACAGCAGCAGAAAGGGCGTGGGCTGTAAACGGGGAGAACTGAAACATGCATTGTAAATTTATTGAACCTGATGAAACACCCTCCACAAAAGAACTTTTACAAGTGTGGAAGCTGATAAAGAGGAAATTAAGAATTCTGTGCATTGCATGCCAGGAGCTATGCTTCTATCAAACTTCTTTAGAGAATGAGTGTGTTCTTGTCCGTCCTAACGGGGTTGATGCTTGCTGTGTCTAGCTGCAGTGGAACAGAGATGGAAAATTCTTTCTCAGGCATCCCAACTGGAGAATTTGTCCTTTCTAGGTTGCTCCCCACAAGCTCATTTCCAATCATTTTCAATACCTCTTGTACATTTTCTGGGTAGCTTTGATGCTGCTGCTGACATCTTGAGAACAGGAGAGCCTTGAGATACTGCAGAAAAGTGTCTATCCACTTTGCAAAGTATGCAACAACTTTTCAGAGTGCTCAAATGCAAAGATCAGTGATAGGACAATTGTATTTTTAATCTTGGCAGGATTCTGAGGATGGACAAATGCAGTCAGTCAACTAGTGCATGTATACACATGACGTGCACAAAAGATGCTCTGGAAATGGAGATAGCTCTTCTGTTAGAACTTCCCACCTTTTTGTTCTTAGTCCTTAAACTCTGAAAGTCTTCTAGATCAATAGTTCATAGCCTGGGGTCCAGGAACCCTGGGGGTCCACAGAAGCCTCACAGAGGTCTTCAAAGCCCTGCTGTTGGACACCAATAGCACTGGCAACAACAAGGACATGCCAGTGGGGGGTGTGTGTGCCAAAATTGCTCCCTTGCAGCAGGCATGTACATGTGCCCAAATCTCTGCTATAGCACACACCTCCCGCTGCCATGTCCCTGACAAAAGTGACATGGAGGTAGCCATGTGTGCGTACCTAAACTATCACTCTGGAGACCAGAATCTGAATCCCCACTCAGCTATAGAAACCCACTGGGGTAACCTCAGGCAAGTCACATTCTCTCAGCCTCAGAGAAAGGTAAAGGCGCCTGATCTTGTCAAGACAGGTTCACCTCAAGGTTGCTGTAAGTCAGTTTTCAAAGGAGAGGGAAAGGATGGCTAGAAAGGACCTCTTCCTGTCAGTGGTACTTTGTTGTTGTGCGCCTTCAAGTTACTTCAGACTTATGGCAACCTTAAGGTGAACCTATCACAGGGTTGTTGTTTTTTTTTTGCAAGATTTGTTCAGAGGAGGTTTACCTTTGCCTTCTGAGGTTGCCCAAGGTCACCCAGTGTCTGAGCAGGGATTTGAATCCTAGTCTCCAAAAGACTCTAATAAATAAATAAATAAATAAATATTTGAATATTATAAAATTTAATATTTAAATCTTTAGCTAAGTCTTGAGGGTCCTTGGCAACAAATTATATGCAGGGGATCCCTGGTAAAGAAAAAGTTAAGAACCACTGCTCTAGATCACTGTTACTACTAAAGAAGTCTATGTATCAGGAAGATATCCAGGGCTAAAGCAGGACAGGACTGGGGATTCCACTCACTTGAAATTATGGGAAGGTCTCTTCCCTATGCTGTTTCATTGTAAGGAACTGTAATGTGATGCACACTGAAGCAAAACCTCCCAATATCACTTATAAGTTGGCAGGGTCCAAGGTGGTGCTGACTGGCTCAGATGTTGGGACCGAGTTGGAAAGTGTACCCAATTGTTCCTGAGGCCATTTCCACACTAGCCTGTTATAGTGCTATTATTCCACTTTCAACATCCTATGGAATCCTGGGGTTTGCACCTGCACCTGTTATCTTTGCACCCGCTCAGAGTCATCCAGCAGCCATGAAAGGAGAAGATAGCCCCATGACAATTTACTCTGAACAATTTACACAACACTTTGCAGATAAAATTTCTTGCACTCATTCTGACTTGGATGCTGTAATCAGTATGGTTCCAGCAAACATTGGTTCCTGTGTGTCTATAAATAAAATATGCCTTTCAGCTTGTGCAGCTTAAGCATGTGGGCAGGAACTTTTGAGAACGGAGGCCTACCACATACTACTAGATTCTTGCTTTTCCTTTCTTACAAAGGTAGATGGAAAGCAGGGCCAGAGGGGTACTTCGGTAAATGGAACAGTGAACACCTCTCTACTGCAAGGAAAGAGTCCATCATGCCAGAAGTGGCAATTAGTACATCATAGTTTAAAAGCACTCCCTGATAATGACCAGCCAGTCTCTAATAATTCAGTCTTAATAATCCATTCAGAGAGGCATGGTGATTCCCTGTTGCAAGAACTGAAGTAATGATGTGTTGTCCTGATGTCTTGAGAAGTATGTTGCCTCCAAGGGATGAAGATGTATGAAATAACAGAGAAATTGACAAGATTCTTTAATCCCACCAGCCATTACCCTTCCTTCTGATACCCATTGGAACAAATGATACTGCAGGATACAGCCTTCAACATATTGCAAAAGAGTATGAGGCTCTGGGGAGGAAGTTAAATGACCTTGAGGCACAAGCTATTATTTCATGACTCCTCCCAGTCAAAAGACATGGACCTGGAAGAGGGAGAAGAATGTTAGAAGGGAACAACTGGCTTTGTAGATGGTGCCACCAAGAAAGAGTTGGCTTCTTGGACCATAGTCTGCACTTTAACCCAGAAAGACTTCTTGCAAGTGATAGGCGGCATCTCATGGTAGCTGGAAAGAATACATTTGCTGGGAATTTTGCAAATCTGACCAGGAAGGCTTGGAGGGAGACAGTATTCCAGAAGGCAGGAGACACCAAGTACAGGGGGCAATGACCTCAACAGGGATAGGGATCATTGGGCCAATAGTACAAGAACCCAACAATGGGAAGAAAAAACAACAAGGAACTGGCTGGAGGTCATGATGTTTCTAGACTAATGCACACAGCATGGGAAACAAACCAGATGAACTTTAGGTCTTTCACAGGAAGGCAAATATGTAATAGGCCTCCCTGAAATCTGCCGGCATGAGTGGAACGCACGGAATGCGGTAATGGAAGGGTATAATGTGTCCCAGAGGAACAGACCAACTAAGAAAGGAGGAAGAGGAGCATCCCAGGTCAGGGAGGCCCCCACCTGCCAGGAGATCCATGACTCAGAGGCCATTTCCACATTAGACTGTCGTAGCGCTCCGATTCCGCTTTCAGCATCCTATGGAATCCTGGGGTTTGCAGTTACGGGAGGGGCCGGGCGGTGCGGAAAAGCCCGCGCAAGGAGGTTAGGGCCCCTGGGCGCCCAGGTGCCTCCTCCTCGCTCCCGCCTCTGTCCCTTTCCTTCGTCCTGGGGAAGCGACAGCCACAGGACGCCTTGATGCTTCCCGGCCGGCCGGAGGGCGATTGAAGCCCCGGGGAGCGGCCAAAGGGTCGCTGGTCTGGCGCCGGCGAGGAAGCGCCTCTGCCTGCCTGCCGGCCCGCCCAGGCTACGGGGCTCGTGGGATTAGTTAGGGCAGCTGGAGCGGCTCTTCCCCCGCTTTCTTTGGTTACTAATCGGGTTCTTCTTTCGGAAACTCCACGTCGCGTTTTCCGGGAGGCCGCGCAGCCTCTGGGGGAGGCAATGGGGGGGGGCAAAGGAGAGAGAGAGAGAGAGAGAGAGAGACTTTTCCTGTGAACGCGGGAGGGAAAGGCGCCCTCGCAAGCCGAGTGGGAGCCTCTCCGCTCCCCCAGCCACGCCCCTCCCCCTCCCCGCCCCTGTCTGGAGGGGCTGCAGGTGGGCCTGGGGGGAGCCTGGCTGGGAGAGGAGGGAAGAGGAGAGGAAGAAACGGAGCACGGGGAGAACGTGTATGGTTGATCTGGGAGGGTGGACGTCGCATCTCCTGGAAATCTTCCGAACTAGGTGTCGGTTCTCCTTCCCTCCACCTCCCGCTTCTTGTCTTCCAACTACTTTAGCCGGGGAAATCCCGCTTCCACCTCAAGGGCTCGGGGGCCTCCTTCGTTTCTGCCGTTTCCCCGTCTGTTCTTCGGCCGGTAGTCCCTCCGTAGGGTGAGAGCTCCCTGGCAATCTCCGGGCTGCTCGGGCGCCCCAGGCCAAAGGGCGGGGAGCCAGCTCGACGGGCAAATGCCCCGGGGCGGCTCACCACGCGCCTTGGCCGTGCCTTGTGGGCTTGCTCTCCCCGCTGGGCCCTTCCTCCGCGGTCTCCCTCGAGTAACGGGACCCCTGCTTAGCTGCCTGGGGCGCTGGGGCACCCTGGGAGTGAATGGGGGCGAAGCCACCCCGCGGCACCGGGAATAAAGTTAGCGCCGCCCCTGGCGGGACACAAGGGGTTGCCAAACTGCTCCCTCCTGTTTCCTGGGACCTCAGGCCCCAAAGGAACTCTGGCCTGTATGTGAGTTCCGTTGACTTCCACGGAACTTATCCGTTAAGTTGGCCCAGAAAGGCAGATTTGAGATTGCGTTTTCCAAGCCGTTGACTTCAGCTGGTTTCTGCACACACAGCCCCCCAAAGAAAGAATCCGTCCAAGCCTCCTCACCTAAAGCCTTCGTTCCTTTCACATGTACTTGGGAGTAAACCTCACTGACTAAATCCTCAGCCAATTTCCAAGGACCAAAGGCAACCCTGGAGCCGGAGGAGGAGGCTCAAAGGAGAGCAAGGGCCAAGGGCCCAAAGTGCCTGAAGCTGGGACTGGCCCGAAGAAAGGCGGTCGGAGGAGCCTCCTTCTCCTTGCAGAGCCCCCTGGGGAGAGAAGTCACATCCTCTGCCCCCTCCGCTTGCCGCCCACCACTCACCCGGGTGCCGCAATTGGGTGGCTCCTCTGCCGGGCGGTAAGGGTCCCTTTGGTTGGGGCAGCCGCAGCCACCGTCGCCTCATGTCCCTCTTTTTAAGAAAGGTTGGGTGTCCCTTATTGTAAGGACTGAATGAGATATTAGAGGGAGAAAACCCTGTATTTTGGGTGGGCCCTTCAGGAAGACAAAAAGGGGTGCATCAGAATTGGTGAATGTGGACAGTACATTAATTTTACAAGGAAATGCATGGCTGTGCAAACTGAATTTGATATTCAAATAGATCGTCAACTTGGTAATAGATGTTTCATGATTGTCAACCCTGCTGTCCCTGATTGTTACTTTGAAAACCTGGCACCCTTGTTGCATAGTTTATTGCAGTGTGGGAAGGAGGCTTAACAAAGGAAAGGGAAAATCCCCTGTGGCATTTGGTGCTGGGGTTTTTATGCCTGGTATCAGAGCCTATATCCCCTAAAGGCACCAGAACCCATCTGATCTTGAAAGCAAAGTAGAGTCAGCTCTGGTTAGTACTTTGATTGGAGATTGCCAACAAATACCAGATGCTGTAGGCTATATTTCAGAGGAAGCAACTAGCAAAACCACCCCTGTGTACTCCTTGCCTAAGAAATCGTATAAAATTCATGGGGATCAGTATAAATTGATAGGTGACTTAGGCCATTTCTGCACAAGAGGGAAGAAGCTGTTCACCACGTGTCAAAAGTTGTGTTTTTATACTCCATTCAGAAACTGTGTTGTCTGTGCGCGTGCACGCTCGCACACACACACACCATTTACATTGTATCAGTTCAGTGGTTAGTTCCATTGAATAAGAGCATGTGGGGAACTAGCATGGCAAAGTGGTTTGAGTGTTGCACTAGGAGTCTGGGAGATCAAGGTTCAAATCCCCACTCAGACATGGACACCCACTTGGGCAAATCACACTCATCCTCAGAGGAAGGCAATGGCACACCTCAATAATTCTTGCCAAAAAAACAAAAAACCCTATCATAGGAGCTCCATGAGCAAGAGTCACTTTGGAGGCACACAACAAAAAATACATGGTCCTGTACCCCTGTCTTAAGCTTTGTGATATTCTGTGTCACATAATCTCTGCAATGGCGGAATGTCCTTTTAAGATAAGCAATAACTTGCTTCAGATTTAAACCAGCATTTTTGCTCAAAGCATATGAATACATGATACACCCAGAAGACAGTTACAGGCAAGGAGCTAGTACTTTTCATCCCCAGATCAGCTTTGGGCCCCAGATCATACACCCACACATTCAGGAACATGTCCTCTATTAAATTGCTACTGGGTGCCACTCCTGAGCCATTGGTTGCCAGTTTCTGGTGAGCTTCCAGCAAAGGAAGAAACAAGCATAGCCAGAGATCACAGATATGGTGCCTTTCTCAGCACACTGGAAAAGAAATTGTTGGCAAAGCACTGCACTGTCAGATGGAAATGAGTCCTAACTGACCTGAAATTTACTGTATATACAGGGCATTTTAATATGGTACAGGATGATAATAATATCTGAAACAGGCTCAAGGGAATGAGGGCACCCCAGCTGAGTGTGCTTTCAGTTGAAAGTTGGTGACGTGATTCGCAATTTCACAGCTTTGAAGGCCAGGAAAGGAAAATTCTGATTTAGTTGAGATGTTCTGAAATGCTTTTGCACTTGTTCCTGTTTGTTTGTTTGCTTTATTGGTATTATTTCATATATATTTCCACTTGTATTTGACTACAATTTCTACATTATTTGGGCCATTATTTATTATGCAAACCTAATCCATTAGTGTATCTCATGTAACAAAAAAGCTTAACATTAAAATGAACATAGTTTTTGTATTGTAATTTAAACGTGTAATTTTAGTGTTCTAGTTGTTTATGTCACTACTGTTCATAGAATCATAGAGTCATAGAAATGTAGAGTTGGAAGAGACCTCACGGGCCATGCAGTCCAACCCCCTGCCATTCAGGAACACCCTGTTGCCATTACATTCAATGATATATGGGAATTAACAATTTATGAGTAGCACTAGTACAAAAAAATTACTAAGGATTCTGTTTGGTCTGGTATAGGAGGAGGTCCATGGGGGTGACACCACGACTTACTGCAATGGGCGCACCAAATCTAGTGATGCCACTGTCCACCGGACTGAGGATTTGGATGATGCCTTCCAAAAAGCAATGACTAAATATTCAAAACAAAGAGCTCTACTAGTTAAAGAGATTTCAACCACCCTGATAAGTGTTGGAAGTCCCATTCTGCCAAGAGTGTAAGGCCCAATATATTTCTCACCTGCTCACAGACAGTTTCATTGTACAAAAGGCAGAGCTGCTAGTGTAGTTTAGGGTTTTTGAGTATTGGACTACACTGGAGACCAAGGTTCAATTTCTTTCTTTTTTTTTTAATTATATTGAAAGTACATAAAAGCATATATTGACATAAATATGTATATCATCATTATAATTCTTCTCCCCCTTCTATATATCAAAGGTTTCCAGTTTGAATCTGCTTCCCTTTATACATATCTTATCAAATATCAATATACTCAATCCACAGACATTTACAGATTTAGCCAAAGCATTACCCGTTTCCATTCTCTTTCAGAATTTTGAACTGTTTTGTTCTTAAGGGAGTTAGCTAATTTTTCAGTCACTACCATATCTAACATTTTTATTTTCCATTCATCTAATTGAATATCTGTTTTATCTTCCCAATGTTCCAATGTTGTGCATATGTCAGCCGTGCTACTGGGACCAAATACAATAATATCTTCTGTTGTTTTCTAATCTCCCGGTTCTGGCCTAGTATATTCAATAAATAAAATTCTGGTACCATTTCAAAATTTACTTTAGAAATTTTTTGAATTTCATCATGAATTCCCTACCAAAATTTCTTAACCCTAGAACAAGTCCACCACATATGAAAAAAAGTCCCCATCTTTTCCCCATGTTTCCAGCACTTTGCATCTCCATTTTTGGTTATTTTTTGAAGTCTTTTTGGAATCATATACCACCTATGTGACATTTTATATTAATTTTCTTTTAATTTTAAATTTGGAGTGAATTTTATGCCCATTTTCCATACTTTTTCCCATGGCTGTAACTTGATTGGACAACCTATATTTTGGGCCCACGTAATCATTGAGTCTTTTATTGACTCAGATTCAAAGTGCCTTTTTAATAATAATTTGTAAAGCTTTGAGATTCTCTTCTTTTGATGTTCTTTCAACAGTTGATCTAGTTCATTTTTTTGTCTTTCAAAACCATATAATTTTTGCTCCATTTTGTCCCTTTCTTTCAACTGGCGCCAGGGGAACCAGTTTAGCTCATGACCTTCAGCTTTTAACTCTTCTATCGACTTCATTTTTGGATTGTCTCTTTCCCATTTTATTGTATGATATTGTATGTACGGTAAAAGACCCAGAAAAAAACACAGCAGTGAAGATAAGCAGCCAAGCAAAGGGAATGTGTTTTTACCATACATCAAAGGGGTCACTGATCGTATAAGGAAACTGATGAAGAAACATAACCTCCAAACAATCTACAGACCAACCAAGAAAATTCAACAAATGCTACATTCAGCAAAGGACAAGAGAGATCCTCTAACTTCTGTGGGAGTTTACCAAATACCTTGCAGCTGTGGGCAGGTCTACATAGGGACTACAAAACGCAGTGTCCAAATACAAATCAAAGAACATGAAAGACACTGCAGGCTGATCCACCCAGAAAAATCAGCAGTAGCAGAACATGTTATAAACCAAACTGGACACAGAATGCTTTTTGAAAGCACAGAAATTCTGGACTTTTCTGACAACGACTATGTCAGACTACACAGAGAGGCCATTAAAATCCATAAACACACGGACAATTTCAACGGAAAGAAGAAATTCAGAAAGTAAACAAGATTTCTGAATTAAGCTGGAAAAGACGAAACTATTAAACTTGGAGGGGGTTGACCTGTGACTGGGCTGGCATTACTGCATGTGGTTTAACAAAGCAAAACCCAATAAGGAATTCAACACTCACTATATGAGGAAGGCCTTGCTAATGGTGTGGAAAAAATATTTTCCAAGAAGTTGTCAGAAAACACCCCATTGGATCTCCCCCCATGAAGCATATTATAAAAAAGAAAACATCTTGTTCAATAAATACATTAAATATGAAGATCTGGTCAAAACTCAAAATGAACAAATAATAATTAGGTCTCAACAAGCATTGAACGAGGATGGAATAAACTGCCATTGGCTCCTCTATAGACAAGTAAGAGAAAAATTAAAGATTGACTTAAGTCTGAATGGATATCAAGTAAAAGAAGAAGAACTAACATCAATATTGACAACAGAAAAACCTAAATATATTTCACACATTTACAAAACCTTGTTGAAATGGGATACGGAGGAAGAACAAATTAAAATGCCAAAGATAAAATGGGCACAAAATATTTCACGTCCAATCCCTATGGATCAATGGGAAAAAACCTGGAATAAAAGAATGAAGTATACAGCGTGTCAGGATGTTAGAGGGAACTTATATAATATGATCTACAGATGGTATCTTATACCTGAATGGTTATCCAAGATATATCAGAACTGTTCAAATAAATGCTGGAAATGCAAGAGAGAAACAGGAACATTTTATCATTAGTGGTGGCAATGCAAAAAAATGAAAAAAATTCTAGATTACAATACATACCCAAAAAGAAAAAATTCTAGGAATTCAATTTGAAATGTCCCCTGAAATATATCTATTATCAATGATGAATGAAGATGTAGAGAAAAATGCAGGGAAATTAATTTTTTATATGTCAGCCGCAGCTAGAATGCTAATTGCTCAAAATTGGAACCAAAAAACTCTCCCTTGAGCAAGAGATTGGGAATTGAAACTATTTGATATGATGCAAATAGACAGATTTACATATATATTGAAAGGAGTCAATTTAGAAAAATTTGTCAAAGATTGGGAAAAAGTAATAATATATTTCAGGAATCAATGGTCCGATATCAAGATGGTTAATGCTGATTTTTAAATCAAGGATGTAATAAGCAGGGAAATGTAAATATAATTTGATTACAGACAACTGAATAACATTTCAGCAAGGGTTCGGGGCACAGAACTCTCGGGAAGGTAAAAAAAAAAAAGTGAATAACTTCCCCCCGTTGAGTGCTCCCCTCTCTCTCCTCCTGCATTCTTTCTACAGCCGGTGAGTGAAGGGGAAAAACCTTCCAGTCTCCTCTCTGACTCCCCACGTGCCCTGCCTTTTTTTTGCGCACCTGCACAATGACAAGCAGGAGAGGATAGTGGAGGGAAAGTTGTCCCCCCTGCACTCTCCTGCTTGCCGCTGCCCATGCAGGCTTCCTTCTTTCTGGGTACCTGTGTGGGCAGGAGACAGGAAAGTGGAGAGGAGAGAAGTTCTCACCCCTGCACTCTGCTGCCTGCTGCCACCTGCGCAGCTTTTCTTCTTCCTGTGCCCTACATGGACAAGAGGCAGGAGAGTGGAAGGGAGGGAATCAAGCGCTGCACTCTCCTGCCTGGCGCTGCCAGCATGGGCTTCCTTCTTCCTGCACAGGGAGAGGGAGGAGACTGGAGGGGAGAGAAGGCTGGAGAGTTAAGGGGGAAAGTCTTGTGTGCCCACAAACTTTTCACCTCCCATTTACTTACCTTTTGCCAAGGTAGTGCAACTGGGCAAAAAGCCAGGGAACGGGAGGGGTAGAATGGGGGGAAGACAAATGGGCACCTCGTGAATAATCAAATTCACAAAAGTCAAACCTGCAAATGTGGAGGGAGAACTGTATTATTGATATCTTGGAATACCTAGGCAATCATAAAGAGAAAAAGTCAGGACTCTTTTTTTTTTCTTTTGGATGCTAAAAAAGCTTTTGATAATTTGAATTGGAACTTTCTGTTTTGAGTTTTGGAGCAGATGAGTTTTGGAGATAATTTTGGTATTTGGATTAAGGCAATCTGTAATGTGCAGCAAGCACCAATTTTAATTAATGGAGAGTTAAAGAAGCCATAAGACATTCAAAAAAGGAATGAGACAAGGTTGTCTACTTTCACCTTTATTATTCATCTTGGCTTTGGAACTTCTGAATAGAGGAATGAGACAAGAGGAAAGAATAACAGAGGTAAGAATTTTTTAAAAAGTTTTTTAAAATTATAGAATCTTATAGACTCTGTAAATAATTTGCTGATGTTTTAGTGATTATTTTAGAAAATCCTACTGAGTGTATAGAATTGTTGTCAGAAATATTAAAAGAATTTGGGAATGTGGCAGGATATAAGATAAATAAGCAAAAATATTGATGCTCATGAAGAACAGGAGAAAAGAAGAACAAATGTACTTGATGGGTAAATCAGGTTTTAAAATAGAGAAAAAAGTGAAGTACTTGGGTATTACCATGACAAGTATGCATTGTATGTTGCTGAAAAAAACATTACATTAAAATGTGGAAGGAGATTAAGCAAGATTTAAAAAGTTAAGTTATCATTATTGGGTAGAATTTCTGTGATTAAAATAAATATTTTACTGAGGATGTTGTTCCTGTTTCAAGTATACCTATTTTGACCACAAATCTATATGCAAACAATGGTACAGTGATCTCATTGTGGGGGCCCACCACAGACCTGCAAGCCAGACTGAAGACTTAGATGATGCCTTTCTGGAACATATGACCAAGCATTCAGAAAGGATAGATATAATAGTAATGAGAGATTTCAAGTATCCTGATATTTGTTGGAAGTCAAACTCAGCCAATAGTATCAGGTCCAACAAATGTTCCACTTGTCTTGCAGACAATTTCATAGTCCAGAAAGTGGAGGAGGGATCAAGGAGGACAGCTGTTTTAGATCTTATCCTAACCAACAGATATAACCTGGTATATGGAGTGAGGATGGTGGGATCCTTAGAAGGAAGTGACCATGTGCTCCTTGAATTTATTATACAGACAAATGGGGGAAGCCAAACATAAACATGCATTCTATACTTTAAGAAAGCTGATTTCAGTAAACTTAGGGAAATACTGGAAGTGTTCCCATGTTCAGGGATACTTAAAGAGAAGAGAGTGGATGGATGGGAGTTTCTTAAAACTAAGATATTGAAGGCACAATTTCTAACAATTCCAATGAGGAGGAAAAATGAGAGGTGTTTAAAGAATCTGGGACGGATGTCTAAAGAATTCTCAATGGAGCTAAGATTTAAAAGGGACATGTAGAAGAAATGGAAGAAGGGGGAAATCACCAAAGAGGAATTCAAACAAAGAAAGAGATTACATCTAAACATTATGAGGAACTTTCTGACAGTAAGAGCAGTTTGACAATGGAATGCACTACCTCAGAGTTTGGTGGAGTCTCTTGTGGAGGTTTTTAACTAGAGGCTGGGTGGCAATCTATCAGGAATGCTTTGATGGGGTATTCCTGAATGGTGGGAGGTTGGACTCAATGGCCCTTGTGGTCTCTTCCAATTCTATGAATCTATGATTCCAACATAGGCATCTTTTTTTCTATCAACAAATACATATTCTCAATCAAGTTATCTTATTGACTTGTGACACAGTTCTTGCAAGAAGACAGAATAGCTTGTTTAGATTTGCTTAGGAACACTGGAACCAAAACACTAAATTCTTGGAAAAACTTTTTACCCCCAACATCTCTGCATAAGGTCTATTCTGAGGCTGGCAAATGGTACCAACCCTTCAAAAGCAGGATGCCTTTGCCTTCATAGACTTAGAATATACCTGGCCAGGGTTGTGTGGGAGACATATCATAGTTACTCAATGCATAGAATCCATCTCCCAATCCAAGATCATGGCCAGAATTTTCAGACTTATAATGACAGAACCGTGTGTGTGTGTGTGTGTGTGTGTGTGTGTGTAATTATAGCAGCACTCCCCTGCCTTGTCTTCCTATTCCATCCAAATGCAACAAGATTCAGAAAGAGCAGTTCATTCTGTTGATCTCAGCGCAGAATACCAAACTAATTCAATGGCCATTTTCAAAGCCAATGCAATTCTAGGCTGCCTCAATAAGAGTATAGTGTCTAGGTCAAGGGAAGTAATAGTACCACTCTGTTCTACTAGCTGGGTATGTTTAGCTTGGAGAAGAGAAGGTTAAGAAGAAACATGATAGCTATATTTAAAAATTTGAAGGTAGAAGATCTGAAAGATGGAACAAGCTTGTTTTCTGCTACTCCAGAGACTGGGACACAAAGAAATGGCTTCAAAAGAGATTACTTTTAAACTTTAGGAAAAAGTTCCAGGGTAAGAGCAGTTCAACAGTGGAGTATGCTGAGTGTGGTGGAGTCTCTTTCTTTGAAGGTTTTTAAAAAGAGGTTGGATGGCCATCTGTTGGGGAATGCTTTGATTGCGAATTCCTGCATGACGGGGTTAGAGTCAATGGTATTAGTGGTCTCATCCATCTCTATGATTCTATGTAATGCAAATAAAACTTTTATTTGAGAGATAGCATTATTTTTCATCTTAAGTATATAAAGCAGTTAATTTTAGCTAAGATTTTTTCCCCTCTCTTTATTGATTTTGTCATTATGCTTCCTTCAAGAAGGTCAGCAAGAATCAGCACAAGCATGAACTAAGAAGTCTAAAACAAGCAAGTATCACTCTGAAGATGGGAGCTGTGTTCACCCTTAATTCCGTCTTTAGTTTTCAAAGACACTCCTTCTCCACAATACATCCTTTGAGTGCATTGGTACACCAAATGAATACTTTATTTGAGGCACAGAGCTTCAGCTTTACCAAAGTTTGCAAAGATGTAAACAAAAATCAAAATAAACAGTTGATAAGATATAATTAAATCCTTGTTTTCAGTGAAGTGATCACATCTCAGTAGTGTGGTATTTTAACATTTTAAATTTCCTGTGTAAGAAAAGATTGGCAAGGAAGGTTGAATGCTATTTGGGGGACCACATGGTCTATTAACTGGTCACTCAGCTGTTTTTTTAATGAATTCTTTTTTAGAAAAGCAAAAAGACTGTGCTTTGCTGATATTAAACAAGCTCCAGTATGACACATTTTCATTCCTAATACTTTTTAGTAGTAATTGGTGCAAAGATTCATTAGATAATTGAAAACAATAAAACAGAACTTCAAAATAAGCAGGTGAATGGAGAGGTTATACAAATATCAAATAATAAAGTTAGGAAATATAACACAAAATTTCTAACACTATTTCTAATACTACTAAGTTTATCAGTAAAAATTAAACTATACAAAATGAAGCCTAAGAGCAATAAAACTTCAGACTTTTGGGAATGCTTTATATTAACTTGCACAGGCTTGCTAATGCAATTAAGAAAGTTGCAGCTCTTCTAGTGATATCAGAAGGTTCACTAAAAAGCAGAAAGTCTATCTTTGGGGGTGAAAGATCAATTGTTTTTAATAGAATAATAACCCCACAAGGTATTTTTCTCTAATTCGCTTTGACAAAGAACAACTACAAATAGTGGACGGTCCTCAACTTTATCCAGCCCACAGTGACAGTAGCATAAGTGATAAGGGAGCTTAGCTAATCAGCCATCCAGGATTGTGGAAAGCATTAGCTGAAACCTAGTTAACATTGGCTCCCTTCTTAAACATTTTTTCAGGGTTAAACAGATAGTCTTTTGGGTCTGGGAAATGTTTAAATGGATTAGAGCATAGGTAGAATTTAATTGAAGTGAGAGATATAAAGTCTTCTTGAAGGTTCTTTGGCTCGTACCTTGAATTCTTTCTTTGCTGTTAAATTATCTTTCTGAGAAAAATATATTTCTGAAAAGGCAAACTTGTGAAGAAGACATGTGATATATTGGTATCAGGATTTTTCTTTTGAGGAACAAAGAGCCACTTCTTCCTGAAAATGTAGTTTTGTTAGCTAATTTGATTGGCATTCCTTTCTATCTTAAGCAGAAATTAAACAGATAGATCTTCATGAGCAAGGGTTGTGATCCTGTTTCCCGTTGCAAGTACTATACTGGGCTATATTTTGGAGTTCCCAAGATAGTTTTTAAAATTCTATTCTGGGTGCCAGCCAAGTCTGCAGCAACCTGAAAACCCCAAATTTTGCATCCATATAACACCTGTGGCTGGAGGTTCTGCTTAATTAAATGCAAAACTGGAAATACCTGCCTGCCTCCTGTAGTGTACCAAAACTGAAGAATTTCACTTGTGCGCAGTCTTGAGCTTTGTAGCCCTGACATGTGGTTGCCATGAGCCAGAACCAGCAAATAATATACCCAAGCAAAGATTCAACATTGCTTGTTCTATCTTATTTTGTCCAATATGCCAGTTGTGCTTCTTAGTTCCACCTCTGAAAACTATCATTTTGGTCTTGATACAATTGATTGAAAGTTTGTTGGCTGAACAATACACACCTAGATTTGCCAGGAGTTTTTTAAGTCCAATTAGAGTATACGAGAGGAGTACCATGTCATCTGCATATAAAAGCAGGGGGATTTTCTTCCAATGAATTGATGGGGGAAGAATTTATCATTTTTCTTGAGAGATACAATATTGTTAATGAAAAAGTTAAAAAGGAAAGGTTCCAATATGCAACCTTGTTTTGTCCCTCTGCTGTTGGAATAGATTCCATAAGAGACCCTGGTGAGGACAATCTCACCTTCAGGGAGGTATCAGTACAGAGTGCCCTGACAAGGAACAAAAAGTGATGATCCATGTTGATATTAGATAGCTTGAACCACAGAAGATCACAGTCACTAGAGTCAAAAGCAGCTTTCAGATCAACAAATGCTGCATAAAGATGATTTTCCCTATATCACGAGCATTTATATAGTATATGGTTCAGCACAAAGCAGATGTCCAAGGTGGAATATCCACTTCTGAATTCTGCATGTTCTTCATTAAAGATATGATTTTCTGTGGCCCAGTTCTCTAGCTTGCTTAACAGATACTGGACACATAGTTTTGTCACTATGTCTATCAGACTAATTGGTCTGTAATTTGATGGAAAATATCAATCATCTTGCCCAGGATTCCCTGGGAATCTGCTGATTGCCTTATCTCCTTTTCCTCTGACCAAGCAACTTTTCCTTTAACTTAAAAGCTATTTGAGAAGCACAGAGGTATCAGGCAAATATTAGCCCTTTTGTCATCTAAGACTCAAGACTGAGCAGCTCACAAGTGAAATTCTTTAGTTTTGCTGCATCACAGGAGGCAGGCAGGTATCCCGAATTTTGCATTTAATTAAGCAGAATCTCCAGCTACAGATGTTATATGGATCCAAGAATTGAGGCTTTCAAGTTGCTACAGACTTGGATGGCACCCCGAATAGAATTTTAAGAACTGGCTTGGGAACTCCAAGATATAGTCCAGTCCAGTCCTTGTAACTGAAAACAGGATCACAACCCTTGCTCATGAAGATCTATCTGTTTAAATTCTGCTTTAAGATAGAAAGTAATGCCAAAAAAATTACCTAACAAAAATACATTTTCAGGAAGAAGTGGCTCTTTGTTCCTCAGAAGAAAAACCATTGCCTGTTCTGGACCTCATTGCTCACTCTGCAAACTCCATTGTTTACTTGGCTGGAAAGCCATTCACACCAGTGCCCTCCAGGCAGAAATCATGTATAACCCCCCCCCTCCAGTTTTGGCCAGCTAGCTCACAGTACATTGATTGCTGATCACCACTCTGTCATTCTGATTCCCAATTGTGTACTGTCCTTACATGCAAGTCTAAGCCACATTGCTGCTTCCTTGCTACTCTTATGGATTGGTAAATATTGCCCCCTTTGCCCCAGATCTCACTATCTAAAGAAAAAACTTTCCTCTCTTTTCCTTTGGTTAGCCTTGTGTGATTGCATGACTGTTTGAGATCCTGTATGTGAGATTAATTCCCCCAATAAAACATGTTTTAGCTTACTTTTGGATCTCTGGATGGTTCTTCCTTATATAGGAACCCGTAAACATTGGTGTCAAAGATCTTGTTAGGTTACCCCCCACACACACACACACACAGGCCTCCTAATTGAGCTAATAATTACCCACCTTTGTATGGAGGTACTGGCATCACAGGTGGACCCCTGAGTCACCCATGTTATACTTTGATTCCATCCCACCAGGATATTTCCTGTCAAGCTGATATGGTTGAAAATTTAGCATAGTAAGGGCATTTAAGTTTAACACCAACTTATATTTTCCTTAAGAATTTCTCAACAAATGCCATTTTCTCTTGGAGCTTTGCCCGTAGGAAATTATAGTATTAAACTTGTTATTTTGGCTTTGGCAATTTTGTATTCCTTCTTAGCTGTCCTCTTCCAGCCATCTCCCATTGATAAATCTATAACTGATTTAATAAAGGAACTTTGTCAGAGAGATATCATTTGTGGTGATAAAGGAATCCCTAGAACTCCTGGGAGTAGGTAGAAGTAGTCATCATTTGTTTCTATTCCATTCACAGCTGAGAGGTGCTGAATGCTGTTACCTACTCTTGCATTAAAGTCTCTGACTGTAATTATGACAGCAAATGGGTTAGACTCTTCCAGTAGAGAGGGAGTCCCAAAGAGAAGTGTCACAATACTTGAGTTTCTTAGGGAATTTATACTTTTTACCACAACTGAGACTACTTGTCTGCTGAAATTTTAAGGATAAGAGATGGAAGTCTCCCTATGATATTTATCTGCTCACATTGGGCTTCCCATATTAGGGAGGCAAAAATTGCCAAGCCCCCCTACTTCTATGTTCTAGTTGAATGGCAGGAAGAGACCAAACATTATAACCTAGTATTGTCAGCTCATTCATTTCCTTTTCAGTTATCCTTGCCTCTTGTGTTCAGATAATAGTAACATAAGACAGCTGTGACTCAAAAAACTCCTGATCTCCTTTATGTCATTTTCAGCCTGCGGTGTCAGTGTGACTACTGTCCTCCCACGCCACAAAAAGTAAAGGCATTTTTGTCTGAGGTAATATCCTCAGGTTAAGCACCACGTAGATTATCTTATCGTTAATTGTTTTATTACTATGGACAGAAGTAGGAGGGGTTGGCATTATGATGGCATTTTGCCTTAAGTAAATATTGGACCATGTTCTAGGCATGAACCTATTTATTTGGGAGTGTTCTTTATCTTTATTTCAACTTCTGGTTTTAAATGGAGTTCAGCTCAAATTGTCATTAATTTCCCTTTTAGCATATTTGTTGTTACAGACTTTTAAAATGTGGCTTGACTTATCCCAAAGTTTAGATTCATAATTTAAAATCCTTTTCTTTGGAGTGCCACTGTGTTTGGCTTGTAAGAGGGGTTTTGCCACTAAAGGGCTTGCTTGAATTAACATACCATAAGTAGTCAAGAGTAAGATATTATTCCAGACCTCTCTATAGGTTCTAATATTTTAAAAACCTAATTCCATGCTCCCTTTTGGTCTGTTTGAAGTATAAATGTTTGCTTCCTGAAGCAAAGCTTATTTATCTCAAAATGATCCATTAAGATCTTTCACACAGCAGTAGTGAATAACTAAAATAGCAGACCCTTCTCTGACATAGCTAACCTGTTGAGATTCACTTACAAGATTAGGTGTGGGAGATGTCTGGATTCTCTTAGATTCCCTTAAGTCTCAGTTTTCCAAAACTAATTTACTTTGACAAGTTATATTACTCTCTAGTAGCAGTATAGAGGATTCATTAGTGAAACCCGCACTGTATTCATCCAGAGTCACCAAAGAAATCTCAGAATTTGGAAAGGAGATAGATGTGTCTGACTTCTGGTTGTCTTTGTCAGCTATAAGGCCCCATCTCTTCTCAGCTTCAATTGCTGAGAGTTGATCTAAAGTATGGGAACTGAGCCATAGAAAGGTCTAAGAGGAATTGTTCCTTATCTTCCAAAAATGAGCAGTTAGAAATAGTATCTTGATTGGCCTTGAAAACTCTAGCATTGTCATTGATGTGCTATCCTTAATAGTAGAAAGAGTGGCAACAGTGTTCCAAGTTCTAAGAGGGCACATATCATAGGCTATTTCCACACTAGAGTGGAGGAGCATTTCACCACGTGTCATGAACGGTGTTTTTTACTCTGACTTACCCCAATTCCTATCTGCACACCCTCTGGTTTTTATCAAAGTAAAGCAGAGAAAATCGTTTGTAACTTCTGCATCATCAGTTCTTGTGGAACTGCTATTCCACCCTGCCGCCACTGATTGGTCATCAATGCAACGCTTCTGCATGTAGGAAAAATGCAGCAGAAATGGTTTGGAGGTGGTTTATATTGGAATTTTTCCATTTTTACAATACATCAGTTTAATGTCAACTCGTGCAGAACCACAGAGGCCAGAACAACATCAAACCAGTTTTACATGCAGATGTAAAAGTGACAATATGACAGTACTGCGATATATCAGCCTTGTGTGGAAAGGGCCATTGTCAATCCAGAAGTTATTTGTTCCAACCGATTAACCTTTTCAAAGATTTTCTCAGGCAGACTAGTTAGAAAACAATGATCCCTTAAATACTTATACGGTGTCGTACTTTGTCCAAGTCATTGTTTATAGCCTATCACCATTGTACTCACAGGTTTTACTCACATCAGCATCCACCACTAGGTCTGATGTAAGGCTCCCTGGGACAGGTGAGTAATATCCATTTGCCTGGGAAAGAGACGTGTAAGGTTCTCCAAAATACCTCGCTCTTCTCTAATCTTTTCCAATAACAGGACTTTCTAAGTTATTAGCAACAGCTTCCGATAGTTCCAGGTCTCCAATCCATACTCTATCTTCGGCTATTTCATCATCCCATTCCCCTCCCTCACCATACCCTGCCATCGCTGATTGGTCTGTTTTTTTAAAACACACACACACACACACACACTTTTTTAACACATTTCTGTGTTGCTATGTTTGTGCATAGGAATATATGTTGGCTGATATGTGGGAAAAAGCATTTTAACTGTCCATTACCACTGTCCGTTTAACACAGGAAGAAAATGATGATGGCAGCCTGTCCTTTGATCGGTGGAGAGAGATAGGGATGGAAATGATGGAAAGGATAGCCTGGGAATGCCCATAGCCAGCCAGTTCTGCGATGTGAATTGATGCTACACTTCTGCATGTAGACGAAAACCTAAGCAAAACTGGCTTGGGAGATTTACATCAGAGTTTTTCCAATTTTCACATATAGTAGTTTTGTATTGTAGTAAACCACAGCGAACTGTTCTAGCAGGTGAAAACATGCAGAACCATGAGGAAAACTATGATGCTAAAATGGTTCAACGTGCAGACCGGAGGGTAAGAATTCAACGCTGCTACGATGTATCAACCTTGCACAGAAATGGCCGTAATCTTAACATGAGTGTTTTCCCACAGAAATTGGAAAAATATAAATTGAGGTGCATACATCACATTTAGCAATACATAATTTGAATATGTTCTTTGACACCTTTCCTTCATCTTAATCTCCACTTCCTTTCTCATTCACTGCCAAAATTTTCCACCAGTCATCAAGATTTCATTGCTCTCAGAATACTTTTCACTCTTCCAGCCTTCTCAACCATAGTAATCTGTAGTCCATTCACCTGCTTGCCAAACTTTTCATCAGGTGTTGAGGCAGTATCAGATAGTAAAATTGTATTTTCCCATATTACACAGCCTTTCTGCTTCCCTTCCTCTGGCAATAAATTTTGTTGCTCCAAAAAGTCCAAATCTTGAGATGTTTGCTTCAACTCTTCACCTTCCTCAACTTCTTTAATATATATGTTGTCACTGAAAGTTGCAATCTCTTCTCTAAGGGACTTTAACAAAGACTTTGACATAGCATTTACTGTTTCTCTTATTTCTATCCCTTCATCCAACATTAAATGATCTCTGCTGAGCTTGGGGTAGAGCCCCCTTCTTCTCTTGAAACACAGACATTTATCTAGGTTTAGCACTGAACATCTGACAAACAGTAATCAACCTTACCAGTGTTTCTAAACTTTGTCCAGTCCAGTCCAATCCAATCCAGTGCCTACATTTAATAAAACAAATAGTTTCTCACAATGTCTCCATCTTCTAATCCAAAATTAATAAATCCACAATGCTTCAAGTTCTTAAATCCAATATAAAAAATCACTAAGTTTTTTCAAATCTTTCAGATATGGTTATTGTTAACATGTTATTAGTTGTATTTTATTTGTACTTTATTCTCAAAAGAAGTCAGCTTACCAAGGCAGGACATTTCACAGCTAATTCCAAGATTTATTTTAGTTCCAAATGTTAATAGACAAAGTTTAAAAGCCAGAGGTTACATAAAGAAAAAGATTTATTTTTTTAATTTTTTTTTATTAAAACAGAACAAAGAAAAAAAATAACACAATATAAACACAAAAATCGACATAGTACACATCCACATAAAACACATTAAACTGATGTTGACATTGCACTAACACAAAACAGTCACTATGACAAACTATTCCTAAATGACATATAAAGCTACCTATTTTGATTCATCTATTATCGGATACACTTTTTAGACCAACCTTGAGTTAGAATTTCTACCCTTACAATGGAGAATTTACATTAAAAGGACCAAACCCTCTGACAAAAAAAACAGCTCGTTATTACCATTATGATTGAACCACCCTCCAAACAAGTATGAGACGAGTATATATCTTGAAGATTCCCAATATTCTCGGATAGAGATAGGAAAATCTTCCTCTAAAATCAAATTGACAATTCTCATTCAAAAATATCACATATAATCTTAACAGATACAGAAAAAGCTTTATGAGCCCAGTATCCTTGAAAGAGCTTTCCAGCTTTTCAGACAAATGAGAACAGGAGGGCAATATGAAGCCTTGACTCCCTAAGACAGCTTTCCTGACTACTCTTTGAGGTTTTCATGACAACTGCCCTTTTGGGGTTATTTGGGGTTATTTCTTAGATCTCCCCTCGATCTGGGAAAATAATTTATGACTAGAGATGATCTCCAGTCAATAAATACACTGCTGACACCTCCTCCCTCTGTGGAGCTCCACTAGGGTGGAGATATTAGCTCTCCATCTTCTCCAGAAATCATTGTGTGGATTTTTCTTTGTGAGTTATCCTGACTTACAGAAGGGCAGTCTAAAAATATTCTAAATAACAGATAGACAGATGATAGATGGATGGGTGGATGGATAGTAATAGATAGATAGATAGATAGATAGATAGATAGATAGATAGATAGATAGATAGATAGATGTTTTCATTTTCAGTGAAAATTTAACAGGATTCAAACTTGGTAATTTATTCATTTATTTTTTTAAAATAATATGGAGATGCTTTTGGTAGTTGTAATCATGTATACTTCTGTTAGCATAATTAAAATTTACTGTAGTGTTCTTGCATTCCATATTCAGAAATGGTTAGTCCTCCTCTTTTCTAGTAGTGCTACAATATAATACAGGAAAAGCAGAATGAAAAGCAGATGTTGCTGTTAAATGCATGAGGTGGTGCGTAGTGTTGAAATTCCATTTTTCTTCATTTCATAGCAAGTTACTAAAATTCCCTACGCCAGTCAAGGTTAAGAGCAAGATTTACTTTTCAGAGTCTGATCATACACAAAAGTATGAATGTATGTTTTGATAAACTGCAGTCTATCAATGTCTCTTGATAAACATGATAAGTTGTTGTTGTTCTTATATTTATTTAGATCCCACTTTTCCCCAGCCTGGCATGCAAGGAAGCTTACAAAAACTAAATGTTTGTGTTTTGCTTATTTTTTTATCATTTAAAATGAGTAATTTTTTTTTCAGAAAGAAAAATTGAACATGCTTTCCCCATCCCTGGGTCTCAAATCCCCATCCCCATCCGAATAATTTCTACCATCAAATACAGACACAGAGACAACACAAAAGATAGAGAAGTACAGTCAAAAAGGGAGAGAGGGTGTCAAGGTGAATCCCTTGTTCAATGGATTTGTAAATAATTGCACCACTGATCATAGAACCCAATTAAGAGAGACAAAACACTGAGGTACTCATCTCAGTAGAGTCATATCAATGAAATGCTCTTTCAGTGTGTGTGTGTGTGTTCTTCAGCAGCAGGTTTACAAGATTTTATCTATGTCTTAATGTGTAGTGAGGTTGGCAACTTCCAATTCAGAAGAGCAATATGTTTAGATCTGATCTGAGAATCCAAATTGGCTCAGTGGCAGTTTATGACAAAGAAAGCAAATGTGTGTGCTCAAAGAGAGAAATAGGGAAGTTCAAGATTGGGTCCAAGACCAGTTTAACACATTGTGTTACCTCTCTCACCAAAATGGTGTCATCATAAGGAATGTTGAAAAACCTCCAGAACTTGTCATAGTCCCAATTTATAGGAATTACTCAGAAGTTAATGAAGCTGCATTGTAACTTTCTGCCATGTCTTATGACAAATCTGGATAAATGATTTAAGGATAAGATTACAAATCTAGTTAGAGCCCGTATATATTGTGGCTCATGTAGTGGGACTTTTGTTATTATGGCAACCCTATCCTAGGGTTTTCTCGGCAAGATTTATTCAGAGAAGTTTTGCTATTGCCTTCCTCTGAGGTTACGAGATTTTGACTTGCCCAAGGTTACCCAGTCCATTTCCATGGCTGAGAGGGAATTCAAACCACAGTTTTCTGGAGTCCTAATACACCTTTCAAAACACTATGCCACTTTGGCTCTTGTACGTAGTTAGATCTACGATTGTGTAAAACTAGAAACATTTCAGTTGCTTCTAGAACTGATATGTACCTGTAGGTGCTTTTGAACAGAGATTGTAATTACAGTTGGAAATATTGTTAGGCAGCTGATGTGGGCAGGTTGAATTCTGATCTGGGATTCTCAGCGATTGAAAGAAGTCTTTGTAATTTGAGCTGAGATAATTTATGACTCTTGCTTTACCCCAAGAATTAATGATGGTTTGTTTATTTTCAGTGTGGATACCTGGCTTCCTTCTCATGTGAATAAGAGCTGAAATCTCTCCACTAAAGAGGATGCTAGATGTTCCCATGCCTGCTAGTAACTGTGATGTAAGGAAATGCATATTAGCAAACATTACAAGATGGTTAGACTTAATACTGCTGCTTTTTGAACCTAATCCATTTGATCCTTAGATCTGATATTTCTAGAATCCAGCCTGCTCAGACATCAATGTTTTGCGATCATTTTTGAAGTCAGTGAGCCCAAAATCTTATCTGTCAATTTAAAGTTTTAAACAGTGAAAGTTTATCAGATCCTACATGGAAACTTCTGCATCATACTTCAGATGTGGAACACGGAACCTATCTGGCAGAAGAATTGAAAAATATGCAAAATGCGCTCCCGGACTGCAAATGTTAATATATGGATTGCTTACCCCATAAAGTCAACAGTACTACCTTTCAGCTATCTGAGTCCTTTGTGATATTTTTCAAATTAGAGGAAAGCTTAAATCAGCTCTTAGTGCCACCCATATTACAGGTATGGAAGACCTAGTATAATGTCCCTCCTTGCCTATTTCCTCTCTCTCTCTCCCTCTCTCTCTCTCTCTGTCTCTCTCTGTCCTTTCTTTTTAAAAAACTGCTATCACCTTACAGTGGTCCTAGAAACTTTTTATCAACCAAATTCCTCCGTCTTCGTTATTTCCTAAGCAGCATCAGCCACAGATTCTGAGCTTTCAAATTGGAGACCCCTCTGGCATCCCCCTTCCTCCACACAATACACTGAGAGTTATCATTGCATATGGGAAAAATCAAGATGGTAGCACAAGGTCCACTGAGATGCTACTGCTACAGTTAATAAAGAAAATGTTTTAAAGGAGAATGCAAGAAACTGCCTGAGAGGAAAAGTGGTGTTACTTGCTTCTGTAAAGTGGCATGAATGTGTCTAAGAAATAGGCAGGAAATGGGGTTGTTGTTGTTGTTGTTGTTGTGTCGTTTCTGACTTACAGCATCTCTATGGGGAATCTATTACAGGATTTTCTGGGGATGAGAATGTGTAACAGGCGAAGTTCCAGCAGCCTGTTCATGGCAATGGTGGACATGATCTAGTGAGTTCCAGTAGGTTGTGGTCCCCAGAAACATTGTGCTTGATGCAGGGCTCCCCCTGTCAAGCTAGCAGACTCCCCAATCCCCGATCCACAGGGAGTCCGAAGACTCCACCAAACCAGGACAGGGACCAGCAACATGTCCTCTGGGAAACAGAGCAGCCATAGCAGATCCTGAGGCTCCCGGAGGATCATGCACTTTAGTAGAGTTGGGGTGTGTGTGAGGATTTACTCCCCCCCTTTGGAGCATTACATTCCCTGCATCTGTATATAATTTGACTTTTTGATGCCTCTAGTTATAGACAACAAGAAGCCCTTTGTGTGCTATAGTGGGAACTTTCCTATAACTCTAAAGCCTTTTTGTATAACATTCAAAGGGACAGTACTTCTTTCTGGACTGCTATCAGAACAATGTATGATTTAAATTTAAGCAGTCAATCCCTTACCTTTCCTTTCTGCTTTGTTTGTTACTATTGATCTGGGACCTAATTACTTCATTTTTCACATACTCAAATGTGAATGTGGATTTTGAACTCTCTCTTTTTTGGATTTTTAAAGGACTGACTGCTTACTTTTGATGTTGGACTGTTTGTGCTGTTTGGCTATTAAATGACTTTGCTTCTGCCTTTGATTTGAACAATATTGGTATCTGATTAACATCAATAATGGAATAAGACTTTATTTCTACTCTTAAGACAATCATGTTGGAAATTATGAAGTTGGAACCTGCACAATGCTGTACTAATTTTAACATCTGCGGGAAAGTTTACAATGAGATCTCCTGTTATCTAATGTTTTGGGAACATAGCCTTATTGTTTAAGAAATACAGGAAAAATGATTTGAATCTATCATGGCTTTCATTGTGGATTGTGACATTCAAACTAAAAAGACATAGAAAGGTCTGAGGCTGTACCTGAATACTTTTTGCATTTTTTGGCTGAGTTTAGACAAGTTAACTTACTTACTCACTGAGAAAAAGTTTGAAATGCTTACAACACAACTGTCACGAGAGCTTAAAGATAGATTTGATGAAGACGAGGATCCTAAATCACAATAAATGTCTGAACTGGCATGTTGGCAATCAGAGGAAAAAGAAGGCCCAACACAATTGCTACAAGAGTTGATCTGTGACTCAGAAGTTATGCTCCAGGGTGAGATAAATACACAGAAAATGATGAGGGAACCAATACAGCTGATTTTGGAAAGATGAAGAAGAAAAGGGATGCCACAATCCAACCAGAAATTATGAAGTTGAATGCTTAAAATTATGGTGGACTGACATTATTTTGGAGAATTTATGACAACTGGCCTGTGAGTTTACAAGAAGTTTTCTTTGGAAAAAATAACAATTTATTGATGTGCTCACTGATGGACAGATTTCCGAGGAAAAATGTTCTTTTCAGCTGGGGGGACTTGAAGAGTTAACTTTCATGTATAAGGATGTAAAACACAGATTATGCATGGTTGTCTTGATGAAAGGCCTTGTGGGATTACTTAAATATGATCTTGTCCTTGGGAAAAAGAAAAACAGAAAGAAGTAAAAGAGGAGGAAAATGTCTGATGAACAAAAGGGTTTATGATTTATGGTTTATGAAAATGGCTTATGATTATGAGTTACTAGAAGGAAAAGTTATGAAGAGATTGAGGATATTTGATGATGATAAAGATTGCTCTTTTTTTCTCTCCTAAAGTGTTAAATTTTAATTTCGTTACTCCCATTATCACAAGAAGAGTAATTAGAAAATAGTTTTACTTTCTTTGTTATTTTAAAAATACTTACTGTACATAGAATTATTATTTTAAAAATTACTAATTATTAACAGAAAATAGAATAAGTTACTAATTATCAACTATTAACTCATACTGTGAGCTTAGATTTAGTACAAAGATAAATAATAGGCAACAAGTATTTACTTCAAGTTTAGTCTATGATCTAATCATTAGTTGTTACTGTTGGATTAATATTCACTGTAACAGGGGTGGGAACCAATTTTTAGTTATATGTAGTTTTGTAGTTGTTTTGTAATTTAGTTTGAAATTTGTAGTTTTGCTTTTTTTTTGCTTTCTTTTTTGATAGTGTATCATGTTGTAGTAATAACACAACAATGTTTATTTATAACTTATTTTATATTTGTTTTGTGTGTTGTTAATGTGGCATTTCTATTTCCATGGACTACATGTCTCTCTTTTTATTATTCAATTAAAAAAAAAAAGAATGTGTGATACACTCAAGGTCACCCAGTGGGTTTCCATGGATAAGTGGGGAATCGACCCTGGTCTTCAGGTTTGTAGTCCAGTGCCCAAACCACTACACCACACCAGGCACAGCAAGAAAAAGGAATCATTATAGTGGTATAGTGCCTGCTCACTGTCTCTTGAGATCTTGGGAGATTAAGGCCATTTTCATACTACATTGTTATAGTGCTATTATTCCACTTTCAATATCCTGCGGAATCCTGGGGTTTTCAGTTTAGGAAGGGGCATTTAGAATTCTTAGCCAGAGAGCTCTTTGGCCTCAGTAAACCACAAACCCCACAATTCCACAGGATGTTGAAAGTGGAATAATAGCACTATAACAGTGTAGTGCAGAAATGGCCTAAGAATCCAAGGTTCTTAAGTATATAATGCACCATTGAAAACATTCTGAAGGGTAAGGTCAATCATAGTCTGACTCACTGGCACAACAAAAGATCTCTGCCTGGGGACAGGTAGCAGAAGATAGTAGCAAGGTTGGTTAAGGGTCAAGGAACCCATATTAGAGCTGCTTCATGTTGCAATAAGGTGCAAGGGAGTCAGATCACTGCTTAGTGATAATTGACAGGAACCCAGCTCCCTTGAGAAACAAATATATATATAAATGAATATGGTTTTGGCTGACCATGATTTCATTTACTCCACATATGAACACAAATATACAATCATAGAATCATAGAGCTGGAAGAGATCACAGGGGCCATCCAGTCCAACCCCCTGCTATGCAGGAACACACATCGAAGCATTCCCAACAGACAGCCATCCAGCCTCTGCTTAAAAACCTCCAAAGAAGGAGATTCTACCACACTCCAAGGCAGCATATTCCAGTGTCGGACAGCTCTGACTGTCAGCAAGTTCTTCCTGAGGTTCAGGTGGAATCTCCTTTCTTGCAGCTTGAATCCATTGCTCTTTGTCCTAGTCTCTGGAGCAGCAGAAAACAAGCCCGCTCCCTCCTTGTATTATATATTCTACTAAACAATTCAAGGGTAGCTCCATGGAACACATGTAGCTCCCAAAACCATTTTAATGGTATCAGACTCTCACTCAGACCCTATGCTTAAACAAAACAAAACAACGAACCCACAGCTAAAACTGAGTTCTTGGAAGGCTCCAGGGTAATTCTCCCTCCAGCACAGAAAAATCACCAGCACTCTCCCCTAATCAAAACCAAGCCAGGTGTGGCTCCCCACTCTGTTTCTGGCCATTTGGGGCCATTTTCATGCTTGGTGCATCCCACAGTAGGGTGAAGAGGTAAAAATTTGGCCCCAGACCCAATGGAACTGCCTTCTTCTGATTTAACTAAACTGTTACATTCCACAATACTTTTCCTTTTAAGTGGAATCAATTCAGTTTTCACAATCTTGTGTTCCAATTTCTGTGCCTTCTTCTGAATAAGCTTCGTAGCAGTTTAAGAAGTACCCTCAACACCTGACTTCATATTTCTTTTGTGTGCACCAGGTAGAATGCATTCAAAAAGGAACTTGAAAGCATCTCTAAAGGTTTGGATTATTGGACCAAACTCATGAGCCACACAGAATGAAATGCTGGCTGGCCGATACTAGAAAACTGCAGAATAAAATATATGGAAAGCAGCTGATACAATGAAAGCAGTGTGTAGGTCGTCAGTATTTAATTGGAAAAATCTTTCATACACTTGCAGGCACTGCCAAGAACAACTTTTGTAGAAGGCATCTATTCTCTTAGTAGCAGGAGAAACCAAGGTCCACATGGCACATGGGCCCCCCCAATTCCTCTACTGGTAAAGCCAGTAAGTGCTGCTATCATCCCACTGTATATATTCAAAGAGGGCATAGTGATGTTGACCAAGTGATACAAGGGAAATGAAATGAAATGGACTGTTATACATAAAATGTGGTGCAGTGGAAATGCATGGCCCTTTTTATTGCATGGGAGAGTTTTTTTTCTTCCCTCCCTGACCCAAAAGCCATTATGGCCTAGTGGTCTGGAGAGATGAGCTGGGAGTTGGGAGGACAGTTTCAAATTCCACCAGCACCCTCCTTTTATTGAGTGGCACATTAATACCTCTTGGTCTCAGTTTGCCTTTCTAGAAGAGGAGAATGGGAATGAGAACCAAGAACCCTGGAACTGCTTTTAAGATGGGGAGCTCAACATTGGCAGCAAGTCATGATTAATTTTACCTACTTGTGGGCACATTTTTTACAAAACAAGTAAAACACAGAGTGTATTAAATTAAAAAAGCAACAATAATCAACTGAAGTAAGAAGCAAACTGACTACTATGAAAGCAATGGCAAAATGATACATTAAATTACACAGAACTGAGTGAATTAAAAAATAAAATTAATATACCAAGCAAAGAGAAAAGAAGATAATATCCTATTAAGTGAATGCAAAGATTCATATACGGTTTCCTATTACCTCCCTTGCTTTACTACACTACTTTAAAAGCAAAATCTGTGGAGATATGTTAGAAGATAAAGGTTCAAGCATCCTGTTACTAACATAAGTAGGCATAATTTTGAGTTATGCATGCAAATGTACTTTTTGTTATGGTAAATGGAGGGGGGCAATCATGCTCACTGAAAGTGGCAGAAAACGGAGGACCCTTGGAGGTCCTCTGGGGGCTCAGGAGGATGACATCATCTAGCTGCTGCCTGCTCACCCATTTGTCCAGTGGCTGCTTTTGAATTTGCTGTTGTCCTTCCCCCACTCCTCACCTGCTCAATTGAGCAGGGAAGAGAAGGACACTTACCTTTGCCTGGTGGAGCTTGATGCTCTGCTCTGCAGTACAGGAAACTGACACTTTTCTCCCCTGCTGTAGTCCAAATGAAATTCCCCCAGCCCAACTGCTGCAGCTAATGGAGGCTCTCCTTGTGATTCAAATAGCATCTGGGTGGTGTTGAACTCTCCCTTTCCACCTCCTCTAATGGCAGTGGGGTACAACCCCCCTCCACATGGGTGCTTACATTTTTTAAAAAACCTGCACATTGATCAGATTATTATGGTTAACATCATTTCAAGATAGCTATAATAGATTGCAGTAGCTAACATATATTAAAAGAAAGCACTTTGACATACCCCACTCCCACTGCTGCCTGGAATCATTAAGCATAGGAAGTGCAATAGAAAATAGGAATCTTAGCCCAACTGACACTACAATTTCTTTGCCTACTTTGAATTTTCTAAAAGAGTCAAAGACCCATATTACCAACAAACAGAATTAATTTCTTTGTTACAAACAAAGTATAACAAAAAGATGATCAGATTCATTCATAATCATTTTTAGGCTCTCCATGTTATTTCGTTATTGTGTTACTTCCATACTACATGATAATCATTACAGTCTGTGTGGCTTACTTCAAAAAGTAAAGTACAATCCAACCACAATAAAAATAAAAATAATGTGGTAGCAGAGGTAAAATTGGTTACATACTACAAAACTTGAAAGATACAATCAGCTGCTTTCATTTTCAAGATCTTAGAGGCTTCACAGCCAAAGCTCTTTAAAAAGTTTCAGGAATAAAGTCTTCCCTTGGGTGGGCCCCCAAGGAGAATGGAGTAGGCACAAGAATGTCCTCTGAGGAAGGCATTCTACTACAGAAATGCTACCACTGAGAAGGCCCTCTGCCTACTAGCTGCCCTCTGAATTCTGCTAGCGATGGGCCCTCAGAAAATAGCTTTGTATCCATTTTGAACTTCCTTTTCTCTACCTAGTTATCCCAGCAACTTAAACAAACAACAATAAAAACAAAATGGGACCAGAAGGGCTGCTGGCAAAAATGAATTCGGATGACACCAAAATAGTTTCAGGGCAAACTCTTGGGAGAAAAAACTTTAGTGCTAGACTTGAGCTCCAGTAATGTCTCAAGCAAGCCCAAATAGCTGGAGGAAAATAGGAAGAGCACATGTGGAACTAATTATTTATGAATACTCTCTGACAAAGAACATTTCTGCAGACTTTTCGTGGGGGCTTCACTTTCAGGAAGTGGCTGTAATTACTGTGCAAGTCCAAAGTAGCCTGCTTATGACTTGCCTGTTCCAAGATTTTTTTAAAGACTTTTTTTTTTTTGCAGAGTCTGAAAGGCCAAGAAATAAAAGGAAAGGCAGTTCAACTAAAAGAATCAGAAAGTTTACATTATTCTTTCCCTTAATGACTGTTTCACCAAAGTCTTAAAAAAAAAACTTTAATTCACTCTGAACTGAACTTGCTGCAGCAAAACTGTACTTCTTGAGTTTTTACAGCTTTTCCATAGTGGGGCCCATTTCCTGCCCAGTTGAAGAAAAAAACCTGGCCTCAAGATGAAATGACTGCTTAACATTACACTAAAACATCTGGTACCATTTTATACACAGACCCATGTCTGAGAGCAGGCAATTCCAGCGGTCTCACCAGCGGCACAGTGCATACCCAAACCTCCCTAGGGTGACATCATCCCATATATGGATGCTCAGACCCTGCCCTCCCCCTTCTCCTGGTCCTAAATTCATTGCCAGATCCACAGTCTACTGCAAATGTGCCACGTCAAGGCTAGAAATCGCAGCACTTCAGTGCATTTCAAGGAGGGCTGCAGAATTTGAGGGAAAGCTGAGAACAAAGCCTGATGTGGGAAGGGAGGTTTTTTCCCAGAGTCGAAAGGAGGGTTAATGCGAACTTAACCCAATCCTGCTCCGTCGCCCCAGTGTTCAGACTACCTGTTCAGGACAATGCTGTTGTACAGTAGTCTGCACATTGGTTAGACTGGGCAAGGGAATGCAGCGAGATGAACTCCTGAAAATGTCAGAGAGAAGGCTGGCGTGTTTCCTTTCAGACCTTATGCCCGGTGTTTTTCTTCACAGGTTTTGCATGGTAGGAAATAGGGATACTGCTCACACACACTGGAAAAGGAGGACTTCTGAGTAATGCATGGAAGACATACTGGTAAGGCCTATGTACTTTGGAAGAGCGTCTGACCTGCAGCCTGGAAATAGGTGATACTCCTTATCCTGTTCTGGCAGGCAAGGAAAGCGGAGTTCTCCTGTTGGGCTAACACACATGCAAGAGGAACAAAAAAAGGTATAGCTTAGACCACCAGGGTGTGAATGAGAATTAAATGCAGCCATTGCATAGCTATTTAAAATAATATAATTTAATTTTTTTTAATTACTACTAATATATATGTATTATCACTATGTAAATTACTAACAATAATTAAGCTTCTTAAAAAAAGTGTCTCCATCACTACTGCTACTATTTAATGGTTATACAGTTCACAGTTTTAAGTTTAGTTTAAAAATATTGCTTTTACTTGTACAAAAATATGCATTATTTTAACATCAAATTTCTAACACCCTGTTTATAGGAGGCTACTAAACATACATCTTGAATTCTATGCGCACTATACTGAAATTATTTCTTTGAAATGAGTGAAACGTCCTTCCACTTAACAGATGGCCTCTGATCCAGAGATGCCCATGTACCCAAAGGTGCTGTGAGTTTTTTATTAGTTTTGTGCACAGAAAGTAGACAAAGAGATAATAGATTGGTGAAAAATAAATATCTGTATGGTGCTGATTTCAGAGGGCAACATGCTTCTCTGAGTTTTGCACACTGTTGTATGCAATTATTTGTGCATTCAGAGGTAGAGCTGTGGATTGTCTCTTCCCATTTGCCTGTGATGTTCTGTGGCTTTCCATAAATAACCCGATTCCTCATTGGATTGCTGTGTACATAGAAGGTACATCTGCCCCCCCCCATATGTGCTTGGCCTCTTCAGATGCAGACAAGAAATAACTGGATTCACTTTAATCTGTTTAGTATTGGAGGGTTAGCCAAATTAGAAGTACTTAAAAACATGCTATTTCTGTAAAAATGCTTTATACCTGAGCATTTATCTGAAGAAGTGGGTTATTTCCATGAAACTCATGCCAAAAAAAAAAAGTTAGTTTTAAAGGTGCTGCCACATTTCTTTCTTTCTTTTCCTCCCTTTTCTTTCCTCTTTTGAAATATTGGCCATAACAAATTCTTTATCATGAAAAAATGTTGAGAGCTTCTGGAAAGTCATGAAAATGTGAGTTACATTTTAAGTTTCTGGGCTATCAATTCCACTGATAAAAAGGGAATTTGTTAATAGATGTAAACATTTCCTTTGGTGAATTTCCAAGCTATTTTGTTAAGGAGAAAAAGGCAAAGGCTGAATGAAGTCTTCACAGAGAGAGTAATAGAAAAAATATGTCCTGTAACATGATCCCTTCATAGGCCTTTTTCCCCCCTTTGGGATTGGTTTTGGTTAACAGGCAGATGCAATTTCTAAAAATTCCAAACACTTTTGTTACAATTACAAACAAGATCATACTCTCTGCATTTCAAAATGCATTATAATAATTTACACCCACTCCCCATTCCCACTGGAAAACCTGTGTAGTTTCAAAGAATTTCCAGCCCCCTCTTTCATTGAAGCAGAAAATACATGAAACATGTGCACACATTTAACACATCTTGCTTTACAATTAATGGTTTTAGGAATGGGAGAATAGATCAGGATTGGGACTGTGGTGTGCTGTGGGGTGGGGCTACTTTTTCTCCCTGTGTTAGTTCTGATGAAAAATTTACCCTTGTTTATCCCAGTGAAACTGGTATTTCTTTCTAGAGAAAATAATGTCCTTCATGCTAAGGCAGGTTCCTTTATGGAATGAATAGCGACAGAGTCCAGGTATGCAGTGGAGAGTATTTGCAGAATTTTCAAGAGATCTCTGTCAAAGGAGAAAAGGACTAAACAGACTTTCCCTGTGTGCCACAATATCATTGGGGGCCCTGTGGCTTTAATTTTTTTTTAAATAAAAGCAAAATGTGTTAAAGAAGTATTAGCGTTTAACCTTTCATCTAGCTTCATTGTCTGTCTTTATTTTAGTCAAACCATTCCTGACTGCTTTGCAATAAATTATTGCTGCATTTGATTCCTAGCATGGTATCTCACTGTTTGCCTAGGCAGTCCAATTCTGTTCAAGTTTATTCTGATTTCATGGGACTAACTTCCAAGTAAGACATTCATGTTCTATACGAATGTTATTTATATATTTTCTATTTATTACATTTTAGCTACCACAGCCTCATTTTACAGTCAAAGTTACAACAGCAAATTCAAAAGAAGACAGTGGCATGACAACAGAACCATATAGACATTTCTATATTTCTTAAATTATTTGAGTTAATTTTATAACCAGCTTGTATGTTTGCAAACTTTTTTGGCTTATTACAAGGTGAGAGCAAAACTGTTTGTTTAACAATTGTTTCAATAGTACAGGCAAGAAATAATGCAGAATTTTCTCAAAAATTTAAGACCACAATTTATAGCTCATTTTCTGTTCTTCTGAAACAAAAAGAAAATGCAAGGAGTATTTCGTTTCTTTAAAAAGTCACATTAGTGAAGGCCAACATCAGGAGGGCACTCATGAAGAAAAAGATGCCATTTCACAGATACAATTAATATGTAAAAATGTTCTGCATTTCTATCTCACGTCTACGTCATTCCAATTAATCAGAAAGTCCAGGGACTTCTTTTTCAAGCATGTACACAAAGAGAGGAATAACTAGCAAAGGGCAATGCATAGTGTTAGCAAAGAAGGGCATTTTGGCTTCAACACAGCAATCAGAAGTGTTTAATTTATAAACTGATCTTAAATCATTCTTTGATTAGCAGAAATTGCTGGAAGTCAACAAGCCCAAAGAAAAAGTGTCTTAATACTTCTTAGTACATATTAATACTTAATGTGTGGTTGTCAAGAAATGAGATTTATTGGCATTTGGTTACAAAATTAAAGGGTTCAAATATAGAATGCAAAATGTTATCCAACAATTTACAAAAATTGTCTTGGAGCAAGCCTGATATTGTTACCTGGAATATACAAAATGGAACTAAGGTTTATGAGTACCATTGCTGCCTAATAATTAATTGCTCTATAGACTCATATATTAATATGATGTGGAGAAAAGACAACACTAACAAAGATGGACCGTTTCAGAACTGGCACATAAATTCTTTAAAATCTTTAAAATGTTGGGCAAGCTCATTCATTTTATGCTATGCAGCATGTGCTGTTGATCATTTTACCCAACAGAACAAATAGCATGGGAAGTAAGGACGTATCTAAGAAGTCTTAAGACATAATTTTCTTAACTGGGAAAGGACAATGAATTCAGTTAGCTATATAATGATTCCATACAGTTATCCACATCAACAGCAAGAGATCAATCTGTTTCAGTTTTCCTTTACTCCCCTGCTGTAGTAGTTGGCTATCTGTTAACATATTTGAATTTTGAGAATATTTTTCCCCCTCTGGCACAGGGATGTCTGCAGACCATCCAGTTATACTTCATCTGCAACTAATATTTAAAATAACAAGAAAGAAACAAGAAGACTTACCCAGTCAGTTTTATACACGAGAACAGTGCCAATATTTTACATTCTCTATGCTATCTGAAACTTTTTCATATTGCACATTGTGTAAAGGCTTCACATTTCTATCACTAAAAATGTTAAGCTTGCAAAACAAAAACGAAGCAGAGAAGGGCTGATAGGGGGTTGGATTGTAGAGGAAATAGGAGAAACTCCTGTCCATTTAATCTAGAGATATGTAGTTATACTACATTATTCAACCGAACACTTCCATAAGTATGGAACATTTTCAAAAGACAAGTAAATGTTAAGAAATAAAATTTCAACATGACTCTTGAGTTTTCCATATCAATTTGTTTTTATATCATGGTTGAAATCAGATTGGTTAGTATCAACAGATGTAAGCCCATTGAATTAGTTTCTAGGTAGTCAATACAGAAGTAAACTCAGTTGATTCAGTGGGTCTACTTACTCGGGACTAACAACAATAGGATTTATGATTGTTATCAGATTAACACTTCTACCAGAAGCTAAGCATTTTCTGTTGTAATATCTAGGCATCCTTTTAGGTTTTGTTATCTCCCTTTCAACATCCTCAAAACTGTAATAATGAAATTTTTAATAATGTGCCAAATTCAGAGTCTTCCATACTGGGAGCCAGCATGGTGTAGTGGTCTGAGCATTGGACTGCAATCCTGAAGATCAGATTTCAATTCCCTGTTCGGTTATGGAAACCCATTGGGTGACTTTGGCTGCATCACACACTCTCAGCCCCAGAAAACTCTATGATAGGTTCACCTTAGGGTTGCCATAAGCCAGAAACAACTTAAAGGCACACAACAAAAGCATATCATATTATGACTCCACTTTAACAGCATAGCAAAGGATGCAATTACATTCAGACTCTAACTTACACACGCATACACATTCCCCATTTGAAAATTTAGAAAGCAATGATATTAAGCATCCCTTAGCATTGTTCTGAGCCTGCACCAAGGCCTTCAAGCTTTCAGTTTAACCTGTGTTTTGCTACTAGTTTTCCATTCTCGTCATGACACTCTTTTTGTCTTTTGAAGATTTTCCTCAGAATATTATGTATATTGAAATATTGGAATGGCAAAATATGCCATAAAAAAAAAGCTTCTAAGTGATTTTAAAAATATGTACATCAGAATCCTATATTTTCATCAGGTACTATGATGCTCTGTACTGAAGTCCAGGCAGATCTTTCAAAACCTCATATAATGCTAATCAGCTCCTGGGATCAATGGGGGTCTGATCCCTTGTTGATTGAGAAGCAGCTGCCTGACATTCTCACTGCCTCCCATGAATGATTTCTGACTCAGTATGCAGAGCCCTGGTGGCATAGTGGTTAAATGCCAGTACTGCAGCCACAAGGTTGTGAGTTCAATCCTGCCAGGCTCCAGGTTGACTCAGCCTTCCATCCTTCTGCAGGTTGGTAAAATGAGTACCCAGCTTGTTGGGAGCAACACATTGTAAACCACTTAGACAGCACTTAGCTGATGAGTGGTACAGAAAAACACATGCTATTTCTATAAAAAGGACCCCTGTAGCAAATCCCCATTATGTCGGAAGTTGCTTGCTCAAGAGTTTGGGTCGACACGTCAAGCAGCTGTTTCTCAATTGACAGGGGAATGGACCCCTGTGGATTCCAGTGGCTACTTACCAGTAAGTGGGGCTTGGGGGACTTTCATGATCTCCTAAACTCCTAAACAAGGGGCTATGTAGGGATTGTGAATACAATAGCAATTATGAATTTATAACTGTAGGCTATGCATTCATAATTGCTCAACAGAATTCATCAGAATTCATCAGAAGTCTCTCCCATCCACCTCCCTATCTCCAAATCAAATGCAAATTTAGCAGTTGATTTTAATTCAATATAGCAATGTTAAGATTATTCAAAAATGTGAGAGTACTGGATCTCTCAAGCAGAGTAATCAAACTGGAAAAGTAGAAACTGATCAACAACCAGTCACTCACTCTCTCTCTCTCACACACACACCCTTAGCAGAGAAACAACCTTAATCATCTTTGTAAAACATGTAAACTTAGCTTTACTTAAGAAAAAAAACTCACTGTCATAATCAAATACACGGTCTAATGGTTGAGGGGGGAAGAAGGAAAAAGTTGTGTATGGTAAAAACCTCAAAAACAGGAAGTTACCATAATTACATACTGTACAAAATGCTTTTCAGTGCTGTGTGAGCTCCTGAAATCCCATCTTGACTTTTAGGTTGGTAGAAGCTTGATTAAGCCATCAGCTATTTTCAGTAGTTGGACAGTAGATCATCAATTACTTCTTTTTCAGTCAGCTTGCATACCTTGTTGTAGTTTGTCGCACTGTATCCTCTTTCCTTCATCTATTGCTCCCGGTCTTTGATTCACTTTCCACATCATTTCATTCCTTTGTTCAGGATTGGATCAGACTGCAAAGCTGTGGTGTCTCATATTTGGCCATCGTTTGCAGTTCTATAAGTTCAGTGTTTTATTCTTGATGTTCTATGAGCCTTAGTGCAATAATTTCCATGTAGGAAATCTATTTCAGTCTCTTGTTCCTCATTAGCACAGTTCATCTTATCAGCTGCTTGTTCATCAAAGTAAACCACATATCCAGTAGTAATTGCACAAGTCTTTAAGTTCATGACTTTATTATCCTTTATTTATACATTATTATCCTTTGCCTCCAGGATCATTGCCAATGAGAATAGTCTGTTCTGTTCTGGCATCTAGCTTATGCTTCTTTTATTTTGGTATGTATGCATGCAGAGCCAACTAGCATGATATAGTGGATTGCGCATTGAATTATGAACTTGGAGACTGGGGTTCAGTTCCCTGCTTGATCAGAGAAACCCACTGGTTGACTTTGGGCACATCATACACTCTTAGCTCTCAAAAATCCCATGATGGGTTCACCTTCAGGTTGCTGTAAATCAGAAATGACTTGAAAGCTCACAACAACACCAATGCATACACAATGCAACCAAAAGTTCTAATGTGCTTCATGTCTGCCATGCTGTAACTGAAATAGCATTTGTGTAGTGCCTTTGACTAGCAATTTATCCTGGAGATATGTTGTAGTCATGGGGGCATTATCCCAGAGTCATCTGGGCTGTTCTCATTTTAATATGCTTGAGCCTCATTTGCTTGTTGAGCTGAACACTTAATTTATATATACCCCTATTTTCAAATGTTTGCGCCAGCAAAACATTAATTTTAGGAATTATGCAGTTTCCACTTTTGAAAAGTATTTTAACTCCCTCCCCTTTTAATCCAGAGCAGTGTTCTACTGAGCATATTGCAAAGCAAGTCAGGAATAAAGAAGACTCCAGCTGCAATTCAACATGACTCAACGTAGCATAGTAGTTCCAGGTGTGAGCAATCCAGAAGCTCCCTGCATGTCCATTCCATGGATTATGGACAGTGGTCAGGATCAGAGAAGCATGTTGTTATGTCCCCAAAGCCAGACATGTAATTATTACAGCATGAGTGAGATCCATCAGGGTCTTCTGGAGGTCTTAACACTGATGTATCCATTTTATATCTGACTACTGGGACCAAATTGGACATTTATGTAAGTCTAACTGCTCCCCATAAGGCACAGAAAGTCTGTGTAGGTAAGGGATGCTTCCGTGACTGTATGGTAAATCTGGAGGGGACTTTGGCACTGCAGAAGGAGAAAGAGAATACCCAATTCCAGTGTCAAAAAAAAAGTGGGGGCACATGAAGCCATAAAGAAAACAAGGGCATAGGTATGTCACTAACAGGATGTCAGCCATTATCTGCAATGTTCTGCACAATTCTATCAGATAGTTCCCAGTTCAAAGTGCCGCAACCAAATCCTTGAATAGGCATAAACTGTCCATTAGCAACTTGATTTTTTCCCCTTCATCCTTCTTATTTATTGTATTAAGGAAAGTTTCAGAAGATGTATTGTGATAGGTATAGCCAGACTTTATAATCCAAGAAGCTGATTCTTAATTACACTTAATTACACTGCATCCATGGTGCTTTTTTCATTAAAACAGGGGTGGGCAAAGTGCTGTTCACTAGCTGCATGTGACCCCCAGGAACCCTCATGGATCAAAACTTGCACTCAAATCCCCGCTTGGATATTGGGAGCACTATTACCACGTTTTGTCACTCTCTGAACCATTTTAGATCCAAGAGAGCCTAAAATGTGGCCCGAATTGTCCCATGCCCTCTTAAAGGGAAAAAATGTCTTCCTCTCATTTCTACTTTGTGAGATTTGTTGCTGAGGCATCTGAGTCACGTTGCTTTTGTCTTGCAGATTTACTACTTGGGGACCTACCTAACCTTATGTGGGGGAGGATACAAAATGACCTTTTTTAAATCATAGTTAAAGCAACAGAGTACTCATTGGCTTTAGTATAGTCTTTTTACTAATTGCCTTTACTACTATCTTATTACTAACTAGAGCTTTATTACTATCCTTCCCGCTTTGAGCCATTTGTCTTTTGAGAAAGGAGAAAGATGTAGCTCTTTGTTTAATAACTTTCTTTTTGGGCTATGAGACAGTCTCATCAAATTTCAGAGAATGTATCCCATCCAGAGCAGATGCAAAAAATATTAAACTGTTCTATGAACGTTCAAGTAAGAAATCACACTCTCTGTTCATCAGTAAGATTAACCCATTTATTCACAATTTTTCAAACATTGTGAACAGGCAAGTTACGTAAGCCTCACAATTCCATTTGGAATCAAGTTTCAGTTTCATTACCTTTCTGGTCCAAATTTTCTGGGACTTAGATCATATGTAGTTATCTAAGGCCATTTCCGCACTAAGCTCTTCCAGGCCCCTCCCTAAACTGCAAACCCCAGGATTCCATAGGGTGTTGAAAGTGGAATATTAGCACTAGAACAGTCTAGTGCAGAAATGGCCTAATATTCTTTTGCCTGTGCTCCACTCTTTCACAAAGATCAACTGATTATCATACAAAGAATTATAGGCAAAGATCCGACATCACTGACTTAATTATGAACGCATAACTGAGTTTCATCTGCTGGCCTGACCCCCTAAAACCTACCTTAACAGCCAGCAGGTGCTCCAAGTGAGAGAGGTCTGTTTTGCTGGTGATTGGGGTGCAGCAGGATGATGTTTCCATTCTGCTCCCACCAATAATCTGTGGTGTGACAAGGAATTGTGACACATGTCTTTCTTCTGTGTCTCACTCTTTCCAGCTGGTGGGAGGGGGGCTGTAGACCTCATTCTGCTGCACCCAGATTATTAGCAGAACAGGCCTCCAATACTCAGAAGGGCTTGCTGAAGTTTAAGATAGGATTCAGGGGGCATCTGTGATCGTTGATTTCCCAAGCAGAGTAGTCAAATTGGCAAGGCAGAAGCTAATCCAGTCCCACACCCACCCACTTATACAGGTCCTAGCAGGGAAAGAAACAAACTTGAAAAACATATAAAATTATTTACAAAACTTGTCATAATTAAATACATGTGCCAGTGGAGGAGAGACAGAGAGGGAAATGGCTAGAGTTAGGAAGAAAGTAGGTGTGGGAGAAGCCTCACAAACAGGAAATCACTGTAAATGTACACTGTGTCTGAAACTTCTTACAGATCAACGTTTAAACTCACAATGAATTAGTACAGACATGCAAATGTTGCAAAATATAACAGAAGTATAAGGAAACAGATATTTGAAATAATCAGTCAAAATCTTGCACCACCTGTTTGCACATTTTTTATAAGTAATAAGACTTAAGTTTATTTGAGAATGCAATGTTTTGACAATTTTCTACTTTATGTGCAGTATATTGTGAGTGGCATGTGGGATTAATAACTGTATGTTGGGATGGCAGCTTTTATACTCAGGACATTATTTTCTTTTCATTTTTAAGTATGCCTATTTTTAAACATTATTTGTTCAGAGAAAACACCTATTATGTGAAAATATCGTTTATCTGAGCAGTCTCTGTTTCTCTCTTTGCAAGAACAGCATTGTATAGTCATAGAGATTTGTGCATGCAGCATATGAACCTTGCAGATAATCTTTTGAACTGGATTCAAAATTGTTCTTTTGACATTTGTTTACAGTACATGTTTTGTCTCATTCTCATCTTGTATACATGGAGGAAAATAAAAATAATAATGTGAAAACACATTTTCTGAATAAAATAAATGTCTTTTTTTGTTTGACAGCTCCCAAATGTGTTAAAAGTTTACTTTTGTATGGCCTTCCCTTGCAACGAAGTCAGTCCTGTTAAACTCAGAGCAAAGCGTTCCCTGCTGGAGCCAAGGGGCTGGCTGGACAGAGTTGTCATGTGTCTGCCTGTCTACACTTGCTGTGCAGAACATCCTCTCACCTGTACAGCAGGCACAGACAGGCAGTCACATGACAACCCAGCCTGAAAGACAGCCAGCCAATGAGAGAACCACTCTGACTAGAGCATCTTCACCACATCACTTCTGGATCTCAGTATGTTGGTTCAAGAATCAAAACCATGTATACAGTTGATTACCAGTTTGTACTGAATTTTGAAACAAGACAGAGATTAACAGTACCTACAAAATAACAATAAAACCCACTGCTGAAATTTTTTTTTTTTTACTGTGCTTTTTATAGTTCTCTTTTCCTAGTGATTTTGAGTAGCTCATTCTGAAATTTGCTTTGTGGCACAATTGCAAAAATGGATAGGTGTCATTTTTAGGAATAGATTTCTGTGTCTCTTAGCATTTTGGAAACAAATTTAGCAGATACAAATTTAAATAAAAAACACATGTAATTCAGCATAAATCTGGTTGCAACACATTTAAAAATTGCCCTTAAGTAGTGAGAATGCAATCTATCACCTTTTTATTTTCTTCTGTTTTAAGGAACAGGCACACCTCCTGCTACGATAGGAAATGCAAATAGAAATGTAAGTTGGATTTATTTGGCTGACTTAAAACCCCAGACTTCATTAGCATGATAATGTAAACACCATGCAAACACCAGCACATGAGCACAGGTAGCCCAGGGGCAGGATATCTTTGATGCAGATTTGATGGTCTAGTTTTCCCCCTGCAGCTCCTACTTGAGAGATTGTAGGCCAAAGTCGGCAAGTAGAAAAGCACTCCTGGAAAGAAAACCCAGGTGTACTTTGTGGTGGTGTTGGTGGGACCTTTTATTGCTGGGATCTGTTGGTTAGACCCATCCACTCACTTGTTGAATAGCAAGTTAACAGGTAGGTGAATTCAGTTGATTCAGTGGATCTACTCTAGTCAAGACTAATAAGAGAATTTAGGCCTCTGTGTGTATATCACAAAATCACTGCTAGGTGGATGGATGTTTGCAATTCCAGCTCCTAGTTGTCATTCATGATGCTATAGGTACCAGCTATCATGTTTGTGATGCCCATGTAGTACATGGCAAGTGACTACAAACTGATGAATTTGTTAGAAAAAGAATTACATTTTCTGAATCCATAGATTTTGTGCTCCTTCTGCAATAGAATACTGTAAGACATGCTATGTAACAGAGTTATCATTCTGTAAAACGATCTTTGTTGTTTTACAGAATGTAAAGCAACTTTGTCATCCACAATTTCTGAGATCCTCTTATGACTGGGAAGCCAGCCAGTGCAACATAAGGGTGAGATTATGTAGAATTTGCAGACTAAAATGGAAACCTAGAATCATAGAAACACAGAATCATAGAGCTGGAAGAGACCACAGGGGCCATTTAGTGCAACCCCCTGCCATGCAGGAACCCACATCAAAGCACTCCTGACAGATGGCCATCCAGCCTCTGCTTAAAAACCTCCAAAGAAGAGACTCCTCCACACTCCGAGGCAGCATATTCCACTGCCGAACAGCTCTGACTGTCAGGAAGTTCTTCCTGAGGTTTAAGTGGAATCTCTTTTCCTGCAGTTTGAACTCATTGCTCCTTGTCCTAGTCTTTGGAGCAGTGGAAAACAAGCCCAATCCCTCCTTGACATGACAGCCCTTCAAATATTTAAACATGGCTATCATGATCCCTCTTAACCTTATCTTCTGTAACTATTGAAGCAGATGCATGTAAGAATACACATAGCAAATATAAGGTGTTGGTGTTGAGCAAATATAAGGTCTTGGTGTTGATCTTATGTCCATTACATAATTGTCTGGGGAACCTCAACTCATGTACTGAAACCTGTGGTTCCAGACTTCAGGCTAAGGACTTCATGGCCACTATGTCAAATATGGAACTCTCCCAATGTTTCATTGGCCCAAGACATACAGCATGACAGATCCTGAATGTGATCTTCACAGCAAAGTAGAGGGATGATGAACAAAAGCTGATGAATTTCATATCAGTTCCCTTGGCAACCCCCTGGTGTGGCTTAGGCTTTCAGCAAAATTCCCCCTCTCCAAATGGGTGGATGGGGTATCTTGTCTGCCCCGAGTGAGTCTTGGATTTCAAGAGATTCCAGGGGACTTGGGTGTTTCCTGTTGGTTTAGCTGGCACTCTTCTCAATACTCTGATCACTTTGTGGAATACGACAATGTCCCAAGCGACTGACAGAGGAGAGCAGACTCTCCCGCTTTGCAGGGCCAAAGAAAAATTTCAGTATACATCAGGACTGAGGGCAATGAAGTAAGAGGCAAAATGGAGTAAAACTAATGCTAAATTTGAGCAAATGTTGATTACAGATCTTCATCAAATGTATTTTGTGGACCAAAGGATGACAAAGAAAGATTTATTCCCCATCTTGAACCAAGACTGTGATCATATGCATCTTTACTCAGCCATTCAATGGGACATACTCTCAAGAAAACATACATAGGATTGTAGCCCCAAGACCTAGTACAGCATTGAAAAGGTACACTTCTAAAAGGAAGCTATTCTTCAGTTATCTTCTAAATGAAAGAATCATGACATGGAGCCCCAAGAGAACTGGAAATTCAGTTCATCTCCTTTCTCATTATCTATACCACTAGCCTTTGTAAGTCCTACCTCTACCCCCTCCCACAAGCCCAGCACATTCTGTAACACCATAAAACCTGCAAACAAAATAACAAGGCAAATTTTCTGCCATCTCTCTCCAGCAGCTCTTCCCCATCCTAATTCCCACATTCTATGACTTCACTCTTTCCTTCACCTGCTCCTCTGCTTTTTTCATACTTTCCTGCCACATAAATCTATCACATCCTCTACTCTCTTTTACTGTGCATTTGTGAGCTGGAGTGTATTGTGCCATCAGTCTTTACTTTACTTTATTACGTTAACATCTCTTCTTCGCTATGAAGCTCAAGATGGTGTATATCACAGGTAGGGAAAGTATGGCCTGTTGATTACATGTGGCTCCAGGACCCAATTTTGTGGCCTCAGAGCCCCCCGTTTTCACCCAAACTGTCTCAAGAGTGTAATGTTTACTTCTCTTTGTCCTCCATTATCCTCACAAGGCAGAACCAGAAGTGATGTGAGGGTACTTCTGGTAATGCCTGAAGCAATGGTATAGCCTGGTGGGTGTCATTGGCACATATCCCCCCCATGCAGCTGCTTATGGTTCCTACTCACTCTCATCCTCACAACAACCCTATGAAGTAGGTTAGGTGGAAATAACAACTGACCTAAGGTCACCCAATGAATTTTATGCTCAAGTGGCTTTTGTGTTGGATCCTTCTGCTCTCACATGATGACCAGAATCACTCTGTGCTTCCCCTCCAACACCCTCAGTCTCTCCTCTTGACTTCTCTCTCTCATACAAAATCTTCAGCCCCTCTACTGTTTCTAACATTGTAGCAGCTCACCAGCTCATTACGAGCAATAGCTGGTTTGTGTTTGCCTGAAGTCCCTCTGCTTAATGCAGGGAATCCAGCTACGGCATTGTCAGCAGGTAGCTATGTATCCTTTTTCTGAAGATGCTCAGAGAAAGCAATACCAACAGCATGTGTATTTCTATACCGCTTATCAGCTAAGTGCTCTCTAATCGGTTTATAATTTGTTAGCTAATCGCCTCCAACAAGCTGGGTACTCATTTTACCAACCTGCGGAAGGATGGAAGGCTGAGTCAACCTGGAGCCCGGCAGGATCGAACTCACAACCATATGGCTGCAGTACCAGCATTTAACCACTGCATCACCAGGATTGGAGAAAGAGACTGTGATGTCATTGATTTTTGGTCAAAATGTTAATTTACTATTTATATTAAGATAATATGGTTATGTATGCAGTGTGTATTAGCAACAATAAGGTAAGGAACTGTCCAAAGGAGGTAAGAGAATGGACCACTGAGACTGGTGGAATATCTGAGGGGATTTGGATATGTGAATGACAGTTGGTGGTCGACAACTAATATAGTAGTTGGGGTAGTTAGAAAGAAGAAAGAAGTGAGTGAAGCAAGGATTAGGGTTAAGAGAGTCAGTCAGCTTTAGGAATTAATGTGTGGTGTGTAAGGGTCTGAGTTAGCTAGGTAAGGACTTTGGGAGAGCACATGAGATATTTCAATATATTAAGTAATTAATCTGTTTTGTTACACTCAAATTCTGCTAATAAGAGCATTGTTTTTGTATTTATATGCTTTTGGCCTCTGAGAATGCTTTATATTAGAAAGCCTGGATTCAGAAAAGGTGTCTGTTGTGGCAGCAGTAAATAAGGAGACATAATGTCCACTGGAGATATAAGCTGCGTAATATCTCTTGAGAGATAATACGTTGAGAGAATCTAAGAGGTTCCCTCAGTTTTATGGCCACAGCAGTAGGTCAGTTGCATTGGTGGAAGAAGCGGAGAAATGGAAACCCCTCACTCATGGTGGTATTTGTGTAAGTTTTCACATTTGGAGGCAGAGCTTTATATCATGCAGAAATATAGTGGGTTAAGTGGTAATTCCACCTGCCAAGACCCCACCACCTCTGTATATGTAATTGGTTCCATTGTTGAACAGATCGTAGAAGTTCTTTCTATGTTCAATCAAAATCTACTCTCCTGTTACTTAAAACCATCAGACCAGATTCTATCCTCTGAGGCAGCAGAGAACAAACCCGCGTCTGTCGTGACAGCCATTGAACTATTTAAAGAATGCTATCATATCATCCCTCAAGAGAAGAGAAGACTCTTCAAGGTGAACATGCCCAGCTCCTTCATTCTCTCATTTTTGTTCTCCCTACCTCCCTATATCATCCTCATTGCCCTTCTCCAAACCCACTCCAGCTTGTGTACATCCTTTTTAAAATGAGGTGCCCAGAACTGAATGCAGTTCTCTAGATGAAGCCTGACCAATGCAGAATATAGTGGGACTATTACTTCCTTTGCCTTGGAAATGTGGTTCTATTAAGGCAGGCTAAGATAGCATTTGCCTTCTTTGCTGCAACATCATACTGCTGACTCATGTTCAACTTAACAATAATCCCAAGGTCCTTTTCACATGTAGTACTGCTGAGTCAAGTATCTTTCATCCTTTACTTGTACATTCTGTTTTTTGTGGCCTAAATGTAGGATTTTGCATTATCCCTACTGAATTTCATTTTATTAATTTCAACCCAGTTTTCACATTTGTCAAGGTCCTTTTGAATTTTTTTCCTGGCTTCCAATGTGCTAGCTATCCCTCCCTGTTTTGTGTCATCTGCAAATTTGATAAGGATTCCCTCTAACCCATCATGCAAGTCATCAATAAAAAAATACGCACCAGGATAGAACTGTGTGACACTCTTCATGAGACTTCCCTCCATTATGACTCTTTGAACATGATTTTCCAACCAATTATGGATCCATTTGATAGTTTTTCCATCTATTCCACATTTAATCAGTCTGCCAATCAAAATATCATAGGAGTATTTTATCAAATGTTTTGCTGAAACCCACATAAATGGCATATACAGCATTTCCACCACTTCCCCAAGCTGTGATCTGATCAAAGAAAGATGTAAGATTAGTTTGGCAGGACTGGTTCTTGAAAATACTGCCTCTGCACTGCCACCTAGATACTGATAATCCGTTCTAATATTTTTCCTGCTACTGAAGTCTGGCTGACTGGTTTGTAGTTCTGGAGATCATTTTTTTGCCCCTCCTTCTCTCTCTCTTTTTTTTTTTTTAAAGAGGAACAAAATTTGCTCATCTGCAGTCTTCTGGAACTAATTTTCCAAAATTTCTCAGAAATGATGACAAGTGTCTGTGAAAGCTGACCAAATGTCCAAATATACAAATTTACAAATGTCCATTTGTAAAGTTAATATATATATCATTTATAGAAATTTACAATTAATGTGGTTATTTTCTTCCCTTTTATGTTCTTATTTTCCTGCTTTATTATAGTGGAATAACATTGTATGTAACTGAGCAGCAGGGGAAAGGCAAAATGCTGTCAGATCACAATGAAAAAACAGAACTGCCAACACCCCTTTTGCACATGGAAACTGTGTGCTTCTATGCAGCAGCAAAGACCACGGCACCCCTCCTGAGTAGCTGAGAGCCAATGTGGTGTAGTGGTTTGAGCACTGCACTCTGGAGACCAAGGTTTGATTCAGCCATGGAAACCCACTGGGTGACCTTGGGTGCATCTCACACTCAGCCCCAGAAAACCTTGTGATAGGTTTGGCTTAGGATGCTGTATGTCAGAAGCGACTTGAAGGCACACAACAACAACTGAGCAGCAGACCCACCATTTGCTTTCATTGGGTTTTTTTGCAACTTCTTTTTCAAGAACCCCCACCCTTTTTGGGTGTCTTTTTTCTCTAGCATCTCTAGCCAGGGGTTTTCACCCAGCATTCCTACTGGTGGCTGCAAGCTGGTGGCCGCTATATCAGTGAGATGGTGGATCTGCTCCAAGTTTTAGTCCAAACTTCAAAGGAGTGGTTCAAGGTTCTGAACTATTTTGGGGATAGGTGTTGGATAGCTTGGATAACTCCTTTTGCACTCTGAATAAAACTCAGGAATGATTCACTGACATGGAAACTGTCTGCCAATGCAAACAGTGGGAAGGCACAGGTTTCTCACTCCTCTGTTTAAAGTTTCAACAAAGCTGCATGACCCCCCTGCAAGTATGTGCAAATGGCTTTCCCACACAACCTAGTAGTTTCATGACAAAGATTTTTTTTAAAGTGCTATTAATTATTGCATTGTTCCTTGAGTATGTCATTTGCTCCATAAAACTATTGACATTTCATTTCAGCACCATCTTGTGGAGCCCAATGATATTTGAATTCACTTTTCTTTTTAACAAAGATGTCCACACAAAAGCACTTATTAATTTAAACCTTAACAGATTAATTCAAATAAAAAAGCCCCCCCAAAATTGATAATAGAAAGACATTTATCACACAATATCTTTATTTGGATCAATAAAATATGACAAGAGCTTTGAAAATTTGATCACTATTTCCTAAAAATATTTGTAGATAAAAAATCAAGACAGTGCCTTACTTTGAATTTGAGATCTGAGTTGTTGAAATTCAGAATTTTTTTAGTGGATGACCAAGATTATTAAGACTTTTTAAATTAACAGCATCCTAGTGGTAGCAGAGAAGTAGCAGGCAAAGAAGGCTTGCTTAGCAGAAACCTGACCTGAAGGGAAGAAAAATATTGTTCTAGGCTGTGCCAGGAAACAGCTCAGGCTGCTTAGACATAGCATCTCTTTTGCTTATTTGATGGACAAGGCCAGCTGTTGAGCTAATTGTGTGAACTCAGAGGAATCAGACTATATGAAGAATGAGCTGGTTTGTTTTCTGTAATTGTGGCAGCTCTGTCAGAGGGTAGGCTTGGAAACAGAAATGAGAGAGATAGGGTTAGCCAGAGACTTCGCTTAAAGGCCTGAAGCTTGGAAGTACTTCCTTAAGCACCATCATTAGCCTCAAATATGAACAGCAAGAGATTTAATGAGATCAGTTCCTCATAAAGGATTAGAACCTGTTTGTCATCCTCTCCTCAGAGATTGTAATCCAGCTGAAGTAGATTCCTCACATGACTAAAATGGATCAATGGACTAGATTGGGTGTGCTGGCACTGCAGTGAATTAAGAGAAAAGAGAGACTTCTTAACCAGAATACAGGCATAGATGCGCTGATTGAGCAGCAGTTGATATTGAGGCTGCATGTGAAGAATATCAGCCACATTGTGAACATCAGAAGAAAATGGAAAGGCAGCTTAACAATTTTCATACTAAATAAACCAGATACATAAATAGGAATCCATTGGTTTAAGCTATTAACAAATACCCTCATATTTAAAGTGGGCTTTAACTTCTACACAATTTCTAGACACACATACCACTGCTTACAAATCAGCCTCCATGCTCCACAATGATTGGGTACACATTTAGATAGCTAATTCAAATGCAATTCTGTAATGAGCAGAAGTTATTTGAGGAACAAATCTTGTATTTTCTCTTACATTTTGAACTTTTTTTTCTCTCTTTTCTCTTGCATTTTGAACTCGTATTTTGAACCAAATATACTAATTATGATTCTAAATTTATAGCATATTTGCATATGGATTAGAAAAGATGTTAACCACAACAGCAACATTTTACTCTTTCAGTCATCATTTTCTTTATATCTTGCCCTGAATACTACATCAATAGGCAGAACACTGGAGATATAACAAAACAGAACTCTTTACTTTCCTCTCAATATCCCTATGTATCCCCTGAGTAATACATAAATAAATGGAACATTGTGGGAGGAGTTTACTACAGGTCACCACACCAGGTTGATGATGCCTTTTAGAAACAAATCTCAGAAATCTCAGATATAAGAATTACTAGTGATGAAGGATTTCAACTGCCCTGATATCTGCTGGGAAACTAACTTTGCTAAGCACAGGCTCTCCAACAAATTCCTGATATTCCTTGCAGCTGATTTTCTATTTCAAAAGGCAGAGGAAAGAACAAGGGGGAGCAAGACAGGGAGCAGTTGGTCACTGAAATCAAAGCAGTTGGTAAGCTGGCAGGAAGTCACGATGCAGTGCTAGAATTCACAATTGTGTGACAGGGCAAAGAAGAGTACAGTCAGCACTCCACATTAGCAAGTTTAACTTTCATGGATATGCAAGTTTCTCCAATCCCTGCCCCCATCTCAAGTGCCTCTTTTCTGGGGGAACATTCCCTCCTGGCAGCTCCAATCAGGCCATGCAGCCCTTTAAAGATGTGCCTCTGGTCCTCTTCCTCCTCCTCCACCAGCCACTGCCTGGCCAGCTAAGAACAGCTTGCAGCCCAACTTCTCAGTACCACAAACCTCTTGATATCCATCCCTTTGACACCCTCCCCCAAGGGTGAGAGGCAGGAAATTCAGGGCCACTGTGCCAATCCACCCCCTTTCCCTCTCCTTCCCAAATCTGGTTTGGACCCTGGGTGCCTGTTCCCCCCACCTTGCTTCAGTCCCCTTTCCATAGACAAACACACATTTTGATATTTGCAGTTTTCCCACTTCTGTGACAATCCTGCACCCTGGTGAATGTGGAAGGCCAACTGTATTGTCAAAAATGGTCATTAAATGTAAGGACAGCTGATTTTAACAAGTTCAGAGAAATACTGGGTGGAATCCTATGGCTACACATGTTAAAGGAAAAGACACTCAGCAAGGGGGAGAAGTTTTTGAAGAAGGAGTTGCAAAAAGCACAATCACAGAGAATCTCATAGAAGAAGAAAAATGGGCAACACCTGAAAAAGCTGATTAGGCTGCACAGCAAACTCAAGGAGAAAGTGAAAAGGAAGAAGGTGTATGTATAAAGGATGGGAAACAATATAAATCACCAAGGAAGAGTACAAAAGTGTAGCCCAAGCTTGGAGGAATCATATAAGGAAAGCTAAAGCTCAGGATGAATTGAGTCTAACTAGACAAGCACGGAGCAAGAAAAAGGTGGTTTTCAGATATATCAAAGCAAAAGAATGACCAAGGAAAGTGGGGCTGCTATTCAATATGGATGCTAACAGATCACAATGAAAAGGCAGAACTACTTAATACCTATTTTGCTTCAGTATTCTCCCAAAAAGATAACTGTGTGCTTCCATGCAGCAGCAGAGACCTTGGCAAGGAATCTGAATTCCAAATCAAGAGTGATAATGAGATAGTCAGGAACAACTTAGTTAAGCTAAATGAATTCAGATCTGCAGGGCAAGAGAAACTGCATCCTAAAACGCTAAAGGAACTTGCCCATATACTCTCTGAACCACTTGCCGTCATTTTGAGAAATTCTGGAGAACAGGTGAGGTGCCAAAGGACAAACATTGGAGAATGACAAATGGTCCCTCTCTACAGACCAGACTTGTCAGCCCAGGAAAAGTATTAGAAAAGCTGTACAGGAGTCTGTCTGCAATAATCTTGATGACAATGCAGGGATCAGTAGGAGCCAGCATGCATTTGCAAACAACAAATCTTCCTCTTTTAAAAAAAAAGGCAAAACAACAACGACAATGACAACAACAACAAAACAATCCAGGGAACTACAGATGAGTCAGCCTGACTCCCATACCAGGAAAAATATTAGAATGAATTATAAAGGAGCCTGTTGGCAAGTATCTTGATGACAATACAGTGCTTAGCAGGAACCAGCAGAGGTTTGTCAATAACAAACCCTCTCAAATTAACACATTGTCTATCTGTCTGACCATCCATCTACCTACCTACCTGTCCATCCCTCCGTCCAATATAGATTTGATCAGGTTGTTAGTTTAGTAGAGGGTAGGAATGCTGTGGGTGTCATTTATCTGGATTTCAGCAAAGTGCCTGAGAAGCACCCCCCCATAATATTTTGATTAGCAAACTGATTAAGTCTGGGATAGATGGGAACATTTTAGGATGGATCTATAATTAGTTGAAAAACTATACTCTCAAGTAGAGTTCGCTGGCTGGCAATAACTTTCTATTAAATATATCCCTTCCCTTCCCTCTTTCCTGTTTTCTGTGCTTGGAGAAGGTAGATAGTGTCATCTACATACAAGGTATGTAAAGTGCTTTGAATACTATGAAGTACAATAGGCACAGAAGGGATTGGGTTTTTCGGGGGGTAGTGGTGGAAATAATGGGACACAAGCCAGTATCTGGGCCAAACACCTCTCCACTCAGTTCAAATGCAGCACTGACTCCATTCTCACAACCACATCTATAGTGAGGGTAGCTTGGATAACAAATGACACTACTTCCAACATCAGAACAAATATTTATTTAATTAAAATTGCACTTTTATCCTCTTTCTCAAGCAGAGCTGCTCCCCACTCTAGCATCTACTGCACAAAGCAGTAGATTAAACAGTCTGAACAGAAGACATTTGATTACAGAACAGTTTGCCAAAAAAAAAAAAAAAACCCCACTCAGAAACAGTCACATAAAGTAAGATGGGGATTGCTATTTTCCTTAGGGCAGACAGGTGGTTAACTGGGAGCAAAGTTGACTCCAGATTAGATCTGTTGCTGGCAAGTCCAAAGCTATACAGCAGCCATTAAAAATAATGCGTTTCCACACTACAGTGGACTCTCCGTACACACGAGGATTCTGTTCCAGGAACCCCCACAAATAGAAAAAAACAACAACTGCTCATGTCCCATAATATTAAATGGCAGCAATGTGCACAGATGCTTCAGCAAATCCACATTCACAACGCCGTCATTTTAGGTATAGGATGTGATGCTCTGTGTTAGCTTCAAGTTGCATATGTGGAAGCTGCCAATATGGTGGGGGTCTACTATACTATGAAGACCTTTGTGCCTTATAAGGAAGAAAGGAAGGAAGAGAGGAAAAAAGAAAGAAATGTGGTGGCATCATTAAGACTATCTGGCTTTTATTTTCACATGGGCTTTTGTGGTTATTAATCCATTTCTTCAGAGGCAATGCAGAGTGAACCCCAAAATTCACTCTGTACTGTATCCAAAGATGTGGGCTTATATCCATGAAAGCTCATGCAAAATTAAAAACCAGCTATTTTTAAAGGTGCTGCCACATTTCTCTCTCTTCCCCTCCTTTTCATGCAAGAGACTAACAGGCTACTTCTTTGAAAACCACTTCATACCTTAATACAGTTGTAGCTTCTGGCTAAAAATGTGCTTGAAACATTTGTGCCATCCCCACTAGGTAGCACAGCAGCAGCTCTACAGTGTGTTTTTGCTAATCCAAACAGCAAGCTCAAGATAGCAATAACAACAACAAGAGAACTCAGGTGGTATCTGAATGAATTGATCCAAAGTGTCAGAAGAGATACGGTTGAGAAAGCATAAATTGGAAAAATCTGGAAAATCATTAAGCCATCCATTTTGCAAAAAAGGGTCTCATACTTTTTGAGAAGGATTCACTTAAGCTAAGGCCATGTGTACTGTAAAGGCTTGTGGCTATTGTACTCATGTGAATTTTGGGGTTCAAATTTCATATAAAATAATCCAGTCTTCTGAGCTTTTGATCTGATGAGCTGCAATTCAACTCTTCTAGTGGCCAGACCACCAACCTTTCCACACTGACATCTTCTTCTGACAGGCTTGGCAACATAGGTTGTGCTTAGGTGGCTAAAGTTATGCCACCACCAGACCAGAGTGGCAGGGAACCCCTTTTACCAGATAAAAACCAGTCAGGGCATTGTTGGTCCAATGCAAGAATGGCTGCAATAGTGCAAAAGTGATTATGGGAAAGATTATGAAACAGATGATCTTGCTCTCTTCTTTTGGTTCTGGTTGTCTGTCCATCCTTGCTTGCTTCCTGGCAGCTACTCATTAGACTTGTGTGTGTACTGTCAATGGAATGTCTTCCTTTCCTCTTCATCTTGGGCACCTGGATCACCTACATACCCACTCTGATTGGTTCACCCATTCCCAGTTCTGCTTTGGCTTCAGACACATTGAATTCCTATCTAGAGCCATCACGCATGTATTGTTTTGTATGAATGCACATTTGTCTCTCATATGTTCATGAATAAACATCAACTTCTAAGCAGCACTGATCTTTCCCAACCCACAAAGCAACTGAAGATACAGGGACATTACCAATCCCTAGAGGCCAAAATATTTCTAATGTATGTACTATGCAGATGAAATAATGTGGAAGCTGTTGTCAAAGCCTCTTGGCTTATAGTTTTTTCAACAGTTCTAGCTGGAAAGGTCTGGACTGCACAACTCTGGCCCTCCAGATGTTGCTGGACTACAATCCTAAGCAATTCTAGCCAAGTCAATGATGGGGGATAATGACAGTTGCAGTCCAGCAACATCTGAAGATGAATGTTACCTCCAAGTTGATTAAAGAAACTCTTGGCCTCTGAGTGCCACAAAATAATAAAATAAAACAAAATAAAAATAAAATGCTGAGCAACAGTGAAAATGAACCCAAAGTATTTTCTTGAGATTGTGACAGGCTAGAAGTCACAGAAAGGTGCCAAAATCTATTTTGATCAAAAGTAAGCACAGTTATAAATAAGGATGAAAATTATAAAAAGTTTTGAAAACCAGATGAAGTAACATCTAAGTGAGAAAACACAGAACTTAACCACATTCAGCCCAATCTCCCTTCAACCAAATATTCCTCATTTAGTGGATATTCTATCATTCATTTTACTCCATCAGGTTGTGAAGACTGGAAAGCAATGGGTCACTGAAACCTAAGACAAGAGTGAAGATAGTTAGGGACCACACAAAATCCCCATGGAGGACTTGGAGGCCAGATGTTTGGATTCTGCTTCTCCAGCAAGAATCAAGAATGCCATTTTCCCACAGTCTGCATCAGAGAAGCCATACAAGGCAAAACAAACAAGCAAATAAACAAAAATCAAGGTATCTATCTGTAGGAATTACACTTTACCCTCCTTCCCTCCCACCTAGAGGTGAAAGAAAGGAATAAGCAGTAGGGCTGACTACAGCAGTGCCAATAATTTGAACAGGCAACACTGCCATTGTTACACAGAAGCCTCTAAAACAAGGTTAGGTAACCTGTAGCTTTCCAGCTGTTTAGAATTACAGCTTCCCTCATGCTTCATCACTGACAATGCTGGCTAGTACTAATGAGAACTGAAGTCCCAGTAACATCTGGAAGGCCACAAGTTGCTCACTCCAACAGAGTTTCAAAAAAATAAAACATTTATAATAAAATGCTAGGATTTTTAAAAAGACTGGATGAAAAGCTTACAAACAACAATGAAGAATCTACTTCTGGCTTTTATGTCTTTCCCAAAGCCAGATCAGCCAGAGATTCAGGATGACGAGTACTTATGAACACACTAAAAGGCTAATGTGCATTAAAAGATCCAGACAGGGTGAGTGGCTTGACTATAAGGGAGAGAGACACTCCTTACCATGAGCCTTCTCTGGGCCTCAGAGGGTCAGAATCTGACCTACATTGGCTCCCATTTCAGCCTTACCACTTGATGACTATGGAGAGGAAATTACTTATTTTTATTCAATTTTTATCTCATCTTTCTCCTAGTAATGATTAGTGAGGATGACTTGCCATGCTGCTCACCCTTTCAACCAGAAGCAGTGCACAGAGCTGGCCTGGCACCCAAGAGGCATGGGCTAACCTTGGCTGAGCCACAACCCAAGAATTCAGGTGGGGCTGACAAGCACTGGCTGAGACCATTTAGCTTCTCTTCTCTATCGAGAGAAAGGAGAGGAGAAGCAAAGCCAGATCTTTAGTCAAAGGATCGGGGGGAGAAGCTCCATGAAGCAATTCAGCCAGGGACCTGATGAATTCAAGTGGCATGATCATAACAGACATAATCAGATCCATGCAAGGGAACCCACTTTCTACCATTATGGAGCCCACTCCTGCTCCACTGTTGTTAATGTTGTGTGCCTTCAAGTTGTTTCTGACTTATGACAACCCTAAAGTGCTGGTCTTAGTCCAAGGCTCAAATCACGATAGCTCGCTGGCTCTCCCTGCTCTGCTATTTATGGATAATTTAGCTACGAGCCCATTTTCTTCTCTAAACAAAAGCTGAAATTGATCTGAACATCCACAAATCTGCACAAACCAGGATCTCCTTTAAAAAAATACCTCTCTCTAATTGAGGATATGAGCACTAAGCTTCCACATCCCATACATAGCTGAAAGGTGCAGTTGCTCAATTCTAGTATTGCTCCCAGGAGGAAGGGCTCTACAGGTCAAAGGGAATGACTAGAAGCTGCAAGTGCAAAGGAAACACTCACGGGCTAATACAGTAGTGGCCTCTGCTAATATGTGTAGTAGCCTCTGCTACTATGTGAGCAAGTCCATCGTATCACAAGAGGGCAACAATCCTGTACTTGAATTTTCTAGTGGGAGAGTAACACTATTGCTAATGACACCATCAATGTTCTCTGCAGAGCCAGCCCTACAGGTTCATGTCTAACATGTTGAAGGTACAGAAACCCAACTTGGATCAGCAGTCTTGGTCCTCTATACCAGGCAAAGCAAAATCGACTGCTTCTCTGCCAAGGGGATGCAGCATCCAGAGCTCCAGTGACATTTCACTGACAGCAACACTCCACACCTTGACCCTTCAGCACTTAGTGGCTCAGAATGCACTGTCATAAACTTTAAGACCCTTCTTCTTTCACACTGAACATTTTTTTTTTTTTTTGCCTTAGATCTTAAAAATCCATTTCATGTTATTCTGGTTACCCCACAGTAAACCAAATGCAACAAAAAGAGGCAGTTTTTGTAAGCAGCAAAGTAAAAACATCCAGGCTTTTTCTGCAAATCACAAAATGGGAAAAAAAGAGGACACAGATGAATCTCATCTCTAGGAGACACTCAAGCAAAGCTAGGCCGCTTTGGATACATGCACTTCTCTTGACTGCAGCTGCTGGAGACTAAAATACAGTTTGGTAAAGGTACCCCCGCTTATAGGCACTCAGTGGGTAAAATGTAGCCACAACAAACTTGCCATCAAATCTCTTCCCAGTAAGTGCCTGCTGGGCAGCTTTGGAATCACCAGCATTTGCATACTCAACGAAAACCTGGAAAGAAACAGAAAGAATATTAATTTTCTTCACATTTCTACAAAGAACAGGCAACAGCCCAAAGTAAGTTGACAGCAAGACAAATGGAAAACACATGCTAGAAACTCAGCCCCAATTCTGATTCTTTGCCAACTCCATTTCTGAAGAAACTACTGTGCCTAGATTACCCTCCGCAATTTCTTTGCTTCTGAAACTGCAGGACATGAGAGGATGATTCCTACCTCAAATCACCTCAGGCCCAGACCCAAAAAGGTTACTAGTAGACATGGAAAATCCTTGGCGGCATCAAGTAGTCAGAAGGGCTCAACTTTATGGCAAGCATATGGTGAGGAGCACACTGTGATCATCCTTCTTTCCAGTAAAGTTGACAAGAAAAGGAGAGTTGGCAAATACAACTCCTACATGCCATACTGACATTCCTGATATCCAGTGATTCTTAAATATCCTGTAATCTATCAATAATTTAAGAAGTGGAAATAACTCCAAAGATCATCTGCCCTAACATTTTTTTGAAACTGCAGCATCCAGCATTAGGGAAAGGCATCTCTGGCAGGAATGGGGCCAAATTTTTGTCTTTCCCCCATACCCGGGGCCTGCACTGAGCCTGAAAAAAATTGTTTTGAAAACTCTTGACCACTGCTGGTTTCAGTTTTTTAACCTTAGAAGGTGGCTAGGGTTAGGTGGCCAATCTCAATACCCTGAAAATTGCAGCATCTAGCATTAGAGATGAGAAACTTTTGCAGGCTTAGGGCTGGCATCATCACATTGAATGCAACTGTTCCTGAAACCCTTCAGGAATAGCAAACCCCAATTTTTTCCCCTGATTCTTGGTGATAGGGGGCTGCAGTGGAGACACAAAACTTAAATATATACATAGATGCCCAAACATATATTCATTAAAGACTTTCTAATCAGCTTGAACTCTGTTCCATTTACTACATGAAAGCTTCAAGAGCTAATGAAATCAGTCAGTGAAAATACTGGTCTGGAGTTTTAATTATGTCAATCAACTGTTGTACTTCTTTAAGTCTTCGTATATATTTTATTGGGTGCATTATTACTATGAAGTTCTCCCTATCAAAATCTGCCTGGTGTTCATGTTTTTGTTCTGTTGCTAGTTAAGACTTTGTTCTTACAGCCTTTTGAATCTTTGCTATTTTAATCAGTTTTACATGTCTTAACTGCTGCTTTATTTCATGTTTGGTTTTAAATCTTCATTCTTTATTTTATTTTACTGTATTGGCTCTTCATTGTATTTTCATTATCTTGGCTTGGTCTGTGTCCCCCTTTTATCATATTGGTAAAATATTATTGCATTTTTAGGTTTTGGTTGTATTTCATTGCATGATTGTTTTATTTCAAGGTAACTGTATGATGCTTAAAGAAATTTGTTTGATAGGTGTTTGACACAAACAGTAATATTTTTTTAATAAAAATTATCTTTTATATTAAGTATTTCACACATTTTATGCTTACATCTCCAAAGTATGAACTGCTGCAGGGTACAGTTTTATTTGAAATATATTTATATATGTCAGCAATAAATTATTCTAATACTACACAGAAACAACCCTACTATCCAGAAGTATGTTCCTAAATATGTACCCAAGGAGTACCTGGGCTGCTGAAATAGTTGATTCCCCCTCTTCCCCAACTCTAATTTATTCCAAGTTAGAAGACAATAAGAGAACAACTGTGCTGTGCTTATAACGTGTGAGACAGAATTCCTAGTGGCTGCTCTCTTCCTAGGGAGGTCATGCTAGCTCCCCTTTGCTATCCTTTCACTGATAAAGACAACAAGCTTTTGGGAAATGATCATTGTACAAGAAAAGGTATTTGCTTCTGTTTTCCTCTTGCTCTCCTTTGTTTCTGCTTCATGTGCATTCAGATCATGCCCTACGATCCTTATCAAGCTGGACACATGAGACAGGGCCTCATCCTATCCAACAGCTGCCATGATGAATGTGTTCTCTATCATATCTATCCACAGATACATGTGCAGGTAGAAGCTGCAAACAAATACACCTCCCTAGCTCATGTACATGAAAACAGCCCCTTTTATGAAGAATATACTTAAGGTTTTGGCATGCAAACATAAAAGTGCCCTTGGAGTACTTGCAATGATTGTCAGAACAACATAAAGTTGTACAGGACAGGGTGCTCTCTACAGGCAGAGGGTGTTTACTGCTATAAACTTACAGGTCAGTCATAAGAGCAGTATATCGAAACTGAATCATACAAACACCTCAGCTGGCTGCATACTTACATGACCTTTGCCCGGACTTTCCTTAGGAACAAACAGGGAAACAATCTGTCCATACTTGCCGCATTCTTCTTTTATGTCATCCACTATATCTGTGGAAGTAGAAAGAAAACATACCTCTAACAGCCAATGAAATGTACAGAGTAGAGTATAAAGGCTGGATGTGGGAATCCCATTTTCAAACTGCCTGCTTAAATGAAGCACCTCATTATGTGGCTCTGGGCAAGTAATTATGTCTCAGCCTAAACTACTCCATAAAGTTCGTACAAGATTAAAAAACTGATCAGAGATTGTTAGAGAAGGAGAAGAAAAAAATGTTAACAAATCATGGATAATTAATAAACACCTAACTATGATGACAGACTACATATTGTGCAAGAGAGCCCACCTGGTTAAACTGCCCCAGTTTGGCAGGGGGTTAAGAGTAAAGGCTTGCATAAGGTGATAATGGAAACTCCTTATGCAAGCATGTAAAAAGGAACACTGCTAGTATCACCTGGAGTTACATCAGTGTAATTCCTTAATAGAATACCAGCAGAGACTCAACAATTAACTTGTGTTTTCATTACAACACAAAGCCTACTAAAGAAAACAAGTCCAAAAATAGCGGCACAGTTGAGGGGGGAGCCTTTTTACATTCCATGAGTATTCAACCAGGAACATAGTAGTATGTCAGAAATCTGCTTCTGTAGTATGTCAGAAATCTGACATACTACAGAATTGGGGATTGTGAAATAATCCCTAATCCACAAATCACAAACAAACCTGGCCAAAGAGTGGATAAAAGGCTACAAGTTAATATTCATATTTTCGTGGTGAGACTGAGAGATATGGCCATTGCAGAAAAGTATTGTTTCAATTACAGTTTCAAAGACACAGCAAGCTGGCATTCTAAACCAAAAAGAATTATTTTGGAGTTAGGGAATAATGAAACTCAGAGATTTTTCCAGGCAGTGTAAGGACTTGATAACAAGCACATTTTCAACCTTGCCACATCAGTAAAAAAAGCAGAACTATAGCCTGATTGTATGCATTTTTTGCGCAGTTACTCAAATAACTGTTCAAAGGATGTCAACCTCAGACATTATACAAAACCAGTGAAGTTACTTCAAGTAGTATTGTTAATACCCAAGTGTTGCTACCAGTTCTATGCATCCCAATAATCTGAAAAGACTGATAAAAATCTTATTTTTCTGACTTTTGACAAGCAATAAAGGTTAATCAAATTGGTCAATTTAAAGGAGGATTAAAAAACAAACAAAAAACAATGCAAAGGGAGATGAATGAGCAGTGGCTACAAAATCTTTCGAGATGGAAGCAAATATATAGAAGGAAAGAATAAAAGGTAATTGAGAGAAGGGAGAGTGGAGAAGACATTCAAGTCTCAGCTTGATACCTGAGCCTTGCACATTTCAAAGTTGAGAACAAAGGAAACTTGGCTGGGATTCACAGCACAGTACCTGCATGTGCCATCTACAGCCTAGGAGGCAGAACTCTGGGAAGAAGAGGAGCTCATTTTAGGCTCATCTGCATCTCTTTCCCAGCACCCTTTGCTGAAGTTGCCCTGAGCAAAAAGAAAGCCAGACTGGGTGAGACAGGAAGCTTTTGAACCAGCAAAATGGCCAATTAAACTGCAAAGAGTTCCTACAGTTTAAAAGGATAGTAAAATCAACTGTGGGGAGAGGCAGCAGGATTTGTAGTATGCTACCATTTGTATGTAATGTTTGTCTTCTTGCCAGAAAACCTCTTTGATTACACTTGAAGCAAGTCCTAACTGGTGGCTCCCTTGGAAGAGAAATTCAGGTTTGTTAGCACTTTCAAAAAAATTTTGTTTGCCAAATCTTAATTGCCTTTTGATTTCTATAGAATTTTCTAGTTGTTCTTGAAAAATCTGAATTTGCTTCTGTATTGTTTTGCTTGTGGTGTCATGTCTAAGTTCTTTTTTTCCCCTTTAACTAATTGATAATTTCTTGTTTTTTTTCTTCATTTTCCCCCCTTCCATTTAGCACCCCATTTTATAAAAAGTGCTCTCTAGTTACAGCTTTTCTGGCACCCCAGATTGTTTTCCTTGGGATGTCATCAGATATATTTTCTTCAAAATACTGCTTCAAAATTTCTTTAGCCTTACTAAGATATTTGTTTTGTAATATCAGATAATTTAATTTCCAGTTGTATTTAGGTGTTTGGGTGAAGATTTCCAGTTGAACTAGATTATGGTCCAAAGTTATCTTTGGAAGGATTTCCATCTTTATTTTTTTGTGTAACACTTTTGAAAATAAAAACATATCTATCCTTGGTCTTGTGGGAATCTGAGTAGAATGTATATCCTTTTGAATCACCATACTTGTAATGCCAGACGTCTAAGAGAACAAGATAATTCAGGAGGGTAAAGAACTGAATTTTGAATTTTGCCTTTGTTTGTTCTCGGCTGATGATCTATCAATTTGAGGATTAATCACTCCATTCATATCCCCCACTTATAAAAAGTTCTCTTGGGTTCTTTCATAGGAGTATTTAATCAATTCTACCTCTACTTCCTTGAAAAATTTTTCTTTGATTTCTATCAGTGTGTAGATCCCAACCACTACTAATTTGATCTCATGAAAATTTACTTCTGTTGCAATATAATGTTCTCTGGGATTGTTAAAAGTTTTTTTTTTTCTGCAGGAAATCTTGACTTAACATAAATTATCACTCCACTTTTTTTTTCTCATATGTTGAAGCACAGCATTGCCATAATTAGGATTCCTCAAGTGAGTCCATATTTCAAATCCTTGTTTCCTGAAGACAGATTAAATCAGCTTTTGCTTTTTTTTCAAATGGTGAAAGATTTTTTTTTTTTGTATGCCAAATTAAGACCTCTAATATTCCAGGAATAAAATTTAGTTGGCATCTTATAACTGATACCTTACTTTTATCTTTGATTTGGCTGTTCATCTTATCACTTAGTTTGCCTCTTCCTCTGTCTGTAGCTCTGGGCCTACATCTGATGCTTCTCCATCAGATTCAGATTCAGTGTCCTTTTCCTCTTTTCCTAGTGTCTCTTCAGTTGGTTGAGAGTCCATTCTTCTTTCTTCTTTCTGATTGTTTTCCCCCCTCTTGACTCATGGTCTAGGCTTTTATCAAAGTCTTTTTTTAATTAATTTTTTCTACACTTCTTTTGCTTTATTTAAGGTATTAATTTTCCATTTTCTTTGTTTGTAGGTGAAGGATATATCTTCTATTCTTTCCCTCTTGTAATTTATTTTGTTCCTTTGAAGCAACTGCATTAGGAATTTATATGCCCTTTTGTCAGGGGATGATAGGAGTTTCAGCCCCACAGAAAACACAGCAGAAAAGCCAGAGCACAGCTATCCAACAGCAGTGACCTTGTTCCCCAATAAGGCTATTCACACACAGGAGTTCCTTCCAAAACAGGAGGCACTTTATCTTGCAGCAAAGTTCCATTATACACAAAACATGACACAGACAAACAGAGGCTTACACCAGGTTTGGTCAATAGACAATATAGACTGGGGATTGCTTCCTTATATACATATCTACAACCAATCAGGTAAGGGTTTGCACACCTCCCTTTACCTTTTGCACATGGTCCCAGTTTCTTATTCAACCTTGCAATCACCCACAGCTGGGGCATGATGCAAAATCTTTGCAGTGGGCTGATCATTTTCCAGGGTTCCCTGCCTGGAATCCCTGACACCATTTTCAGAATTTGGAATAGCTTTATATATATATATATATATATATATATATATATATATATATTATGAATTATTCGTTTATTTTCATAATTTTTTTGCAGTATTCTTTCTTTTGTTCTCGTCCTGGTCAAACAAATGATCACATCCATGGTCAGTTTTTGTCTTTAGCCAGTTTTGAACTGAATCTGAAAATTCTGAATACATCTGCTTCTAATTTGTGCTCTGATATCTCTGCATATGTAGCCAAGACCGGTATAAGTCTGTAATATAAATTTTCCCTTGGGGATTCCATTATCCCTCTGAGTTGTAAACATTTCTCCTGTATCTCAGTTCCAGAAGATCGACAGATGTTGTCTCAGAACTGAGTCTGCTTTTGTGTGTAGTTCCAGTTGCTTTGTTTTATTTTGAAGATTCTCTATGTCTATTTTCATTGAAATGAAATTTTTGTTGATCTTCTCTATTTTCTTTCCTAAATTGTCCAGTTGTTTCCTTGTATCAGTCCTGATGTCCGTTCTCATCTCCTTCAATTCTTGTTTTACTTCTTGTTAAAATTTCCTAATTTTTATCTGTAGACTCATATCTACAGGTCTGGATGCTTATTCTAGTGATGGTCTTCTCATAAGTGCAATCTGAGATTGAATTTGAATTTGGGCTATGGCTTTCCTCAACGTTTTTGCTATCTTTTACACTTAATATAAATAAATAAATATGTGTATGCATGTGTATATGTATGTATCTTTGTGTGTGTATATACACACATGCATGCACACAGACACACGTCCCTTTTCCTCTGCTTATTTATTTTTATTTATATTTTTTTCCTCCAACTTAAATTTTCATTTTTCATTTTACCACTAGATGGGGTTGTCTGATCAAATCTCTTCTACCTGTCTTTTTCCCCTCTCCCAGTTGGTCTAGTGCAAGTAAACTCCTTATCATCCAAGAGTTTGTTCTTAGCCCTGGCACTGGCCTTGGCTGATTAAACACATTTCAAGGTCAAAGCACTGCTCAATCTCCCCAACAGATATTTCTGTCTTTTCTATTTACAGTTGTTCCATTTCACAGTCAGGTTACTTCAATTTAAATTGCTTGATTATTCTAAGAGGTAGGTCTAAATTTAAATAGTTAATTAATTGTACAGATACATAGTATTATTATGTAATACATCTTATTAAATCATTGTAGATGGTAGTTAATACAGGTTTACACCACAAAACCATTCAAAATAATTTCTGCAGTTTGTTAAATTGCCAGGCATAAAGTACATCTATAGACCTGATGTAGTTTTGAAGGTGAACATATAAATGTATATTAATTAATAATACATAAGAGAGTATTACTCAGAATAATAGCTCTAGAGAATAATATTCTGAAATAACCAACTGTAAATAATATTAAGCAATAATTCAGGTAATTAAATATCCTAATAATAGATGTTTTGTGTACTACGATGGAGCCACACACTCCATAGATATAATAAAAAAATAGCAACTCCTCTATCTATGTTTGTAAAATCAGTATCAGTATATTACATTCCACCTTCTCAGTTTACTACAAAATAGCAAAATATACTCCCAATATGTCAAACCTTTATCAAAATTATCTATACAGAAAGAAGATAAATTATATTTAAAAATTACAGCTTGAGAGTATAATACAAACATAATGAGCAAAATCACTTTCAGGAGAAGAGAAGTTCAGGTTCTGTCTATCTGCTTAAACAGCTTGATTGTTAATTTTCTCACCTTTGTACGTTGAAAGTAAGATGAAATAAGATGAAATAGTTCAATGAGTGAACAGTTTGTCTCTCTTCACTCTCCAAATTATTGTTAGGACGATTATGTGATGTCAAGGTAATTTCACAGTTTATGAGATGACAGAACTGAATGCTTTGACAGCCTTAAATGTATCATTCTCCTTTCCTTCTCATTCTATCTTTCCTTGCCAAGGAAAATGAAGCAAGAAGCAGTATCTTTTTGTTTTATAAAAGTCCCCTTGATATCTCTGTCCCGGGATGCTGTATTTCCTTAACTGCACAGTACACTCGTTCATCTTCATGTTACTCGGTCCCAAACTGGAGCCCTGATGGCGCAGTGGTTAAATGCCAGTACTGCAAGCCACAAGGTTGTGAGTTCGATCCTGCCCGGCTCCAAGGTTGACTCAGGCTGCCATCCTTTTGCAGGTCGGTAAAATGAGTACCCAGCTTGTTGGGGGCATGTATAGAAAATGTTTCGAAATACATGCTATTTGTAAGTTGTTCGCCACCTCGATCCATATGGAGAGGCGGGATACAAATAAATAAATAAAAAATACCAATCTTCTGCTTTCAAAGTTTGCCTTATGAATGTTGGATCTTAAAAAGTCTTGTTCAACTTTAGGTTACAATTACTGTTATGGGTGAGTTTGTATCATCAAAGTGAAAGCAGCTGAATTCCTTTTAGATTAAAACACTGTAACAGCCCATTGTTTAAAAGTAAGCTACTGAGTTCAAACTAACAGCACCCCAACCAAAAAGAAGGGGAAAAAAGGTATTCCTTAGTCTTATGATCATGAAGCTTAAAGTTCAGTCTGTCTGCAGAATATACGGTGGTCAAAGTTATAAATCCTTCTTACAAAAGCAGAGCTTGTCATCTAAGTGAACCTGTTACTACAGTTTAGGCCTACCTGGAGATACCTCCAGATATAATTTTGATATCAATAATTTGGCTCTCTTCCACCACCCCTCTCCACGTATTTGTGAGGCCCCCAGACAAGCACAGAACTAGGCTCGGCCACTAATTGCTGGACATTCCATTCTCTACCCAGGCAGGCCAGAATTAGCCAGATCCTTGCTTTAGGAGACCTCTCTGCAAACACCCTTATTATGTATGCACACTGTTTATAATGAACTCCCTACCCCGAGCAGGCAACCCGGCAAGCTGAATACTCAACTGCCAAGCACTGAGCATTTGCATACTGGCTACCTCTTTGTCAATTTGGACTTAACTCAATCATGCTAAATCTTGACCTTTTCAAAGCTTTGTTCCGCGCCTGAAACGCATTGTTTTCCCCAAGTACAGCATAGCCTGCAGTCACATTTCCCTCTATAAAAACTCCTGATTCCAAGACCTTCCTCGAATCGCTCCCAAGTTCCAGATCGCCTTGCTACCGCTTTGCTTGGCAAGCTTCCCCTCAGCTCCACATGCTGAGTCACATCGAACCCCAGCACCGCTCTCTATCTTCTTTCCGGGCTTCAGGAACAGGTTTCGTACCACCCGAATCAACTATCCCTCTGAAAATCCCACTATCATACTCACACCTTTATTTTCCTTAGTTATCTGTGTGTGTGTGTTGCTTACATTGTGTGCCTGTATTTAATAAAGATCATTAATTATTTCCAACACGGTTTGCTTCTTGACTTGGCCTGACCCCGTGAACATTGGGTTACGGGGATCCTGCTGCGTTACTCTGCCTCTCGTAGTGCCAACCAGTGCTCTTGACTAATTTCCCCCAACATGTGTAATTGTAAGGTTATTTAGGTGTCCCTCCCGGGACCCCCAGTAAACAGGGTAACAAACTGTAAAATCCAAACTTTGTTTAAAAGAGGTCTTTGGTGGTACTTGTGCTGCTCCAATCAGATGCTGCCTTCACATGGTTGTGGAAAGCTCTTTGACCCCTTACTCTAACTTGTTGTTCTGTAGCTAGGAAGTTTCCCCACCTGAAGGACCAGAGAGCAGCACCAGGTTCCCAATGAGTGCTCTGAATCCCCTTTACTGGGGGCTTTAGACTGGGGTAATTGCCAGCAGAAAAAACACCGACTGATCAGTGACAACAACTGCGCTAAACTGTCACTCTCACTGCCATTAATCCTGAAGTCAGGAAAGCTGATTTTATCAAGCTCAGGGAAATACTAGTAAAATCCCACAGCAAGAGATACTAAAGGAAAAAGACAACCAGCATGGGTGGAAGTTCAGGAAGAAACAGTTGCTGAAAGCAAAATCATGAGCAATTTCATGGAAGAAAAAAGTGCAAAACATCTTAATAAGACAATATGGCTGAAAAGCAAATTCAAGGAGGAAATGGAAAGAATGAAAAGCATGTCTAAAGAACAGAAGGAAGAACAAATCTATAAAGAAGAATATAGACATGTAGCCTGAGCTTGCAAGAATAGCGCATTTAGTACATTTAGTTTAACTAAATGTATAGTGGCACAAGATAAAAGGAAGCAAAAATTAACTGAGTAAATCAGATAAATTTCTGTAATGTCTTGAAATGTACAATATTAATAGCTGATATTTTATTACTATCTCATTATACTGTAATTTTTTATTTTTCATTATATCTTTTTTTTTTGTAAATTTCCATGTGTGTCTTTGTTCACTAAAAATGTAAAATTGAAAAAAAATGATGGCAAGTGTTTCTGCAAGTACATCATCAAGTTTTTTCAATACTATGGGATGCAATTTATCTGGTTCTGGAGATCTGAAATCCAACAGGCTTCCCAGTGTTTTAGCTGGATCTCATGTTCAATATTTTTGGCCCATATGATTGTCTCTTCTTCCAAATTTATTTGTAAAAGAGGTTTACAAATTTTAGATGTGGCATGTCTAGGGTTGCTGAATATTATCTTTTCAAATTCATTTAAATTTTTATCCAAACTGAATCCCTCTAATTTCATGCCCATTTTAAATCATTTTGTTAACTGAATGTGGGGAAACCACTGGCATTTGAATCCCATATGATTCAATTCACCTCTTGTTCTTATTTTAATGTTCCCTCATGGATCCTGAATCAAAAGATTTTTTTTATATTTAATCCAGTCTTGTTGATCTCCAATCCACTTTCTCAAAAAAGCTTCCTGCAGGGAGATCTGAGTAGGAATTTTACTGCAAGTTTTATTCTTGAAATTTACTTAAATACTAAGTAACAACTTTCTAATAAAATGATTTTGAAAGTTGTGTCTACCTTGGCCTTCCATAACACACATAGGCATGGAAACCAAATATGAAGTCTGACCCTTCCAAAGTTAATGTTCTTTCATTCTGTAAAGTAATCCATTCTGCGATCCATGCTAGGTCACTTGAATAATATAATTTTAGGTCAGGTAGATTACATCCTCCTCTGATCTTCATATCTGTCAAGTTTTTCCATTTGATACATGGTTTTCTCCCTGCCCAAATAAATTTTGATAGCTCCTTCTGCCATTTTTGGAAAGGTTTATTGTTCAGTATAATTGATAGATTTTGGAATAAGAACTTCATCTTCAGCAGGATATTGATCTTCACGAATATTCATTTTCAGTGCAGCTATTTGACAAGTAGAGACAGGTGTAAGCTTGACCATCTTTCTAAATCTTTTTGGATTTCTTTCCTATCTTGTTGTAGTTATTGTTACAGAGATTGATATTTTATCTTGTAACTCAAATACTTAAGTACTGTCTTTTCCAAGAATGGTAATTGTCAGGTGATGTATGAGCCTTTCCTTCCTTGGGAATAAGAGTTATGTTTGCATTGGCCCATGAGTTAGGAAGCCTGCCTGTAGTTATTTAAAGATTTTTGCAGTGTTAATATCAGCTTGTCTTCAAAGGTGTTATAATACAGCACTGGGAGCTTCAGATGTTTGTCTTCCAATTGCATCAGATATTTCAGTTACCATAATAGGGGTATTCAGAAAGCTTTTTTGTTCATCTGTACTTTTAATTAGATCTTGGTTGTCTAAATATAACAAATTTTTATAGACCAGCCTAGTATATTGTTTCTCCTCATATCGCTGCATGTAGTATTTGTGAAAATTTTTATTTATCAAATCAAATCTTCATTTCTCTCCTTTCTTATTCCCATAATTAATCTTTTTTCCATTTTCTTTTCTCAATTTAAAGGCCAACCATTTTCCTGGCTTGTTGAGTATTTGAATTGTTTAAGTTGGCAATATTCAATTTTCTTCTTGATCTCCCATCTTTTCTCCATTTAATTGTTTCTGAATTATCTTTAATTTTGTCACTTAACTTTTTGTTTGTAATATCTCATCTCAACTCTGTCTCTTTATTTGTTAATGCAGTGTAAACTTTTCAAATAAGTTCTGCTTTCTTCTTTTTATGTTCAGTCCCCAATTTAATAAAGTGACCTCTTAATATGATTTTACATGCATCTCAAATCATTTTCATAGGTATTTCTTTGGAAACTTTTCTTTAAAGGAATGTTTTAATATCTCTTTCATATCTTTAATGTATTCTTCATTTCTTAATAAATTGTCATTTAGTCTTCAATTTGTTCCTCATCTTCTTGTAATTAATTGCAGTTGAATTGGATTACGGTCCAAAACAATTTGAGAGAATTTCCACGTCTTTAATTTTTGAATACATGGCTTTTGATAGCAAAAACAAATCTATCTTTGACATAGATTTATTGACATGGATTTATGTCTCTCAGAGTAAAATGTGTATCCTTTTTCATCTCTACGTTTGTATTTCCACACATCTGTTACGGCAAAACTCTCTGTTAAAGCTTTGGGGTAATTTTCCTTGGTTTTTTTAAATTGGCATTTATGATGCTCTGTCTTCTAGTGGATTAATCACTCCATTCACATCTCCCAGCATGAGTGGATTTTCTTGATTTCTTTTGTTGCTCTATTTGAATAGTTATTTTGTAATTTTATTCAAAAAAAATTTTTTTTTTCTTGATTGGGGTGTAAACTCCCAACCAACAACAATCTGAAATCTTGGAGATTTATTTCTAATTTGAGGCAATGTCCACCACGGTCACTGGAAATTTCTTCAACTGAATACTTTGAATTGATATACAGTAGGACCCCCGTATCCAAGGGTGATTGGTCCCGGGCCCCCTGTGGATACTGAAATCAGTGCATAGGAGGGAACACGCTGTACCCTGCCTGCCCTTGGCCAATCGAGGTGGGAGCCACTGTGGCAGGATCGCGCTCCTCACTCCTTTCCTGCATGCTGCCATCATGATCAAACCTCGGGCGGGGGGCAGGAGGTGGTGAGGAGCACGATCCCGTGCTCCTCGCTTCTCTTCTGCCAAACGTGGATAATTGAATCAGCGGATAATGAATTCGCAGATACAGGGATCCTACTGTACATTGTTACTCCCTGTTATATTTCCTTCCATAGGCTGTTGTAAAACAGTTATCAAGTTTGGAGTTCCTTAAATATTTTGTATCTTTATCATGAATACTTGTAAACAAATTATGCCAAGTTTAAATTTTTCTAAGTAGTGAAAGATACCCCTTCTTTTGTATATTTAATTAAGTCCTTTAAGTTCCAAGACAAAATCTTAAAGAGTCATTTTCTTGCTGATCACATGGAGCAGAGGAGGAGGGGCTACTGCCAAAATGTTTACATAACACTTCTAAAAGTTTTCAAATGATGCACTGTGCAAGGCACAGTAAACCCATTTGTGTGAGTCAGAGACCAAGAAGAAAAAAGTTATTTTTTTGGAACTGATGTTTGTTGTTGTGTGGCTTCAGGTCGTTTCCTACTTATGGTGACTTTAAGCTAAACCCTGTTGCTGGTTTTTTGAGGGGCTGAGAGTGTGTGACATATCCAGTGGTTTTCTATGGCTGAGGGGGGAATCGAACCCTGGCTCTCAGGTCGTAGTCCAAAGCCTGAACCACTAAAACTCGCTGGACTACAACTTTCAAATCTTTCAGCCACCATGGCTACTACTCATGCTGGACAGTGGATTCTATGAGCTGTAGTCCAAGAAAGTAATTTTTTCAAACTTGACTTTACCCAAAAATGGATAGGAAGAAAAAAACTTTTGGTGATTCCATAGATAGAAAACATTGTCTTCTCCATTAAACATACAAAAACAAACAAAACAAAACAAACAAAAATAAAAACCAAAAAATCGACTTCATTCCCCCCTACTCTCACCAGAAGGCACCAGATCCCATCTGATTTTGGGAGCTAAACAGGGTCGGCTCTGGTTAGTATTTGGATAAGAGACTGCCAACAAATATGAGGTGCTGTAGGCCATATTTCTGTGGAAGGAACTGGAAAAATCATCTCTGAATATTTCTTACCGAAGAAAACCCTATGAAATTAATGGTTCACCGTAAGCTGGCAAGTGACTTGAAGGGACCCACACACAGACAAATCTGCCTCCTCCATTTGGACCCTGAGCACTCTTGGTCACACAAGAAAAGACCTCTCTAACCTCTGGTGCTTTGGTGAGTGGAATGTTGTTGGAGATTTACATACATTTACATGCCTTTAATATTCTATCAGATTTTCCTCCAATTCCTATTTATTTTAAGGTGTGGAATAATAACACATTATTCTTAATATTGAGCTGGATCCAGACTAAGGTACTTTAATTGACTCATCAAAATCAAGGGAACTAGATTACCTATGGCTATGCAAACCTGAATCCAACCTATTACGTAAACATTGGTCACTATGGGCACTGGAATGCTCGATCAGGCCTCTGAATGTGTTATCAGCACCCTGCTCCTCTTTCTAAGCAACACAGAAGTTTCCCCAGTAAAATCACTTAGAGGAATGCTTAACCTTTCCCCTGCCTACCTAATTTATATGATGTTAAACATGTGAAGTCATTCTTAAATATTCTTGCATTATTTGTCCATTCCACTGTGTGCATCTGCACTAACATGTCTCTCTCCTATCCTGAAGCAGATTTTTCTCCCCAGTCCCTCTGTTCTCTGGAATGGCAAATACTCATCTTTTTCTCATCATACAAATACCACTGCTAGCATATTTCCCAGTGTGTTCTAGAATGAGTGAAAACAGATAGTGCACTGACCTTCAAATTCTTCTTCACTTTGAAGGGAAGAATCACTCACAATATTTAGCAATCTTAACACAGGAGTTGGAAGCATCACCAGATCTTCAATATGTGGAGCTAATCAAAGAGCAAAGTTACAGGAAAAAATCATTGTTGTATCACAGATAAACACTAAGTAGGTACAAATTGTTGTTTGAACTGACCCAACTTTATTCTTAGAATATTCAATGTTCTTCTTCTTTTTTTTTAAATCACATACAAATCACCACAGCAGAGATCCTGTCAGTTATGTTCAGCACTCTGTTCCCAAGCCTTGGTTCACAACTTGATCATACAGGAGATGGATGAGGGAAGTGAAAATAGATCCCCTAGAAGTCCACAGAAATGCCCCTTAGGAAGGCAAAAATTTTGTTTTTGAATTATTGTTTCTTCATCTCACCACAGTGATGAAGAGAAGGGATAGAAAATACTGTTAATTAAATGAACTTAAGGTTAGGACTGTGAAAATATATTTACAACCTACCAAAAGGAATGCTGAAGAAGGGACTGCACAAAGCCTTTGACGCAGAAGCTCTTTTTTCTTGGTCATTATGAAGCATGCTGGAAAGGAAAAGCAGACTTTAATTTATAGTGATGTTCACTGTAAGAAAGTCCAGAGAACAGTATGACTAAAATGAATACAATCACAACTCTGTACCTTGCAAAGTGAGACAAAAATTTCCAGAGATCACAGAATAAGGGAAGAGAATGATAAAAAAATAATGAACAAGAAATAATTTAAGTTTTTTTTAACATGAAAGAATGATTTTTTTTTAATTAACAGTGACATATCAGCGCTAAATCAGCCTCAGTGCCACGCATTAAATTTACAGGTGCAACAACTATAGATTGCCCTCATTAAAGGTGACTTCATTAACTTTATAGTTGTTGCTACTTGTTATCCACTTGGCTTCCACTTTCAGCAATCTAATAAATGAGAGACATCCAAGAGACATAGTCATCAAACGCCCTGTTCAGATCTTGTGAACTCAGGGCCATGGCTCTGTTGACTGAGTAAATCCATCTGTATTATGGTCTTACTCATTTTGTACTTCCACTTTGTTGAGTCTTACTGTCCCTTCCAATGTAATCATGTGGTCTTGTGTTAAGTGCAAAGTATGACCACCTCAGTTTAGTCATACTGGCTTCTAGTGAGAATTCAGGCTTGATTTGTCTTCCCACCCATTTATCTGTCTTTTTGCCAGTCCACCATAGCTATAAAACTCTCCTCCAACACCACATTTCAAGTTGTTTTCCTGTCAGCTTTCCCTGTCCAGCCCATGCATTGAATCCGTGCACTGAACTAGAAAAACGACAGTGTGGATAATTCTGACTTTTGATATTTAATTCTGACTTTTGATATTTAATGACATATCTTTGCACTTGAAGATCTTATCTGTTTCCTTCAAAATTGCCATTCCAAGTTTTAGTCTTCTTTTGGTTTCTTGACTGATCTCCATTTTGATGTATAACTGAGCCAAAGTATAGAAAATCTTTGACAACTTTGATGTCTTCATTATCCCTTTTATGTAAATCTTTTATAATCGTTATTTTTGTTTTCTTAATATATAACGGTAACTCTGCTTTTGCATTTTCTTCCTTCACCTTTGTTAGCAGTTGTTCCAAGTCTTTCTGATAGTAATATGATGTCATCTGCATATTTTATACTGTTGATGTTCCTTCCTCTAACTGTCACACTTCCTTCCTCTGTGTCTTGTCCCACTCTCCACATGGTATATTCTGTATATTAATTAAACACATAAAGAGATAAAATGCTTCCCGGTCTGACCCTGGCCAATGTAAAACCATTCTTCTTCTCTGTATTCTGACCTGACAGTGGCTTCTTGTCCTGAGTATGGATAGGTTATACATCATAACAACCAATTTGTGACATTCCCATTCCTTGGAGGCTGATCCATAATTTTTTATGAGGTACACAGTCATTGACTTTGCTGTAATTTATAAAGTATAGGCTGATTTTCTTCTGATATTCTTTGGTGCATTCCATTAGCCAGGGTTTGTTTGCAATATGATCTTAGTGCATCTTTCCTTCTTTTTCTGAACCCAGCTTGGACATCTGGCATTTCTTGCTCTATATAAACTCTTTGCTGTAAAGTCCTGAGCATCAATTTGCTTGTATGAGAGACAAGTGCAATCATCTAGTGGTTGCTACAACCTCTTGTGTCTCCTTTCTTGGGGATATATATTAGATGTTTCCCATCTGTGGGCCATTGGCCTGTTCTGTATATTTGCTGGCAGATTTTTGTTAGAATTTGTCTCTGCAGCTTGAAACCAGTTTACTGGTAAACCGTCTATTCTTGGTGATTTACTCCTCCCAAATGCTTTGAGAAAGCTCATATTTCATTTTCTAAAATTATACGTCAAAAGGTTCCTGCTTGAAATGTCATCGGCTTGTCTCTTTTATATAGTTCCTCTCTATTGATTCTATTGTCCTTTTACTCATCTTGATCATATGATGTGTTCTCCTGTTTGTCATATAGCATCCCTACTCTTGGTTTGAATTTCCATACACTTTCTCAGATCTTGAAGAAGAGGCCACTTGTTCTACCTTTTTTGTTGCATTCTTCTATTTCTTTGCACTAATCACTATAATTGCTCTCTTCTGTCTATGTATAAGTAGCTGAACAGCTGCATTGATGATTCTGAGCTCAGAAAAAAGAAACAAAATTTTGAAAGACTCATGACTCTTCAGACAGTTAATAACCAATCAGAAGCATAAGTAAAAGGTGACAGCAACTGCCACCTTTTACTTTTGCTTGTCACCTGTCCTTAATTGTCAGAAGAGTTTCATCAGTCATTCAAAAAAACTTTTGATTCTTTTGTTTCTTATCCTGACTGCAGCTGTCAGTTAAGAATAGTTGAGAAGAAAAAGTAGAAGGTTACAGACAGGTCTTGTCTGCAAAGTTTCATCAATCATTCAGACAAAAATGTTTCTTTTTGGCTGCAGATAGTCTTTTTGCAGTCTTCCTTGATTGTATCCCTTATTTCAGTCTGCAGTTCTTCTAATTCGCAGCTGATTAGGTATAACAGTGCAAATCTGTTTGTTACATGTTCTTTAAATCCTAAGAGTATGTTCTTCAGATTGTATTTTCCCACTATGATTGATCTAACGTTCTTCTTCAGTTTAGTCTAATTTTGTGATTAGCACTTCATGGTCTGTTCACGCTCATGCTCCTAAGTCTTGTTTTTGCAGAGACTTGATTACGGTTATACCGTTATGTTTAAGTACTGGAAAGCACATTAATGAATCAGCAGAAACAAAAGGGACTAGACTCCACTTCTTTATGGATGGTCCAAGTTTATACTTTCAAAAGCACAATGTGTTTTGGCCTGTTTATAAATTAACTGGCCTTCTTCAGGGGCTACATAAAAAACAAATATAAATATATGTATCAATTTTATGATCTTATATGGAGGAAAAACACGCATGTATAAAATTTCCAAATTCACATGCTGAAATATACTATTTATATAATAAATCATATACATACCATAAATCCAATCTACAACAGGAATTTTTGGAGTTGCTGGTGTACTCTCTTTACAAGCCAAACTGATATGCAGTAACAACTTTTTGTTGTTGTTATTTATACATTTCCTCAGACAGTCAAAACCAAGGAATAGTGATGTGACCAGTTTCAAGGACATGATGTAATCTGGCTGCAAGATTACCTGGTCTTTTTTTTTATTTTATACTTTTTTTAAAAAAAATATGTGCACAGTAGAATGGCCTTATAGCAACAAATGGAGGTCTAAATTCTCATTAAGAGCTCCTAGAATCAAAGATTTCAGTTTTAAAATCCATTCCACTTCTTTTTTCTTAAGAATTCTCTCATTATTTCCACCTATTTTTCACATTGCCCAAAACTTAAAATCTGATGCAGAATGTTGTAGTTCTACAAAATGACTGATCAAAGGAGCCACCAATCTTTTATTTCTTAAATGATGTTTAATTATAGAGATTATAGAGATGTTCGGCTATTCATTTCTTAGGGGTTTTGATGTTCTCCCCACATATTTTTTTCTACACTTGCACTGGACTGGACAGCATATATAATGATACTACTACTTCCAAGTGCTGAAGTGGGTTAAAATGTTTCTCCCCTGCGGACATTGCATATATTGTGAATATACATCCAAAATAATAGAGACTGTAAACCCTAATGACCAAAAGAGATACACTATGTGAATTTGGAAATATTATATAATTTTATACATCTGTTGCTCCTTGTTACAATATGATGATGACATTATATACACACACACACACACAGTGTGTGTGTGCGTGCGTATGTATATGTATGTGTGTGTGTGTATATATATATGTATAAAATATGTATGTGTGTTTCTAATAGTCCCCGAAGAAGCCTGATTCCCATCTATCCTCAAATGAGTGTGTGCTCTATTTTTCAAGATTATGATATGCCAGACTTTATCCAGTCACTGCTTCCTAACAAATGGAAGATCCAGTTTCCAGATACATGGTACAGTAATGTCAGCATCCATTAAAAGATGAAGTACAAGCCACTTACGAGAAGCAAATGGTACTTTGGGAGCTACCTTGTTAATAGGGTCAGCTGGTATGGGGCCATATCACCTTTCTGAAGCTTTCTTGAGGCTTGTCTGATAGAAGGCCCTGAAGTGGGTTTTCAATGAGCTGAGCCTCTGGCGCAAGAGAGAGTGGAGGGCTCAGTTCTCATTTTCTATGAATCCATTTGCAAGCAAAGCAGGTGAAGATTTTATCAGGCAGGCTTAACTAAGTTTGTTAAGTAGTTATAATAGTTTACGTCAAAAAAATATGCAGATATGGCCATTCTAACTTTTGTAAGAAATTGGACCTAAAACATGAATAGAAATGTGCTCAATTGTCAGCTTCAAATTCAATTTGTAAAATGATCAGAGAAGCAAGTCTGAGAACAGAGAAAGAAGATTCTTGTCTCTTCTGTTCACCAATCAGGCATGAACACTCATGCAGCCTTGAACTTCAATTATGTCAGTTGTTAGCTCAAAGTGCAATTTGTTTAGTTGACACTGGTAGTGTTAACCTTTTTTTTTTTTTTTTGCCACAACAATAAAGGTTATTGCTATGCTACTAGTTTTTGAAGAAGACATGTCAATGAGAATGGGAATGGCATAGATTCTGTTCACACTAACACTCTATAGTGGGTTAGCCAACCTTTTCTCCTAACCTTCAAGGATGATAATTCCACAGCCTTGGAAAGTAGCTTATTCCATGGGTGAACTGTATTTACAAGGTTGCCCCGGAGCTGCAGAATACAATCTTCTAGAAGAAGAAAACACTACATAAGATATTCTCATTTCAAACTAACTGGAACATCCTACCTTTTGAGGAGGTCTCTGAGGTGATAGGCAGGGATGGCAGAATTTACCACACTTTTTCTGGCAAAAATGTGATCAATAATGGCAGAATTATTTGCCTAGAAAGGAGATAAAGAAGTAAGAAGAAGAAAAGCAACACTGATAGGAAAAACATATTTTTACTCCTAACAACTGGACCAAGGAGTGGTTGATCAGGCAGGGGTACAGCTAACTATTGCTGCCAGGCCCCCATCTCTAAGTTGGGGTAATATTAAAAGTTGCTCAACAGTACCAGGACACAATAGCAATGATACTGAGGCATGTTAAGTATATTTTATCTGCTCTTAAAAACAGCCCACATAATATCTGCTGAGCCTCTTCTCTCTTCAGTCATCCAGTGTTAAGAACTCCCCATTCAGCCAGCACCATGGCATCCACCCATACACTTTTGGCTTTTCCAAGTTGAAAGAGCAAGGAGGTTTGATTCTATGTTTCATTTCCTGTATTTGCAGAAGATTAGCTGCCCACACTATAGAGTTAGTTTCTCCCCCCCATTTTTTCCTAATGGAAATTAACACTCTTAGAACATCAAGCACAATCTGTTCTGCAAGCTCTGAAATGTAGTCCGGATAGTCCCTGCTTTGGTAGTGGCAGACTACTGCATGGGTTTTGTGGTTGTGGAGATATGGCCTGATGAGGGGAATGACTGTATCTTAGGAAAGAGAACAGCTCTAATTATCACCCCAGTATTGCTATTATCATTAACCTCCCCTGAAAGAATGCACAACATGTCTGCTGATGGCAGTAAGCAACTACTGTCCCAGGCAGGGAGACTCTAAAAGGCACCTCCAGAAAGGATCAAGCATTAATGCAACCTGTAGCTTTAAAGCAAAGCAACTATAATGTGCACAATGCTGAAGGGTTGTATGTCATTAACAAGAGCATTTACTCTGCAAGCAGAGGGTCCAAGGATTCAGTTCATAACAGTTTCCCTGTTATAATTGGGAAAGACTCCTCTCCAGAAATGCTGGAGAGAAACTTCCACTCCATGTAGCGCAGGGGTGCACAAGCCAGGCCAACTACAGCCTTTAAGACCATTTTTGTGGCCCATCAATGGTATGCACACTGGGGAGAGGGAGTAGGTTTTTTGCCTTGATAGTGCCTTCCCATTCTGTCTCAAGCCTTTTAATATTCTAACTCTGGTCACTTTCTGTTTTGAAGAACAACTTCTACAGATTGAAAGAAGGCCTCTAAGAATCAAAAATAAAATAAAATAATAATCTAAATGTGGTAAAATCGCCAAAGAGCCTTGGGAGACAGTATTATCTATTTGGAGAACAAAAAGACCACCCCTTCCGGTTTTTGTGGGAATAGTGTGTGTTTGTGAGAATGGCACTGGTGTGCTCCTCCAAGATCCTACAAGTAGGCAATGTGCCTCCTCCATGTTGGCAGTGGCCTGGCCTGAGAATAAGGCAGTTCTGATATTCTCACAAAAAGCGTCAATTTCAGCTATACTGATTTAAGCTAACTGTAGGCCATTTCCTGTAGTGTTGATATGGTAGATGCATACCATTCTACCTTACAGGGAGGCTAGACAGTTTATTACAGAGGTAAACAGTTTATTACAGAGGTAAACAAAGTGTGGCTCAAAGACCACATGCTGTCCCACCAACCCAGGCAATTTTTGTGATGAGAATCTCCACGGGGGGGAAATCTGTTCTTGGATGGCAGTTTAGTGTTGCAGGGCTTTTCAGCCCACTCAGCTCCACACTCAACACAAAAACAAAACAAAACACAGAGGTAGATTTCCAGCCACTCACAGTTCTTTTTTAAAAAACGCTATATCTATTTTGAGTATTTCTGGGTCTGGCGCAACTTATGATGGGTGTTAAAGGAAACATCTGACCCCCAGGCCTGACAAAGTTGTCCACCTGGCTTACTATTTCACTTGTATGGCAATTAAAATGGAAGTCATATAAGGTAATGCCTTTTCTAAAAAAAACCCAACAACAGATGAGCAGCTGCAGTCAAAATTCGAGGAATTTGGGGATTAACCCTTCAAACAGTAATGGATCTCTCTGCAAAGTTACTGTAAAGGGACTCACCCTCCATTCTCGAGATTGGACAATATGTTTCAGTTTCATTCCTGAGAACATTTCCAGCAACACTATTCCGAGACTCCAAAGATCTACAGCAGACGTACATTCTGTTCCCCCTTGCACCCCTGTTTTGGATAGATAGTTCTGCAGCTCAGCTTCAGGAGCCCGATAACCATCTGTCTGAATATATTTGACATCCTATAGAGAAGCAAGAACATTTTTAGGACTGCAAATTACAATCAAATATCATCTTGTTGCAACTTTAGATTGTCTTCTCTTTCCACTATTCACTGCTACATATTATCTACTTAAACTGCTTCAACACAGATCAAAAAGGGCTATAAAAAGGCATGCCTCCAGTTACTTTCAACAGTTTACTGAGAAACTATTTTAGAACTATACTCTTTCAAATAAAATCCCAACTACTGCACAAGAAATTTGTACTTCATTTAATTTTATGGAAATGGAATTTTATGGAAATGGAAAGTTGAAGCTTGCTGCTAGAAAATTTCAGTGTTAATTAATGGGAATCAAGCCAATTTTTCACTCTAAGATGCCTGATCGAAGAGAATTTGTTGTCATCTGCTTTCTCAACACTCAGCCCTAAAGATTCCAGGACAAGCAGACTGAGTGACAAAAGAGAGCATTTTCTTAGGAGGAAGTCCTATGACCTATAATTACTGGCCCAGGATGCTGTGGAAGATAAGAGTGCAGTGAGTGACAGGTTGCAAGCAGAGATCTCAGGATGCTACCGTGCTGGATACTATTAGCTTCTGCAGCAGTTTGCCCTAACTCATCACTCTCCAGACTTTCACATTTATGATTTCTACTCAATGAATATCAAATTATTTAGCTTTAACATCAGCACTGGGTTTTTAAATCCAGACATGAAGTTAAGAGATTTTTCAATTAGGTAACAAAATCAATTCACCAAACTAGCAGAGTAAAATAAGGATGACCAAGAATAAATTCAAAGTATTTCAGTAGACTAAAAGAACTGCAAAACAGGGCACCATCATGGTTAACAGTGATGAAAGTTGGTTGAGATCATTTGTTTCTTTTACTTTTAAGAATTTTTATGTTTCAATGAAAGCATGCATGCATGTACAAAAAAAATGAACAGTAACAACTGATGAGAACAGGTAAACAGTTTTGCAGATAATATAAGAGCTTCTTAGAGTTGGAAGTGTTTTCCCCTGTGCTGTATGCACCTTTTTTGGGGGGGGCTGTAACAGTTTCTGCTAGCTTGTTCAAAATGACAAGCCCTACAAATCCTGCTCACTAGATGCAAAAGCTGAGACATGCACACCACAAACAGCGATCCCTTTAAAGGGAATTACAAAAGAAAAAGTCTAAGAAAAGCAAAAGTATAAAGCTGCAGGTCCATTTAAGTGCCAGGTGACCCTAAACACTCAGACCTGCCTCTTGCCCCATGTTTGTTTCTCTGACTTTTCTTGCCACTGAAGAAGAAAAGCTCAAGAAATATTGCCTAATAGATTCTAGTGTGGTGTGACCAACCTGATTCCCTTCTTTGAAGCTGAGTCCAAAATCAATGAGCTTGAAACACTCCTCCTCTGCACTCCAGAGGATGTTGCGTGGCTTTAGGTCGGCATGCACATAACCTTTGTGGTGGAGGAATGCCAGGGCTTCCAGGATGTCTCGGGCACAGTGCTGGGTGACCCACATGGAGCAGCCATGCTGACTGGAATGCACAAGCAGTTCTGACACACTGACGTCCAGCAGCTCTAATAAAAGGCAGTACGATGGGCCTCTGGCAGAAGAGCAGTTGGTAAACACACCATAGAGGGTCACTGCAAGCAGAAAATATCCAAAACATGTTGGCAGGAGTTGTACAGTGTAGAACCATCAAACTTTGGAAGTAGTTCTCCTGCTAGCCCTTGAGTAATTCCCATAAGATAACCTGTTTGGAAGATACCAGCTTCAGTTTTTCCAAGTACTTCTGCTAGACTCAATGGGTTGAGCTATCTGTCTACTCAAGAACCAAGTAAATGTCCTCTGTTTCTTCTCAGAAACTAATCTTCCATTGTAGAAACGAATTTCCACCATTCTGACTCTCAACACTGGTAGGTGAAGTAAAACTCACAAAGGGAAAGCAAGATGTACAAAATAGTCTTAGATTGAGACAAACAAAATTTTCATTTTATTGAAATGGTTTATGTCAATGCTATTATTAAAAATATTTATAGCCTACCCTCCATTAAAATCCGATTGATTTTGTGTCACTGCCAACATTAATCTGGGCACAACAGTGAAGAGTCTGCCACTGTCATGGCTGGCAATTATGTCGAACACTACACATACTGATACAAGGCTAGAGCCTGCCACTGCCACTGCCATGGCTGGCAATTATACCATAGGAACGTCCACGGTAGGATGAGACATTCCAACCTAGGGCCCAGAGCTCCTCATGAATAACCCAGGTGAAGTATTTTTTGCTATGCTTTGGTTGCTATGCATATGCGCCTTCAGGCTGCTTGCCCACATATGGCAACCCCATGAATTTCACAGGATTTTCTTAGGTAAGGAATACTCGGAGGTGATTTTGCCTGTTCCTGCCTCTGAAACAGAGCCTACAGTGGCTGGTATTCCTTGGCGGTCTCTCAGCCAGGCACTTACCAGAACTGACCCTGCTTAGCCTCCAAAATCAGAGAGGGTCTGGTGGCTTTCAGGCCCATACACATGCTTACTGGAAACGCATAGCATACGTGCCTGCTCTACATAGGCTCGGAAGCAGCTCTGGCTTCTATACCGCCAGCAGGCAGCTCTACTGTCGGCCAGGCCTGAACCCGGACGTGCCGGAGCTGCCCCACGAACACTGGTTCCGAAAAGGGCCATTTCCGCACTCGATGTGATGGCGCAATTATTCCACTTCCGACATCCTATGGAATCCTGGGGTTTGCAGTCTAGGGAGGAGCCTCAAGGCCTCCCCCTTTCCTCAAAGGCCCCTCCCTAAACTGCAAACTTCTGCATTCCATAGGATGTTGAGCGTGGAATAATCGCACCCTCACAGCCGAGTGCGGAAACGGCCAAGGACTCCCAGGCCAACTCGAAAGGGGCCCGCGAGCAGTTTCAGCGGCTCCTTCCGCGCCCTCTGCAGGGAGGGAGGGAGGGAGGGAGGGAGAGAGGCAGGGAGGGCGGCACCCCCCGCCCCCGCCGCGCCTCCCGCCGGCGGTTGCAGCGGCCTCCCCGCTCCCTCCCGGCCTCCCCGGCGCCGCCCCTCACCGATGTTGCGGTGGCCCCGCAGCTCCTCCAGGGCGGCGCGTTCCTTGCGGAAGCCGTAGTCTCCGCCCCCTCCTTCGCCGGGGTTTTCGGGGGCGGGTGGCCCGGAGCCCGGCGGCAGGAACTGCTTGACGGCGGCCGGGGGGACGCGGGGGTCGCCGACGCAGCGGGCCTGGAAGACGGCGGCCGAGGAGCCGCTGCCCAGCGGGGCCTCCACCTGCCACAGCCGCCCCAGCGCTTCCACCACAGCCGGCCCCGCCGCCGCCGCCGCCGCCGCCATCCTGCGAGGCGAAGGGCAGGGCGGGCGGGCGGGCGCGTCACAGCCCCATGCTCCGGCGGCCGAGCCGGGCGCAGGCGAGGAGGGCCCTCCCCCTCGGCCACGTCAGGCGCCGGCGACTCGGCCCCGCTCCGGCTTCGTGACGCGGCGGCGGCGGCGGCGGCGCGCCCGCCTTGGCCTGGGGACGCTGGGGCTCCGTCTGTGGCCCGCGGGGATTCCTTTAAAGGGCGCGCAGGTGGCACTCCTCAGCTGACAAAACCTCTGGCAGTGGCGCAGCTCCTTCTTATAAAGTCTCTTGATGTCGGCTCGGTCCCCCTCTCCTCTGTCCAGCTGGAATTGTTTAGCAGCATTAGTATTGGAGGGATCGTGAAGAAAGAGGGCGGGAGAAACACAGATTTTGGGTGCCCGGAGTCAGCGGCGTGCCTGTGATATGCATCGCAGTAAAGGTTGGGTTGGAAAGAATGGGATGCTTGCTCTGCTGTGGTGTGTACCTTTCTGCTCTAAGCAAAGTGAACAGCAGCTGCTTGCAGAATCCCTTCCCGAGCCGGCAAAGGGCAGCAGAAGAGAAAGCCAGTCAGGTTATCTCACCTGGTACCCCCAGTCCTCCAACATGGAAATAATAAAAAGTGGAGGCTGTGGGGGGGGATCCCCGAATGCATTTTGAAAGAAGCTTTTAAGTTGTCTCCAGAAGGATGAAAACGTTTTGTTTACCCTTAGACTGTAGAAGACTTACTTGACCTGTCATTTCATTTCACACATGCACGTTGTTAATTGTGAATAAAAACATATTGAGCCGCTCTTCTTTGTGGCAAAGGAACCTATCCTTTCCATGTTATTTCTGCCTCTGGTACCATTTTTTCTCTCAAAGATTGAATGTCCAAGAACACGAAGTGGAATGTTGGGTATTAAACCTGTGACCTTCTGTAGACTAAAATTTTTTAAAAAGTCCTCTTCTGTTTTAAGGAGCTATGTGCATGTATGTGCCTTCAAATTGCCTGGCAACTTACAGCAACCCCTTCTCAGTTGTCTCCACAGTGCTTTAGTATCTTCTTTAAATACTGAATACTCCCTGGCAAGAACCATAGGTAATTTGGACATACATCCAGCTTGGGTGGGACAGGTGGGGAGATGACCTTAATGTATTGACTGTTTCTGACATCCTTCCATATTGCCAAAGCACCCATTCTGTATCCTGGCATTGTGGTATGGTATAAATGGCATCAAATCAATAGAAACAGCAAAGGGCCTTGAGACACCTTGAAGACTAAATTTTATTTGACATAAGCTTGTATAAGAATATGATCCATTTCATCAGATACATCTGATCTGAATTTCTTGAAAAAAGTGTGCAGTTCTTGATTACTTCCTCAGTGTGTTTTTTTCAACATCATGTTGTTTCACTTAGCATCAGTTGCATTTGATAAAACAGGTAGTAGTCTACAAAAGCTTATGCCAAATAAAATAATTTTTAAGATGATACATGACTCTTTGTTGGTTTTTCCCTAAACAGACTAGGCCAGCTTCTCTTCTCTCCAAAATGAATCAGTAGGTTTGGGCTATTTCTGCACTGGTTTGTTACAGCGCTATTATTCCACTTTTAACATCGTATGGAATCCTGGGGCCTTTGAGGCCCCTCCCTAAACTGCAAACCCCAGGATTCCATAGGATGTTGAAAGTGGAATAATAGCACTGTAACAAACCAGTGCGGAAATGGCCTTGGTGTGTAACTTCACAATGCAGCTAGTACATTCTGTTTACAACTGCTATCAACTATATTCAGTTTATCATGACCCTTCTCTCTATGCCACACCATAGACTTCTCTGGGATGGAATGAGGTGTTGGTATCAACCTTTGGCTTTTTGTGCATACAAATGGATTTCAGATGTGACTGCTAACATGGGAAATGAAGACCTTGCCACTGGCTGCAGTGCATGGCAACTGCTGATCAGATTCAGGGGCGGAGGGGTGGTTATCAGTTCATATAGTCATAGAATTTTAAGAACTGAAAGGGATAACAAGGGCCATCTAGTACCACCCCCTGCAATGCAGGCATACACAACTAAAGCTGTCCTGAAAGATGCCCATCCAAACTCTGTTTAAAGACCTCCAAAGATGGAGAGTTCATCATTCTCCTAGGTAGTCTATTCCACTGGTGAACAACTTTTGCATTACAAAAAAGTTCTTCCGAGTGTTTAGATCTCTTTTCTTGTAATTTGAAACCATTGGTTCATGTTTTGCTCTCTGGAGCAGAAGATAACAAGCTTGCTCCATTTTCTACATCCCCCAGATATTTAAAGATAGCTATCATGTCCCCTCTTGGGCTTCTCCGTAAGCTAAACATACCCAGCTTCCTCAGTCATTCCTCATAAGGCTTGGGTTTCCAGATTTTGATCATGTTGGTCACTCTTCCCTAGACACATTCCAGCTTGCTGATATCCTTGAACTGCGGTGCCCAGAACAGGACACAATATTCCAGGTGAGGTCTGATCAAAGCAGAATAAACTAGGACTACTACGTCCTTTGACTGGACACTCTATTCTTGTTGATGGAGCCCGGAATTCCTAATACAAAAACTTGAAAGAGAGCTGGACAAAATAAAACCTTGGAAGAAAAAGAAGTATCATTTGTGCAGGGATACCTTAATGCCCCCAAAGGTTATTGTGTAGGAAGTGAAGCATCTACTAACAAAGTGATTCCGTTTACCCATTCATTTGTAAAGTGGGTTAATATCACCAAATGGATTTAAAATGAGGTAATACAACAAACTAATAAACCCAATTCACACCAGAAAACAAAGCAAATGAGTAACTACGCTAGCTAATTTTTATCAGCCAGTAAGAATTTTACAAGCTTTTGGAAGATCAGGAGGAACTGATAAGGTGAGGCTTATCTGGGAAGCTGGGAGTTAAGAAGGTCCTGGAGGAGGAGTGAGGAATCTGCACCCTCCAACATGGATGCTAATCCTATGATCCCTGACTATTCTGGAGCTGATGGGACTTGCAGTCCAACAGCACCCAAAGGGTCAAAGATTTTCCACTCCTTTCCTATACCTTGCCCCCATTTCCTGCGCATCCCCATAGAAGGGCCTTCTTGGCACAGCTTAAATGATTACACAGGAAGCTGCACTCCTTCAGAGGTCCTGTACCCAGTTCTAGGTTGTTAGAGTAGTAAAACAAGCAACAATTTTCACTATGTGCAAGTATCTTTTATTAGGCAATATGAACAATCCTTTAGATTACAGAACTAAAGAAAGGCCCAGTTTGTTTGCTTATTGCTTTTTTATTTATTTTGAAGATAATATTATTTTTAAGTACTAGTTCTATCACCATTTCTAAATTTTTTAAAAAATTACAAATTCTGTAGAACAGCATGAAGAAGGTAAGAGGAACCATTCTGAATCAAATGAAAAACTACTGTGTTCCCAAAGCAGGCAGCCAGATGCCCTTATGGAAAGCTCATAGAGATACAGCACCCTCTGCCTCATGCTTCCCAGTAACAGATATCCACAGTGCTGCAAGTACCACAGGAAATACGTATTGGTAGCCACTGACAGCTTCTTTCTCCATGACTATAATAGTGCATAGGAGGTATATGTATAGACACATGCATATGAGACAGAGTGATGGCACTGAATATAGGAAATATGAACACATTTCAAGAGAAATTTATTCAAATCTCTTATAGTTTCTATTAATTCTTCTCAAAAATTTTAGGCTACAGATCTGTGCACACTCACCTGCAAAGAAGCCCTTGTTGAATAAATATGCATAAATATGCACAGGACAATGCCGCAGAATGAATTCAATTTGCCCAGGTGCTCCTAGTCAGTTGAAAGGCAGATCAGGGAATAGGGATAACACCTCTGCTGAATGTGGTTACACTCCCCATGAAATCTCAGGCTCATAGTTTGTGTGTTCTCCTAGACTCAACTTTGAGCCGGGATGTCCAGGTTTCAATGGTGGTCAGGGTGCAACTAAAACTAGTGCACCAGCTGCACCCATTCCTTGAGACATCAGTTCTGGCTACAGTGACACAGTGATTGATTGATTGATTGACTGATTATTTATTTATTTAGTGCATTTGTATGCCACCTTTCTCTGACAGTGGGATCCAATGCAGCTTCCAGAAACAATCAATTAAAACCGTTCACAATAAAATTTAAAAACAATCAAAATCACCCCATAAAGCAGTATAAAATCATTCTGAAAACATACAAAATTTTAAGAAGGTAAATAAAACATCTCAGTAAAAAGCTCTCCTATTTTAAAAGCCTGCTTAAACAAAAATGCCTTTGCCTGCTGCCAAAAGGAAAGTAGGGAGAGAGCCAGCCTAGCCTCCCATGGAAGAGAGTTCCAGAGAGTGGGAACAGCCAGAGATCATGACCTATAAAGCCCAGACTATCTGAAAGACCCATCTTCCCATATGAAACTGCCACAGGGGAAGGCTATCTCTCAGTCCCACCACCATCACAGGCTATCTTGGTGAGGACATCAGACAAAGCCTTCTCAGTGGCTGCATCCACCCTGTGGAACTCCTTCCAAGGGAGGTTAGGCTGGCCCCCTTCCTGCTTTCTTTTTGCCAGCAGGCGAAGACCTTTATATTTAAGTAGGATTTTAATATGTAAGGAGGAAAACTTCTCATTGGGACTTTTAAAAAACTTTTGTACGTCTTTTCAACGATTTGATTGATTGTATAATTTTTGTTGAAAGTTTGTCCCAGAAATAACTCCACACACACTTCCATGCTTAAATCTTCCAGTTGAAATTGCTTATTTCCACTCCATTACAAACATAATGTCCATCTTACAGAGAGAAGAACAGTTACATTATTTCTTCTTTGATTTCTTATACATTTATATCTTTACCCAATCCAATACTCTTTTCCATTCTTTCTCAAAGTTCTGGATAGATTTATTCTGTAACAGAAATCAAGTCCGGAATCAAGACCCACAGTTGAGAGAAAGCAGGATTTTATTAATCTGCTGGTGGGGCTCTCAGACTTCTTCAAAGAAAATGCTAACTTCTCCATCTCTATCATATCCAGAACTTTTAATTTCCATTCTTCTATATCAATATGCTTCTTTTCTTTCCAGTGCTACATATATATATAAATGATTTTATACTGTTTTATGTAGGGATTTTTAATTGTTTTTAAACATTTTTTGTTAAGGTTTTGTTAACTGATCCTCTTGGGACGTGCTGAGGATCCCACTCTGGGAAAAAGGCAGCATACAAATGAACTTAAATTGAAATGAAAAATGTCTCTATAACTGCTTTTAAATGCTCAAAAACTGGGAGAGCTGGATGTTTAACCCAATCCTAGGCAGGGTTCTCATACTCAAGTTTGTTGATGCCAGTGGGTTTCTTTAAGCTTTTAACTACTGAAGAATGAGCTCTCATTTTCCCCCCTAACAGATACTCTAATGCCTCTAAAAACTGAACAGTAGCAATATGGAGGGCCAGAGTGTACCTCTGATAGCAGCAATAATCATGGAGAAAGCTTTATTTTCTACTGAATTTCTGCCTTCCGTAAAACTACTGAGAGTACAGCTAAATAGATTTACCTCCAAAAAATCATATAATCATTTTTCACAAATTTTGCTGAGGAATAGCCTTCAATTATTTTTTACGAACATATGGAATCCAATTATGTTTTATCTGAGTTGCTAATAAAAAAAAATAAACATACAACCTTATTTAGTATTTTGTAGTACTGAAATGCAGTGGAATACAGGGGTATTCAAACCCCCTTTTCCAGGAATCACTTCCCACACCAGATTTTCTGCCAAGGTTCTCCCACTAACTGCATTGAATCCAGTGTCACACCATCAGTTCATATGGGGCCTCTGGTGAGATTCAGTTATCACCCCCATGAACTAAAAGTGTGACCTCAAACACACCTATACAATGCAGAGAAATATCACTGGCAGTGGTGAGTCAAGCAGTCTTTCTGGGAAGCTTGAGTGGAACTCAATGGACTTCTTACAGAGGAACAATAAAATGCTTCTGCAAAATGCAGAGTGATCTGGAAGACAATTTGAAAACTACTAGGGGTACTCCCAGCTGTAGGGCACCTAACTCCAAAGGCACCATTCAGTTTTTCCCTTCTGCAGATTTTTAGTGGAAATAAAAAAAATGAATAGTGGGAAAATCGAAAAGGTTTAAAATGGAAGAAGACATCGCCTGGATGCAAACACACTCCATATCCTTAAACCTCCATATTTGAGGCAGAACAACTATAAGGAGCAGTAGTCAAACTAGAGTCCAACAGCAGGGCTACCATGCAACCTGGAGGAGCTGCAGGAGGACCAGCAGTAAAATCCAGAATGGCTTCACCACCCCTCATTGTGGCTACCCTAGCTGCACAATAAAGCCTTCTCTGGAAGCTCCTTCGGGGTTTGACTGACACAATTTAATGGTAGGCATGCAGCGCTTTTTAGCAGTACTGGGTGGTTCAGATAGTACTTTTTCTGTCTTATAACTTTTAATAAATAACATGCCATCATAATTAGTACTGGATAGTAGCTGACAACTGAATGAGATTTCTTATTTGAAACCTAAAATCAAGAAGTCTTTCAACACTCAAATAAGGAAATAGTAAGAATTTATTTTCAAATATTTGGTTCTGAACTCTGCCAAAAAAATTGCAGCATGGGAATTGTGGGAATAATCTAGACATGAAAGGATTTTTTAAAAGCAGCTGAGAACACTATTTGGAAATTATAGGAGCACCTCCAAGTAACTGTATTGCCAGAGCTTACTAAAAATTGAAGTGTTCCTATACGAAGAGGTTGACACCATTAAACTGGCATTTCCAGACCACATTACTGAATATGCATGCCACCATCCCAAATGTTCTTAGGCATTTTTATCACATATCAGATGAAAGGAGCTTTTTGCAATCTCCTTGCAGCCTCAAGGAGCCTCCAGCTACCTATACACTGAGATTACAGGAAGCAGGTTAGTTGCAACCCACCCTGCTCACCCAAAGTTCTCCCCTCTTTTGCACCAAAATATCCAGTGCTGAGTCTGGGTAGCAAATGAAGTATATTAAGATCAGTGCCAAAGACATCTATAAAGGTTATGGGGTGGACTGGTAACAGAAAAGGTGCTAGCTAGTAAGACTGGATGGCCATCTGTTGGGAGTGCTTTGACCCATGCAAGGCAGAGGGTTGGACTGGATGGCCCTTGTGGTCTCTTCCAACATTATGATTCTAAGATTTTCTGGAAGACATTAGAATGGCATTTGAGCAGGATGCTACTCAGATCTAGATTTCCTCTGAATCATGGGTTAGAACTCTTGCTTTACTTACTAAGAATAGCAAATTGACAAAAAACCCTTTAAGGTCTCTGGGCATCTGAATGAACAGAGCTACAGAGCTCCAACTGAAGTTGTGCATGGGAGTATTATCAGAAGTCTGTCTCTCAGATACAGAAAGTAAGTGTATCTCCAGGTGCAAATAAGCAAGAGGCCAAATGTAATTGCAAGCTTGTCTTTGAGAAGATAAGTAGAGGGGGCCTTTGTTTCTCATGCTAAGGCATTTGTTCATAAAGAGGAGTTAAAGTGCTGTCATATGTAGAACTTCAACAAGAGCTACAGCAAAACAAGATTACCCATTGACATGTGACACCACTGACACAGAGAAACACAATGCGCTAACAGGTCAAGGCCAACACTGAAGGGAACAGAGTACTGCTCTCAGAGCAGGCGAATCACTCTCTGAGTACTCTCACTTCAAAGGGCACTCTGGGCCACCAACCATCAATGAAACAGTTGTGATCAGAATCAAGGATGGAAGGGTTGACATGAAGCACTGCTCTGTTTGAGGAACGCAAAAGCATGTGCCTGCTGTGCACAGGGGACAGATTCCATGCATGTATGTGTTGTGCAAGCATGCACATATTCCAGTTGTAAAGATTATCTTTGCTTAGACTGGTTCCCATACAATCTATACTGAGGGCCTGATACCATACAAGCAAAAACTGGCCATCTTCCATCAGCTGGCTTCCCAAGATGTGTATAAGCATGTCCAGCTGTTAAAAAAGTACTCACTTTTGCCCCAAGATGCTTGCTACTTCAATGTCTTGAGGAAAGCAAGTTGCCCTCAGGATATATGGTATTAGTTCTGATATTTGGCTCAGTATATTTTACAAAAGAACAGATATAATGACAGACCTATGCAAGCTATATAGATAAAGTACACCTGCAGTGGCTGGTGAAAGGAGGCAATTTTACTCAAAGGACAGCAAGTCTAGGTTGTGCCCTTCACTTTCTAGAGTGGATATCTTTGCCTTTGACAACTCCATGCCAATTTGCAACTGGCAGTCAGAAATATTCTTCAAGTTGAGTCCATGAGCCACATCTTCTTGGAAAGCAGAAGAGAGTATTTGGGAAGCAGTACATATCTTGGGCTCCATGTTCACCTTATGAATGAGATCAGGCACATCAAATGTCCTACAATGATCAGTACCAGTATCTTCTGGTGTCAATGAATTAGTTTCTCTCCAGTCTGCCCTCATATGTTGGTGTGAACATTCTTGGGTTTCTTCAGAAAAGAAGTCTTCCAGGCTCCCTACCAATGGTTGAGAAGCAATCAGCATATCTTGAGTGGTCTTCAGTGCTCTCGGGGTGCGCTTTTTGGTAATCAGTGGAGGTGGATTCAGTCGAGGAATGGAGTCACGTGGTGCTTGCCTACAAGCACAAGAGATATGGTTAAAGGAAGGACTGCCTGAACTGTGCATTGTCAGATCCTTCAACAAGAATGACTTGGAACTAACACAGGTTTCTAGCTCGCGGTTATTATCAGTTTTTTGGCTGGTGCGAAAAGCTGTGCTTGACAGTTAAGAAATGCCTGCCACTTCAAACACAGCTTAAACATGAAGCCTTCTGAAAAAATAAATGAACTGAGGTAAGCATTTCTCCTAGCAGGATAGCACAGAGATGGCTAGCACCATGATTGGGGTGATTTTTTTCCCTGCTGCTAAGTCAGGAGGAATCCCTCTTAATCATCAGCCTATTGAGGTGTGATACTTTCTGGTGTGCTGTTTGGGTCTCCTGAACTTCTAAGTAGCCTTTTCTATGATCCTGCCATAGCAGAAGTCATACCAGGAATTGTGGTTGAATTGGGCAAAGACAGCAAGAGGAAAAGAATAGGAGAAGGCCAGCAGCATTCTTGATGTGGCATGGGTGAGTTGGGAAGCCTGCAAAGAATAGTTGCCATCAAGGCTTATGAAGGCACTTACCCCTCTGATTTGTCTTGGCCTTCCTGCAGCACGTCGTGTGCACAGGAGAGTGCTGCCCCTGCACCCTTGTTGACCTCCGTTACCCCCATGTTGCTATGGTTGGCGGGCTCTTTCCTGCGCAGGAAATCATTGACTTTTGCACCCACAGTCTTGCCAAGGTTCTTGATGGGCTGGCTTCCTCTGCCCCAGTCCAACTGGCCTTGCAGATTCATGCCTGGGAAAGACTGGGAGTGCAGGGAGGCAGGTTTTGTGACTGGCAGCTTTGGCACAGGGGTAGTGTTTGAATTCTCTAACATGCTTTGATCAACTGCAAAAGAAAGAAAACAGCACCTGCATGACTGGGGCAAGTTTCAGGTAGATGAATCTTGCATCGTCTACTTTGACAGATATCCAGCAGAACAGGCTAAATCCAACTATATTAATAGGAGTAAAAGAAACAGTGAATTTCCATCTATTTCTGTGGATCTCCTCTAACTAGGACCAATACTGAATTTTACCTACAGACAGAACTACCCCAAAACATTGTTTGTCATATACAGACTGCAGGATCTGGGAGCCAGGGCTCGCTCAAGATATTTTGCTCCTTGACGTAAATAACAAACTAAAACTGATTGGCAGTGTGGTCTTTCTTTAACATTGGCAATGGGACAGCGCCCTCTGTTGCACCTGAAGGAAGTGGGTTAGTTTAGGGGACAAAGGGAGGGCAATCTGTCCTGCAACCATTTGTTGCCACCTCCCAGAGACTCCCTCGACTCTACCTCTCTCTTTCTCTTAGACAAGCTTCTGCCTCTCATGTTTATCTGTGCATCCAGATATGTGCATCTGGTGTATTTTCAGGCTATGTGACTCTTCCCTCATGACTCTCACTTCCTCTGATTTCTCCACCACTGAGCTAGCTATGCTGTTCTCAGTATTTCCTGCAGGAACAAACTCAGCACTGAATCCTTTGGAAGGTGGCTTTCTGGACATGATTGTCCAAAAACAAATAGAATTTATTTTTTCCTACTGACAGCCTATCCAGGATATTAAAAGTAGCTTCAGTTAAGGATAAATCTGCCCCTCTACCATAGCTCAGTTTGTCAGAATCTTTTTTGTTCCAGCAGTCCTCTGACACATATAAAAGGTACTACTAAATAAATGTAGTAGAGGCAGCTATAAATAATATAGCCCCAATAGTGGATTTTCAGAATTTTATATACAATAAACAGGCAAGTTTTTGTACCCAAGGATGGGCAGGAGACAAAGGTTGCAAGAGATGCACATGAGCAAATGCAATGGCACTTGCAAGCAATTCAAATTAATTATTTAAACTGAAGAAATATTCTACAAATAACTCCAAGTAATTTGGGTATATTCTGAGCAGTCTCCTATTGGCATTGGGGAATTCAACTACTGGTTTATGTGATGTGATTAGCTAAGTGGAAGTTTAATGTCTTATGCATCAAATAAATATAATATATAATTTTCAGTGATTAGTGTAGCTGCACCTAATATTCATTCTGAGAGTAATTTCAGTCTAGATACTTGTATGAATATTCATTTGATATATATTTATATACCACTGAGAAACTAAATATAACAACAATAATATTTAGGGAGATCTTATATTTAGGTATGAATTTACTGAACAATTTTAATTTATAAGTCAGGGTCCCCCAATTACTTTGATGGCATATTTAAATGCACACATTTTTTTCAAAGAAGAAATGCCTTCTAAATGAGATTAATATGCATAATTTAGTTGGCCACCTGGCCCTCTAACTGCAGAAAGAGAATCAAAGATAGTATGATTAATGATAATGGCAAAATATTTCATACCATAATTGTGAAATATAATTCTTACATTCTTAATGAGAATCACTGGTAATAAGCTTAGTAACTTTTTTTTAACGGGGGGGGAGTAAAAGACCCCATAGAACAAATGAATTCTTTCAAATATCTAGGTTTATGTTCATTCTTTTTCAAGGTTTTATTGTGATAAAGGAAGGTAAAGGAGGCAGTTAGATAATATGCCTTAACATCTACCTCACTATTTACTGGTTGCTCTAATTCACTAGGGCATACCTGAAGCCTTGTTTAAAGATTAAGATCTATTGTTTAATAATTGGCTTTTATTGAGAGACAGATCTCTTTATATTTCTGAAAAGATGCTATGCTTTGCTTTTAGAGCAGCAGCTTTAAGCAATAAAGTTTGTGATAATGACAAATTCTTGGACAAACAAATTCTACTTGTGAGAATGTTTAATTTTATTATCATGTTTCATTTTGTTAATTTATTTGCTCATTGAGATTAGGGATGAGTGCATAATCACTACTTCTATGTTCTATAGATTTACCCTTCTTATTGTATCACATTTGAATTCTAGTTTAACTAGGAGAATTTACAAAATGACTTATGGAACTGGAGTTTGTGCTGCTTCCTGAGCTTCTTGGCTTTCTTCCACTTGTTTGATCTTAATTTCCTCTGTACACTGAAAATGCATGCTGAAAAAACTGCAATAAGAGTCTGAATTGATGGTATGTACCATTTTGTCAAGTTTCTTTTTGTGTGTTGTTTCACTGATGTGTTCATGTTGTCCTGTATGAAGAAATACCCATTTTTATCTGCCTAGAATCTCCAGTTATTCAGTTTCACTGGATGACTCATGGTTCCAGAATTATGACTTACCCTTATCTAAGCTAAACAGTCCCAAGTACTGTAACATTTTCCCACCCTTTCCTCTTTGGCCCTTCATCATTTTTATTCCCTTCTCTGTGCCTTTTCAATGTCTACAATACATTCTGAAGAGCCATCACAAGACCTGTGCAAAGGGTTTTAAGTATGGCTGCATATAGAAAGATGTTGTGGTTTTGGAAAATTTATTTTATCTATTTTTCAATTCCTTTTCTATGCCCAACATGCAATTTGCCTTTTTTCCCAGCAACTGAATGGTGGGGCCACATTTTTATCGAAATATCAAGATCCCTGTTTTATTTTTTTCAGTTAGTCAATACTAGCTCAGACCCATCAGCATATAAGCGACACCAGGAGTTTTGCCACTCTACACTTGCATACTTTGAACCACATTTGCCATTTCAATGCCGGTTTCTTCAGTTTAATTACCTTAATTGATTTGGTGACACCAGCAAACCTGACCCTCACTGTTCACAATTAGTTCCTGTTCATTTATTCCTACTTTCTGCTTTCTGTTTTAATCAGTCTCCAGTCCCCAAGAAGGCTTCATTAAGTCTAATATGATTGTTCACCAGTCTTTGACAAGCTTATTACAAACCAAGTAAATATTATCCAGAATAGAGTATTTTGTGGTAAAAGGTTAACACACTGTTATCATAGAATCATAGAGTTGGAAGAGACCACAGGGACCATCTACCTAATTGAGGCAATTATTAATTATGAATAAGCTTTAAAATGCTAATTCAGTTATGCTTGACTTGAAAAGGGACAATTTTTTATATTTAAAAGTAATTTATTGTTTAAATTTACTAAATTTACCACTACACTAAAAGTTTTACTAGAACAAAAGTGAAAAAAGCCATCTAAGTTTTTATACTTTTTTTGCTCTAGGCCCTTTTCGCACTGCATTTCCAATGCGAAAGGGCCCCTTGAGTGTCGCACACATGTGAGGAGCGGTCCACATGATGCACTCACATTTGCGCAACGCTCAAAGGCCTGACATGGACCGTGCACGCATTTTTTCATTTTTGGCTCGAAGCCGAAAATGATGCGCGGTCGCTCTGGGGCCTTGCGCGCACTTACCTTGTGTGTGGAGCCTCGGGAGCTGGGCCGGTCACGCTTCCTGTCTCACTGCAGCCTGGGAGGTCCCAGGCTGCACTGCAAAGGAAGAGGCAGGGTTCTTGTGCGAGCAGGCAGCTCATGTGGAGCCGAAGAAGCAGGGAAGCGAGAGCTTCCCTCTGGGGGCTGCTCATGCGAGCCCTGCACCCCAGCACTGAGAATAGGTAAGGTGCGAAAAGGTCATTAGACTCTGTTTTCATAGAATCACAGAATCATAGAAATGTAGAGTTGGAAGAGACCACACAGGCCATCCAGTCCAACCCCCTGCCATGCAGGAACACCTTCAAAGCACTCCAGACAGATGGCCATCTAGCCTCTGCTTAAAAACCTCCAAAGAAGGAGACTCCACTACACTCCGAGGCAGCATATTCCACTGCCGGACAGCCCTGACTGTCAGGAAGTTCTTCCTGAGGTTCAGGTGGAATCTCCTTTCCTGCAGCTTGAATCCATTGCTCCTTGTCCTGGTCTGTGGAGCAGCAGAAAACAAGCCCTCTCCCTCCTCTACATGGCATCCCTTCAGATATTTAAACATGGCTATCATGTCCCCTCTTAATCGTCTCTTCTGCAGACTAAACATACCCAGCTCTCTAAGTCTATCCTCATAGGGCACGGCTTCCAGGTCTCTCACCAGTTTGGTTGCCCTCCTCTGGACTTGCTCCAGCTTGACCATGTCCTTCTTGAATTGGGATGCCCAGAACTGGACACAGGTATTCAAGATGAGGTCTAACCAAAGCAGAGTAGAGTGGTACCAGTACCTCCCTCGATCTAGACACCATACTCCTATTGATGCAGCCGAGAATTGCATTGGCTTTCTTGAGCTTGAAAGAGAAGAGATCAGCTACAGATCATCCCCTAGCCACATGTTTAATTGCTCAAAGAGTATTATTGATACTCAGAGGTGGAAAATAAGAAAGAAGCAGACAGTACAATGTCTTAGTAGAGCAACAAAAGCAGAAAACAGTTTCCAAAGTTGGAAGAATGAATGAGGTTTATGGTAGTATAATGGTGTTAAGGCAGGTGAAAGAAGAGGAAAGATTTAATGTAAAAGAAAAGGAGCCACTCGATCTGGTTTTCTTCAGAAGCACTTAGCACTCAGTAAGATGAACAGAGGAAACAAGTGGGGGGATTAAGCTAGGCCTGAAAGCTAGAGAGATCAACAATTTGATGAAACAGTAGGGCAAAAAAGTCTAGGGTTTAGAATGTGGACAAGAATAAGCTGGAGATTGCAGTGGCCATCTGTGCACTAGCCTGTTAAAGTGCTATTATTCTACTTCCAATACCCTATGGAATCCTGAGGTTTGCAGTTTAGGGAGGGACAAAACCTAGGATTCCATAGGATATTGAAAGTGGAATAATAGCACTATAACAGGCTAGTACACAAATGGATAGTGTCTATGGATCCAGATAATCTTTTACTCTTTTCTTTCTTCTTCTTCTTCTTTTATTTGTGATCCTATGGTCAGTTTGCCTTTTTTTTTAAAATTGTCATTAATGCTTGTCATATTGTTGTTGGTGTGTGCCTTCAAGTTGTATCCAACTTATGGTGACCTTAAGGCAAACCTACCATGGAGTTTTCTGGGGCTGAGAGTATGTGACATACCGAGGGTCACCCAGTGGGTTTCCATGGCTAAGCAAAGAATCAAACCCTGGTCTCCAGGGTCACAATCCAATGCTCAAACCATTACACCGGGGCCATTTCTGCACTACACTGTTATAGTGCTATTATTCCACTTTCAACATCCTGTGGAATCCTGGGGTTTACGGTTTAGGGAAAGGCATTTAGAATTCTCAGCCAGAGAGCTCTTTGGCCTCAGTAAACTACAAACCCCAGAATTCCACAGGATGTTGAAAGCGGAATAATAGCACCATAATAGTATAGTGCAGAAATGGCCCAGGTCATATTGCAACGCCATGTCATAGCCTGTGAAGATGAAGCTGTAGTACATTGTGAATGACACAAAATTACCTTATTTAGCAAATTTAACAGAACATACTGTACAGCCTTCCTACAAGTATCTCACTTAATAAAGATTTTGGCATCAGGTCCATGCAGAAGAGTGTTCCCATCATCACTACTAATCAGGTGCTACAAAGCCAGTCTAGGCAGCCATTTTGTGATGTCATAATGCCAACTATCTAGATAGTCATTTCCACTGACAGCCTTCATATAACAAACAGGCCTGTTTAGTTTAGCAGCATCTGAGAGGAAATGGATCCTTTTTCCTTGTTGATAATCTTTGTGCCATATCTGACCCCAAAGAATGCACGTGCCCTATAAATACAACCAGCTCACCAGGTAAACTAGGGTAGGAGAAAAGAGATGCCCACTGAATCTGAAAAATTTTGAACAGTGATCTTTTTTCCAGAATGAAACATGAAGTAAAAGAAACAGTAATCTGATAGTCTGGGCCACCAAAGGAGTTTCTAGAGTAATTCTATCTTGGAGCATTAACATGGTAAAGTACCACACAGCACTAAACTGTTAGAAAGATGGCTCTGATTCTGGACAATGTCAAACTACTGGAAACATAGTCGTAGTTTCTACTGATTTGACACACAGGAATTTCAAAGACACCTTCCATAACTGGGGTGTGCAGTTTGGCCTTGCATCAGTGCAGCATGTATAGTTACAGATAGAGCTTATTTTGGTATGCTAGCGATTGGCAGAACATCTGTTTTCTTTAGGTAAAAATCACAGCTTCAGCAGCTCTACATGTGCCCCAGTAAGTGCTTCCCTCCCAGGCAAGATGCAATCTAGTCCATAGCCAGGCAGAGTATTACCTTGGCTTCTAAGTGGCAACCACTGCAGCAGAATGGCTGCAAACACATGGCCTGCTGCTGGATGTTTGCTACATTGCATTTGCTCAACACCCACATCAGGTGTGGGTCCAAAGAGGACTTTAGCTGCAAAGTCTATTGCAACTAGTTCAAAGACCTGTGAGAGAAGGAACACAGCTGCTGGCTCAGTGACTGCTCTGCAGACAGTGGCAGAAATGCTCAAATAGCTCTTCCTGCATGTGGGAAACACAACGGACACCAGTCATCACCTTTCTCCTGACTGATGGCAAATAAAGCAAATTATTTGTATCATTGAGTATATTCTTCCGACAGGCCTGGCCTCACCCCTGCTGCTATAACCTCCTTATTCTATGTCAGCTCCATTCCTCTAATAAGCTAAAGTAAAGTAAAGATTAAATAGCTCAGATCCAATCTGACTTGGATGCTGTAACTGATACAGATGCAGTGGATGTAATTTTGGCTCCTGCTTGTCCAGTGACAATGGATACATAGCAATTGGGCAACCTGAAAAATGTGGACAGGATTCTTGGAAAGGTAAGAGCCACCACATGTAGGTTAGATCCTTCCCTTTCTTGGCTTATTAAAAAGTCTAGAGGGACAAGCTGAGTTGCATAAAGGATGTGGTTAATACCTCATTAAAATAAGGCAAGTTCTAGCTTGCCTGAAGGAGGCTGTTATAAAACTATCATTTAAAAAACCCTCTGTCCCACCACCCTCACAGGTACATTTGTTGGGAACATGAAAAACAGCCTTCTCAGTGGCTGCCCCAGGCTCTGAAACACCCTTCTCAGAGAAGACACCATCCTTAATCTGGTTTTAAATTTTTTTATTGTTTAATCTCTTTTGAACCTTTGTATCTTGTGGATTTTTACCAATATGTTTTTTAATTTGTTGTAAGCCACTTTAATTGAGAAAAAAGGTGGGATAGAAATAATTATGATGATGTATTCCAGAGCTGGACACATATTTGCATAAACCTTCTCTGCTGGAGGCACGCTAAGGCAAAAGAGTTACACACACAGTACAGAAACACTGTGGGCATGTCTGTACTCTGCATGTAAGGAAGGTTGAGGGATAGCCTATATCCAGCTGTTCCTTATTATGCACTGGCATGGGGCTTTGAACTGCTTTGGACCTTTGTCTCCCAAAGGGATGATTGTGGGAAGAGGGCAGGACAGAGCTGGCCTCCTACTTTGGTGGGGAGGGGAAGATCACAAGCTACCAGCTGTGCACTATAGGGACAATTCACCCACCTCTCTCCACAAATGTGCATTTAACACCTGGAAGATGCATGGGAGCACCTCTGCTGTAGCACAGTAGGAAAAAGAGACTGATATCTGAATTGGGAGTCAAAAATGTATTTGTGGCAGTGCATAGATGCCCCTGAAACACATTTAGAAAGTGAGTAGGAAGCAAAAGGTGTGGGAAGTAAGCAGAGTAAGATGAATCCTTTGCATTTCCTGCTGCAGTGGGGAAGAGAAGAATACAACCTTGTTCACTTTTATGCAGCATAAGGGTTACCCGGAATTTTTTAAAAAATAGTAATAAGTAATAGTAATAAGTATATGTGGTGTTCATAAATGACAGATACATTGCAGCCTATTAAATTTCTCAGATTTTTGCAGTGGGTGCTATATAAAAAACAGCACCAGTTTATATGACAATCATGTTTAGAGACTAGATAAAAAGGCAGAAAAACAGACGCTCAGGAAAGTGTGGGTGGGAGTGTGTATATGGCCATTTCCGCACTAGAGTGTTATAGTGCTATTATACCACTTTCAACATCCTATGAAATCCTGGGGTTTGCAGTTTAGGGAGGGGTCAGCCGGCCAACTAATAGATGAAAGGGATGCGGGGGTAGAGCCGCAGTGATTAGACCTGATTCTGAAGGCTTGGTGTCAAGGGAAGGGCTAGATAGTATGGCTTTTCTTCGTCCACACCTTGGTCCAATACGTGTGGGAAATGAAGGATCCCCTTCTTCTGCAGCTAACCTGTCAGCTCCCTGCAAGAGGCTCACTGACACATTTGCTGATGGCAGGGAATTCTTAACCAGCTGAAGAGTAATGCACAAGCCAGATTTATCCCTAAACGCTGCCAAACCATTTGGGCATGGAAAAGTCTGAATTGGAGAGGTACAGATCTTTATTTAAGAACAAGCATGAAAAGGACTCTAAGAACCCTGTGGCCTCTGTTGTTGTTGTTGTTCTGTGCCTTCATAGAATCATATAACCATAGAGTTGGAAGAGACCACAATCGCTATTGAGTCCAACCACCTGCCATGCAGGAACATACACTCAAAGCACCCCCAGCAAATGGCCATCCAGCCTCTGGTTAAAAACCTCCAATGAAGGTGACTCTGCCACTTTCCAAGGCAGCATATTCCACTGCTGAATGGCTCTTACTGCCAGGAAGTTCTTCCTGATGTTTAGGTGAAATCTCTTTTCCCATACTTTGGATCCATTGTTCCACAACCTAGTCTCTGGAGCAGCAGAAAACAAGTTTGCTCCATCTTCAACATGACATCTTTTTGCATATTTAAACATGGCTATCATGTTACGTCTTAACCTTCTTTTCATCAGGCTAAACATACCCAGCTCCCTAAGCCATAGGGCATGGTTTCCAGACCCTTCACCATTTTGGTCACCCTGCTCTGGAAACGTCCGGCTTGTCAATATGCTTCTTGAATTGTGGTGCCCAGAACTGGACACAGTATTTCAGGTGAGGTCTAACCAAAGCAGAATAGAATGGTATTATTACTTACCTTGATCTCAACATTATACTCCTATTGATGCAGCCTAGAATTGCATTGGCTTTTTTAACTGTCGCATCACACCGATGACTCATGTTCAGCTTGTGGTCCACTAAGATTCTTAGATCCTTTTCACACATACTGTTTTCAAACCAGGTGTCACCCATCTATATCTGTGCATTTCATTCTTTCTTCCTAAGTGTAGTATCCTACATTTCTCCCTGTTAAAAATCATTCTGTTAGTTTTGGCCCATCTTTCCAATCTGTCAAGGTTGTTTCTGACTTATGGCATCCCAAAGGCAAACGTATCATGAGGTTTTCTTGACAAGATTTGTTCAAGGGTGTGTGTATACTTTTGCCTACCTCTGAGGCTGCGAGAGTGTGACTTGCCCAAGGTCACCCAGTGGGTTTCCATGGCTGAGTGGTGATATGAACCCAGGTAGCTAAAACAATCTGGGTCTCTTAGTTAGGCCTCTACCATTTGTTTATTAATACTTCATTGCAAGAATTCACTTTCAGTTCAATATTTTCTAAGGGACAGCTGGCCAACTGTATCCCTCCAGATGTTGTTGGACTGCAGTTCCCATCAGATCCAGCCAGAATAGTTAATGATGAGTGATGCAGATGGTAGGGTGCTTCTGTCAAAGGCTTGAAGAACTGTACCAAGTTTTCACAGTGGGCTACTATAAACAGTGAGCTCACATGGTTGGTGTTGGGAGTGGTACAACTTAATTTATTCATAAATTATCTGAAACAGGGCTGGCAGAAGATGCCCAAATGGAAAGATGACACCAAATTATTTAGGGTGAGGAAAGGTCAAGTAGAAGAGTTTAAAAAGAGCTTGAAGAAGACTACTCCAGACCAAGTAAATGAGCTATATAATAGCAAATGAAATTGCCAACAGGCAGTTTTAAACAATCCTAACTTTATCCATACATCAATGAAGTCTGAACAAGAGACAGATGAACAGAAAAGAGTACTATGGCGGAGTGCTCAATGAAAGCGCTGACTGCTATTTCTTGTTTTTGGCAAGTGTTTTCCATACTAGGGATTATTAGGAATGGGAGTGAAGACAAAATTTCCAGGGTGACAATGCCAGTCTATAAATATATTTTGCAGCTACTATATCTAGAACATGGTGTACAATTCCCATTGACTCATCACAGAAGGATTTAGTGGAGTTTAAGCATGTGTAAAAAGAAAGGGGCAACCAAAATGAGGGACTAAAAGAGGTGCGTAGGCTGGAAATATGAAGAAATTCATAAGGAATATTCTTATGAAGGAGACCCCAGCCAGAATTCTTAGGAAAAGAAAGCCTTATAATCTGCTGGTGAACGTGTCTAGAAGAAATATCCCATTTACCTGGGACCACCTTGAGGGAGTGACTTTTACACTTAGAAATGAAAGATTTTGATTGAACATTATTGAAAAGATGAATTTTGATTGAACATTATTGAAAAGATGAATGATTTTATAAGAGTTTATAAAGATGAGTTTGAAAAATACATAGATAATGGAGGAAGAAAAACCCCACAAAAACTGAGAGAAGAAAGACCAGTTTATAGCAAAGTATTGGGAAAACTTCAATGTTTGGAATGGCTTAATAGATTGATGGAAATGGATAAATTAATAACTAGGTTAAGGGCTCAAACAGAAGATAAATTCTTATCTGAACTGAAATCTTTAAATGATTAATTAAGAAAAACTGAGGGTGAATTGATGACATTAGTTTTTTATATTTATGACTGTAAGCTTTATTTCCAGTTTACTGTAACGTGGAAAAGATATTATGAAAATATTAGTCTATTTTACTTTGTTGCCTTTTAGAACAGTTAGTAGCTAATAATGAATATTATTTTAAATTTGCCAATAATTTTTAAGAAATAGATTGTTTTACTGAAGACTTATTGAGGACTTTGTAACACTTTTGAGCTAGAATAATTTGTTGTGTTGACTCATAAGACTTGGTTAAGAAGTGTATACATATAATTAAGAGATGATTTAGAGGATAAGTGTTATGATTTGCATATAATGATACTTTTTATTAGTAGATTCATTTTACTAAACCTCTGGGTATTTACTAGAGACTTAATATTATTTTAATATCACTAGGTATAGCTATTAAGTTTTGTTATGGTGTTTGTGTTTGTTTTATAAGATAGTTTTACTGTTTAAGACAGCATATATTATGAGCAACAATAAATAGCTTAGGTAGTAGTGGTACTTTTAAAGGAATGTTAGGTACAATTATTATAGTAGGAGCTGTTTGCAATAAGGGCTGGAATCACTTTTTAATTAGGTGTTTGTTAATCTTTGTCATCTTAATTTAATTTAGTTTAGTAATGAATGGTTGCTGTTGTTTTTTTGTTTGATTGGTTGTATGTAAAACTTTGGTATTGTATGTTATTTGTATTGGTTTTCTCTTTTTGTTTGTGTTTTATGTTTAATAAAATATGTTTTATTACTGTTTAATAAAATATTAATATTAATGTTTAATAAAATATATTTTTAAAATGCCAGCACTAGTAGCACCACACATGCCCCCCACCACAGAAAGTCAGGTCAGCCCAACTGTTATAATTGAACACCCACTTTTATTAAAGAGTTGGTGGCCCTTACCACACTATGCTGCGATCTCGCATTGTCCCATCATGATCCTGCCAATTCCATTGCTGGGATTGGATTGGGACCTGAACGCTCCCCACCACACCAGTCAGCTGCCGGCGGATGGATAGTACTTGGGACACACTGCTCCCTTCCACAGTACAGCAGCTTCTTCCTGGGCTGTAATGTGTAAGGAAGTGCTTGATAGTGCTTCTACCCTTCCCACACACCTGCAGCCAAGGGAATCATTGTACGAAGGGAGGTCATTACTGGCTTCTTTCTGGTACTGGTATACAGTGCAATCATGACAGCTGGGAATGTGAGAACAGCAGGACCACAACAACACTGTGTGCGTTGCAGACTGGCAGCAGCGAGTCCCCATGCCATGATGGCAGCGTTGTATGAAAGGGGCCAGAGTTGCTACAGTTTATTTTAACTATTTAAGTAGCTGACCAAGGCATATTTTTCTCACTACTTATGCCCATTGTTCTGAGAGCCTGCTGGGTATGTCTTTGGCACCGAGGTATATTTATTCCTACTTATGAGAGTACCATAATAAATATGTATTTTTTTATTCAAAACTGGCAATGCATTAGTCCTTCTCAGCAGCACAATTCCCAGTTTTTGGGGTTACCCAAGAAAATATTAAACTGGATGTTATGAGCTATTAAGATACTAAAAGTGAATGACTACACACAGATGGTATAGATGGGAGAGGCTTGGCCTCTAGGACCGTGGTCCTCCCTTCTTAGACATACTGGCTACACATGGGCTGCACCTCAGAAGACCAGGAAGAATGTTTTTGGTGGTACCATGGCAGACTGATCAAGAGGGCTTTAAGCCAAATCCTTGAGGGGATGGAAATCATAACTCAAACAGCCCAAAGGCAAGCTCTAAATACAAAGATATGAATTCTACAGGGAGAGAACAGGATCCACAGTAACCAGAACAGTAAATTAATAGGTGAGAACAAAGTTTTAGATGTCTATACACCAGTTCACTGGGATTCAGAAACAAACAAGGTGAATGCCCAGACGGGAAACATGACTATACAGGTATAACAGAGACCTGGTGGGATGACTCCCATGGTTGGAATATAACATATATTAAAAAAAAAATGGTGTAGCAGAAAAGGAGGGGGAGTATTGTATGTCAAAGACAAATCCACTTGTACAGAAATCCATGACAGTGATCAGGGTGGATGAACTGAAAGTATTTGGGGGGAAACAAATGGAGAGAAAAAGAAAAGAAAAGAAACATTGTGGTAGGAATCTACTACAGGTGACCAAACCAAGCAGAGGTTGTGATGTGCTTTTATGAAAATGCAAGAATTGGTAGTTATGGGGAACTTCAATTACTCTGATGCCTTCTGGGGGACTAACTCTGTTAAGCATAGGCACTGCAACAAATTCCTGATGTTACTTGCAGATATTTTCCTCTTTCAAAAGGCAGAGGAAAGGGGATCAGCAGTCCTGGGCTTTATGCTAACTGACAGGGAGGAGTGGGTCACTGGAATCAAAGTAATCAGCACTTTAGCATGAAGTAACCATGTAACGCTAGAATTCACAATTGTAGGTCAGGGCAAAGAAGAGTAGAGTGAGCCCTCCACTTTCATAGGGGCTTGGGGTACAAGACCCCTGAAAAAATGGAAAAAATATGAATAAAAATAAAAATGATAACACCTTTTTTCCCCTCTGAGAACACTTCTCTGGGAATCTCTAGGTCCTCCAGCACAATTTTATGGTCAAATTCTAGAGACATGCTGGAGAACCTAGCAATGTGTTCTCTAGAGGAATTTCTAGGTCCTGTAGCACGATCTATGGCTCACTTCCAGTGGAAGACCTAGAGATTCTTAGAGAGTAGATATTTTTCCATGGCAAGAGGAAATAGATTTTTTAAAAAAATTAAATAAATAAAAATAACCCACAAATAATCAAATCTGTGAGTGCTAAACTTGTGAAAGTGTAGGGCCCACTGTACAGTCAAACGAAAACCTTGGATTTCAGGAAAGGGTTTCAGCAAGTTCATGGAAGTACCAAGTGGAATCTCTTGGCTAGAGATGATAAAGAAAAATACAGTCAGCCAAGGGTGGGAGTTCTTGAAGGAACTGCAAAAATCACAACCACAAAGAATTGCATGGAAGAAGAAAAATGGGCAACATTTGAAAAAGCCAATGTGGCTACACAGCAAACTCAAGGAGGAAATTTTTCCTTAAAAAGGAGTATATATTAATGATGGATGGAAGAAAGGATGAATCACCAAGGAAGTGCATATATGTAGCCCAGACTTACAGGAATATGATAAGGATTGCTAAAGTTCAGACTTATACCCTTTTCGCACCCTACCTTTCATGGTGCTGGGGTGCGGGGCTCGTGCGAGAAGCCTTCGGAGGAAGGCTCTCGTGTCCCTGCTGCTTCGGCTCCACAGTTTGCTGCGCAAGAGCCCCGCCTCTGCCTTTTGCAGTGCAGCCTGGGACCTTCCAGGCTGCACTGAGAGAGGAAGCGCGACCAGCCCAGCTCCCGAGGCTCCTTGCGGTAAGTATGTGCATGGCCCTGGAGCGATGTGCGACCGCGCAGCATTTTCGGCTTTGAGCTGAAAATGAAAAAATGTGTGCATGGTCCGCGTCAGGCCCTTGAGCGTCACACAAATGTGAGTGCATCGTGTGGACTGCTCCTCACATTTACATGATGCTCAAGGGGCCCTTTCGCTTCAGAAATGCTGTGCGAAAAGGGCCTTAGCTGAGACTGGCAAAGCAAGCAGGAAGCAACAAAGGGTGGGGGGCAGTTTCAGACACATTTGAAACAAAAGAATGACCAGGGAATGATGTAATGATGGCAAAATATTAACAGATCACAATGAAAAGGCAGAACTGCTCAAAACCTATTTTGGCTTCAGCTTTTTCTCAAAGAGAGAACTGTGTGCATCCATGTATCATTAGAGACCTTGGTAAGAGATCCGAACTGCAAATCAAGATTAACCTAAATGAGTTCAAATCCACAGGGCCAGACAAACTGCATCCAAGAGTACTGAAGGATCTTGCAGACATAGTCTCTGAACTCCTTGCCATCATTTTTGAGAACTCTCTGGAAACACATGAGATGCCAGAGAACTGGAGAAGGGTGAACATTCTCTCTCTCTCCCTTACACACACACACAAACACACACACACGGACAGGGGTGTGGGGGGATCCAGAGTAGTCAGCCTGACATCAATACCAGGAAAAATATTAGAACAGGTTATATAGGAATCTGCTTGCAAGTATCCAAATGACAGTGCAATGATTAGTAGGAGCCAGCATAGGTTTGTCAAGAACAAATCCTGCCAAGCTAATCTTACATCTTTCTTTGATTGAGTCACTGGTTTGTTAGGTGGTGGGAATGCTATAGATGTCTGGGGTTCTGGGGATATCTGGGGTTCAGGAAAGCCATTCAATAAAGTCTTCCATGATATTTTGATTAGCAGACTGATTAAATGAGGAACAGATGGAAACATTGTTAGATGGAAGAATACTGTGTTCAAAGAGTAGTCATCAATGACTGCGTTTCAGAGTGGAAAGAAGTCTTGAGTAGAGTGCTGCCCTCTCCTTTCCTGGGGCTCACACTCTTCATTACTTTTATTAAGGACTTACATGATGGGTTGGAGGGAATTCTTATCAAGTTTGCAGATGACACAAAATTGGGATGGATAGATAACACACTGGAGGATAGGAGCAGAATTCAAAAGACTTTGATAAACTAAAAAATTGGGCTGAAACTAATAAAATGAAATTTAACAAAGACAAATACAAAAGTTTACTTTTAGGCCACAAAAACTCAATACACACTTATAGGATGGGGAATATTGGTTTAACAGCAGTACATGGAAAATGCTCTGGGGATTATTGTTGATCATCAGCTGAACATGACCAAGCAGTGTGATGCTGCAGCAAAGAAGGGAAATAATATTTTAGCCTGCAGTTATAAAAAGACAGAGAAGTAATCAACCCAATATATACTGCTCTAATCAGGCTGCATCTGGAATACTGTGTTCAATTTTGGCCACTCATTTTAGGAAGATAAGTTGGAGCAGGCTCAGAGAAGGACAATAAGGATAAGAGGTATGGAGAACAAAATGTGCAAGGAAAGGTTGAAAGAGCTGGGCATGCTCAGCTTGGTGAAGAGAAGAGTGAGGGGTGACATGACTGTACTCTTTAAACACCATAAGGGCTGTCAGATAGAGGAATGGACAAGCCTGTTCTCTGCTACCCCAGAGAATAGAACCAGATGGGACAAGTAATATCTGCAGGATAATGTTTCTGTGAAGGACGTTCCTTTCTGAAAAAGGTGCAGGTGCCTTCCCTCCTTATTTTTCTCTAGTGATTGTGATGAGCCTTGAATAAATCAGCCACTTTTACGTTTCAACTGACAGAACATAAGACCCAAGTTTAGGAAGATATGAGGAAAGCAAAGGAAGCAAAGAAAGCAGAAACAACAGTATAGGTTTAGAAATAAGAAAGATTTATTTTGCAAAAGCCAGGAAGCTAACACCACCACCCATGGATTAAGTGCACTTACACAGAAAGTAATTCCATAAACAAACACTCTTCTAGGTAAAGGAAAGAACAGAAAGCCCAAAGGCCTTTATGAAGAAAACATTTGTGTTGTAAACAAACAGGAATGCTGGGAATCCCAAACAGACAATCTGAAAGAAGATTCACTTTTAAACATACAGATGGGTGAGTTAGGAGTTACCCCCCTACACCTGATAAAATGAATATTGGTGAGCTCAGTTAGAGATATTCTTTCTGAACTTTCCTCTCATCTGAGGAGCCTGCCATGACCAGTCATTGTCTGGTTCCAGTCCCTTAAAAGGCCTCATCTTTGTGATACCTGCTTTTCTCTACATCACCTAATATCCTTTTCCTCCAATTCACATTACACATACTCTTTCCACTTCTACACATCTATTTCAGATATCTCATCACATATCACTTCCTTCCCTTATCTTTGTCCTCAGCAAAGCACAGGGCCTACTTTTATACAGCAGGTCTAGGTATGAGCGATACTTAGGATATGATGGCAGTAGCCTTAATGGTTAATCCTCCTCTCACACCACCTTAGCTGCTGTTGGCTCTCTGGCTCTGGCGATACCATTTTATCCTTCAACTAGATTAGTGTTTAAATAACATGAGTGAAGAAATAAGCCCTCCACCCAATTCATATTGAAGGCACTTTCTCCCTGAGTCGGATCCATGATAATCCAGTTGATCATGAGCAAGCAGTGGTCCTGGTCTTGGTTTATAATTCTGGCAACCTGGTTTTATGGCTTATCAGCCCATAGCTTATAAGCCCACAAACAAGCTGTGTGGCCATACGGTCTCTACTTGCTCCTCTCTGCTTATGCAAAATGTCAATAAAACTATGGCCCTTTTCGCATGCAGTTTCCTTTGTGAGAGGGCCCCATGAGCGGTCCGTACGACGCTCTCCCATTTACGCGACACTCACGAGCCTAAAGCGGGCTGCGCACAGATTTTTTTATTTTCGGTTCTAAGCCGAAAATGCTGCGCAGTCACGCAATGCTCCTGGGGCCTGCACACACTTACCTGCCCTGCGGTATGTCGTCCCAGGCACGCCAGTCGTGCTTCCTCCCCCAGCGCAACCTACAGCTTCCAGGCTGCACTGCGGAAGGAAGGGGCGGGGCGGTTGTGCGACCAGGAAGCCAGCTACGGGACGAAGGAGCAGCGAAGAGAGCGCCTCGCGCCAGAACCTGCTTGTGTGAACGGCACCCCCCACCTCCGCGATAAGGTAATGTGCGGAAAAGGCCTATCTCAGCTTCTTAAATCACAGTTTCTAAATTGTAAAATTGGTTTAAAAGGGCCTACTCCAAGCCAGCATATGAAGCCATGACTAGGTTTAGACAAAACAGTAGTAGTAGTAGTAGTAGCAGTAGTAGTAGTAGTAGTAGTAGTAATAATAATAATAATAATAATAATAATAATAATAATAATAATAATAATAATAATAATAAGTTAGGCTGCATTGAAGCCACGCAAGGGCAGGCAGGAAGGAAAGGGAACGGCAAAGAAGGAAGACACAGGCAGCCAGCTTATTCCTTTGATGATAAGGACAATTTGCTTACCTGTAACTGTTGTTCTTTGAGTGGTCATCTATGCCCTCATATAACTGGGTCTTGTACCTGCAGAGGTCCATCCAAGGAATGTTCCAGAGCTGAGTACCTTTTGGCAGGAACACCACCCCTTCACGCATAAAAAGCATCAACAGTTAATCCCTCTCAATCTTAATGAACCAGACCTGCAGAAAGAGAGGGGAGGAAGGAGGGTTGTGTGAGGACACAGATGACCACTCAAAGAACTACAGTTATAGGTAAGCAACCTGTCCTTCTTTGTTGTGGTCTCTGTGCCTTACACAACTGGATGACTAGAAAGCTTACTACAGGAAGTGGAGTAGGTCAGTTGAGGCTATATGACAGTATCACCCTTTCAAATGATGTGTCAGCCTGGGCTCTAGAGCAGTGCTAGATAAAGACTGATGGCTGAGACAAAGTAGCCACTCTACAGACCTCGGATAGAAAAGTGCCATGTAGCCATGCCTGAGAAACTGACCTTGCATGGACGGAGTGGGATCTCAGGCCCAGTGGTTCAGATTTCTTCGTAAGCCAGTATGCTAAATTGATTGTTTCTATCAATTTAGAAAGTCTATGTGATGAAACAGACAGGCCCACCTTCCTGCCACCACAGCATAAGAACAATCTAGGGGATTTCCTCATTAGAGCTGTACAGTGAGTACAGTAGGTTAAACCTTGGAAAATTCAGCATATGGAATGGCCCTTGCCAATGCCCAGAGGAGAAGTGTGGTGGTGGTAGGGGACTCCATGCTGAGGGGGGAAACGCTGTTGTCTGTGGCCCTGACAGGATGTTTCAGTTGGTGTTTTCTCTCTCAGAAGCAAAAATCCATGATGTAACAGAGCAGCTGTTCAAGCCATTGACTGTTATCTCTTCCTGCTGGTCCACACATGAATCAATGACACTGCAAAGCATGGCTTTCAGGATATCACAAGGGACTATGAAGCCACATACTGAAGGACCTTGATACACAAGTTGTCATTTCCTCTCTCCTCTCAGTTGAAGGACATGGCCCATGAAGGGAGGGAAGAATAGCAGAGGTGAACAACTGGCTCCACAGATGGTGCCTACAGGAATGGTTTGACCTCTTGGACCATGGTCTGCAATTTCATGAAGATAGCCTTTTGGGAAGAAATGGGTTGCATCTCACAGCAGTTGGCAAGACTGTTTTTGCTAAGAATTTCACAAACCTGATCAGGAGAGCTTTAATCTGAAATATGTGGGAGGGGGAGACAGTATTCATGAGGGCAGGAGTTCATCAAGTGCTGGAGATAACAGCCCAAGTATTATAGGGAGAACTGGGCAAACAGAACAAGAAACCAACAGTGGGAGGAAAAAAAAACTTTAATTCTTTTAAAGGTGGGGAATGACCCCCAGTCTCAGATGTCTCTTCACTAATGCACAGAGCATGGGGAATAAACAAGATGAACTTAAACTCATAACAAAACAAATATGATGTAATAGGTATACTGAAGTCTGGTGGGATGAATCTCATGATTGCAATGGAGCAATAGAGGGATACAATCTATTTCAGAGAAACAGATCAAACAGGAAAGGAGGTGGAACAGCACTACGTGTCAGGGATATTTACACCTGTGAAGAGATCCATGACTTACATCTAGGAAGGCAGGTTAAGAGCATCTGGGTAAAAATTAAGGGGACGAGAAACAATACTGATGTCGCTGTGGGGGTCTACTACAGACCTCCAAGCTAGACTGAGGATCTACATGATGCCTTCCTGGAACAGATGACCAAACATTCAGAAAGGATAGATATAGTAGTAATAGATTTCAACTATCCTGATACTTGTTGGAAGTCAAACTCTGCCAAAAAAATATAAGATCCAACAAATTCCTCACTTGCCTTGCTGACAATTTCATTGTCTAGAAGGTAGAAGAGGGAACAATGCGATCAGCTATTTTAGATCTTACTCTAACCAACAATTATGACATGGTTATTGGTGTGAAGGTGCAGGAACCTTAGGTGGGAGTGATCATGTTCTCCTAGAGTTTGTTATACAATTGAAGCCAACCATAGACAGGTATGCATTTTAGATACCTTTTAGATGCATTTCAGTAAACTTAGGAAAATGTTGGTTGTGATCCCATACTAAAATACTAAATACTGAAAGAGTATAAAAGAGTAAAAGAGAATACTAAAAGAGAAAGGAGTTCATGAAGGATGAGAAAAGTTTCTTCAAAGTGAGATAGTGAAGGTACAATTTCAAACAGTACCAAAGAAAAATGGGAGGTGTCTAAAGAATCTTGGGTGGATGTCTAAAGAACTTTCAAATGAACTAAGATTTAAGAGGAACATATACAAGAAATAGAAAAAGAAGAAAATCAACAAAGAGAAATTCAAATTAATAGCCAGCACATGTAGGGAAAAAGTCAGAAACTCTAAGGCACAAAATGAGCTCAGGCTTGCTAGATAGGTTTAAAATGATAGAAAGATTTTTTGTTTGTTTCTTATGACTACAGCAAAAGAAAGAATAAGGAAATGGTACAGCTACTAAATGGAGAAGAGAGCAAAACATTAACAGCAGACAGAGGCCCTTTTCGCACGGGCTTTCTGTCGCGCAACAGCCCCGTGAGCCTCGCGGGAGTGGAAGCGTCGCTCTGCACAACGCACTCCCACTTCCACCGTGCTCACGAGGCAGCAGCGGTGCGATTGCGGGTTTTTTTTATTTTCGCCTCAAAGCGAAAATCACCCGCGCTCACGCAACGCTCCCGGCGCCCACGCGCACTTACCTCCTGTGCGGAGCATTGGGGAGGCAGCTGGGTCGCGCTTCCTTCCCTCCGTCCCTGCGGAAGGAAGGGGCGGGGCGCTAGCGCGATGGACGCAACAGCCTCTTGCTTCGCACGAGCGGGGGGGACAGACGGACGCGACAGCCTCCTGCTTCGCGCGAGCGGGGGGGGGACGGACGCGACAGCCTCCTGCTTCGTGCGAGCAGGGGAGGGCGGCTCGCGGGAGAAGGCTCCTCCAGGAGGCTGCTGCTTCCCCCTCGTTCCTTCACCTGCAGAAGGAACGAGGGGGAAGCGGCAGCCTCCCGGAGGAGCCTTCTCCCGCGAGCCGCCCTCCCGCTCGCGCGAGAAGCCTCAATGCGAAAAGGGCCAGAGAAAAGGCTGAATTACTAACACCTTTGTCTCAGTCTTCTCCCAAAAATTAAACAGTGCTCAACCTGGGGAAAATGGAACAGATGATGAAGCAGAGGAAATGCAGAACAGAATAAAGAGATAGTATAGGAATACCTGGCTACTCTAAATGAATTCAGGTCTCCAAAGCCAGTGAACCAAGCGTCTCCAAAGCCAGATGAACCAAGGGTATTAAAAGAACTGGCAGAAGTAATCTCAGAACTCCTGGAAATAATCTTTGAGAATTCCTTTGAATTGTGGAGAAAGCCAAATGTCCCCATCTTCAGAAAAGGAAAAAAGAAGATCCAAACAATTACTGCCCAGTCAGTCTGACATCAATACCACGAAAGATTCTAAAGCAGATTATTAAACAGGCAGTCTGTAAGCATCCCAAGATCTTCATGATCAGGTGCTCTGGTACCCACCTGTAACGGATGCGTGTAAGGAGCAGTTGGATGGTGTGTGTCTTGTCCATTATCAGGAACTCCTGAGTGAATCTGGAGTTGAGGAGGGCTCTTATGAACAGAAAAGACTGAGAAGGGGTAAGTGATGGCTTGTTGATATTTACCCAAAGCCCCAGCTTGATGAGGAGGGATAGGGTGCTACCTATGCCCTTAAGCAACATGTCTGCCATTGAGGCAACTAACAGGTATGGGAAGATTCTTATCCCCTTAGTCCTGAGATGGTAACGCTACCATCACTTTCGTGAATACCCAAGGTGCCATAGCCTGTCCAAAAGGAAGTTCCTCGTATTAGTACAGCTTGTGCCTCACAATGAAGTGTAGGTATTTTCTGTACTAAGTCCTGAGGCAGATGTGAAAATAAGCATTTTGGAGATGGAGAGAGGTGAACCAGTCCCCACCTATCAGGAGAGGAAAAATGCCAGACAACTTGACCATCCAAAATTTGCTTGGTGTAATATATTGGCCTACATCTCTCAAATCCATGACAGGCTTTAGAGAACTGTCCCTCTTTGGTATGGTGAAGTACCTGGACAATAAACTTGTCAGGTGTGCATGATTGGAAAGCTGTCCTTTTGGAGTAGCATAGTAATCCTGCCAAAGGACTCAGGATGGAGGAACACCAGATGGAGGTCTGTAAGTGAACTCAATAGCGTAGCCAAGGCGGATGACGGTAAGTACCCAAGAGTTTTGGCATATTTGTTGTCACTCTGTGAGATGGTTGATGAGATAAGAGGGCTTGAGATTGCAGAGATATTGGCACAAAGACAAAAACAGGAAGGATGGAAGGAGGGAGCAGTTAAAGGTAATGCTTTGTTTCTGCAAGACATTTTTAAATGGCCAGAGTGGATTGGTACTAAGACTGTCGTGATGACAGGTGCCAGGAGTCTGCTGAGTGAGAGGACTGATGAAGGTGGAGAGGAAATGATTTCAAGCTGGTATAGGAGACTGAGAAGGGCTTCTTCCAGTAAGATGTGCATTGCCAGAAGGAATGGGAATACTTGCCATGTCTCCTTGCCTGCGACATGGGCCTTGAAGAGGGTATCCATGGCCTCATCAGTCTTAGCATTGAAAAGGTACTCTCATCAAAATTAAGGTCCTCGATCTGCCTTCTTGTATCCTCCATTAGTCCAGTTGACCGCAACCAAGCACAGTGCCATAGGCCAACTGATGCTGCCATGGCCTTTGTTGTGCAGTCTGTTCCATGCCACATCACCCTGATGTGTCTCAAGATCAATCTGGGAGCCTCTTGTTAGAAGAATATGACCATATTCCTCCGATCTTCCGGCAGGTATGGGATGAAGACATCATTTTTTCCCAGATAAACTGTTGATAGCCAGTCATATATGCTAAATGGCTAGATATTTGGAGCCAATGTGGCAATCGAATAAATTTTCCCCCAGCCAAGTCAAGGTGGTAACCTTCTCTATCAGCCAGATTTCTAAGTTGACTTGGACTGGGCAGATTCCACAATGATGGAGTTTGGTGCTGGATGTGTGAGAACGCCTTCCTGTTGCATTCTGCACAAGTTCTCTAGTCACCTTGATGTTGGTGGGACTGAGGATGGCTTGGCTGAAGACTGCTTCACCAGGCCAAGTAGAACTGAAAAGGGAGGAAGCATGATAGGTTCTGAACACCTATGTACCGGAACACTGGGTCCAGAGAAGGGATGGATTACTTCTTAACCTCCAGACCCAGCAATTTTGCCATCCTAAGGATAAGCTCCACATAAGAGTGGAAGTCCTCCAATGGAGGTGCAGGCATAGTGTCTGCAACATCATCCATAGGGGAAGAGGTGGAGGGTGAACAACACTATGGTAATACTTCAGCCCCTCCATCTCCCTCATCTCCTGAAGACTTTGATGCAGAACAAGTTTAGTTCTGAATTTCCGGTGCCCAGACTAAATTTTGATGGAGACACTGATGGAACAGACAGCAAAAAATGAGAAAGTTTGGCTTTTCTGTAGAGGTGGAAACCAGGAGAACTCTGACAGCAGGACAGGGAGCTGCCAGAGAGGAGACCTGGATTTTGAATGGTGTTGATGCTCTTTGGAATGATGATACATCCAATAAGCCACATAATGATGGGATGACTGGTACTGATGATGTTCCGGATGGTAATAGTGCTTATCTGTAAGTGCTACCAGTAGATATGCCTGTGGGGGTTCCATTCAGGGAGCTTCACAGACAAAACAGTCTGAGAATTCTGAATCTGGAAAGCTGTGTTGCAATGCATGCAAGTGACCCAACAAACAAGATCAAGTACAAGAAAACAGCGTGGGCAGCTGAGGTGAAAGGCAATAGGTGGCTATCCTTAGAACTAACAATCAAAGAGCTAACATGGATAAGTGCCTCTGTTGAGCACTGGTTGGTACGAGGGTATACCACTCAAGGCACCTCCTGTATTGACTGCTCCTCAACATGAGTGAAGTGTTGACACCAACCAAAGAACAGAACAGGAACAGTGGAGTGATGTTGTAGCATGGCCTGGTGCAGTACCAAGGTTGGTGCAGAAGTGGTAGATGATGGTCCTGCTTTCCTTCTTTCCTTGGTCCTTTTCTTCTCCTTATGAGGGACCAGTTCAGAGTCCTTTTTACATAACTTGCCAAGTGTTGGCCATACTAAGACAGATCTGCCTAGAGTTGAAGGGGCCTAAAGCCCTGGTTAGTGGTAGAGAGGGTGCTCGTCTTGTATCCAATGTCAATGAGGAAGCCATGGCCATCTGGGCTGAGACAACCTCCAAGAGAGGATGCTTTCTATAAAGCAAGGTGGTGAACAAATGGAGGGGCCAGTTCTGAGTGCTGATATCAGCGACCTTGAGAGACTGTTCCCAGAGGTGAAGATGAAGCTCAGGAAGTCTATTATGAAGGCCCCTCAGTGTAAACCCCTTGCAAATTGAGCAGGAGTGAAGTCATTGTCCCTTCTGTAAGTAGAATAAGTACTGTAAATGGCTGTTGGTGCTAGCGATCTTCTATCTGCATGAGACACAGGTCTTAAAAAGCTATTAAAAAAAAAAGTAACTGGCTACTGACCATGGTTGGGGAGGAAAGAGGAAAAGTGAGAGGGGAAAGAGATGATTTGCACTACTTTTCTTTTTGGAAATATAAAGAGAAGACAAAGATAAAATTAAAGACTAAAGGATCTGAAGGAAAAAGAAGGCTGAAAGACTGAGCAGTAGGAGAAAAATATTGAAGGAGCTACTCAACACTTGAACTATCCAAGATTAACTTGGTGGTGAACAAAAAGGAACTGACAGGGAATAGCTGTTAACACTCTTTATGATCATGCCCAAAGGGGGTTGGGTTCCTGCCAGAAGCTACTCAACTCTGCAACATTCCATGGGTTGATCTACGCAAGCATGAGGCCCAATTGTGTGAGACACAGAGACCATGACAAAGAACCCATGTTTTATCTAACAGGGATTGTCCCATGTAAAGCAGGCCTGAAGGAAAAAAAAGAAAGAAAGTGAGCTTGGAGAAATGAGCTATCACAGACACAAATGAAAGGCCTTATTTTCTTCAGGCTGCCCCTCTCAGCTTTCCTCTCAAATACCACCTTTTAAGTGAGCAGATCAATTTTTGTCCCAGAAGAGTTACTTATGGCTATTTTCATCTACCTTCAGAGCCACCTTGCTCCCAGTAATACTACCATTCAGGTTCCCCACACAGAGCTGTTTAAAATGTCAAGCTTTTTTGATCCAGTGGACATTGGAAAACACTGGTGAAACAACTGAACCACAGAGATATTATTTGAAAATTGTTGTTACAGTAACTCTTTCCCCCCAAAATTTAACAAGCTTTTCAGCCATACAGTTGTATAAAAATCACACAAATAACAAAAAATCTGATTAGCTTAATGAGGAAGAACTGCATAGCAGCCCATAACTGAACATTAAAGGCAGCACCCTTCCCTTTGTTGCAGCATTTATATTTCCATATTCCTGCCACATCCCATAAGCCATGATTGCAAATAAAGCATTACGTGTATGGAGAATGCCCTGGTAAATAATAATAAATAATATATAATAATAATAAATAAAACTACAGATCTTCCATTATTGACTCATTTTTCCATAAGCCAGGAGACTGGAAGTGACCACACCTCACAAGTCTAGAGAATGATCTGTCAATGAAATGATGGCAAAGGCTACAAACAGCAAAGCAAAACTAAATTCTGCTTGTACTTTTTAATAAAACGATTAAGGGAGGGAAAAGCAACTTTTTACTTCTCCAGGGAAATAACTACTTATGTATAACATGGATGGGACCCTTCAGCCAAACTAGCCTATCTGACAAGGCCCACCTCTGGAGCCCTGCCCCTCTCCCAAGGGAGAGATAGGAGGAGAGTAAATGAACTTCAGTGGAAAGGCCACTACTTACACACTGGATTAAACTTTTGATTTCTCCACTGAGTCTTAACCTCAATCAATTCCTGATGCACCAGCTGAACATGCTGAACCAGCTAAACATATAGGGGAAGCAGAAAAGTGGTGAAACTGGATCACCAACTGACATTGTTCATCATGTCACACAGCAAGTACAGCAAGTCTAACTGAACCTAAAAGTTCACCCTGATACAATAAGGAGAAAGCTAGTGGCTTGATAAGTGGCATAAATGAGAAAGAAGGCAAGGCATTGCTGCTTCTGGCTATCAATCATAATATGATGCACACACCATAATTTTGGAAACTGATGCTTTAGATAGGTAGGTTGTATGTTCCTCCAATGTTTTATAGAGACAATTAAGAAACTGCTCTGGGGACTGTGTTGTTTTACTAAAGGAACTGGCAACCTAAAGCTAGATGTTGCTGAAAGACAGGTTGCTTACCTGTAAGAGTGGTTCTTTGAGTGGTCACCTCTGCCCTCACACAATGGTTTCTTTATACCTGCACAGAAGCCATGTTGGAATATTCTAGAGCTGAGTAGCTTGGCAGGAACCCTGCACTCTCCCACATACCAAGCATGACCAAGCCTCCTAAGCTACCATCTCCTCAGTTTTGAAGTCTGCTGAACTAGAGGGATCTGAAAGAGGGAATGTAGGGTGGGATTATGTGAGAGCACAGATGACTACTCAAAGAACCACAGTTAAAGGTAAACAACCTGTCCTTCTTCTTTGTGGTCTCTGTGCCTCACACAATGGGTGATTAAAAAGTTAATCCCAAAGATGGTGGGTCAGGTCCTAGAAGATAGAGCACAAAACAGCATGAAGAAAACGAGCATCTCTTCTGGCTCTACAGTCAAGTCCATAGTCACGGATGAAGGTCAACAGCTGAGACCAGGTAGCTGCTCTACAAAGTTCTGGAAGTGTGACTCCACAGAGCATTGCTGCAGAGGATGACACAGCGCTTATGGAATGAAACTGAAGAGACAGAGGCACTGGCTTGCATGCAAGTTCATAAGCAATCTGCTCCATTTGGAGAGGCACTGCACCAACACTTTATGTTCTTTGCATGTGCCACCATAACAGATAAAGAGGTTAGGAGACTGATAAAATGAAGCATTTGGGCATAGAAGGCAAGTGCATGTCAAACGTTGAGGGTATGCAAAGAATGTTCCAACAGGAAAGATAGTTCAGGAGAGAAGGTAGGTAGTATAATGTTCTGTCCAAATTGGAACTGGGAAACAACCTTAGGCAAGAAAGTAATGGCCAGTTGCAACATCACTTTATCATGATGAAAGACAAGAAATGGCTCATCACAGAGGTAGACAGTTAACTCCCCAGAGCAGCAAGCAGAGTTGACAGCCACAAGGAAAGTGGCTTTCAAGGTCAATATATGCTCATTGACCTTTGCCAACAGCTCAAAGGGATGTCACATCAGCTGGGACGGCACCAATGAGAGTGTCGGGAGTCCTCCATGTTTTATTGTTTTAGGATAGCAGTAGACTGAGGAAATAGTGATAGTAGGCTGTTAGCTATTCCCAGGCGCCAACCATTCCTTCTGGCTGGAATTTCAAAGGAACCGTTTGGCATGATGACGTTCGTTCTTTTACAACTATCTTAGGAGAAACTGTCTGTTAAAGTGTAAGGTGGGGGGAAAACGTTCCATTCTCGAGCTTTAACGTCTGAAGACAACATCCCTTACTATGTTACAATAAATCTTCTATTAAGTTTGTTGATCCGTGTAAGAGTGAATCTGTTCCTGACAGAAAGCTCGAGAATCCTTTCAAAAAATGCACCAATTGATGGACCAGTCGATTACTGAAGAAGAGCAAGGATCTGCAGAATCTGATGGAGCTACAGAAACTGAAGTGCCCCTGGATACCAAGACAAAATTGCGCCTGACCGAGGCTATGGAAACCCCCACAAGCGGCCAAACCTGGGTCTGGGGAGAAAAGCCACATACGTCGTTGAGACAACGCAGAAGGGCTGCTAGATGGGATACATCAGCAAAAGACCTATCCCTTTTGGAGGAGATAAAGCAAATGGAAACCGAACTGGAAAGAAAAGATGAGGAGATACTCGAACTCAAGACCATGCTACGCGAGATGCGCATCCGTCCCTCGCAGACAGGGAGATCACCAGGAGGAGAACCACGAGCGGCTGTCTCGGCGGCAGGCACCCCTGGTCCGCCCCAGCAACCAACAGGGCACACGCCAGCGCCACTGTTACTCAGAAATGTGGGAGACCTGAAAGCGACCTTCAACGGGAAGGGGGAGAAACTCTCCTTTTTTTTGACTATGGCAAACAATTTCATGATTGATCACGGCCATCTATTTCGGGATGATGCGGCCCGAATTCGATACCTAAGCCAGAGGATGAAAGGACTGGCAGCAGACTGGGTAGCGAACCTATATGACTCCCGCGCCCCCGAAACTGAAAATCTGCAGCTCTTCATGAACCATCTGCGGGAACGCTTTGAAGACCCCCATTTATTGGAAAACACCAAATATCAACTGAAACGAATGAAACAAGGCAGGAACGATGTGGGGACGTATTCCCGTGAATTTAGAAACCTGGCCACCAAAGTCCCGTGGAGTGATGAAATTCTAATTGAGTTATACAAAGATGGACTAAATCCTGATATTCTACACGGGTGCTTAATGCAGGCCAATCCACAGACCCTGCTAGGTTGGGTCAGACTAGCTACTGAAATGGAAGGCATAACCCAGACTGTTCAGCTGAACCGACAAAGACAAGACGTGCCAAAACGACAACCTCGCGGTCCCACCGTCCTCAATGCTGAGGAACGGAACAAACGTCTCCGTTTGGGCATGTGCTTTAACTGTGGAAAACCGGGCCACCTCGCCAACACCTGCCGCGGAAACCAAGCTCCGACTGGGACTAAGGGAGCACGAGCAGACCCAAAGAATATAGAATTCACACATCAGACAGCGGCCGTCAAACAACCACTTAGACGCACTTCTAAGGACCCTGCAGCGGCGACAGGAGACTCCGATCCCGATGATGAAACCACCTCTTCGTCCTCATCTGACATAGATGGAGATTCTAAACCTGACTGCGATGACTGGCAAGCGGCGGGAACATCTGTAAGTACTCCTAAAATTCCCCATTTCTACACCACGGTTGCGATTAGTGGCAGCGATGGGACTTTGCATGTACATAGGGCATTAATTGACTCTGGCTGCTCCAGAAGTTTGTTACACCCCAAATTGGCCAAACAATTGAAAACTCTTTATGAGCCCTTGGAATGCCCCATCAAATTAACGCAAATGGATGGGACCTCAATGACTGGGGGAGTAATTAGTAAAATCACTAAGCCCATCTCATTTCAAATGGACAAAAACAATTACAGCATGCGATTTCTAGTTCCCAAGGCGATGCAGTTCAAATTGGTCTTGGGAATCGATTGGCTTCGTGAATATAACCCCCAGATAAACTGGACTGCTGGCACTATGTCCTCTTCAGATGAAAACTTTTCTATTCCCCATGAAGAATTGCAACAAATTCCTTCACACTACCGAGACTTCCAAAAGGCTTTCCACGAAAGGGAGGCTGACAAATTGCCTCCCCACACGGACTTTGACTGTAAACTGGAATTAGTTGACGGGGCCACCCTGCCTAAACCGAAAATTTATCCCATGAGCCAAAAAGAACTCCTTGCTCTCAAGAAGTTCCTAAATAAAAACTTGGCTCGCGGCTTTATCAAGCCCTCTACAGCCCCCACGGCGAGTCCTGTCTTCTTCCGAAAGAGAAAAGATCCCAGCGCGGATCCGAGACTGATAGTTAACTACTCTGCTATTAACCAGGTTATTTCCTCCAATTGTTATCCCATACCTCTGATACGGACTGTTTTGGACCATCTTGTTCAAGGAAAATATTTCACCAAACTTGATCTTAAAGAGGCTTTTCATAGGATTAGAATGGACCCGGACTCTGAGTGGCTCACCACCTTTGCAACTCCTCTAGGTAACTTTAAATGGACGGTTCTTCCCTTTGGCTTACAATCGGGGCCATCTGTGTTCCAAATGTTTTTGAACACCATTTTCCATGACTTGTTGTATCAGGGGGTTCTGATTTATCTGGATGACATTTTAATTTACGCAGATTCCATGGAATCTCATGTGTCATTGGTTCGTGAAGTGTTACGAAGGCTTATAGATAACAACCTCGTGGTTAATCTATCTAAATGCCAATTTGACACCCAAACTTTTGATTACTTGGGATATAGGATTCAAGATTGTTCACTTAAAATGGACCCTTCGAAGATTAACTCCATTTTGCAATGGCCCGTCCCTAAAACTGTGAAGCAACTGCAGCAATTTCTTGGTTTTGCGAACTTCTACCGGAACTTTATTGAGGATTTTGCTGCCATAACGCTTCCACTCACCAACCTTCTACGGAAACCTAAAGGATCCACTGCGGGCAAGGCGCATAGACTTTGTTGGTCGCCTGAGTGTCAATCGGCGTTTGACCATTTGAAATCTAAATTTACGTCTGAGCCCTTACTCCTTTTTCCCGACAGTACGAAGCAATTCATTGTGCAAACGGATGCTTCGGACTTTGCCATGGCAGCCGTTCTTTTACAACATGACACCACAGGAGCACTCAGGCCTTGTGCTTTCATTTCAAAGAAATTTTCCCCTCAACAAGCTAATTGGCCTATTTGGGAGAAAGAAGCCAAGGCTATCCATTTTGCGCTGTCCTCTTGGCGTCATTTGCTTGAAGGGGCTCGACTCCCCTTTGAAGTTTGGACTGATCATAGGAATTTGCAAGCCTTACAGTCTGCTAAGAAACTCTCCCCTAAGCAGGCGAGATGGGCTGAATTTTTCCAGAGATTCCGATTTAAAATTGTTTTCAAACCTGGCCGAACTAACCAACTGGCGGACCCTCTCTCTCGACTTCCCTGTTTTGCGGAATCCCCTGCTACGTCCTCCCACTCCAATACCTTGTTTCCTGCCTCCTCTCTGGCTTCTCAAGTGACTACTCGTGCATTAGCAAAGACAAGGCTTTCTGCCTCCTCTCTTTGTGACTCCGCTCTCCGCGATGCTATCATTCATGCAGCGCATGCAGACTCCTGGCTACCGGCAAACAAGGATAAAATAGAATGGGTTGACAATCTCCCCTTTTATGGCACCAAGGTCTACGTTCCCCCTGCTGCCCGCGAGCAGGTACTTCATCGTTATCATGATTCCAAACCCGCTGGACATTTTGGGTTTTTGAAGACATTGCATGCGATTCGCCGCCTTTTTTGGTGGCCTGGATTAAACCCCTCCGTGCAAACTTACATTAAGCAGTGTGCCACTTGCAACGTTTCTAAGTCGCCCACATCTAAACCTCAAGGGCTCCTGCAACCTCTGCCTGCGCCTGCTAGCCCCTGGTCGGTCATCGCATGGGATTTTATCGTGTCTCTTCCCTCTTCACACGGCTTTCATGTTATTTGGGTTGTTACTGATCACTTTTCTAAGCAATGTCATTTTGTGCCTCTAAAGAAACTACCCCGTGCTGACCAGCTGGCTGACCTGTTCGTTAATCATGTATGGAAACTTCACGGACTACCTTCGGTGATCATTTCGGACAGGGATCCAATTTTCACTTCCAAGTTTTGGACTTGTCTACTGAAAACCCTGGGAGTCACTCAGAAACTCAGCAGTGCTTATCACCCTCAAACAGATGGCCAATCTGAGCGTGTTAACAAATCTCTTGAACAATTTCTTAGGTGTTTTGTTTCTGAGAACCAGAATGATTGGGCTCCGCTCCTTCCGTTCGCTGAGTTTGCCATCAATTCTGCGGTTCATACCTCTACTGGGAAACCCCCCTTTGAAATAGTTTACGGCTTCCTTCCTTCTCCTTTCCCCCCCTCTCCCTCTCTTCCTCCGCTCCTCCTTCTGTTTCTGCTTGGGTCTCTAAATTTTCTGGCATTTGGCAATCCGTCTCAGATGCTATAGCATCCGCTAAAGCTTCCCACAAACGTTTCGCTGACCGTAAACGGCAGCCTAATCCCCTTTACCAGCCCGGGGATTTGGTTTTCCTTTCTTCTAAGAACATTTCCTCTCCTTCTCCGTCTAAAAAACTTTCCCCTCGTTTTCTCGGACCTTTTCCTGTGAAAAGGGCTATTAATGATGTCTCTTTTGAACTAGATCTCCCTTCTTCCCTCAAGGCTATTCATCCTGTTTTTCATTCCAGTTTGCTGAAGAGGGCACCTTCGCTGACTTCTTCGCCGGCTGATGTTCCTCAACGCCCCGACTGACTTGCTACTGCATTCATATTACTATTTAGTTTTCTTGTCTTTCTACTGTTCCGTGATATTTTCTATATTTTGTGTATCTTTATGTATATATTTTTTTAAAAAAGTGGGGCAGGATGTCGGGAGTCCTCCATGTTTTATTGTTTTAGGATAGCAGTAGACTGAGGAAATAGTGATAGTAGGCTGTTAGCTATTCCCAGGCGCCAACCATTCCTTCTGGCTGGAATTTCAAAGGAACCGTTTGGCATGATGACGTTCGTTCTTTTACAACTATCTTAGGAGAAACTGTCTGTTAAAGTGTAAGGTGGGGGGAAAACGTTCCATTCTCGAGCTTTAACGTCTGAAGACAGCATCCCTTACTATGTTACAATAAATCTTCTATTAAGTTTGTTGATCCGTGTAAGAGTGAATCTGTTCCTGACAGAGAGTGACCAAGGAGTGACAGGTAGCGATACAGGAGGAGAGAAGTGCTGCAACCCTTTAAGGAACCTCTTAACAACTGGATCACAGAAGAAGATCTGTGATGAACAGGTGGCAGGCTGGAATGCCAAAATGCAGAAAGGTAAACTTTAATAGAGGAGAAAGCTAGCTCTTTCAGAGAAAGCAGGAAGCATAGAACAGTAGACAATGATGAAGGAGAAGAAGGTTCAGACTTGGAAGCTGCAGATGAACACAAACATCTCCTCTTACAAAGTGTGACCTCTTAGTAGAGTCTTTTTGGAAGCCTGTAAAATAGCCTGCAGTCTGGGTGAACCTAATGGGTTATCCTCCACGCTGTCAACTGGAGGAGAGGAAGGTCCAGAGGGAGTACTCAACAGTCGGAGGACAAGAGGAGGTCTGGAGAGTAAGGCAACCAAATTCAAATTGACCCTGTGAAATGGCGAGAGGAGGTCCAAACCAATGCTGCCTAGGTCAGAATGGAGCATCTGCTCTGTCTGCTGTTAACTTGGGAATCATTTTCCTGAGAAGGGGAAAGGGTGGAAAGCCGTAATAGAGGTCAATTGAACTGGAAGGCATCCACCAGAGAGTTCATCCCTCTGCTGGCTATGGAACAGAACTGATGAGGCTTCCTGTTGTTCTGCATTGCAAACAGATCTATATCAGGAGCCCCCCAGTGTGACAGATCAGGTGGAAAACTCAACTGGAAAGGGACCACTCATGTTGGAGAGTACCACTGCAACTTAGGGAGTCTGCCAGGACATTGTATGAGTCTGCAAGGTATATGGCAACTGGATGAATCTTGCGAGGGATGGACCAATCCCAGAATAGAGTGGCTAACTCCAGTAGTGTGGTAGAATGAGTTCCTCCTTGGTGATTGATGTAACAGACCGTGGTTGTGTTGTCTGATATTATTTGGATAGCTCTCTTCCAAATTAGTTTCTCGAACATGCACAGAGTTTTGAAGATTGTGAGAAGCTCCAGTACATTGATGTAGAGGGCCTTCTCCCAAGATGTCTAGTGACTTTGTATAATTGCAGAACTGCAGTGTGCTGCCCAACCCATGAGGGCGGCATTGGTTGTAACTGTGTTGATCTCAGAGGAGCAAATGGTATTCCTGATAGGAGATTGTGTCTGGATGTCCACAACAGCAGAGAAGCCTTCACCCATTGAGGGATAACTGCATGTGTGGGTCGTCTCTGGGAATATCAAAGTGCCATAGGAACCAGTGCTGAAGTGGCTGGAAGCACAGACAAGACAGATAAGTAACAAATGTGGTCAAACCCACAAGACCCAAAAGGTGTTGGATCCTGAGAGCTGACCAAGAAGTCTTCCTGAGTCTCAGTATGAAGGACACAAAGCATAACTGTGGCCTTAAGGAAGAGGTTATCGCTCTTGACTGTGACAATGCCAGGGTCCCAATGTTGGAGGTGGTGGAGCCGAAACACACTGAGGTTGTTCCAGATAATCGGCAGGAGAGGGAAGCCCAGAGTATTCAATTTCAATTTGTACCATAGGAACCAAGAGTGGAGATATTAGTACCAAGGGTGGCTGAACTGATACTGCTACAGCAGAAGAAACAGCTGTTGAAGGTTCCATTGCCAGTGTGGAAGCTGTCAATACGAGGTTCGAAGCTGTAGCTTGAGAGGTGTCAGCTTGCTTCAGCTTCTTCTCCTTCTTTTCCTCTGATACCAAAGGGTCCTCAAGAGCATGCTGCATTTTGGCCCCCTTGTCCTTTTGGCGAGGGCCACTGGAACAGCAATGTGGCAAATCACAGCCATCTGGGAATGATGTGTTGAAGTCAAGGAAGACGGTGTCTTTGGACCTGAGACCGTTAGCACCAATGTCAGTACCAATGAGTAGAAGATTTCTTGGAGTCGTCTCCAACTTTTGATACTGTGAGAAACACCATGAATAAATCCTTGCTAGCCATAGCTTGTTCCTTCACCTGAAGAAACTTCTCCCAACAATATGACTTTAGACAGGAGGCCCTGTTCTTCAGCATCAGGAAAAGGAACTCATGGCAGATCTTGCAGTGCTTGACATTGTGCCTTTCCCTCAAAACATATATAGGCACTCCACGTGCATGTCAGAAACAGAGACCTTGCAGCCACAAATCACACAAAGTTTAAAGAGAGAAGGCCATAAGAGGCCATAAGATGAGGAAGGGGAAAAATGGGAGAAAGAAGGGAAAAGGATACTTTTGGAGGGGAAGGGAATAGAAGAAGAGCAAAAAAGAAGTCAAAAAGATCAAGAAATCAAGAAAGAGATGGAGAGGAAAGAAAGAGAATGCTTTCAGTCCCAGACACATTGACAGAAGCTATCCATTCAGTGTACAGAGAGAAACTGAGGAGAAGGTAGCTTAGAGGGCTTGGTTATGTATGGTACATGCTAAGAGATAGGTTCCTGCCAAGCTACTCAGCTCTAGCATATTCTGACAGGGCTTCTCTGCAGGCACAAAGAACCTCTTGTATGAGGCACAGAGATCATGAAGAAAAACTGTTAAGTTCCATCAGTCCTGCTGAGCAGAGACAATGGTGAGGGGCTGATGTGAGTCCAGCAATGTCTGGATACCCAAATTTTCTTCTCTAGCTCAGGTTAAGATCCAGATCAGAGATGAATTCAAGTCTTTTAGCTTCTAGCCTCCCTACTTCCAGTGCAATTACATCCACCTACTCCTCCATGCTTGACCCCATCCTCAGACCACCACTGTTGCTGAAGAACTGGAAGAAGGAAAGGGGATTTTTCTCCCCCTCCCTTTCCTTTCTTATTACTTGCATGTTGTGATGGCTACAAAGTTACAAAGAGTGCAGGAAATATGTAGTTTTCCTATTTGTCCTATGATGAGCAGTGCTGGCAATTACCCAATACACCTTCAGTCCTGCTCCTTCAGTGCCAAACATGAGGGAAGGGGTAGAAGACAGAACTCCCATGTCTCTCCCTCTGGTGGGGCAACAAGAAAAGCAGGAGCTAGAAAGGTCAGGGTGTTGGTTGGGGCTGAGTGCTGGAGGTTTGTGCTGGGCTTCAGGGTGGGCTGAGACATTACCACACTTCTAGTGACACTACTGGAGGTATAATATGGGCCAAAATACCTCAGATGAAGAAACTGAGCTACCTTCAAGTTTGGTTGGAAACAATGGTTTTTTAGAGCCCAGTCCTGAGTTTGGCTAGAGGTAATTTTCCTATTGTAATGCTCAGATAAGGGGATGTTTTGAAATATCCTTTAGCCTTTTCTTTTAAACTGATGGGTAAGGAATAAGAACAAATTCCAAATTGTTGTAAAACTAGGGCCATTTCTGCAATACAGTATTATAGTCCTATTATTACACTTTCAATATCCTGTGGAATGCTGGGGTTAGTAGTTTACTAAGGCCAAAGAGTTCTCTGGCTGAGAATTCTAAATGCCTCTCCCTAAACTACAAACCCCAGGATTCCACAGGATGTTGAAAGTGGAATAATAGCACTATAACAGTGTAGTGCAGAAATGGCCTAGAAGTGCTCGAAGCTACTTTGCTACAAAACAACACAGCAGATTGTCAGACTGCAAAATTTCATTTGCTAGTTCTGGTCTTTGGAAATTAGCCTCAATAAGAATTTGTATAGGTCAGAAATATGAAAAATACCTACCCATTTTTCTCTGGCATTCAGCCATTAAAAGGAAGGAAGGAAGGAAGGAAGGAAGGAAGGAAGGAAGGAAGGAAGGAAGGAAGGAAGGAGGAAAGAAAGAGTGGCTTGAGGCAGCCGGTTGAAAAATGGTCAAATTACCATGAGATTTGTTGCCTTGGAGACCTTATTTGTCCAAATTTATCTGCACAAAAACATTGGTTTGGAGTCCTAATTAATTTTTGTGTGTGCAAAATACACTTTTTGCATAACTAACATTGCCTTTTTTTTCCAGCAAAATTTAATTTTTGTGTAAGTAAAATTTTCATAAAAACACCTCCAAATATTAAATATCATTCAAAAAATGTGTAAAAACTCTTACCAAAATACCCATTTAAAGTGCTGCTTAAGTATGACTGGGACTAAAGCAGCAGCAGCAGCAAAAGCAGCTCTGTACATGTGGCACTTTACAATCTGATATGCTGGTGTCTGAACTTTTGGAGGCAAGAGGCTCCCTTTGTATATATCCAAAGTAGCATAAAGGCTGCTTTACTTTGGCGTGATTCCAGGTAGCTGTGATCTGTGGGAGAGCAATGCACCTACATAATACTATGTTTTTACTATACAATGAGCATCATGAGCAAGGAAAACTATGATGCTAAAAAGACTCATACAATTTGCCAATGATCACGGGGTGGAATCAATCACACAAATCATGAAAACCATGTGGGGAAGCTGCTTCTATTTTAGTACAGCTACGTGTGCAGGGGACTTAAAAGAATCCCCAAAACGGACACATTAGTCAGTGTCTAAGATGCCACAATGAGAAAATATCACGGTTACTCTTCTGGAATTAGGATGACAACTGAAAAATGTAAACTGCATTTAGTAGTGATTTGAGAAGTGGCCAGATCCACTCCAGGAGAAATCTCAGCTCACACTGAACAATTTCTCCATATATAACCCTATACATAACTAAAATGTTTCCTTCAGTTTGCAGAAACCTAAGGATGTCTGGAGGCTAAACAGTGGTGATCCTAAACTGTAAACACAACAATTTGGAAAGTTTTCTATTAAAGTAGGGCTGTGTATAGTTTACACTAAACTTACCCCCCATAATACTCACAACTCCACCTGTGCCAAAGCCAAACACATTCTATACAAAAGACTGCACATCTGAATTCGGCCACCTTCATGCATTATGCAAATTAGACAAACTTTCATTGCGCTTGCTATACCTGCTCTCAATTTGTTCCTTCTTTCAATAGTTATGGAGGGGACAAAAGAACTATGCAGGACACTAACGCCACACCTCCTGCTCCTTGGCCTCTTGCTCATTCAGACTGCTGACTTTTGAGATATCATCAAGTACCACCCAGCCTTTCAAGGCTATTTTTTCTGCCTTCAGGATTTAACACTTTTTTTCTCTGAGAAAAGAAAACAAGCTGAGATTCTTCAGGTATCAAAAGTGGCACCCAATGCCAATTCTGGTGGTATAAGTGGAATCCTTTGGATGCCTTGGGACATTCCACTGCCTTTGGCAGAGAAACAGTAATCCCATTCCTGGTTTTCAAGGTGGCACAACAGCTTGAGGTGCTGTCAGCTGTCACTGAAACATTACTCCCAAGAGAGGAATGTGTGCTCAGACACAGAAAGTAACAATAAAAAGCAGGCTTATTTAGGCCTCTGTGCAAGCAAACCTGAATGACAGGTTCTCTCCCCTATCACTTGCCACAAACCCAAAACACTTCTGTTTACTTTTATATAGCAACCTCTTCATCCAGGCTATCTCCCAGACCCTGTTTATTCAGAACACAGAGCAGGCGAAGTGATTCCTCCTGGAGGCATGAGTCCTGTTCCTCACTCTCATCCACGTTGGACTCATGCTCAGAGGTGATCCGAGACCCACAGAACCTGATAAGCTCCAAGCTGCCCAAGGGAGGCACAGTGTTGGAGTGGAAGTGGAAGCATTCCAGCTTTGCCAAGCAGTCACCCCTACCTAAGGAGGTGCCCAGAGAGCTGGTAATGGTGGAGAATCTGGGCTCAAGCTGAAGCAGGTGTGTGTCCTCAGGAGTAGGGGTGGTGGGGTCACACAGAACAGGCAGGGCTGCTGAACAGGTGATTTCCAGCAAACTGTCTTGAGAGCCCACTGAAAGACAGCAAGAGGAAGAGAAGCACTGAGTCAGTCACCTCTTCTGCCTCTAATGTGAAAGAAGGCAGCTCACTCCCACAAGATGGCAATTCCCAATATCAGACCTAGTATCCTCCAAGTCAGCAACAAATCACTTGTATGCTGTTCCTAGCATTGATTGTCTCCCCAGTAAATATTTCTTGTTCCTATACCTTGCAGAGCATGTGAATCAAACATCTAAAGTCAGATATCAATCAGAAATGTGTTCATTATGGTAATTTCTTACGAACTTAGCACACATCAGCATTGAAAATGCCCAAAGGATTGAAGGACGCAAACAATGCACAAGGAGAGCTGGATTCTGCAATGTGACAGCAAAGTGAAATTATGGGGAACTGTGCAATTTGCCACTGTATATTCCACTTCTAACAGCCACAGGGAAATGGAGAAGCTTATGGGCACAGTTATATAACAATAAAAATCATCCTCTGCAACTGCCCCCCCCCATGTCCTACAATGGAAAATTTCTTCTGAGTTTCAGTATCTCATCAGGCCCCAGCACACAATGATAGTTCATTTTTGCACTCAAAAGAACTAGAAAATTAATGCTAAGATTCTCAAGAGTGAGTGGGTTGCCAAATTCCATGCTTCTGAGATATAATGCAAATGCAAATAAACAGAGCCCCAGATCTGGAAGTGACACTCATTACTATGAAGAACAGCTTTTTTTCATGACTGCAACATGCAAGAGAGAAAAATTCTCCAGCAGTTTTCGAGAAAAGTCTTCTAGCAGTTTTAATTCTAATTTCTATGCACACCAGCAGTTTTAGACCTGCTTCTACAAAGTATATCTCCTAAGGATAAAGAAGATAGTAAGGATATTGTCTCAAAGGTTTGTGGATATAATGGAACAACAATAAACTGCCACAAAATATTGCGTAAAATAAACTTTAGTAGATTCTTTTCAGTAAAAGATCTAGGAAATAGAAAGAATTTTTATACAACTGCCGTTATGAATCTCTCGAAGGAATTTCTGCATATCTCTGCTGATTAACCCAGAAATGAGAATCAAATGATACCTTCAAGATTTCCTAGAGATCTACTACATTTCCTGCTCTGTAAAAAAAGCAATATGAACATATACATCTGCTTCACACTCAGTGCATGGAAACCAGTGCAGCTTAATCTGACTGGCAGTGGCTTTCCTAAGTCAATAGGATGAGAACTTTCCCAAACATCACTTTTTTTTTTAACCTGAGGATTATGTCTGAGGATTCTGCAAGTCTGCACCTGTTGTCATGCCCTGGGTAACTCACAATCCACAAACCCTGAGGTAGACAGTAGTTTTTATTTGTAGCAAAGCAAGCAACACTTTTTCTGAAGTTGCTGAGACTAAAGAATACATGGAGTTCACAAGCTTTATATCCACACATGCAAATTTTAGGCATGCAAAGCTGTGATTAAAGTGCAAAGCTGTACTCTCCTGCCGGCTGCTACCAGCATGCCCGCGTGGGTGACAGCAGAGAGCGCAGGGGAGCAAAGATCTTCCCTTCTGCACCGTCCTGCCAGCCGCTGCCAGTGTGCCCCCACAGGCAATGGGTGGGGGAGTGCAGGGGAGTGAAGATCTTTCTCCCTTCCTGCACCGGGGCAAAAGGCCAGGGAATGGGAGGGGAATAATGAGGGAGAGGCAAGTGGGCACCTCACAAATAATCAAATTCATGAAAGTCAAACCTGCTAATATGGTGGGAAGACTGTATATATCCAGCAGATCCACATATGACAGGAACCAATGCATCCTGACACCTGCTGAGGTTAACTTCCTCTTTGTTTTCTTTCTGTAAGGGCTGAATGACCTTTTTCTTTGGGGTAACTTTTGAACCAAGTATTTCTATGGCTGCTTGGATTTGTTTATTAGAGTGTGTTCATGTTGCTTTTGGCTTATACATGGTTTTATTAATGCCCTGTAAACTTTTAGCAATCAGGAAAAAAAGTTATTTCATCCATCAGTTAATCGTAAATAGATAAAGACTATATACTCTGGTCTCTTCTGCCCATTAATGTTCTGCCTTAAAGGGTGTTACTGTGAGGGTGCATACAAAGTGTGACAAACAACTGTAAGGAATTCTATATATGAGAAACAGAAGCACAGGCATAAAAAAGATAGAAGGCAAGCTCTTACTAGTACTGGTTCTCAACAGCTTTGCCTCCAGTTCCTGCACCTGCTTCACCAAGATTGAGATATGCTGAAGGAGGTCTTTATTCTGCAGCAGGAGCTGATGTACTTGGGCCTGGGCCTCAAGGCGGGCAGCTGCCTCTGACGCCAATTGATCCTTCAGCAAATGCACCTGCAGGACAGAAATGAGAAAGAGCCTTGGGTGCAGAGCCATCTTCTCTGGCAGCAGCTATTCTCTGATATATGTGCTAGTGCCAGCTAAAATTCTGCCTTCTCTACTGCCAGGACTTAGGTCACTTTTTAAAAGATGGAAGAGGAAAGATAGCAGGCAGAAAATAACTAATTGCATTCTTTTACATGTTCCTAGACAATATATACACAATAGTCTTAGCAAGAGTGAATTTTCAAAATGTTGTATATGGGAAAAAACATATGACAGAGACTGAATAATGACAGAAAAAGAACGGGTGCAATCTTTCCTTTTCCAATCTGATGCCTTCCCAAGGTTTTCAGCTACAACTTCAACCATTCACAGCTATTGCCTTGTTGAGTGGGGATGCTAAGAGTTTCAGTCCAAAACATATGGAGGTCGCCAGAATGGGTAAGACTGGAGTTGTCAATTCTAAAACAAGGTTTTGCAAGTAGATAGTGACATTGTCAATGGATACTGCAAGTAACTGAAGAAAGGGTAGCTTAGGAGTAGAGACAGTGACAAAGAGTACTCTTGGAGGCAACCCAGTGAACGCCAGAAATAGTTCTGTTCCAAGTCTCTTCACCTTTAAGTACTTGCTGGTTCTCAGCCAAAAGGCAGAGAGACTGGAAACTTAAAAGGTCTTCTTTTCATGCTCTGGTTTGGCTCAGGTAATCAGGGCTAGGATTTCTCTGTATTCCCCTCTCCTGTCAAATAGATAGTAACCTGGGCTACAGCAACTTGAGTTTGTTGTTGCTGCTGTTGCAAGAGCTTCTGCAGAAACTGCATTTGATGGTGAGCAGACAGAGGAACCCCTGGCTCAGGCAACTGGGCAGAAGAAGGAAGCAGCATCTTGGGAGAAGCCATTAGGATATTATCTTTATGAAGCAAATTCTGAAAAATACAAACAGATGCAGGGGTCAAAAGAGTTTTTCCTCCCTCAGTCTTGCTCTCTTTCACATACTGATACACACATACATACTCAGTTCATCTGTCAGGGCTAGCCTAGAAGGCCAGAAGTGGTATTGTCAGCTAGGTCACCAGGATACTCCATAATGAGTTATTTAGTGGAGTCCCCTCTCTAGATCCTGCGGACATTAGTTTCTCTTTGGGAAAGGTCACCTATGGTGATCCCTTACACATCCAATATTCACAGAAGGAGCCGATATCAGATAGCAGGAAGGAATGGCCATGCAGAGAAACCTCAAGCTTTATTCAGGAAAGTAGGTCACACAGACCCCCTAGGTCATATCTTTATGCCCCATGGTCACATAATTGCAGTAAGCAGGGCAAAGTAGTAATAACTGTTCTTGTTTTCTTATCACCTTGACCCATCAAAAAAGGAGCAGCCTTGGCCATGATTTTACAGAGAGAGACGAGATCCAGGAGGACAGCACCTTGGTCTTGCTAGCTAGAAGGGGATGGCTCTAAAGACGGGAGATGAAATTATCTGTCATCTGACTAGGTTACAGTCTGTTAGGAAAGCCCATTAATTCAACTATTTCCTGCTAATTTGAGACCTGAAAGAGATGTCTGGCAGTGTGATGAGCTGGACCTTTTCCTTATCATCTGATCTTATGAAGTAGTCCACCTAGTTTCATCCACCTTTGGGAAGGGGGACCTCATAAGGCAGAATGAAGTCTTCTCAAATGGCAGAGTGGAAGTGTCTAGTACAGAGCTTTCCAAACTTTTCATGTTGGTGACACACTTTTTCAACATGCATCATTTTGTGACACAGTAATTCAGTTTCACTAGCAAACCAGTGGTATTCAGTGGCATATCTAGGGTGGGGAAAGGCAGCCCCCCCACCCCGATCCTGGCCTGCTGCCATGAAAGGCCCCAGCAGGAGCAATGGCAGTGGGCCAGGCTTGGGTGGATGGGAGGTCTTTCTTGGCCAGGGAGGTGACACACCAACACACTACAGGCGACACACTAATGTGTTGCGACACACTGTTTGGAAAGCCCTGGTCTAGTATATGTCCTGTCAAGGACCAAGTGACCTCCCTTGTTACCTTCACATGTAGGGAGGCTGCTGTCTCACTGCAACCACTGAGGAAAGAATGAACTAAAAAGCACAAGGACCACTTTCATGAACCCAGGTAGCAAGACGTCTCAAGTCATTCTCCTTGAAACACCGGTAACTCAGACAGAAGTTCAATATACAGAACAACAGAATTCCCTTTGAGGAAAGTCCAGAAAGGGTTTTTGTTGCATTGATTTGCCATGCTTAAAAGACACAGAAAACCACCACCATCACCCCAGTCAACCACTTAAGTTCTTCCTGTAAGACTTGTCCCAGAGATTGTGTGACCTGACCCATTTGCTTGAGTAGCCTGTAGCCTTCAGGTGTCTCCTTCTCTTTTGTTCTCTGTGAGATGCCTGAGTAATAGATTAGATTACCTCCTCTTTTCCAGATACTTAATTCAATGAACCAGCAAGCCACAGATGTTCCCGGCTCATTCTCCTCTAGAGATAGAAGGTACCTTAGCAGAAAGCAGTCCAGGGGACTCTCTACTGACAGCATCAAGATCTGTCACTCCCCTGTTGAACTCCAAGTGGCTGTTCCCTGGAAGTCCAGTGTCCACAGCATCAATGTCTGTTTCCTCAGCAGTGCGGAAAGGCTCAGTTTCAGGTGGATCATGAGCTGTGAAAGATTAAAAACTCCCGTCAGTGGGGAAAACCAAGGCAGTCCATCACAGTTCTTATGTGAGGACCAAGATAGGAGGAGGATAGTAGTATCTCAGTGTGGCCAGTATGTGCAAACAGGAGGAAATGGTGGTGCTACATGCCATTTCAACTCTTTGTGGGAATGTTTGTCAGCTTGCTATGGGTTGCCATTATGAGCATATGGCTGGAGTCCATTCTGCTCTCCCAAGAAGCTTCCCAGGCCAATTGCTCCTGTCAATCAGTGCTTTCTTCAAAGCCTGAAAGACGGTACATATAAAACCTTAGGAGGGCTAACTTATTAAAGCATCAGAAGCCCCTCCCCAGCCCTGTCCCTCTTTTCTATACACCTGGTGCCTCCAAGTCTTCACTGCCCCTCTCACTTTGGTCATCCTCTTGTCCATCAGCATTCTGCTGAGTGTGCTGCAGGCTCAGTTTGTGACAGACTTCAAATGCTTGCCCCACAGTTCGGACAATGCGCATGGCCTGGCTCTGTAGAAAGGGGAGAGAGAGAGAGAGAGAGAGAGAGAGACAGAGACAGAGAGAAGGAGGAAAGTGAGCTTTTTTCAAAGCACAGAGAACTGAGCTCTCTCTATGGGACAGAGCCTCATGCCCGCCCCCCAGCATGTGCTTGTGCAAACACTCAGCAAGCTAGGCAGAATATGAGGAATACTAGGATATCAGTCCACTCAGGAGTGGTGCAGAAGTCACTGGCAAGTTGCACAAGAACCTGTTATCTCAGGGAATCTGAAGCTGCCATCCATGCTCCTTGGAAGCATTTGCTTTCTACAATCTCTGTAGCTTTTCATAGTACGTTGATTCCAAAAGAGCCTTCTTGTGAGGCAAATATTAAAACCAGAAGGATTCACAGCACATTGTCAACATTCAGAGGAATTACAGGACCACTGGAAGGCACCTGAATAGGTAAATGACTGGCACTCATCCTTAGGAACTCAATTCCTTGTCTTGGCTACTATAGATCCAACTTGTCTTATAGGACAGATCTTTTGCACGCCAAAATCAGAGGAGGCATGACAAAGAAGATGTCTGGAAGAAGCCCTTTGCTGGTCTGGCCAGAACTGATACAAGCAGTGTCAGCTAACCTGTATTTAAAATAAATCCAACTTTCCTGCCTCCTGCTATCTGGAAATATATCAAAGAGCTCAGCAGCTGGAATGTGCCCAGAAAACTGTGGCCAGGAGCTCTCCATTCTTGAAACTGGGGAGGAAGCTCTCCCCTTGACCCCTAGATGCTTCAGACACATTCATTCTTGCTTTGGTCACATTGGTGTTATATTATTGCATTGTGCCTGCCTCCAAAAAGCACTTGGAAGCTTCAGGAGAACTGCAGTTCTCAGGCAGTTGTTTGGGCCCAGGTTTTTAGAGCTTCTTCCTCCTGTTTCACTACATCTATACTATCTTCTTCTCCCCTATGCCAGCTGCCTACATCAAATTGAGGGAATAAATGTATTCCCTGAAAACTTGTCCCAGTTCTCATCCAGGTGGGCTTCAAATCCCCCTTTGGCATGGCTTGTAACTTGAGACACAGAAAAGCAAGCCCCACATGATACTTCAAGTTCATTACAGAGATAGAAGAGCTCTTCAGTGTTGCACCTGGTTCAGCCATGTCAGCTTGCAGCTTACCTTCTTCTTGGACTTGAAGACATTGCAGCGGAAGATATTACTGGAGCCATCCCTGGCAATGTAACTGAAGATCTTCAGGTCTTGGGAATCATGAGACACATAAAATATCCTGTGGGAACAGGACAACTGTATGTTTATGCGTTTGCGCATGTGTAGGAAACAGACAACTTTGCCACTGTCTAAGACAGGGATGGGGGAAAGTGCGGCTTACGGGGTCCTCTATGACTCCAATTTTTTTATAATTTATCTTTCTTGCTCCCTCACACATTTAGGGTCCATGGGGGGCAATTTCACTAAGTTCTGACACTCTCAGAGCTATTTTAGGCTACCTGCCCTCCTTTGCCTCAACAGGAAGTAAGCCAGTCTGGGTCTAAAACAGCTTGCAGGGAAGGACATGGTGAAAATGACCTTGGTAGGCACTAGGAGGACAAATTTGGGGACATTTTTTCCCAATTCTTTTTCCAATTATGGCCCTTCCATGCCCCTGGGGAGGTCAATGAAGCCCCCAACCCCCAAGAGTTGCCCACCTCTGGTCTAAGAGAAAAACCAGGCCAGTCCAAAGAATTTCCTATTTTTCAAATTGTTATTGAGAGGGTGGGAAGTTCTGCATATGGATGTGAGGCAATAGTGATGCCAGTCTTGTTCTATGGGAATAAGACTCTTCTTCAGTGAAACTTCCATCTCTCTTGATCATTTTTGAAGGCTCAAAAGGCAATATAACTCTTTTTCCCCAGTCTTTAATCTGTAGACTGAATATCATATTGGGACATCAAGCACCAGCTAAAATGTCTTTTGCAGGGATTTAGTGATGATCTGGTTACAAGTAATAATTGATTCTAGATACACTTAAAGGTGTTTGGTTGGTTCTTTTGGTCTCCACTTCAGATTATTTTCTAATTTGCAAACTGTCAATAAATCATAACTATTTAAAGAAAAATCAAATACTAATTCCTATTGTTTCAGGAACAGATTTGGTCTTACTGTATATATTACTGGTCACTGATGATCTACTTGGGGAATACAGGATATAGTGCCCAAGATCTTGGAATTATAATCTGTATTTTAAAGCAACACCTCTCAAAGACTCCATTTTTCTCTGCTGTTGTTCAGAGTGCTCAAGGCCTCAAAGTTTGCCTGCAGTCTTCACACTGAGAAGGAAGCCTTCTCAAAAGCAGTGTGTAAAAGGGCTGGCAGGGATCTCTTTTCAGGGAGTGGAGGCTGAAGGAGGGCCCAGGCCTCCAACTCTGTCACACTGCAATGATGGTACTGTCACATCTGGATCAAAAGGCACTGATGAAAAATCCCAGTCTAGATTCATTTTGGATTGGACACAAGTTCCAGCTAGTCTGAAGTCAAGACCAAAATGATTTAGGAAACTCAGAGAATTTGCCAGAAGTTCTTTTGTCTTTATGTGTTATGACTGTTTGCTCATACTCCTATGTCTCTCGATTGAAAAGTCTCTCTTTTCTATCCTCTCTCCCTTTCAAAAGCTTCTCCGGATAATCAAAAATACATGTATATATATACCTCACGTATTTTTGATTATCTGGAGAAGAAGCTTTTGAAAGGGAGAGAGGACAGAAAAGGAAGACTTTTCAATCAGAGAGATATAGGAGTGCTTAATGGTTAACTCTACTTCCTATCAGATGCCAACTTTGTCAACAATGCTACTCCTTCCCTGCTCACCTGTAGATTGGGTCGTGCATCACGAGTAGTTTGCTCTCATCCCAGTCCCACTCTTTCTTCTGCAAAAGAGATCTGCGTATAAGCAGGACAGATGCCTCACAGATTGGTACCATAGTTATCATGGGGGAAAATAACAACCAAGGAAGGTTTTATGTGATGATAATCTTTCAGATAGAAGGAATTTTTTCTCAAAGGTTCCACTTGTGGATCCATGTCCTTTCATTACTAAAATTTTCCTGACTGCTTAAAAAAAAAAATCCTGTTATTGGGAGAGGGAGGTCCTGGCTGTCTTGTCAAAACGGTACAATTCTTCCATCAAATCTGCATTATATAGAAGTTAGTGGTTGGAGGTCTCATGGAACACATGAATTCAGGCAAAAGCATGGTATTACTTAAATAGAGATCTAATTAATAAGCATGAAACACAACTTTTGAAAATAATTATCTTCCCACCTACCCCTTGATTAAAATGTGCTATGGACATCACAGACTAGATAACAAAAGAATTAATGAGAAGAAAGATTGGAGGGGGGAAAGGAATGGGGGTAGGATTTGTAACATTTTATTGGAAAGCCTATTTAACCTAGAAGACGGTTTATTAGAATTATGAGGAAAAGATATTAAAATAAGTAGTAAACAGATTCAAGAGTGGCGAAACGAAATAACCAAGATTACTAAAATAAGGGAGCAACAGATAAAATTAATTGGAAGATAGTACAAAACACCACAGCAGTTATCATATATAATAAAATATATGCCATCTAATTGTTGGCATGGGTGTGGAAGTGGAAATAAAGGCACATATATACATACGTGGTGGAGTGTAAGGTGAAGAAATTTGGGTAAGAAATAATTAACAAAATAAATGTAATAATAGGGGGGAAAGTTTGAATTAAATAAAGAAAAATGTATGACTTTAAACACAATGAACTTCAGATTGGATTGGGATGAGGAATACTTGCTGAAACAAAAGTTGAGGGCAGCTCAGGTGGTTATTGCATTTGGATGGAAAGACCAACAAAAATGGAAAGTGAATATATGGCAATATTATATTTTGTAATACATAATGTTTGATTTTATATTAGAAAAAAAGAATGAGATATATGTGTCAGTTGAAAGGAGAAGATTGGCTAAAGAAATGAAACAAACTAATGGAAACAATTAAAGAAAGGTGGGGTACAAAATTATAAAAGGTACAATTAACATGATTCTCCACATCAAAGGAAAAGGGTTTTAAATAAAAATTTACTTTTTTCCCTAGGGGGGTGATAGAGGGATGGAGGGGAGGGTTATAGCAGTAATATAGCTATTGGGACAGTTAATGTAATAGTTATGGGTAAAGCACTAATGAGTTTTGTATTAATTGCTGGAACAAAATTTTGGTATGTTTATCAGTGTTAATCATTCCAATAAAAAATTAATTAAAAAAAGACTAGATAAAACAGCCTCGGGGAGAAGACATACAGTGTGCTCACAATATATGCAGGGGTTCCATTCCAGGACTCCCCCCACCCATAAAACTAAAAACATTTTATGTCTCACTGTAGTCAATAAACACAATGTGTACATGCCTGTGGCAATGTGAGCGTGCAACTGTCACATCCATTGACTATAATGGGAGCGACACTTCACGTCACCTTACATTTGTGTGTGCAGAGATTGCACCAGAAAAGGGCACACTGTAGTCCGAAGGTGACCACTGGACCTTCAGAATTCTGAATCCCCAGTTCAGTGCCTACAGGTTCCTTCTACACTGCCCTCGGCACCAAAGCAAGCAGAGGGAAATACAGGGGAAAAGGCAAGACAATATAGAAAGTTGCCCTGAATCAAGCCAATGGTCTATGTAGTCCAGTATTGTCAATACTGACTGGTAATGGCTCTTAAAAGTTTCTTCACCTACCTGGAGATGCCAAGGATTAAACCTGCATGGAAAGTGTGTGTTTTACCATTGAGCCATAGCATTTCCTCTAGGGGAAGCTTTGGTAGTGTGATAATGGACTCTTCCCATTATCTAGGCATCACAGCTGAGGGGGGATTGTTCTCACTCCAGGTAAATAAGGGGTTAATGAGGTGTTGGGTTTAGATTACATTTATTGGAGGTCAGAATCACAGAGGGACATCAGAGATCACAAGAGTCAACTGCTCAATCAGTAACACCAGACACGAAAGATCAGACAGGTCAAGAGGTTTTAAAAAGGCTGGGGAGACCACAAGGCAGAGATAGAGATAAAAGACCATCCATGAGACAGCCAGAGCCAGTGGTAGGCTGGGGCATGCTAGGCCCAGCCTCTGGTTCCTCTCCCCATCCCCAATCATCCCAGCATCTTGATAACAATGTGAATAGATAGCAATGTTCTTAGCTAGTCACGTTAGGGGCTTTTGTTCTTTTAAAACTTTGGCAGAAATGACTTAGGCTTGTCTGGAACTTTGTAACTGCTAAGTAATGCCTGGAGGAAGTAGCCTCCATGAACAGTGTATTTTTTTAATCATCTTATTGTTTATTTTAGAATAAAACATCTTTCCTTAAAGATCTCCTTGCTCACTCCTTTTCTCCATGAGCCTTTGCCAGTTACGCTCACAAATAGAATTCTTCTCTTCTACAGAAGGGGCCTCTAGGCTTAGAGATTATTTTCCCCAGTGGCTTCCTACTGAGTCACAAGAAAGGGGGTTAAAACGAGTAGATGGTGGCAGCAAGATGTCCAAGGGCAAGGGAGAGCTCCCATTTCCTCTTCAAGGGCAGAAGTCAGCAATGAGAAGGAGAAATATCCCCCCACATTTTCTGTCACACGTAGCCAGAGGTAAGGGTTCCAGAAATGAGCTACTCAAAAGGTGAGGCAATGGGTAGGGCACTATTGTGGTCCATTATGCAGAGAGAGATGAACTGCAGTCAGTGGTGAAATGAGACAGGAACATAACCAGGGATTGTATATCCAGTGCAGAGGTTTGGACTTACAATTAGAGTATGACATGTTGCACAGACAGTGGTTACAAGAAAATACAAGAAGACTGAACTAGGACAAAATCATGCAGCAAGATATGGAACCAATGAGCCTGCCTATCTGGACAATTATACCAGTCTGTGCAGAAGTTCTGCACAGGAAAGAGCAACCCCCTCCCCCTGCAACCAGGGTAGTACTCTCTTGTGCGCAAGGCAGACTGCAAGGAGACCAGGGTCATGCAGAGGAGTGTGTCGCTTCATAAGCCCTATTGGTAGCCACTGTTTTTAGTTTTTCCAGCCCAGAGATATAGAAATGGAGGCACAGCAGGCAAGCAGGTAGCCTCTTTCTGTCCTCAACAAAATAATCTACAGTAACGAATCTGTCAAAAATCGGAACGCATTGTTTTTCAGTTATGGGTCTTTGTTAAAGAGCTAGAAAATGTAATATAATACTTCTGTGAATAAATCGATAACATTAAGATGATTTATGTCTGGGTCTATGAACTCAAGAACCCACCTTTTTCTTCTTTTTCTTCAGCACCACTTTAACGCCATCTACGGACACCATTAGATTAACCTTCTTCTTTTTTATGTTTTTTGCTTTGAATTCATACTGTGGAGAGCAAAACACAAGTGGTAATAAGTCCTTTTTCATAGAATCATAGAATCATACAGTTGGAAGAGACCCCAGGAGCCATCCAGTCCAACCCCCTGCTATGCAAGAATACCCATCAAAGCATTCGCAACAGATGGCCATCTAGCCTCTGTTTAAAAACCTCCAAAGAAGCAGACTCTACCACACTCCGAGGCAGCATATTCCACTGCTGGACAGCTCTGACCGTCAGGAAGTTCTTCCTGAGGTTCAAGTGGAATCTCCTTTCCTGCAGCTTGAATCCATTGCTCCTTCTCCTAGTCTCTGGAGCAGCAGAAAACAAACTTGCTCCCTCCTCAACATGACATCTCTTCAAATATTTAAACATGGCTATCATGTTCCCTCTTAACCTTCTCTTCTGCAGACTAAGTATACCCAGCTCCCTAAGCCGTTCTCATAGGGCATGCCTTCCAGATCCTTCACCATTTTAGTAGCCCTCTCCTCTGGACTTGCTCCAACTTGTCGATATCCTTCTTGAATTGAGGTGCCCAATTCCAAATGAGATCTCAGCAATGCAGAATAGGGTGGTACTCTTAGCTCCCTCAATCTAGACATCATACTCCTATTGATGTGACCAAGAATCGCATTGGCTTTCTTGGCTGCTGCATCGCACTGCTGACTCATGTTCAGCTTGTGATCTACCAAGACTCCTAGATCCCTTTCACATGTACTGCTATCCAGCCATGTGTCCCCCATCCTATATTTGTGCATTCCATTTTTTCTGACTAAGTGGAGGACCTTACATTTCTCTCTGTTGAAATTCATTTTGTTAGCTTTGGCCCAGCTCTCCAATCTGTCAAAGTCATTTTGAAATTTGATCCTGTCCTCTGGGGTATTAGCAACCCCACTCAATTGGGTGTCATCTGCAAATTTGATCAGCATGCCCTCCACTCCTTCATCCAAGTCATTGATGAAGATGTTGAATAGCACTGGGCCCAGGACAGAACCCTGTGGCACCCCACTAGTCACTTCTCTCCAGGATGAAAAGCAGCCATTGGTGAGCACCCTTTGTCAAGAAAAGGTTGGACCAAATCTGTAGAAAATATTTTGTGATGTGGGTTGTTAAGTGCACCTGTGAAAAGCCATGTGACTTTAGCTGAGTCATGCTGATGAACAACCAGGGGAGAAGGTTGCATCAGGTGTGGGGAGAATGCAAAGGTTGGCAGGATTGCATCAGCTAGTGTGAGCATGAATGTAGCTGAGTGCTAGCTAGCAAGTGCACACGGTGCCTGACGTGTCTGCCGGAGGCTCTGTCAGAAAGATCAAGCAGAGGGATGATGGAACGCCTTCTGGAGATTCTTGTAAATATGTACACATTGTAACTCAAGAATAAATTGCCTCCTTGATGGAAGAAAACAATTGGCGTGGGTGAGTTTTTCCTGCCTACAGTGCATTGCTGCTAAGATATTCTCTGCTGCTGGGCACGCTTCCAAAGCTGTGGGAGCAATCTCTGCTATATTTTGGGCATGACACCCTTTGGGTTCGGTTGGTCAATCAATTACCAATTCACCTAACAGCAGCCCTGTCCAGCCTGCATTTTACTAGCTTCTTTGCAAGAATGTCATGGGGAACTTTGTCAAAGGCCTTACTGAAGTCAAGATATGCTACGTCTACAGCATTCCCTTCATCTATCAAGCTTGTAACCCTATTATAAAAGGAGATAAGATTAGGCTGCCATGACTTATTTCTGAGAAATCCATGTTGACTTTTAGTGATTACGGCATTGCTTTCTAAGTAATTACAAACCTTTTGGAAGTGTCTCACAACTGTAGGTGATGATAGCCCACCCTTTGTCCTGTTATCCCAGAAGTTTGCCGGTGTACCTTCTCATCACCTCATGATACTATGCATGCACAGTGTTCTGCATGTGCAGTCTTGTAAGGTAGTAAGGCAGGTAGCATGGGGGTACTGGTAAACACTGTGAGCATCAGCGACAGGTAGGTGTGTTTAGAAAGGAGAATGTGAAGCTCCAAGTGCCTATCTGGGGGGTTTAACAGATTTGGCCTCCTGTTTGCCTACTCAGGAAATTGGGATATATGAGTGCACAGGGGAATCTCATAAGGTGCAGAAGTTCAGTGTAGTCATGTGCCAGTAATGGTTTAACATTAAATTAGATGTGTATCCAGTTCTCATGATCCACTTTATGCCCACTGATGACTAACATTGGTTCTTGCTTTTCTCCCAGTAGAAACCATTAGAATTCATTTGAGGGTATCACAACACCATAGAAAAAACTTAACATCTGGATTTCTTGCTAATCTAACTAGGGATGCTGAACAAATTAGCAACTGAATCAATAAGGGAACATGGGATACATCTTTTTAAAAAGAGTATCCCCTAACTGTTATGTTCAACTAATGACTGAATTGTCTCTCTCTCCCCACTTCCCCAAAACAATCTACCTAGGTGATTAAGTACGGTAGTAGCACTAGAAGGTTATCACAGCAGCTGTTATTTTGTTTATTATTTTATCATATTCTCAATACCTATTATGAGATCTGTGCAAAACCAGAGTGCAGGACAGAAGGCTGGTTTTTAGCAACTGGTGCTGATGTAGAACTGCGTAGCTATAATGCCATGTATTATTATATTTGTTTTACTTGATTGTGCTTCTAAAGTTACTTATCCTAGACTTCTGAGATTCACAGGATTGGACATTCTATCACACTACCAAAGCTTCCCCCAGAGGAAATGCTATAACTCAGTGGTAAAACACATACTTTCCATGCAAGTTTAATCCTTGGCATCTCCAGGTAGGTGAAGAAACTTTTAAGAGCCACTACCAGTCAGTACTGACAATACTGACTGGTAGTGGCCTGATTAGACCATTGGCCTGATTCTGTACAAGGCAACTTTCTATATTGTCTTGCCTTTTTCCCTGTATTTCCCTCTGCTTGCTTTGGTGCCGAGGGCAGTGTAGAAGGAACCTGTAGGCACTGAACTGAGGATTCAGAATTCTAAAGGTGCAGTGGTCACCTTCGGACTACAGTGTGCCCTTTTCTGGTGCAATCTCTGCACACACAAATGTAAGGTGACGTGAAGTGTCGCTCCCATTATAGTCAATGGATGTGACAGTTGCATGCTCACATTGCCACAGGCACGTGCACATTGTGTTTATTGACTACAGTGAGACATAAAATGTTTTTAGTTTTATGGGCGGGGGGGAGTCCTGGAATGGAACCCCTGCATATATTGTGAGCACACTGTATGTCTTCTCCCCGAGGCTGTTTTATCTAGTCTTTTTTTAATTAATTTTTTATTGGAATGATTAACACTGATAAACATACAAACATACAAAAATTTTATTCGAGCAATAAAATGAGTGGGCATTCAATATTTCATCTCAGAGGCTTTTCTGTATGAATCAAACTATCACATCTCTTGGGAGTTTATTCTTCTAAGCATAGGCAGAATTTTGTCTATATAATGCCTCAATCTGTTTGGCCAGATGTTCAGGAGCAATATTTATTAGGTCAGCTACCACTCAAAAAATAGCCTGCTTAAAATTACCCAGTTCTTCTGGGACAGATCTTAACCCAATTTTGGTTTGTCTTGTTTTCAAGTCCATCAACAGTATTTTATCTTCCAACTTTTCAACATTTTGCCTTAAAGTAACAATTTCATTCAAGTTCTCAGAGATGTGTTGTGAGCGATAATCTGAAGTATCTGTGACACATTAAACAGATGCCATGATCTTTGAAAACTCGCCCTCAGTTGCCTCCTGAAAATGGTATATTTCTCCCAAGATACTCAATCTTAACAAATCCATTTTCTGATCAAACTTCTGCTAAAATACTCCTATCTGATTGATGGCTGAATTTTTGTAAGCAATTCTGCATCATCCCCAGTTTTAGATTCCCTACTGGTAGTCATTTTATGATGTGTTTTACAGTGCTGTATAGTGCATTTTTACTTAGCTTTGTCTCAGTAGAACCAGTAGCAATATTTGTTTGCACTTTTGTTTTACAAATGCGGCCCCCATTTAGGCTTTAATTATCTACAGTTTTAAAATGTTAAGCCTGTTTCTTATTTCTCCTAATTGCAACTTATACAAGCTATTGGGCAGATTAGAGTGTGTCTCAGAATTTGGCTTCAGCTTGCAAACAGTTAACTTATGGAGAGCAGACTTCAAATGTTTACAATGCAATTTATTTATATTCACTCAAATGTCATAAATCATCCAAGAGAGGAGAGAGGTTCTCCTCCTTAGTTCAAAGTGGGTCTTCCGAAGTCCCATTAAGCAAGCTGTAAATTTTATTTGAACAAGCTTCCATTTGACTAAACTGCTTGAATCTTCTACCTTAGATTCTAGGGCATGTGGGGGGAATTAGCTGTTTAATCCAGGTTCTCTCAACCATACAACTCTTAAACCAAGAAGTTGTCCAAGACAGTAAAAATAGCCCATGTGCAGACATCTGTATTTTTATCAAGTGTAAAGATAGCAATACATCCTGTGAAGCCAGGGCAGCACACAAGTTGTGCTGCTAATGGTCAGCCACCTGGGTCAGACTGCCCCAGGTTTTCCTTCCTGTCTTCTAGAAGAAAGATCCTGTGCAGGTTTTTCTGATCAAGATCCAGATGACTCTTCTCTGTTCATATATGCCAAAAAGGTTACTAGAACCTTTCTAAGCACCCAAGAAAACATCAAAAGATCAAATGGAAGGGCTCTTTATTGGTAATGGTCTTCCAGACAGGCAAACCTGAAGTCCTTCCTGTGCACAAGGAAGTGGTAGTGTGTGGTAACTCAGTGTCACCTCACGGATCTTCTCCTGTACCAGTTCACACCACAATATTGTAGCTTAAATACCAGAAAATTTGACAAAATCAGTGGCTATTAAACAAAAGCCCAGCTACAAAAAACAATAGCGTGTGCTTCTAGCATATGCAGATGAAATCATGTGGTTTGAAGCATCATTTTAATTGAGTCACAACAGCTCTGACAGGAACACATGCATAATAGAAGGTTAAAAAACATTAGTAGTTTTCCCTGCACGTTCGCGGATTTGATTCTCATGGATTTGACTATTCACGAGGCACCCATGCTTCCCCCTGCTAATTCTCCCCCCTCATTCCCTTGAGTTTCCCTCTCATTTCCCTGCCTCTTCACTAATGCTGAGAACTTGAACGAGGGAGAAAGAAAGGCAATGGGCGGCAGAAGACACACACACACAACTTTCCCTGTGCCCTAGAGCTCTCCTCTCCTATTTCCTTGCCTCTTTGCCAGTGCTGAGAACTTGCACGAGGGAGAAGGAAAGGCAATGGGTGGTAGAAGACACGCACGTGTGCGTGCACACACACTCTCCCTGTGTTTACGGAGCTCTCCCCTCCCATTTCCTTGCCTTTGCCCCATGCTGAGAACTCACAAGAGGGAGAAGGAAAGGCAATATGGTTTCCTAGTGCCCTCTTCCGAGCTCTCCCTGACATTGCTTTGCCTCTTCCCAACACTGAGAACTGCGCCCAGGCAAAAGGTAAAGCCATTGGGGGTGCATGATTCCTTCTCGCCTTTGGAGCTTCCTCCCTCTCACTCTCTTGCCTCTGGCCTGGGTGTGGAGAAAGAAGGCTCTTGTGCCACAGCCCAGAAAAGGAATGCAGGGAAGATCACGGGGGGGGGGAGTTATTCATGATTATTCCACTTTCATGGGGGTTCTGTGCCCCAACCGTCATGAATGTGGAGGGCCTACTGCATAGAGTTTTAGATTTCTAAGTATATTCCTGAACTCATGGTAAGCCAGTTTGATTTGGTGATCCTGAGGGCAATCTACATTATGAACTACATTTCCCTATACCTACTCTCTCTGCTGTGCAGAAACTATTATCATGCCCTCAAATCTCCTTTTTCTTTTGCATTGCAAATGCATTCACCTTTTCTTTTTTTCAAAGTTTTATTAAAATATTAAAAACAGTAGAATAACAAATTCAAAAATAAGTTATATACTCACTTACATTTAGAAAACATGTTCCATATCTTCCATACAAATTAATCCAAAATACTCACTTCGTATAACAAACTTATATAACCTATATCTGTCGCATTCATTTCTGTCTTCTTATTTCTTAACGTAATATATTCCACAGAACAGAATAAAATAAGTTTACTTCCTGCTTATCTTTTTCCAGTTTATTTATGTACTATTACAGTTACCTCTATATCTACTTTACATTCCAGTTTATTTTAACCCAAAATTCAACCTATACTCTCCTTATCCTAATGTTCAACTACTCTAATAAATCAATATTTCACTGTTGCCCTTTCCCGTACTAACCCCGGTTAGGGTATGTCTAAAAGTTGTTGAGCCGCTGTTCTGGCTTTCTTAATATTGTATTATTACTATGTCTCTTAATTTTACATAATTTTACAAAATTACAATATCTCCATATCTTTTTTGCAGGTAACTTGATATTAGTTTCCACTCTGTATCATATATTGTTTTTTTCCCTTCTTTAAGTGATTTTGAAAGTTGCTCACAGTTCTTCATTTCATTGAGCTTTGCAAGCCATTCATCAAGTTCTGGAATTTGTTGACTCTTCCAATACCTTGGTAAACAATTCTCGCAGAAGTGACCATATATAGTAATATTTTCCACCTATTTTTAACAGTTAGTTGTTGATTATTTGGGATAATGTTATACCGTGTATCTCTATCATGGTTTTATTTATGCTTTTCCAGAATGTTTTTGCCTTTTTGCATGTCCACCACGAATGATAAAACGTGCTGAAAGAGTTAAATTCAGACAAGTACTGCTTGAGTAGAAAAATAAGTGAATTAGACAGCAGATGTCCCTGTCTTATCTCAGTTTAAAAAAGTATGATTGGCCTTGTAACACTATGCTTAGGTGCCTGGGAAGTAAAAGGGAGTCAAGCATACTCTTTTGCCTCATCTTTGTGTCATTTGGGTGACTGAGGCCTTTGTTCCCTTGTTTTGGGGGTGGTATTAAGCTCCAAATGTAATGGCTGACGTAGACTAGAAATGTGATTGATTGCTGACGTTGTTGACCAAAGGTATAAGAACTAAGTGTTTTAATCAATCGGGGCCAGCAGTTTTGGACATTGTATATCCGCTGCTTGCCCTGCGCAGTAAATAAATGGTTTGGAAAATAAAGCTTTCTGTTTTGGAAGAACCTGAAGGTCTTCATCTTTTCCTCGCCACAACAGTGCCTTCTTCTGCTCCACATTTCCAACATTCTTTCCTACCTGTATTGTACATCTTGTTCAATTTATGTGGACTCAGATACCATCTATGGAACATTTTTAGGTAATTCTCTTTAAGATTTTGGGATAAAGTGAATTTTTGCGTCCGTCTCCAACTATGTTCCCAGTCTTCAAGACTTATAGTTTTACCTATATTTGCAGACCATTTAACCATAGTCTGTTTTATAGTTTCCGTTTCCAGTTCCCTGCTTAGTAAAAGTTTATATATTTGAGATGTTAAGTGTCGTGGCTTTTCGAAAATAGCCACCTCAAACTCGTTCTTTTCTGCTTTTGGAAGGAAACCTTCCAGCTTCCTATTCATTTTGAATCTCTCCTTTAGTTGTATATACAAAAATCATTGAGTGGAGAAACCTTCTTCTTCTAGATCCAATCTTGTTTTTAATGTGTAAGTATCTCCCTCGATTATGATATCCTTATAAAAGATCCATTTTTCTTGAGCCGCTTTCTATCTCCCAAAATGTGCTTCGTGCGGGGAAATCCATTGTGGAATTTTCTGATCCATTTTTGACTTAAATTTTTTCCAAATCATCAGTAATGATTTCCGCATTCACCTTTTCTAGTATGATATTTCAAATCCCTTCTTTAACTATCCCTTACTTGGTAATGCCATCTCCTGCCAGGCGCTTTGTGGATTTGCACAGAGAAGAACAGGATTAAGGCAGAATTTCTGACTATGCCTGGAAAAATATTTGGGGGAATAAGTTTGTATGGAAAATAGATCACCCCACTAGGCTTGGTGTTTTGTTACCAAAAATTTTTCTAAATGACACTGACCTGTAGCAGATTGGATGTTACGTGTTTATTGGAGGAGGACTTCTAGTGAAAAACAGAAAATCCCTATGTTATCAGTCCAATTCAGGGCAGATTCATTTTTAAAACATTAGTAGGAAAAATGTACGTACTGAGGTAATCAACATGTGAAAGAACCTATCTCCACAGATGTTATCTTAGAATTCTGTCTTAAGCCAAGCACTTAGTGCATTTCTCACTAAAAGTCTGCCTGCCCTTGTAAGCTGCTACAGGTTTTAAGGCAAATCTCCCTACTCCATGTTGTGTCTTGCTCTAGAACACACACACACAAGCCACACACAGCTGTTCATTTAAAAAAGAAATTATGGAACAGACAGCTTCTAACACTGCCAGCCAAAAGGGTAGCGTTGAGTGTTCCATCTTTCTCTCCACCTAATACATTTTAGGAGGCAGGAAATAAAAGATGAAGTAAGGAAATACCTCAACTTTCTGTGCCATGGTGGCAACATTAATGCTGGATCTGTGATCTTTATCCCTATCTAAATGTGAGAGCCAGTGTGGTATAGTGGTTTAAGCACTGCACTATGACTCTGGAGATCAGCTCTTCACTTGACATTGGAAACCCACCTTGAGAGTATCACACACTCTCAGACCCCAGAAATCCCTTAGGGTCGCTGTAAGAAGGAAACAACTTGAAGGCACACAACAACAACAACAACAACAACAAACCCTAAAGACACCAGATCCTCTCTGGTCTTTCTTGGAAGCTAAGCAGGTTCAGTCATAGTAAGTACTGGGTGACCGCCAGTGAATGCAACATGCTGTAGGCTATATTTCAGAGGAAGTAACTGTAAAACTACCTCTTGAGTTTTCCTTGCCTATACACTCATTGGCCACAATCTTTACGATTATATGATTCTGGGGGTTATCATCAGGCAACCTGAAGGCATACACACATACTGTGATCTTTACTGTGCAATCCATGATTGGACAGAATTCAGTGCAACAATGTGGTTCCATGCCTCCATCCCATGTTTTTGCAGGCCAATGGTACCACAGAGTATTGACTGACAGTTAATGTGGTACAGTGGTTAGTGTTGGTCTGGAACTTCTTAGATCCAGGCTAATGGCCTCATAAACCAATAAACATAGACTGGTCATTCTCTTCCACCCTGATCTATCTCACATGCTTGTTGTGAGGATAAAATTATTGGGAGGCAAAGGGCTGCAAATCACCTTGAGGCCACAAGTGTGATATAAAAATAAATAGGAATTGGATACAAATAGATATCTTTTCACTGCAATTGGTAGAATGAGACACTAAGTTTGATGTTTTGATGTACTTGGAAGAAGCCACAAAAACATTATTATCCAGGACAACTTTTCTTACATTTTCATTTTCAATGGGTGGCTATTTCCTCTCATAGGCGAAGGGCACCTGCAATCTAGCTCTTACATGCACACACATTTCCAGTGATATTAGGTTTTATCAACAACATTACTGTTTCTCTTATATCTTCAGTGCCACCAAACAGGCAGGCGAAAAATAAGCCCCCATAAACTTTAAAGGACATGGAGACCAAATTTCCATCTTTCTCCTCACTTTTCTCATGTGCAGAGACAAGAGCAGGGAGAAAGAAGTTTGAGGAAGAAACAAAAACCTGTTGTATGTGCTGCTGATTGTGGGGACCCTGCCAGCAGCAACAATGGCAGAGCAAAACATGAGTGTACAGTGTGGAACAAGAGGAAGTGCTGCTGCCATCACCAAGAGCACGGAAATGGCCATCCCTGGGTTCTTGTCCCTTTCTTTCTCTTAGTAGCAGCAACATTTTCCTCTGTATGATGCATGTGCAGCTTGGCCTTGCCTGTCCACTGCCCTGGTCTGTGCTACCCAGCCTTCTTCCTCCCCTCCAGCTATGCTGGTGCACACATGTAACAGGGTGTTCTCAGTAGTAGCACCCTGTCTGTGAAACTCTGTCCCAAGGGAGATCTGGCTGGCCCTGTTCCTTCTGAGTTTCCAGATGGCAGTGAAGACTGTGTTATTCCACTTGGCCTTTGGATCTTGCTGGTCCTGCCTGTTTTTAAATCATAGAATCATAGATAGATAGATATTTTATTACTGTCATAGACCAGCTTAAGAGCAATAAAATTCAAATAAAAATATATATACATTTACAAAAGGATACAAGTACAGATAGGTATTAATCTATCAGATAACAGAACCAAACTAGTCCTAACAGAGCCTAAGTAGACAATAATTATACTAATCCATGGTGCAAGTCTATCACCCAACAAATGTTAATTGCTGCCACACAAAACTAAGCCACTTTATAAATTATAATACGATTAGTATCTGAAAGCAGCAAAGAAACATATAACAGTTCTGAACATCCTGGATATTTGTGGAGTATTAGCAAAATAAAATCAGTATGTATAGTATAGTATAGTATAGTATAGTATAGTATAGTATAGTATAGTATAGTATAGTATAGTATGTAAACACTGAAAAAGCACATTGCAGAACTACAGGGGCAATGTCTCTCCAAATATGGGATCTTGCTATAGCATCCTTCAAGAACAGCTGAAGGAAGAACATGACATCATGTAAAGGTGTTACAGTGTTTAGGCAGTTCTAGGTCACTTATATAGGCAATAGGAGCTGTAAAGTACCCACTGTTCTTGCTGCCAATAAAGGAAGAAGACCTAGCTAAATTCATTTGGTGCTCTATATCAGTAATATGTTATTTAATAGTTCCTTTGGCCTGATCATATCTCTTGCTAAGTAGAAGGTCAGGGGAGAAACCCAAAGATAGAATTTTAGTTGCAACCGTTTGATTCTATTTGGATTGAACTTCATTCTTCAAAACTAAAGGGGCAAGATCAAGAGGCAAAAATGATAATCTGAGCCAACAGGTGAGTATTGACACTCATACTCTAGCCTCTATCTTCATAAGGCCTGCCTCCAACCACAAAATGGCATTAGCAACACATTTTGGGGCTTTGAAATACTGAGCTCAGTAATTTAGATTGTATAAGTTCTAACTGTGCAACATTAGACAAAGATCTAGCTGGGCATCATGTAGGAGTTGTGCTACTGGCTTTGCTTCAAATAATTTGAGAGCCGCTGGAATGTAATGGCCTCCTTGTGTCTTAAAAAACTTCTGAAAAGCTAATGAACTCCTCTGAGCAATGTTGGCAACATAATCTCTGTGAGCAGAACAGAAACCTACACTCAAATATTACGTATATGCCAAAAGTATACCCTGGGCCTTTTGGCAAATACGATAATTTTTTTTAATTTTTTTTTTATAATTGAGCATGAAATGGTCTTCTTCACAGTATTGAGATAATGTGCTCAGTGCTCTTCTGAGACCAACAGGCATTCTTGAAGGAATAGTTGCATCATTCACAACATCCTATGGAATCCTGGGGTTTGCATCATTCACATAAAACATTCTTCTTCTCTCATCCTTTTTTTCACATTCTCTCGTACAAACTCACACTTCAGGGATTGCAGTATCTGAATAACAGCAGCCTTTGGGTTTCCTCAGCACTCTTTTTTTTTTTTTTGGTGAAAGAGGACAGAGCAGGTACACAGAGAGAAAGGGACGATCTCCTAGCTCTGCCAGACTTGCAGGGAGGCTCTACACTGCAGGGCTGTTGTTTCTGTACAGAGAAACTCTCCTCCCTCCTTTCCATGCATACACACCCATCCCTCACAGCTCACAGCCTGCCTTGCCGGGGCCTCATGCAATGCAAAGGCCAAAGGAGAGAAGAAAGGAACTGCTCTAAGGGTCTCCACCCCGCCTTACTGGCTCTTTGCATCCAGAGGTGACACCTTCTCCTTCTCCCCTTCAAATCCCCCCCACCAGCAGGGGAAAAAAAAAACCTGGGCCGCAAGCTGGTCTTACAGGGAGGCCACACACAATGGGGGTTGGAATGGGACTGGGCTCCCCACAGTCCCCCGCCTCCCGGAACACATACAGCTTTAAACTTTGGACTCATCTCTGGAAAAAACAAAAATTGCAAGGAGACCTATTTCAAAACAAAGCAGTTTTCATTGGGAATAGAGCTAGGGGGGAAAAAGAGAAGCAATCATGGGACATCATTGCTGGTTCCCATTGGAAAGCGTCTCCCTCCTTCAGCAGGCGCCCCTCTTCAGTAGAGCCCTGTCTCCATGGTTCACCCTCCTTTCCCACAGCAAAGCCGGCTCACTTTCGTGCACAGATGGCCCCCGGGCCAAGTGGGAGGTCTAAAGCTACGAGAGAGAGAAAGAGAGAATGAGAGAGAGATTTGCCATGCGAAAGGGCCCCTCGAGCGTCGCACAAATGTGAGGAGCAGTCCACACGATGCACTCACAATTGCGTGACACTCCAGGGGCTGGCAGGCGCCAACCATGCACTTTTTCATTTTCAGCTGTTAGCCAAAAATGGTGTGCAATCACGCATCACTCTGGGACCCCGCGCACACTTACCATGTGTGCAGAGTTGCAGAGCTGCAGCGCTTGCACTTCCTGCCCCAGCACAGTCTGGGAAACTCCCAGGCTGCACTGCAGAAGGAAGAAGTGGGGCTCCTGTGCGAGCAGGTGGCAGCTGCAGAGCTGAAGGAACCGGGACGCGAGAGCCTCTCGCTAGAGGCTGCTCACGCGATCCCCACACCCCAGCTCCGCGAAAAGGTGTATTGCAGAAAGGAACAGAGAGAGAGAGAGTGTTCCGTTGTTGTTCTGGAGTTGCTCACTTTCCTGACAGGAAGAGAGTGAGGAGGAGGTGGATGAAGAGGTTGGAAGAATGGAAGCGCTGCCAGGCATTCTGCTCTGAGAGGCACCTGGAAAGAGAGAAAGTTCCTACTCCTCTTTCTCCTCCCTCTTTCTCCAGCTGGCAGTCTCCTGTCCTTTCCTCCAGGCTCTCCACAAACCAGGAAGCAGTTTCAACAGCAGTGGCAGGCAGGAGTTGCTGTGTGCCAATGAATGTGTATGAGAGAAAAACTGTTGTTGTGTGCCTTCAAGTCCTTATGGTGACCCAAAGGCAAACCTATCACAGGGTTTTCTGGGGTTGAGAGTATGTGACATGCCCAGGGTCACCCAGTGGGTTTCCATGGCTGAGCAGAGAATCCAACTCTGGTCTCCAGGGACATAGTACAACACTCAAACCGCTAAAACATGCTGGGTATCAAGGAGTACATTACAGGTGGGGGGGGGGGGAAGCACAATACAACTTGGCAGATTGAGGCAGGCTGGCAATAGCTAATTTTAAAATATATTATGATACCCTCCAACTAGGACAACTACTTTGCAACTTCAGACAAGATACTCTAATGCACTGGGTAACATTAAAGACGGGCAGTGATGAAGAGTATAATGAGACCTTAATCTGCACATGAAGAAACACTATAAAACTGAAGAAACTTACTAACCCTTTCTTAAAAAGAAGGGAGAAAATAGAAGCAGTATCTAGCCACAGAAGCCTCCCCTATTTGCTCATATTTTACCATCTCAGCTTCAAAGATAAAATAGAGCAGTTCCAATATTGGAAAGAACATGGGTAATATACTGTTAGAGATTTATTTTGTACTGGAAGATCAACAAACCAGGAGTATTAAAAACAAATTACAAGATATACATTATACTATTGGAAGTGATTGAAGTATCAGTCCATCCTTGTTTCCCAGCTCCCAGGTTAACAGGGAGCTGAGATTGGGCCCTGAATCAGTTTGGGAAGGAGTCACACACACACACCCATCCACACAGACCATTTCCGCAAGAGACTGGTATAGCGGTATGATTCCACTTTCAACATCCTATGGAATCCTGGGCTTTGCAGTTTAGGGAGGGAATCATACTGCTGTAACAGTCTCGTCCGGAAATGGCCACACAGACACATACAATTACTCAAGGCCAAAAGGGAATATCTCAGCCCCTGCTGCAAGTTAGCTGGAAACAGTAGTATAATCAGATGGACAAAGTTTTATTGAAACATTAGGATTTTTATAGAACTTCCAAACGGATAGAAAATGTATACAAGTTGCTTATCATGCACACAGATAATTCTAACATTTTTCTGCAATCAGACGCATGTCCTCTGTGATTTATTCTGTTGATTTTTGACATAGTTCTTGCAAGAAGACAGAGGGCCTTTCCACACTATACTGTGATTGTCGGGATGCCCTCCATATTAAGTGATGGGATATGTAGTCTACTATAATGTAACAGACAGCTCATAGCTGAAGAAGCATAAGTACCAGAGACCGTTAGATAAGCATTGCTAGGAATGTGCTGATAATTGCTGCTTGCCTCCCACGGCTTCAAGGTCTCTTGGCTAAGGGGAGGGAATGTGAAGAATCTTAAACTCATGTATTTTCTTTTGGAGCTCAGTCTTCTCACTAAAGGTTCTTTCCGCACCTTACCTTCTTCCAGCGCTGGGGTGTGGGGATTGCGCAAGCAGCCTCTGGCGAGAGGCTCTCGCATCCGGGGTCCTTCGGCTCTGCACGAGGTGCCTGATTGCGCAAGAGTCCCGCCTCTTCCTTCCGCAATGCAGCCTGGGAGTTTCCCAGGCTGCACTGGGGCAGGAAGCGTGACCGGCGTGGCTCTGGAGGCTCTGCACACCAGGTAAGTAGGCACAGGGCCTGGGACTAATGCGCGGCTTCTAGCTGAAAATGAAAAGATGTGCAATTGGTGCCTGCTGGCCCCTGGAGCATCACGCGATTGTGAGTGTGTCGTGCAGATCGCTCACAATCGTGTGATGCTCCAGGCACCCTTTCGCATGGAAAATGCCGTGCAGAAAGGGCCAAAGTCTTGTATATGTACTTCACTCCAAATAAATAGTGCTTATGCATTACAATATTTGCATGTGTGGATTCAATTCCTGACAGTGATAGTGCTATTATTCCCCTTTCAACATCCTGTGGATTCTGGGGTTTGTAGTTTACTGAGGCCAAAGAGCTCTCTGGCTGAGAATTCTAAATTACCCTCCATAAACTGCAAACCCCAGCTAGTTCAGACAATCACAGAATGACACTAAATTAAGAGTTTTACTACTGTGACACAGGCCATGGCAACCTCTATGGTAAAATTACTGTAACATATATTACATAAGTCCGTGTTGGACAGTTCTACTAACAAGGAACACAAGAACTAAATTATTAACAAGGATTAACTCTCATGGGGACATTATGACACTACTTGAAAGTTCTATTAGCTTTCAGTGTACTACTCAAACAGTGGCATATGGCGGCTTAACAGGATGCTGGATAACATGGGCCTTTGGTATGAGCCAGTAAGGATCTTCTTATGAGCAGAGTTGAAGTTTTAAATTTTCAAATGCAGTATGAAAATTTTCAATTTCTTCCCTCAACCTTCTGTCCTTTCGCACCTTTGTTGCTCTCCCCAATGTATCCCACCCCATGGTACATGCTGAGGACTTAGAAGATGAAGTGCCTTCAAAGGAAGATCGAGACTCTTGTTGCTCACTTTGACAAGCAGTGTGTGTGAGTGTGCATAACAGCTCTTTGCTCACATCTAAACTGGCATGGGAGCAAAGGGAGGAGGCATGAACACAAAACTTTTTTTCCTCCTCTCTTGCTTAATTCATAGCATGACCCTTGTTTTATAAGGCTAAACAAGGACCAAGTCTTCATTTCATTTCTCTTTTAAGTTCTTGGGCTGTCCAAGGTTTCTTGTTGTTACCAGGCAAGAACACTTGCAGAGAATCAGCAGAAACACGTATGGTGTAGCCTGTTGCTTACAACCACTGAGAAATACTCCATACACTTTGATTAACTTTTTAGGAAATTTTTATGGGTCCCAAAGGCTAGGTTTAGTTAGTATTGCATGTTCTAAATTATAATTACCAATAAGGCAAGGAAGATTTTACAGTCCAGATCTCTTTTGTCGACCATAATGCATATTTGATAGCACAGATGAAATGCTGGGAGGCCAGAAGTAGAATTTGAAATCTCACAAAGAGCTGAACTAGAAGCAGTTACTATTACTCCTTTTATAGAGCTGGGCAGCACTAGATTCAATCTCTCTCAGGACCCTGGACATCACAATTCCACAGTGAGTGCTACTACATCTCAGGCTCTTTCCGCACCTCACCTTTCTTCGGCGCTGGGGTGTGGTGCTTGCACGACCAGCCTCTTGTGAGAGGCCCTCGCGTCCAGGTTTCTTCAGCTCCACATGAGCTTCCTGCTCGCGCAAGAGCCCCACCTCTTCCTTTCGCAGTGTAGCCTGGGGCCTTCCCAGGCTGCACTGAGACAGGAAGCACGACCGGCCCGGCTCCCGAGGCTCTACACACACGGCAAGTGCACACGGGGCCCTGGAGCGATGCGCGACCACGCATCATTTTTGGCTTAAAGCCGAAAATGAAAAAGTGCGTGAGCAGTCCCTGCCAGGCCCTGAAGCATCACGCAAATGTGACAGCATCATGCAGACTGCTCCTCACATTTGCGACGCTCGAGGGGCCCTTTCACATGGAAAATGCTGTGTGAAAAGGGCCATAGACTGGAACAGAAAGTAGTCACGTATTAGCACTGTTTTGCTCCACTTGTACATTATCAGCTCTTTATTTGGGGCAGTCTTCCTATTTCTTACTGTCTGTAAGTCAATTATGCCGAATGCCTGGACTGATAAAGGTATCATTCATTTAATTTAGCTATTAACCCAAGATAACAGGCCAAAAACAGCATTCCACTGACAGTGGCAACAATATTTTCTTCCCTACCCTCAATCCATTAGCCTTCAGCACTGCCTGAAACTGGTTCCAGAGCACTTCCTAGCTTTCCAGATCCAGTTTTAGAAGTGGATGGGGAGCTGTACCAGAGAGAAGAAACAGCACCCCCCGGTTGTGCTGGATCACACACCTCTACCAACAGAACTCCCCTGTTAGATGCTCAAGGGACTTGTCCTTGAAGAACGTCAAAAGAAATACCAATTTATTTCCCCTCCCCACAATGCTGCATACCAAAATCTGCAGTTTAAGCATAGTACAGAAGCAAAATTCATCACAGATACACTAAATGCATCAGCCAAATCTCCACACCACTGGCCAGTTGCTATGGAAATGAGGCCTAGCAGCAAGAAGGAGGAAGACAGTATATTCCTTCAGAAACCGAACCTCTGTATGGAAACAACTCTGAATACAGACTGGATTGGGGACTATGGGGGGAAAGTTACAGGTACCGGACAAGGCAGTTCGGGGAATTACAGACACAGGATCTAAATCTGTGTATTTCAACCGCATCTAATTCCTAAAGTAAGGTAAGGTAATTCCTAAGGTATTTGTAACAAGTGACACCTATGAGAAAATAAAACCCAGGTAATGCCAGGTAAATATGCTAGTAAATCAAAAAATATTACTACATTTAATTTTTGTTGCTTAATCTTAATTCCATAATTCTAAATTAAAGTAATTCTAAATTCTAAAATAATATAAAATAAAAAATAATCATTTTCTGTCGCTGTTTGTCATAGCAAGTATCTTCTTGCCAAATTCCAAGTAAAAACAATTCTGGGGACTTTGTGGTCTGGCATTTCAAATTTTTTTGAATTATATTCAGCATCATCTTCCAAAACTGTTTAGCCTTATCACAAGTCTGCCACATGAGGTATAAAGGCTCCAACATGATCCAAACACTTCCAACAACTATTATTCATCTCTTTATGCATCTTAGAGAGTATTTCAGGTATAAGATACCAGCGTAACAGCATTTTATAACAATTTTCTTATAGATCGTAGCAAAGTATTTTTTTAATTTCTTTTGTCCAAAGTCTTTCCCACTGATTCATAGATATGAATTCAGATATTCCATATCTGAAATTCTTTGACCAGATATTCTTTCTTGACCATATATTCTTTCACCTGTTTGTCTTCCATCTCCATTTTCAACAAAAAAAAAAAATTGTATAATTTGGGAATCAAATACTCATCATTATCACATAACAAAATTTCAAAATCTGGTTTAGTCTTTTCAAAGTCTCTTATTCTTTTTATCTTCTAGAAATCTTGGATAATATTGTCCGTATGAAAGCCATTGTATTGTGTAGCCTTCCTCATGGAGTTGTGTTGTTTTCATCTCACAGTCTTCATCTTGATTCTTTAGTAAATCATAATAAGTTACGGTAACCATGATCGGTCAGCTCTCATTTCTCTCATTTCTGACTTCCTGTGGTGAAATCCTAAGTGGAGTCTTAGGACATAATCTCAATTTATTATTTAGTCCATATTGTAAACAAGGCATGTGACAATGATTATTAAAGGGAGCATTAACCTTAACTTTTTCGTACTATAAGTAAGCATGCCAACCAAATCTCATTTTCTTTTTTCTCTCTCTCTCCATTTCCCTTCCTCTCCCTCCTTTTTTTTAATGTCTTCATTTTCTCCCTCCACATATGAAGTCTGAATCCAATGGGTGATGGGTAGATAGCCATCAATTAGCAATTTATATCTGTAAACAGAATACATTGTCATTTAAAAAAAATACACGTGAGATCTTCAACAAGCTGTAGCAATGTGGAGTGGTGCCCTGATCAGCTTTCCAGCCATCCATGTCTTTTCCTAAGATACCAAATTCCATTCCACATTTCAATCCTGTTGTTTTCTCTTCCCCATTCCTCACTTTGAAAAGTCAGCCAGCATTCCACAAGTACTAGATATGTTCAGCCATCATCAGATTTTCTGGAAGGATTTGTTGGGAACAGCAACCTTTGCATGCTTTGAATTCACTGCTAGTTAGGTTGCATGATCTGATCGCTGTAAGTTTAGGGGCAAAACCCAAAATAACTTCCTGTTTGTTTGTTCACACCCACTCTCTTTCTCTGGCATGTAAGCATCCTTTGTTCTTGGGGTCTTTGTTTCTTCTTTTCTTCTTCTGCCTGCCTTCCTGCAGGAGTACTCCAGGGGAGAAGCTCCAATGAAACCATGTAATTGTTTACCTTTTTTCTGCTTTTCTTCAAGAACATGAATCTGCACAAGTATCTGTAAGTAAACCGCTTTTATATACTTTGAAACAAAACTGACTTTGTGCTCATTTCTCAGCTAGAGTTAAGTGTGTGAGGGGGAATAAGATGGGCTGCTAAAGTGTTCAAACTTCTATTTGCATACTAATTGCTCTGCTATATAGAGAGATCTCCCAAATCTCTCTCATTTTCCAATAGGATTCTCTGACTAGAAGAATTTTTGTATTTCTTCAAATGTTAGGTTTACCTAAGCTTGCCAAAACCTCCCAAGATGCAGCATTTGGAGCACTGAGTTCACTGTATGTGATGTTAAACAAATGTCAGGTTTATATCTCAGCCTTCTTCCTGTTTCTTTCCAGCTACTTCTGAGCTATGAGCCAACAACAAATACATATTTCAGTATGAGATGAAATGAATCACCAGACCTACAGTGCTATCAGGAGAAGTAGACAGCATTTCCTGACTTGGGCCCTTTTTGCACCTTACCTCATCGCGGCAGCGGGGAGCAGTGCTCGCGTGAGCAGCCACTCGCACGAGCTGCTCACAACAGCCCTTTTTGCCTCCCGCACCACCTTCCTTCTAGCGTGACCATCGCAAGAGCACTCCGCCCCTTTCTTCCGCAGTGCAGTCTGGGAGTTGTAGGCTGCGCGGGGGGAAGGAAGCGCGACCGGGCCGCCTTGCCAACACACCGCACAGAGGTAAGTGTGCGAGGGTGGCGCGAGCATTGCACGAGTGCAGGGCATTTTCGGCTTAAAGCCGAAAATCAAAACATGCGCGCGCCCCCCGCTTTAGCCTCGTGAGCGTTGCGCAAGGGGGAGTGTGTCATACGGAGCGCCGCTCCCACTCACGCAACGCTCAAGGGGCGCTCGTGCAAAAAAAAAAAAAGGCATGCAAAAAGGGCCTTGGAACCAAGGGCCATTTAGTTTTGTTCAATATCAGTGAATGGGGATTCAGTAAGTGGAATTCAACTAGGTCCAAGAAATGCATTATATCTCAGATTACATAATGAACCTCTTGACTGCAGACCAGAAAAGATCTGCACAGACAAAAGCTAGAAGCCATCCTCTTTCCCTCCTTCAGAAATTGCTTCTCTTCATGTCAGGCCACACAAGTTTGGAAGAGTAAGAGGCAGAATGCAACTTGAGAAAGAATGGGGAAGTGCTTCACATAATAGGAGAACACTCCCAAGTGAAAGAAGTATGAACAGAAAACAGACTTTTTCCATAAGGATGACTCTTGGAGCTTCCATTTTTTTAAAAAATGTGCAGCTATTTTGTCTTCTCTGCTTAAGAGATTTTCTGTGGTAAGAAAAAGCAGAAGACATAACGAGAAAACACGGGGGAGGGATTACAAACAGAAGATGATAAGAACTAGAAACCCCAGTTCTCAAATTCTAAAAAAGGAGTGCAAAAATACAATAAAAGTCTTTTTGCAAGCCTGGCACTCACAATAGCTCCACATATCACTTGGTGGGCAAGTTAGCTGACCGTGCATGCAGCTTTCCTACTAAAGCCCCAGTACCCTTTAAAAAAAATATTAAATTGTTTTCCTGATAGTTTTAAATACCTTTGTGGTTTGCCACCGAATTTCAACCAATGTGAAGAGGAGATCCCTGGAGAGAAATTGAGCTACTAAAACTGTACACTCCTGAGCTATACGTTGCTGACAAAACATTTACTTTTAAACACCTAATGTAAGAAAAATGAGTTTCCCACTTCAATAGGCAGGCTTAATGTGAAAAGTGCTCTCATTCCAGAAAGGGCTGGTCTTCCTGGATTATGAGGCTATTACATTTGTAGGAAATGAACCCAAACACTTCTTCTGGTTAGTTAGGGTTTGGGAGAGAGAGGGAAGACACACTAACAAGTCACTGTTGTTCAGCTTCCTAGGGGCTGCTTGTTGTTATTGTGTGCCTTCACATTGCCTCCAACTTATGACAACCCCAAGGCAAACCTATCATGGGGTTTTCTGGGCTGAGAGTATGTGACACTCCCAAGGTCAGCCAGTGGGTTTTTGTAGGCAAGCAGAGAATCAGACTCTAGTCTCCAGTTTCACAGTCCAATGTTCAACTGCTACACTATGCTGGCTCTCTCCTAGGGTCTTCTCTGTACCCATATGAGGCCATATGATGTTAGAGAAATACAGATTAAGGACGGAAGCACACTGAGATTTCAATTTCAACAGATCTCTGCCCAAATATTAAACTTATTTCTGTAGTTAGTAGTACAAAAATATTTTTGTCCTTAAAGGCAGTGGGGGGGGGTGCAAGGGCCTGTTGAGACTGAAACATCAGGCCCAGAAACAGGGAGCTCTGCCCTGAACTTTTGGCAAACTCTAAGGCTGAATTATCAAAGGCTCTTGCCACACGTTATTTCCTTTAACATTTATTTCAGGATAAAGAATGTACATGGTTCTGCTTTCTGGTGTGGACAATGGAGGATGCGATTTAGCATTAATCAGCAAAGATGGATGTGATCACATTCCCTGAAGCTTCATACCTGACAGGACGGGATCCTCCTGCCAAGGAAGGGTTTCCCTGATACACAGGGAACCCGAATATCTTTGTCTCAGTCGTGATCAGGGACTTGAAAACATCCACTCGGGAATGGAGCAGCACTGGGTGACCTTGGGCATGTCACACACTCTCAGTTGCAGAAGACCTTATGATAGGTTCATCTTAGGGTCACATAAGTTGGAAATGACAAGAACAATTCTAGAGAAGAATACAACACATTAGCTCTTTCCTCATCACAGCAGCTGTTGCCACCATGTTCCTTTCTCCCTCCAGCCTTTCTCTATGAAAGAGAGTGATGACGAACAGGTTGCTTACCTGTAACTGTGGTTCTTCGAGTGGTCATCTGTGCCATCATACACTAGGAGCTTTAGCGCCTGCGCGGTAGCGTTCGGAAACTTCTAGAGCTTGTTCGCTTGGCGGGAACCCCTCCCCCACGCCGGTACTGCGCATGCTCCTCCCGCCGAGCAACGGTCTCTCCTCAGTTCTGTCGTCCGCCGTAGAACCTACAGGGACCTGAGAAAGAGGGGAGGAAGGGCGGGTGTGTATGATGGCACAGATGACCACTCGAAGAACCACAGTTACAGGTAAGCAACCTGTTCTTCTTCTTCGTGGTCTCTGTGCCTTCATACACTAGGAGACTGTGTAGCTTACCGGTCGGACGGCGGGTCAGGTCCTACAGCACGGAAGCCAACACCTCACGTCCAAACCGGGCATCTCTGCGCGACCGGCAGTCGAGCCTGTAGTGGCGCACGAAGGTCGATGGTTGGGACCAGGTCGCCACACGGCAGAGTTCATGCAGGTCAACTCCTCGCAGGAGGGCCGCAGAAGTAGCCACCGCTCTGGTGGAGTGGGCTCGAAGCAGGACTGGCGGAGGCTTCCTCGCGAGCTCATACGCCAGTTGAATAGTCCATACCACCCACTTGGAGAAGCGCTGGGTGGACACTTTAAGGCCCTTCCGACGTCGCCCATAGCAAACGAAGAGATGCGGCGTCTGTCGGAAGGAAGCAGTCCTGTCCATGTAGAAGGCCACGGCCCGACGCACGTCCAGGGAGTGGAGGGACCGCTCCAACGGTGTCGTCGGGTTCGGGAAGAAGGCAGGCAGGATGATGTCCTGGTTGAGATGGAAACTGGACACCACCTTAGGCAGGAACGAGATGTCAGGTCTCAGGACCACCTTGTCTCTGTGGAAGACCGTGAAGGGCTCATCGGATCGAAGAGCTGTGATCTCACCCGCTCGCCTCGCTGAGGTCACCGCTACCAAGAAGGCAGTTTTCATGGTCAGGAGCCTATCATCCGAGGTCACCATCGGCTCGAAGGGCGGCTTTGTCAGCTGCGAGAGCACCAGCGAGAGGGACCACGGCGGTAGTGGCGGCGATACCGGCGGGTAGAGATGATGAAGTCCTTTCAGGAACCGCTTAACGGTATCGTTCCTGAAGAAGGCCGAGGCAGCCAATCGTGGCGGTTGGTATGCCACGATCGCGGAGAGATACACCTTCAGGGATGGAAACGCCAGCCCCTGTTGCCGGAGGTGCAGGAGGAAATGCAGGACGGTAGAGAGCCCCGCGGGCGATACCGGCTCACTCCTCTCGTTAGCGAAGGTCAGGAAGCGTCGCCATTTATATTGATAGTTGCGACGGGTGGATTCCTTCCTGGCCGCGACAAGGACGGTACCGAGCATGGGATCGTCTAGTGCGATATCCTCCAGGCATGGAGGGCCAGGCGTGGCAGGTCCGGATGGAGGACTCGGCCGCCGGAGTGGGAGAGCAGGTCCGGTGTCGGTGGCAACCGGAGCAGGTCGTCTCGTGCGGCTTGTAGCAGGGGTGCGAACCAATGTTGCCTCGGCCAGTACGGGGCTACCAGGATCGCGTCGGCTCAGTTGGCGAGGATCTTCGATATCGTCCGGCCGAGCAGCGGGAACGGCGGGAACGCGTAGAGGAGTTCCCCGGTCCACGGAAACTGGAAAGCGTCCCCGATGGAGGCACGATCGTGGCCCGCTCTGGAACAGAATCGGCGACACTTCGCGTTTTCCCTGGTCGCGAAGAGGTCGATCGATGGTTCGCCCCAGCGGTCCCGAATCAATCTGAACGCCTCTCCGGAGAGAGACCATTCGTGATGGGATGAGGTGTCCCTGCTGAGGGCGTCTGCCGTGGTGTTCTCCTGCCCGGCCAGGTGAACTGCCACGGGATGCGTATGCAGGCGAATGCACCATTCCCACAAGTCGAGTGCAATGTTGAGCAGGGTTGTGGAGTGAGTCCCTCCTTGTCTGTTGATGTAACAGACGGCGATGGTATTGTCCGTCAGAACCAGGACCATCCGCCCCGCTACGACGTGGCGGAACGCCCGTAGCGCTTTCAAGACGGCGAGCAGCTCCAGCGCGTTGATATGGAGAGCGGTCTCGTCGTCGGTCCATCTGTCGCGGACTCTGAGATCGCCGCAGTGGGCACCCCATCCATACAGGGAGGCGTCGGTCGTTACTGTCACCTTCAGTGTCGGCTGTTGGAAAGGCATCCCTGACATGAGATTGCGTCGCGACTGCCACCATCGGAGGGATGAGCGGACGTCTTCCGGCAGCTGCAGTCGGAGTGTCTGTTCGTCTTGCAGGGGGTCGAATATGCGGACGAACCAGTGTTGAAGAGGTCTCGCTCTCAGCCTGGCGAGATATGTCACAGCGGTCGTCGCAGCCATGTAGCCCAAGAGCTGCTGGACGCTTCTCGCAGATAACGTCGGGGCCGTACGAGCGTGAGCGGCGGCCCGGATCAGGGTTTGGGCTCGAGACTCTGGTAGGTACGCCCTGGCGGAGGTCGAGTCGAGCGTCGCCCCGATGAAGTCCAAGATCCTCGCCGGCTCGAGGTGGGACTTCTTCGGATTCACCCGTAGACCAAGGCGGGTCAGGAGTGACAACGTCATGTGGACGTCGTGGTAAAGTCTCTGTTTGCAGGATGCCACCAACAGCCAATCGTCGAGGTAAGGGAAGACAGAAGCACCCTTCGTCCGCAGGAAGGATACCACCGGGGCCATGCACTTGGTGAAGACCCTTGGGGCAGTCGAGAGTCCGAACGGCAGCACCTTGTACTGGTAACAGGTGTCGTCGACTGCGAAGCGGAGGTACCGTCTGTGCTGCGGGCGAATGGCGATATGGAAGTATGCGTCTCGGAGATCGATGGAGGCGAACCAGTCCCCTCGATGTAGGAAGGGCAGGATCGACGGTATCGTGACCATCTTGAACCTTTTGGGGCGGATGTAGTAGTTCACCCCTCTGAGGTCTAGGATCGGCCGGAGGGTACCGTCGGCTTTCGGTACCGTGAAGTACCTGGAGAAGAAGCCGGTGGTCTTGGCTTCTTGCGGGAGCTGCTCGATCGCCCCTTTCTGGAGGAGGGACTGGATCTCTTCCAGGAGGGCCGGACTCGACGGCGTGGAATAGTAAGCGCCTCGAGGAGGAATATCGAGAAACTCGATGGCGTAGCCAAGACGGACGATGGAAAGCACCCAAGAGTCCGTAGTGACACATTGCCACTCCGCGAGATGTCGAGCCAGAGTCGGTCGGTCTCCGAGCGCTGATGGTAGGCTGAAGAGTGGGTATTGGTAGGTCCTGCCAGGCACGTCAAAACCGAGACTTTGTCTCGGAGGAGGACTTCTTGGACGAAGCCGGGCGTCGTCTAATCGTGCGTCTGGCCGATGAGCCGGAGGACGGTCTCGACTGTCCAGACTGGGCCGAACGCTGGAACGACGAGGTGGAAGATCGTCGCCAGGATGGGCGAAAGGTGGAGGCCCTGCGGGCTTGCGTGGCCGGCTGTAGCCCGATCTTCTTGGCGGTCAGCCTCGCCTTAACGAGATTGTCCAAAGCTTCGTCGGTGGACGAATTGAATAGGCCCTCACCGTCGAAGGGGAGATTTTCAATCCTCCTTCTGGTGTCCTCCTGGATGTCGGCCGGCCACAGCCAAGCATGGCGGCGCAGGCCGATGGATCCCGCCATGACCCGGGAGGCAATCTCCACTGCGTGCCTGGAGGAGGCCATCTGCTGCCGAGCGATGGAGATGGCCTCGTTGCAGATCACGGAGGAGGCTTGGCGGATGTCCTCCGGTACCGCCTCCATCGCCGGTTGCAGGCGATCGAGCACCTTTTTCAGGTATGCCGCGAGGCAAGCCTGAGTGTTGGACAGCCTGATCTGCAAGGAGGCGGCGGAATAGAACCTTCTTGCATAGGCGTCCAACTTCCTGCCCTCTTTGTCCGGCGGGGTGGTGTGTTGCCTGCCGGAGCCTTTCGTCTGTGCCGACTCGACCACCACAGAGTTCGGTGCAGGGTGATTAAAGAGATAACCGGCGTTATCCTTCTGCACCCTGTAGAGGTGTTCCAGCCGCTGCGGTATCGGCTGAGCCGAGGCCGGCCTATCCCAGGCGGCCTTCACCAGTCTGGATACCCGGGGCAGGAGAGGCAGCGGGGCCGTGGCAGGTTGCTTCCCTTCAAAGACGGAGAAGACTGGATCGTCGTCCTCCGGCTCCGCATCGGCGATCTTCAGGCCAAGGGTAGTAGCCATGCGGAGCAGCATCGCAGAGAACTGGTGGACGTCCTCTGGAGCAGAATCTGGGATCGGGTCCCCGAATCCCAGCGGAGGAGACTCCTGGGAGGCCGCCTCAGACACCTCTGATTCCGCACTCGAGTCGTACGACTCTGAGGTCGGTGAGTCCTCTCGCCGCTCGCTTTCCGGCTCCTTCGCAGTCGCCACAGGTGTTGCCTTCCTAGGCTTCTCTGCAGCCGGGGCGGTGGTAGTAGCAGCGTCCCGCTTGCGGAGAGTTTGGGGAGTAAAATCCCGGCAAATTGGGCAAGTCCGAATGTTGTGGGACTCACCCAAACAGAAAAGACACTCCTTGTGGCCGTCGTTGAGGGCAACTTTGCGCCCGCAGGACACGCACTTCTTGAAGAGCGCGGACATAAGACGAAGAACGCCAAACTGCGAAAATCCGAAAAGACCAAAAGCCGAAGGGGGAGTCCGAAAGAGAGGTCAGAGACAGTCCAAAAGTCCGTAAAACCGTGAAAACAGCAAGCCAAGCACAAAAGTGAGAGGAACAAACCAAAGAACCTTCCGTACGCGACGGCGGACGAGAAAGAACTGAGGAGAGACCGTTGCTCGGCGGGAGGAGCATGCGCAGTACCGGCGTGGGGGAGGGGTTCCCGCCAAGCGAACAAGCTCTAGAAGTTTCCGAACGCTACCGCGCAGGCGCTAAAGCTCCTAGTGTATGAAGGCACAGAGACCACGAAGAAGAACTTAAATTTACCAGCTGTAATCTTGGGCATCTCTAGTAACAGGATATTATTTATACGTCACTTTGTTTTGTGCCATAGATTCACAATAATTAGACTTACAGAGGCTGTTTACTTCTAAGTTTCAGAGATGGGAGGAAAATAAAAAGCCCCTCTGACAGAAATTTTAGCTCTGAAAAAGAGGGCATGTCCAGGAGCCTATGATAACTCTATATTAATGCATGCCATAGAAGAAGAACACAAATGAGAATGTAAAAGATTTATTGTGATTAAACTAAGCAGACAAGCAAAATAACAGCAACCAACAATTATGCCACACTTCAACCATTTAAACCTTGTTTAGAATTAGCCAGAAATAGCTCTTAAAATCCAATTTAGGGCATTAGGACTCGGGAGACATGAGATGGAAAGGAAGCAGGGGTTCAGTCCCTCCGTGAGGCCTTCAGAGACAGCATCTCCTACATAACCCAAGTTGATTCTGGGACTGAGGGAAAAGCTCTCACAATATTATCAGCAGCTGTGGCACCTCTTTGTCTGTTAATGCTAACAAAGCTGAGCCCCAAGCTAAGTCAATGCTAAGCAGTTTGCCAAAAAATTGCTAAACACTGGAAACATAACATTTTCCAAGTAGGCAAGTTTCTCTCTTTTTCCTGTTCACCAAAGCAATACCTGTAGTGTGGATCTCAATATTTTTATTTGGTAACCATCCCCCTACCTGAGGTGGCACTTATTTCCAAATCAGTTGTAAATGACTGTAGACTTTGTTTAATTTGAAATAAATCTTGATCCCTTTTTTTAGTCTTTTCTGATGATCCTGTATCCTGAACAGAAAAATCAACAGAAAGGCACTTATGATAAGAAAACCTCAAACATATATGAAATATTAAGAGTCAAACTGTGTGTGACATGGGAGAATGGTAACCTGAACTCTTAAAAAAAGCATATACACATTAGGGAAATGTCTAACTGGACTGAGGCACTGGCACTAAACCTTCCCCCCATGCCATTTTACAAAGTAATCCCCCTGCCAATGTTCCTATTGGATCCATTATGGGAGGAAAGAGAGGCATAATACAGATAGAGGAGAGAAACGGGCATCTTGCGCCTTTCCAGCTTAATTAATACCAGCAGAGGTGACAATTTTGATCAGGAGACTATTTTAAGAGCATAAACCATGGATAGATTCCAACACTATTTTGCATCACATGTAGTTTGGTCCCAAGCAGTTCAAAATACAAGTAGGATGCATATGCGTTACGACTGTCTTAAAACATATGTGAGTACGTTCTAGTCACCATTAATGTGCATTTTAAGAGAAACAAGCGCGCGCGCGTACACACACACACACACTGAGCACAGTTCTTAATGGAAGGAAACATATATTTATTGTGAATGGGTATGTTCAACTGAATACAAAAGGAATGTGCTTTTGGATGTGTCCTGGCATCTAAAAGATATACTTCAGAGGGAGCTTTCATTCAGAACTTTATGGACTAGAATCTCCAAACAAGACTGGTTCTCAACCCTCTTCCATTAGTTCATTTCATGTTTACATTTCTAAACTCTTACCTGTTTCTTTCACATAATAAAAAAGCTGAGAGACGCTAAAGTAAAGGAAGACTATACAAAATCCATGCTGTTATGAAGAAGGCATACTACATATTTGTATCTCAGAAACTAATATATGAAGATGTTCTGTAATCGACAATGGTTGGAAGTGTTTGGCACTATCAAAATAAATTTTCTCCCAAATTATTTTTTCCCCCTGTGTTTTTAAAACATCTTTGGATTCCTTGGTGTCCCTTCACTAATAGCTTCAATTATTAGTAATTATTTCAAGATAAAGATTGCAGTGTTTCTTGATAAATAATAATTCAACAAACCTAAGAAAGGCTAAAGAAAAAAGGCCAAAAAAGTTGCCAAAGAAAGAACAGACTGCCATGCTTTCCACTGGTCTATCAAGGAAAGATAGGAATGAAGTGTTTCTGCCTCCATCAAAACAGGTTTAAAAAGAAACCAGTCTCCTCTCACTGTTCTTTTCTCTACTCTCTCACACAAAAAGAAGTTAAAGTGGAGGCTACAACTGGCAGGAAAAAGACCTCCAAATATGCAAGATTTTTCTGGCATCCCACTGGATCCTTCCAGAAGTTGGAATTGAGGGTATGGCAAATTTTTCAATTTACTATGGGGAGGATAGTGTTGAAAAAAGGCTTATAGATGTGAGTTACAGGACGTAAAGAAATGGACTCATGAGGCTTTCTGGGAAAGCCATAGGTTTTATGATTTAAAGAGATTTCCAGCAGGGGATTTCAGTCAGAGCGAGGTCACAAAACTGGGTTGATGAAAATTGTGGGAAAACAATGAGGGCATGGAGAACACTGGAGCTGAAATTAATTGGCCAGCAGATTTTTAAAATATATATTAGTGTAAGAAAACTGTTTACTAAAGGCACAGGTTTTAAAAAATGAAACAATAATTTTTGTTTCAGAGGCACTTTTTTTCATGGGCAAGCTGAACTGATTAGGCTGCTAACTAAAACATAAAATTATTCTATTAAGATTTCTTTCTCTGGATGGTATTTCAAATCTGCATCTTTATTTCAATTCATAGTTGGAAATACACAGGCAAGTATATGGGGTTAGGAATATGAAATCTTGTCTCTGAAACCCTATCCTGGTCTAATTCTGTATTTTAAGTGTTTATTAATTAAATATTTGAGTACATCTTTTGTTCCTAGCTCCTGGTATGGTACATCCTCCCAACTTCATTCCCACTCCCCAATCTATGACACACAATGTGGTTTGGGCAGATAATAATTTAGAGGATTCCATGTTGGTATTCAACTATTTGGCCTTCTACATTTAAAGACTCTTCTAATATTCTACAAAAATAAGAGTAATAGATTATGGCAGGAATCTGACAAACTCTCATTATTCTGCTTTCTTTCATTTATATAAGACTGACTAGGGATGGGGGAGTGGAAGGAGAGTGGATAGCACTGGTGATTATCTGAGTAGTCAAACACATTGGGCTAGGGAGGAAAGAAAGATCTGAAACGAAAAGTCCGCACTTCTCAGACTGCTCCAAATGCAAATTGTGTGAGTTCTCAAAATTGTTGCCAATGGTGAAATTTTCAAACAGTGGGAGTAGATTCCTTCAAAATGAAGCACCTGAGACAAGAGTTGGTGCTCCAATTAGGAAGAAATTGCTTTTTCCCATAGGTTTTTCTCCCAAGGAGACTCTGCATCCTAACTCAAAATTAGCAACCTCTGCTACTAAGAGTAAGCGTTGGTACAGTGGTGTAGAAAACAGAACACGTCCTCTAACTTGCTCACTCACGCATCCAGCTTCCTGTCATTTCTCTGCTGTCTCCCCTGTCCTGAATTTTAGAAGCAAAGCTCCTAGAGGCCAGGACCTCTCTTCTAGCTATTGCTCTGTGAAGAACTACACACAAGTCCTGTTGGAAGTCCCAGCTTGATTATCTTGATTTTTGTTAGCAGGCTTCTGAAGTTTTCTCTACCACCATGAAGGCTACCAATTTCCTAGCCTCTTAAATGAGATTCTCCAGACTCTGTGGGATACAGCTTATTAGGGTAGAGTAACACACATTCTTGGACATATCCAGGGAAGAAGAGAAAGACAGACACATGCTTATGTACACACCATCTAAGTAGGTATCATGAACCGGGCATCCCACCTTGTCTGAGAGATGCAGAAAAGGCTGGAATCAAAATGGTGCCACCACTTACCCGGATACGCCTCATAGCAGTCACAATCTCTACTCTGTTGCTTGGTCTGGGTACATCTAAGCTGCCGATATACTGAAAGAAAAAGGAAAAGAGATCAGGGCAGAATACCCTATTACCAACAACATCTTGAAATAAATTATTTAGTCAAAGATCATTTTGAAAACCAACATTCCAAGGAAACCAACATTTCATCCCATCTTTTCCTCCTCTGTCTACCTATGGTATACATACACTTCTTGACTAAATTGACCAATTCATGTCCCTGAATAAGCAGACTCTATCTTCTGAAAATACAAGCTTGAGCTTTACAGTGCCACAAAACTCTTATTTTGTAAAACTACAGAAACTGGGGAGTGGAGGGAAATCTTCACTTGGCTAACCACCATCCATCCAGGTAAGTTTGTGGCCCGCATCCTACCTTTTCTTCGCGCTGGGGTGCGGTGATCGCGCAAACAGCCTCTTGTGAGAGGCTCTCACTTCCCTGCTTTTTCAGCTCCACACAAGCTTCTTGCTTGCGCGAGGGCCACGCCTCTTCCTTTCACAGTGCAGCCTGGGACCTTCCCAGGCTGCACTGAGATAGGAAGTGCGACTGGCCTGGCTCCCGAGGCTCCTCATGCCAGGTAAGTGCGCACGGGGCCCGGGAGCAATGCGTGATTGCTCAGCATTTTTGACTGAAAGCCAAAAATGCAAAGGTGTGCAATCGTTGCCTGCTGGCCCCTGGAGCCTTGTGCAATTGCGACGGCATTGTGCAGATCACTCCTTGCAATCGTGCGAGGCTCCAGGGCCTCTTTTGCATGGCAGATGCTGTGCGAAAAGAGCCTGTGTCTATGATAGCAACAATATTCAAAGGGCCCTGTTCTTGAATAGCTATTTAAAAACCAAGATGCAGGCTTCTCTACATTTCTTGGAAGTTGTCAGTAGAACAAATACAAGTATTCTCATTGTGTAACCCTCTCTAAAGATAAAGGGTGGCCAATGAGGACATTCAGAAGGACCATCAGCTGAGGGAAGGAAACAGGAAAGGCTGCCAGTAGGTCATTGCCCAGGAGAGAATGTCTTCTCCATTAGGGTCCATGAAGTAAGAGACAGGCTGAGGAAGAATCTTAAGTCTCTCATGGTAGTCAGAGAACAGAATTCCTGCTCCACCTTATGCAAGCCTTACCCTAAAGAGACAAGATGTGTCAAAAACAGAACCAGGTCTTCAGCTCAGAGAGAAACCAGCCTAGATATGGACTAGATATGTTTATTACTGCTTTTTGCTCTGTGTCTTACAACAGGCCTATGGATAGAAAGGCTAAAATACGCACACACATTCTTAAAGAGTAAAAACAAGAAAAAGTAAAAAAAAAAAGTTTAAAAAAATCTACCTGGGAGGATTTGAGAGATTAAAACAGATAAACCATCATGAATCCATTTCAGATTTCCCCAGCTTCGGCTATTCCTTTGAGGGAAACAACCATTTTGTAAAATTGCTATTCAAAAAGCTGATCAAAAGCTTACTACCAGGATTCTTCTTAGAAAACAAAACAGAAAGCAAAAAATTCTCCCATCTATACCTGGTAGTTTTTACTGGCTTGAGTAATGTTTAAACACATATGTCAACGTTTTCTGGTACGCATATTCAAATGCATGGATTTGAAATATGTAATAAAGGAGTTTTGGGTTTTCTTTACAAATTCAGTACTTGCAGTGATTTTACTGTTTTATATTATGTAAAATACAACCAATGATCAGATTAAAAGTGTGCTGGTCAAGGGGAAGTGGAAGATAAAGAAGAGGAAGAACAGGTAGAAAGGAGTCAGGACAGAGTTATATCAGGAACAACAAATACACAGTTCCTTTACTATCAATAAGCGATTTTAGCATACAGAACAAGATGGCACAAAGAAATGCAGCAGTTAGACCTAAGCACGTGATTTGCATGACTATATTTCAACAGACGAGACACATTTTAGATGCTTGGCCCTTGGCCTATACTAACTGATTTTTGATATATTTTTTATTTGTCCAGTTTGTAATGTGTCTGCCACCAAGACTTCACAGTATTAGAGAGTATCCCAAGAAAGCAACCCCATTTGAAGTTTTGGATCAGATCTGGTTTTAAAGGTGACCTTGGCCCATGATAAAGAGATGACAGGACACTGTTTGGGATTCTGTTTCCCAAAACTCAGTGAAGTCTGCAAGTGCAATATTTGGTCTTCTTATTTCTACACCCCACAAGAGGACAACACCAATACCTTTGAATGGCAGTTACCTAAAAAGGACCAAATGTTCCCATATCAACCTGTCTGCTCATCTGAGCTGACTTTAGAAAACTTTTCTGGCAGAGCAGGAGCTACATAAGCCTCAGAACCCCCTCCAGTCAGCATGAGTCCCAAAAGTAACATTCTCAGGATCTGCATCAGAAGCCTTTCTTCAGCCTCCAGAGTTATGTTCCTCCTTGTAACTGTAGAAAGAGCCTTTTTCTGTAGTGGCATATTGCAGTTGCATATCAATTCCCTCCCCGGATGGTGATGGTGATGGTGGTGGTGGTGCCGGTGCCGGTAGTGGTGGTGATGATGGTGATGATAATTTTTTATTTGTTACCCGCCCCTCCCCAAGGCTCAAGGTGGAATACAACACAGATACAATTAAAAACAAATTATAACCAAAACACATTAAAATACAAAACCATTTAAAATAGAAATCTCTCATCATTAAAATGATCATAATTAAAATACAATTAAAAGTACAAATACAATTAAAAGTACTATTAAAAATATAATTAAAAACAGACTGTGCCTGGTCTTGTCTTTACCATCATTCAGGTACCAGACTAAATCCTTTGTACTTACATATGCTTTTAACAACAGTGACTCCTGACTTACCAAAAATTGGCTTATTACAGTGCTTATATGTCTTTTTTTCTGCTTTTGCTAGTATAATTTATACAGCTGTACCTCAGTTAATAAAGTAGATTTGTTCCAGGATGTTACTTTCTTAACAGAAAATTTGGTACCAGGAAGTTCTTGCACCACAAAAAAGAAGCAACTTAATATATTTCAGGAAACTGTTTATTCAAAACTAACAATATATGTGTGACGTGAAACAGCCAGGTCAGATAAGCCTTGCAAAAGGAAGCTAAAACATTTGGAACCTTCTAGAGACCACCTCCAAAATGCAGTGATGTCTGCCTTGTCTTTTCTCTTTTATCACATAGTATCTCAGTATAGACAGGGTCTAAATATCCTAAAGGAACCAGATCCCAGTTTGATCACAGAATCATAGAAATGTAGAGTTGGAAGACCACATGGGCCATCCAGTCCAACCCCCTTCCATGCAGGAACATACATCAAAGCATTCCCAATAGATGGCCATCCAGCCTCTGCTTAAAAACCTCCAAAGAAGGAGACTCCACTACACTCCAAGGCAGCATATTCCACTGCCGGACAGCCCTGACTGTCAGAACATTCTTCCTGAGGTTCAAGTGGAATCTCCTTTCTGCAGGTTGAATCCATTGCTCCTTGTCCTGGTCTCTGGAACAGCACAAAACAAGCTCTCTCCTTCCTCTATGAGGCATCCCTTCAAATATTTAAACATGGCTATCACGTCCCCCCTTAACCTTCTCTTCTGCAGACTAAACATACCCAGCTCTCTAAGTCTATCCTCACAGGGCATGGCTTCCAGGCCTCTCACCTTTTTGGTCACCCTCCTCTGGGCTTGCTCCAGCTTGACCATGTTGGAGGCTAAGCAGGGTCAGCCCTGGTGAGTACTTTGATGGGAGACTGCCAACAATGCCAGTTGCTATAGGCTATATTTCAGAGGAAGGAACTACTAAACCACCTCTGAGCTTTCCTTGCCTAAGAAAACCCAATGTAAAATTAATGGGTTTGCCGTGAGTCAGAAGGTGACTTGAAGGCACATAGGCAATTTCTGCACTAGCCTGTTATAGCGCTATTATTCCACTTTCAACATCCTATGGAATCCTGGGGTTTGCAGTTTAGGGAGGGGTCTCAAGGCATCAAGGCCCCTCCCTAAACAGCAAACCCCAGGATTCCATAGGATGTTGAAAGCAGAATAATAGTGCTATAACAGGGTAGTACGGAAGTGGCCATACACATATATCTCAGTGCAGCAATGTATATGAGCACAGTTCTTCAAGGTTTCTTTTGAAGGACTTGGGGTGAGTCCCTGAAAACCTGAACAAAAAGAGTTTTTCTATATTCTACTGAATTGAGAAGGAACTCTGAGAATTATCTGCTGCTGCCTCCCATTTTAGGGCTCTATTACACTACATTGTTATAACACTATTATTCCACTTTAACTCATTATGGTATGGAATCCTGGGATTTACTGTTTAGGGAGGAGCATTTATAATTCTCAACCAGAGAGCTCTTAGGCCTCACTAAACTACAGACCCTAGGATTCCACAGAATGTTGCTATGGCAGTTAAAGTGGAATAATAGCACTATAACAGTGTAGTGTGATAGAGCAGTTAGTCTTACTCTCTCCACTACCAATTTATCTATTTTATGATGTAAGTAGGTTAATTCCAGTAAAGCTTTTGTAAGCAACCTAAAGTGTTAAATCTTCTGTCTGGTCAGTAGCCACAATTTAAAAAAAAAAAAAAGGAATTATATAAATGTGAGGTAAGAGAATAACATTCCACTTACGTAATATGTACACAGTTAAGCTTCCAAATGGAGAGAATCTTTAAAATCAGCAAGCTTATGTTTACATTTTCCTTTTATTGCACCTCTCTCCCTTAAGGTGGCTTTCACTTAATCGTCTACATATCTCCTTTAACAGCCTGCATATCTCCATGCAGGAAATTGGCTTCAAACAAAGAAAATATTCTGTCTTCCCAAATCTCACAGAAATTTTATTCCTGTTAATCAACCAACAAGGGACCCATTAGTGGTGACTTAGGTCCTTTCCGCACCTTACCTTTTTCCGGCGCTGGGGTGTGGGGATTGTGCGAGCAGCCTTCGGCGAGAGGCTCTCGCGTCCCTGCTGCTTCAGCTCCGCATGAGCTGCCTGCCTGTGCAAGAGCCCTGCCTCTTCCTTCCTCAGTGCAGCCTGGGAGTTTCCCAGGGTGTGCTGGGGCAGGAAGCGTAACCGGTGCGGCTCCGGAGGCTCCACACGCCAGGTAAGTGCGTGCGGGGCCGGGAGCAATGCGCAATCATGCACCATTTTCTGCTTCCAGCTGAAAATGAAAAGGTGCACGATCAGCGCCTGCCAGCCCCTGGAGCGTTGTGCGATTGTGAGTGCGTCGTGCAGATCGCTCCTCACAATCACGCGACACTCCAGGTGCCCTTTCGTATAGCAAATGCCATGTGGAAAGGGCCTTAGAGTAGAGAAACAGCATGGAAAAGGAATGGTTTTAAAAAGTCTCCCTGCAGTGGTGACACGACATATCCTGCATCTGACATGGGAAAACATGCCTCACCTACTGATGTCTTGTTCTGCTGCCCAGAGAGCCAACAAGGCTCAAATGTCTAGGTCTGAGGGGCTCCATCCACTAAATGAAATCCACTAAATGACTTTGAATGTATTTTTGTGGTTGGCAACTAACATTCAAGATGACCATTTATTTGCTTGTTTAAATTGTTTTCTGGTTTTCTGTCAAAATTTGGTAGCACTATTTATTACCTATATTTTGGCAGCACATCAGTAGTAGCGATGCAGCAAAACTGAGCCCCAGACCAACCAAAGCTATCTTCTTCTAGGGTATATGACACACTCTTTTCTGCCTTTCACATTCATGGAATTTTCAATACAGAGCTATCAAAGATGAAGTCAGCCTTTTGGACATCACAAACATAGTACCACACACTTTCAAACATATCTTCAGACCCGATGAAGTGTCTGCCATTAAAACACACACACACACACACAGGAAGTGGAGATATGCTTGTCAATAAGTAGGTTGGGAGCACTAATGTTTTCCTCTAGTCTGACATTGGAACATTATGTGCCTTCTGGACACCTGTTGACTTAACAGCAATCCCATAAATTTCATAGGGCCTTCTTAGGCAAGGAAGACTCAGGGGTGGTTTTGCCAGTTCCCTCCTTAACATACTTATCCAGCTTTGCTGTGAAGCCATCAGTCAAATTATGCCAACAGACCAGACTTTGGAACATCTGCACATGATTATTTTCTGGTTGCAAAGTACATTAAATGCGGAATAAATGGGACATTATTTGGCCAATCCATAATTGATTGGAAAACCATGTTCAAAGAGACACAGCAGAGCTTTAAACAGGAGGGAAGGCTCAAATGGAGTGCCACAGGGTTCTGTCCTGGGAAAAACACTCTTCGATACTTATTTATTTCCTTATTGAATTTATATCCCACCTTTCTCCCAAGATGGAATTCAAGCCAGTTGATTCAAGGCATCACTGGTGACTCAGATGATGGATTAGAGGGAATTCTTATCAAATTTACAGACAGTACAAAACGAGGGGTAGCTAACACATTAGAAGATAGGAACAGAATTCAAATGGAACATGATAACAATTGGACTAGAATTAATAGAATGAATTCAATAGAGACAGATCCAAAATTCTACATTTAAGGCACAAAAAATAAATGAACACTTATAGAATGGTGGATAATTGGCTTTATCAACAGTATCTTGGCAAAGAACCTTGATTATTGTTGATCATAAGCTGAACATGCAATGTGATACTTGCAGCAAAGGCAGCAAACAATATTTTAGCTTGCATTAACAGAACCACAGTTTCCAAGACAACAGAAGTAATCCTCCCAATATATTCTGCACTAGTCCAGCTTCATCTGGAGTACTGCATTCAGTTCTGGACACCTCATTTTAGGAAAGATGTAGACAAGTTTGAGCAAATTCAGAGAAGGGCAACAAGGATGAGAATAAAACATGTGATGAAAGGGCTGTCAAAGAGAGGGGGATGTAGGGTTTTTCTCTGCTGCCCCGGAGCCTAGATCTAACAGCTTTAAGTTACAGGAGGGTGGAATTGAACATTAGAAGGAACTTCTTGACAATAAGAGCAGTTTGACAATGGAAACAATTAAATAAATTGTTCGTAGAGTCTCTTTCTCTGGTTGTCTTCAAAAAGAGGTTGGACAGCTACCCACTAGGGGTGCTCTATAGCTGGATTTTCTGCACTGAGCAGAGAGATTGGCCTTGATGACCTGTGGGATCCCTTCCAACTCTATGAAGTTATGATTCTGAGCATATGCAGTATTCTTCATATCAGTTTTGCTTACAGTTTTCATAGGAAAGTAGTCAACTGCAGTCAATGTGCTCAGGCTGTTGATGAAGACAGCCTGCCACTTCGGAACGCAAATGTAGTCTTCAGTGCCATTTTCCACAAAAAGCAAGAAAGTTGCAAAGCTTCATCAGAATGGACCTGCTGCTTAGTGACAAAAATAGTTCAGTTGGACCATAGTCCACAGTGTAAAGATTTCCTCTTTGTACCATGTACTGATGAATCTTGACTGCACTTGCATGCAAATTTGGCTTTGTGTTCCCATTCATTTCATAATGCACTGGTTTTTTATGGTAGCTCTTTTCAGTGTTTGTGTGTGTTGGAAGATGCTGCAGATAGCCATCACCTTGAGATAGATTAGTTCCTAGTGAGAAACATACCCTTTTTGTTCTCTTTTTGTCCAATCATACCCTTAAAGTTCCTTGTACTGATTGTTCCAACTTTGTGTCAGGAGCGGTTACCTGAGTAATCCTCAGTTCTGTTTCACAACAAAATGGTCTGCTTCAAATAGCTGATCAGACAGTTGTCACATTTTCTCAACATAGCATATGCTATTACGACCAAATAATAATGTCACATTAATGGAAAACTGAAGTATTTTATATAGTCTGAAAATGACCTTCCCCTTTATTTTCTGTGTCTGAAGCAGTGAGGATCTTCTTAAATCCAACACAAAAGCAACAAACTGATCCTATTAAGCACGTGTTACTGGTTAGGCCCCCCCCCCATTGAATGCCATGTTTTAGTTCAGTGATGATGAAGGACTGCATCAAACTGTGCCTGTCATTGTAAAAAACTGTTTTCCTTCAATAGCATCTCAAGTGTTTGAATGCATGCATCCAAATATTTACTGTTCTGCTGACATCCATACATTGCATTGCTTCAGCACTGATTAAGGTTCCACAGTGAGACATCAGCCTAAGTCCTATTTCTAATCTTAGCCAGAGAAGACTCATTGAATCAATGGGATTTACCTGTGTGATAAATCAATGATTGAGTCAGTGGGGTTACTCTAGATGGGACTAAGCAGCAAAATTGAGACGGCCATGTCAATTGTTCATAACTTTGCATGCAGATGGTCCAAGGTCCAGCTCCTGTCACCTCACGGTACAGCTGGGAAAGACCTGAAAAATGTGGACAGCCACTGCCAATCAGTGTTGACAATACTGAGGTAGATGGATCACCAATCTAACTCAGTATAATGCACTTTCTTATAGTCTCAAGTGCTTACATTTGGGAAACTGGGTAATTCATATACCAGGGCCTCCTTTTAAAATCTTCTCACTTTTGGATTAACAAGTTTTATTCATATTTTAAAGCCCACTCCTCTCTCACCATACTCCCCTCACTTAGTAGTATATGCAAAGAGGTCTTTCAAACATTTTATGATCAACAGATAGTTATCAATCAATTAGAGACTGCCCATGCCACTAGTATGATGGGTTGGACCCGCACTACCTTCAAGTGAAAATGAGGTTGTTTTGAATCCAAGGAATAAGTGTTTTACTACAGCATTTTTCAAGCTTGCTAACAAGAGAAAGATATTTAAAGTTCTTTCAAAGCTTTAAGTTGTACTAGTAAGAGCTATTTAACAACTGAAATCCCATTTTTTTTTAAATTATAATTTGCCCTATTAAGAACAATAACAAATGGATTTGTATCTGGCAGCAGTCTCAGATCTGTGAACGCTACAAGGAGACAGAAGTGTCCTCTATTCCTTCAGACTTTAGGGTTAGGATAAGAACAGGTTGCTTACCTGTAACTGTGGTTCTTCGAGTGGTCATCTGTGCCCTCACACACTGGGAGTTTTCGCGCATGCGTGATAGCGTTCGGAAGATTCTAGAGCTAAGCAGCTTGGCGGGAACCCCTCCCCCTGCTGGTACTGAGCATGCTCAGCCCACCAAGCCAACGGTCTCTCCTCAGTTCTGGAGTCCACCAATTAGAGACCTGAAAGAGGGGACGGCTGTGCGGGTGTGTGTGAGGGCACAGATGACCACTTGAAGAACCACAGTTACAGGTAAGCAACCTGTTCTTCATGGTCTCTGTGCCTCACACACTGGGAGATTTCGTAGCTTACCAGTTGTATGGTGGATCAGGTCCTAGAGAACGGAAGACAACACCGCACATCCAAACCCCAGGAATCTCTCCGGGACCAGCAGTCCAGTCTGTAGTGGCGCACGAAGGTTGAGGGTTGAGACCAGGTCACCACACGGCACAGTTCCTGCAGATCCACTCCTCGAAGGAGAGCTGCTGAGGAAGCCACAGCTCTGGTGGAATGAGCATGCAACAAATTTGGTGGAGGCTGCTTGGCCAGTTCGTACGCCAGCAGAATGGTCTGGGCCACCCATTTGGAAAACCTCTGGGTGGACACCTTGTGGCCTTTTCGACGCCCACCGTGGCACACGAACGGGTGGGGTTTCTGACAGAAGGGTGCAGTCTGGTGGGTGTAGAAAGCCAAGGCCCGACGAACATCAAGGAAGTGAAGGGAGCGGTCTGGGTAAAAGGTAGGTACGATGATGTCTTGGCTAAGGGGGAAGTGCGATACCACCTTGGGCAGGAAAGAAATGTCAGGGCAAAGGACTACCTTGTCTCGGTGGAAGACGACGAAAGGTTCGTCGGATCGCAGTGCTGTCAGCTCACTTGCCCGCCTGGCTGAGGTGACAGCTACCGGAAAAGCAGTCTTGATGGTCAGGAGCCTGTCACCAGCAGTCGCCATGGGCTCAAGGGGCGGTCACGTCAACTGCGATAGCACCAAGGATAGCAACCAAGGTGGTATCGGCAGTGACACCGGTGGATAAATGTATTGCAGGCCTGTCATAAACTGCTTAAGGGTAGCGTCCCTGAAGAGAGCTGCCGAGGGGGACCCCCATGGCTGATAGGCCATGATTGTGGGAAGGTAGACCTTCAGGGATGGAAATGCGAGCCCTTGCTGCCAAAGATGGAGGAGAAAATGGAGCACGGTGGGCAGGTTAACAGGAGATACCAGCTCACGACATGCCTCTGCGAACGTGATGAATCTCTGCCACTTATAGTGGTAGTTGCGGCGTGCTGACTCCTTCCTGGACGCAGTGAGGACATCCTGGATGGTCGGGTCCTCTAAGGCATTATCCTCCATGCGTGGAGGGCCAGGAGCGGCAGGTTCAGGTGGAGAACAAGACCGTTGGAGTGCGACAGGAGACCTGATGTCGTTGGGAACTTGAGGAGTCGACCGTGAGCGGCGTGGAACTGGGGCCTGAACCAGTGCTGCCTCAGCCAATATGGGCCTATGGGGACAATGTTGGCTTGGTCCGTGAGGATCTTGGCGACCACTCGACCCAGGAGAGGGAATGGCAGGAATGTGTAGAGGAGCCCGTCAGTCCACTCGAACTGGAAGGTGTCGCCGAGAGAGCCCCAGCCCAGGCCAACTCTCAAGCAGTACCGGGGACACTTCCTGTTCCGGCTGCTGGCGAAGAGATCGATCATCGGTTCGCCCCATCAGTCTAGTATCAGCTGGAAAGCCGCATTGGAGAGGGACCACTCATGATAACACGAGGTGTCCCTGCTTAGGGCGTCTGCCATGGTGCTCTCCTGGCCCGCCAGGTGCACTGTGACTGGGCGGATTCGGAGCAGCACACACCAGTTCCAGAGCTGTAGGGCTATGTCAAGGAGGGTGGTTGACTGGGTCCCTCCCTGTCTGTTGACGTAGCAGACCGGTGTCCTGTCGTCTGACAGGATCTGCACGGTGCGGCCGACAACCAAGTTGCAACACGCCCTCAGAGCCTTCCAGATGGCGAGAAGTTTGAGGACGTTGATGTGCAAGTGGGTCTCGTCGTCGATCCAGTGCCCTTGCACTCAGAGGTCGCCACAGTGCATTCCCCATCCAAAGAGGGAGGCGTCCATCGTCACTGTGAGCCGAGGAGTCGGTTCCCGGAACGGCATCCCTGACATCAGATGACGGTAGGATAGCCACCAGAGCAGGGAACAATGCACCTCTTGAGGTATTCAGAGGAGGCGCCTCTGGTCGTCCAGGAGCGGGTCGAAGGCCCTGACAAACCAGTGTTGGAGGGGGCGAGCACGGAGGCGAGAGAGGTACATGACTGCTGTGGTCGAAGCCATGTACCCGAGAAGCTGCTGGATTCTTCTCGCCAACATCACTGGAGCATCGAGAGCGGCGGATGCGGCCCGGCGGAGAGTGCGTGCCCGTTCCAGTGGAAGGTATGCCCTGGCGGATACCAAGTCCAAGGTGGCTCCGATGAAGTCGAGAACCCTCGCTGGCTCGAGGTGTGTGTGTGAGATCGATGAGAGAGTGAAGGGGGAGAAGATCTTCCCCCCACGCTCTTCTGTGCTGCTGCCCACATGATGAGGAGGGTGGGGGTGGTAAGAGAATGAAGCAGGGAAGATCTTTCCCCACCCACCTTGTACTTCTGCCCGCATGATCGCACAGGGAGGGACAGCAAGAGAGTGAAAAGGAGAAGCTCTTTCCCCACTGGCACTCTCCTGTGCAATCACACGGGTGGGAGGCAAGAGAGGGAAATCTTCCGTTCATGCTTTCCTGCCGTCTTTGCCCACACAATCACGTGGGTGGGTGGGGGGCAAGAGAGTAAAGGGGAGGAAAGATCTCCCCCCACTCTCCTGGACAGATGCCTGCAGTTATTCACAGATTTTTGAGTTTCACAGGGATTTTGTGTCTCTAGACCCCGTGAATATGAAGGGTCTTCTTTATAGCAAAAGTTCCCAAACCTTCTCAGTTCACATGCCCTTAGTGTAACAGTAATTTTTTCACTGCTCCACTAGGGCAAAAGAAATACCTAATAGTTCTATTTATTAAGCAGTTAGCACTATTTATTAAGCAGTTAGCACCAAAGATTTCCTTCTAGGTACATTCTGTTGTATCTAGGCCCCAGTTTCCGCTTCTGTGCAAACAAGAAACCTTTCTAGTTCTGCGCTTGAAAAATGCAGTACGTGAGACATAGAAGATACCTTATTCTCAGCTATCATCACCACAGGTCTAGAAAGTACCAACTGCTGCAACAATCAAAATGAGACTTCTCCCATGATCTCCAGTGCTTTCAATATAATTCAAAGAATTTGTGTGGATAGAAGGGTTGCCAAAAATTTTCTAAAATAACAAGTATACTTTCAAAACATGTTGGAAAATCATATGGACAACAGCAGCTCTTTTCTGAAGGAGATCTGAGAGGTTTACAGACAGTAAATGAAAAATAACACTCCTGAGCATAGGGCAGATATTGTATAGTAGAGGTAATCATGAGATTCAGATGGTCTTACCCACTGCAAACATGTCAATCAGAATCTGGTGGGACTTATGCTGAACAATCATCTCTCTGGCTGAGCCTTGGTGAGTACTGCTCTCAACAACTGTCGAGTTTATATCCTTTCCCATCCCCTTACTTCCCTGTACAGTTGGCTTTTCCTTCACACACCCCTTACTTACTATTTCCACATGGAGTCTTTGGTGTGCACCAGCAATAACATGTCACTAGGCCAAGTTGCAGCAGCAGTGACTGTGAGGATGAAAGTGGACTCCTTTTCCACCTGTGGATGTGAAGCAAGATGGGAAAAGCCTGGGACTTGCTGCTGGGGTGCTGCTGATGCCATCAACACCATAGCCTTCTTCACTCAGTGGTAGTTCCATGTGAGAGAAGCAGCCATGGAACTACCACTGGAGGAGGTGGTGGTGGCAGCCCATACCTCACATGTTTCTTGCTAAGGGTCAAGTTGCTGCCCCACTCCTCATCTTCCTTGCTGCTGCTTCCTCCAGCGCACTCCTCTTCTTCTCTTCTGCTTTCTTCACCCAATGAAGCTGAACCAGGTGAAAACAGCAAGAAGCCAGATTAAAATATCCTGCAGTGCCCAGTGAATTAACTGCAGTGAACTGGGGCACAGCAGCATAGAGTCTCGGAACCACTGATACATAGTATGAACAATTTAACTAAGGGTTAGAATCAGATTTTGACCCAAGATAGTTTAAAAACGCAAAATATCAAACAATTTAAAATTTCCTGATGGTAAGAGCCATTTGGCAGTGGAATATGCTGCCTCAGCATATGGTGGAATCACATTCTTTGGAGGTTTTTAAATGGGGCTAGCTGGCCATTTTCTTTGAGTGTGTGTTCCTGCATGGCAGGGGGTTGGATTTGACGGCCATTGTGGTCTCTTCCAATTCTATGATCCTTTGATTTAGTAACTCGTGTAAATATATGTGTGTGTGTGTGTAGATATAAATACACACACACACACACACTTTCTTTTTTCACTTCTAAATCTGCAGGCAAAGAAGAAAGCAGCAAGAAATGCTGAAATAATTATCCTAAGCAAAGAAAAACAGCATAAGAAATAAGAGATGGCTAATATTCTCTACCAGCCTCAGCAGCCGAAGCCACATCTATTTCCTTGAAATTATTTAAATATAACTCCTCTGGGATCACAACTCAGCTGTTCTGTTATTTAAGCATTCTGTGGCCTTACATCTATAGCCAGTTACAAACATACACCACCATACTTTTCCTTTGTCAAAACCATTTTTAAAGTAAGTCCCTTCTGAGATACTTTGAAACTTCTTGTCCTAATGGATATAGCCCACGGAGAGTGGGATGGCACCAAAAGAAATGCAGGATGGATATCAAAAGACAAGGGAAGATGGTTCATGGTCTAAGGTTTCAGCCATAACAGAAAATGTATCAATGATAAATATAAGAGATTTTTCTTTTCAAATATATGATACATCATATGAATAAGGTATAAATGCCCAATTGTGAAATAGCTTCTGAATTAAGTTTCCTAGGGTACCTAGGCTCTTTAGTAATAGGAAAAATACTACAGTCAGCCCTCCACATTTGTGGGTTTAACTTTTGCAGATTTGATTATTCACGGATTATTTGCTGTCACCTCTGCTGCCTCCCTAGGCCACTCTTAATAGAGACTGCAAGCCTTGTGAGACTGAGAAAGTGCAAACAAGGCTAAGTCCCTATTAAAAATGGTGTGGGGAAGCAGTGGAGGTTAAAGTAAGTCCCATCAGCCACCCACTTCTGCCCTGTGAAGGAACCCTGATGCCTCCAAGGAATCCAGGGTGGGTTGAATATGGTGATCGTACTTTTTTGTGTGTTAAATAATAGTTTTGGAGGGCCTAGAGTTATTCATGGTTTTTACACTTTCACAGGGGTCCTGTGACCCTAACCCTAGTTAATGTGGAGGTATGACTGTATTGGGTATCTGACAGATAGCCTGGATAGGCTTTAGAAAAATCTGCCTACTTAGGAGAAGAATGGTAAAATGTGAACATGTTTTGCCTTTCCTAAAGACACATCTGACTGAGGTCATGTATTTTTTAGAAACTTCTAGTGGCTAACACTGAAAACCATTTGGAAATTTTCATTTAGGCCAAAATGCTGCTGCCCAGATATTGTCTCAAGACAGGAGAGATATGGAGTATAGCTCTTGTTCTGTGATCTGCATTGGTTTTCTGAGCCAAACCAAGTCAAAGTGCTGGTTCATATTTAAAAAGCTAAACAGCTTAGGACAGTGCAATTCTGTTCCAGGTCCCTATCCCAGCTAAGGTTTGGAGGCTGAGCAGCACAACACAACTATGAAATATCCACCCTAGAAAGGTCAACATTTCTGCCACAAGAGAAACAACTAGTTCTTAAAACAATATCTCTGGCAGTGGCTGGATCAATGGAGATTATGATTAACCAGCTTGATTTTCTTGGTTATTATCAATACTGAGTGCTGAATTTATGTTGTTTTGCTACTATTTTGGTCATTGTGGTACATTTATGAAATCCATTCTTGAAACTGAATGAAAAATGGGATATAATTGTTAAAAATAAAATAAAAATGGGCAAACAGAGCACTAAATAATGAAGATCCAACATAAAATCCAGTTTGCTGTCAAATTAGCCACTTTCCAATTCTCTTCTCTTCATTACATTGGTTACACTGATTAAAAGCAGTTAAAAGAGCATTAACATCAGTTTACAAAGCACACATATTAAAATCAATTCATACTTTAAAAACTTGTAATTTAAAAACTACCTGGATAGGTCTAGAAGCAGGAATGCTTTCAAATTACAATGTAAAATACAAATGCAGAATTACCTTCACTAATCTTGCAGTGAACAGCAGTGGTAACAACAGAAGGCATCTCATCATTAGACCTTAAACATCCCAAAACAGGCAACAATATGAAGAGGTGCTTTGACCCTACCACTCTACTAAAATAGGTCCCCACAATATTTCTATCCTCCTCGGTCCCAATCTCTTTTTGCCAGCCTGTGATGTGAATTCCAGTTTTTAGTATTGCTCACTAATGTTTAGAATGCCTTGATAGAAAAATCCACTGAATCTCACACTAAAAGGCAGGAAATGATGGTCTGAATGGGGTATGGACCGCTGAAGGGGAGGAAAGAAAGGCAGTACAGTGTCTCAAACTTCTTGTAATAGAATTCTGTGAGCATGCTTACAATACATCAATCTTGTGTCTTACATACTTTTTAACTGCTAATATATGCTGTTCTCTCTAACACAAAGAAATGGAAGTTGATACAGCAGCCCTGATGTACAATTTCCAGAATTTCTGTTGCGTGAATGAATTTGTGAGTACTTCTCTTAAACCAAAGAGTTCCTCATTCGAAAGTATACAACAGGAACAACATACTTTCAAGATTATACCTTTCATGTCGACTTTTACAAGGTCCACTTTACAAGTCTAGAGTGCTATAGAAATGTTAACTAACACTATTGTACTTTGGCAGCTCTATGCACTGCTAGGCTCTTTCTGTTCCTTATTCAAGAAGTTCAAAGACATACCTCCTCCGTTTTCTTCAGAGTCTGAGGTATGCACTGTCATCACTAAGAAAGATTGAGTGGGGAATGGAGCTCTCCATCTGAGAAGAGTCAGGCAAAGAAAACAGAGAAGCACCCCGAAACTCTTACTCAGGACAAAGGAATGTTTATGATGTCACCCATGACATTCCCAGTCCTATGGAAAAAAAGAAAGGAACGCTGTGATAACTAAGGCCATTTCCACACTACACTGTTATAGTGCTATTATTCCACTTTCAACATCCCATGGAATCCTGGGGTTTGCAGTTTAGGGAGGGGCCTTTAGAATTCTCAGCCAGAGAGCTCTTTGGCCTCAGTATACTATAAACCCCAGAATTCCACAGGATGTTAAAAGTGGAATAAATAGCACTATAACAGTGTAATGCAGAAATGGCCTAAGAACCAGCATGACTTTCTCAAAAACAATGCTGGAATTCAAAATTGTGGGACAGGACAAAGAAGAGTAAAGTCAAACATGGACCCTGGATTTCAGAAAAGCTGATTTTATCAAGCTCAGGAATATACTAAGTGGAATCTTTATGGCTAGAGATGCTAAACTAAAAACATACCTAGCAAGGGTGGAAGTCTTCAAAGAAGGAACTGCAAAAAAAAATGCAGCCACAAATAATCCTATAGAAGAAAAGAAATGGGTGACATCTGAAAAAGCCAATGTGGCTACACATCAGACTCAAAGAGGAAGTGAAAACAAAAAACAATAAAGAATGGAAAGAAGAATGAATCACCAAGGAAGAGTACAGATGTGTAGCCCAAGCTTGTAGGAATAGTATAAGGAAAGCTAAACTTCAACATCAGCTGAGTCTGGTTGGGCATGCAAGGAGTCACAAAAGGGGGTTTTCAGATACATTTGAAGCAAGAGAATAAACAAAGAAATGGTGGGACTGCTGTTTATTAAGGATGGTAAAATGCTAGAAGATCGCAACAAAAAGGCATAGGTACTCAGTATCTATTTTGCTTCAGGTTTTATTTTTCCAAAATTAAAATGGTGTGCTTCTGTGCATCAGCAGAGACCTTGGTAAAGGATCTAAACTACAAGGTGAGATTGACAAGGAGACAGCCAAGAATCACCTAGTTAACTTATAAGAGTTTAGATCTGTAGGACTGGATGAACTGTTGGGGAATGATAGGAGTTTCAGCCCCACAGAAACACAGCAGAAAAGCCAGAACACAGTGAGCCAGCAGCAGCAACCTTGTTCCCTAATAAGGATACTCACACACAGAGGAGTTTCTTCCAACACAGGAGGCACTTTCTCTTGCATCAAGGTCTATTATATACAAAACATAGAGTGGACTGACAAGAGCTTGCGCCAGGCATGAGGTTTGGTCAACAAATACATACTGGCGATCCTTTGTTATATACATATCTACAGCCTATCTACAACCAATCAGGTAAGGGTTTGCATACCTCCCCCTACCATCTGCACACGACCCCAGTTTCTTATGCAACCTTGCAATTATCCACAGCTGGAGCATGATGCAACATCTTTGCAGTGGGCTGATCATTTTCCCAGGGATCCCTGCCTGGAATCCCTGACATGAACTGCACTCCAGGGGACTGAAGAAACCTGCTGATGTACTCTCTTGAATCACTTGCCATCATTTATGAGAAATCTTGGAGAACAGATGAGGTGCCAGAGGGCTGAAGAAGGATAAACATTGCCCCTCTCTTCAAAAAGGGCAAAAAAAGAAGATCCAAGGAACTACTAAGTTCAAAGAAAAATATCAGAACAGATTATACAGGACCCTGCTTGCAGGTATCTTCATGAAAATTCAGTGCTTGGTAGGGGGCCAGTATGAGTTTGTCAAGAACAAATCCTGCCAAATGTGGATTTCAGCTAAGCATTCGATAAGGTCCTTCATAATATTTTGATTAAATGTGGAATAGATGGAAACACCATCAGATGGATCCATAACTGTGTTCAGAATCATCACCAGTGGCTGTGCTTCAAACTGGAGGGAAGTCTAGAGTAGAGTGCCAAATGATTCTGTCCTGGGGATAACATTCTTCAGTATTGTTAGCAATGACTTACATGGTAAGTTAAAGGGAACCTTTATTGAGTTTCCAAACGATACCAAACTGGGAGGGCTAGCTAACACACTAGAAGATAGGAACAGGGTTTAAGACAGCCTTGTTGAAATAGAAAATTGGGCTGAAATGAATAGAATAAATTTCAGCAGAGACAAATGCAAAATTCTACATTTAGGCCACAAAAAACCCTGCACACGTAGAAGATGGGAGAATACTTGACATAGCAGCAGCGTATTTGAAAAGACCTTGGAATTATAGTTTGTTGTAACTTGAACATGACCCAGCAATGTGATGCTGCAATAAGGAAAGCAAATAACACTTTATAAAGGAACCACAGTTTCCAAGACAAGGGAAGTAATTGTCCCACTATAGTCTGTGCTAGTCAGGCCTCACCTGGAGTACCACGTTCAATTCTGGGCACCTCATTTTAAGAAGTTTGAGCAAATTCAGAGAAGGGGAACAAGGATGATTAAGAGGTATGGAAAACAGAACATACGAGGGAAGGTTGAGGTTGTTGGGCAAGTTCAGTTTGGTGAAGAGAAGACTGACGGGTGACTTGATTACACTCTTTAAATATTTCAAGGCCTTCACAAAGAAGAGGATGCAGGCTTGTTCGTGGCTGCTCCAAGTGGTAGGACCAGGTCTAATGGTTTTAAGTTACAGGAAGACAGATTTCTATTGAACATTAGAAGTAATGTATTGATAGTGAGAGCAGTCTGACAATGGAACCAACTGTCCAGAGAACTGGTGAAGTCTCCTTCTCTGCACATCTACAAAAACAGACTGCTCAGCTATCTGCCGGGGATGCTCTAGCTGAATCTTCTGCATTGAGCAAGGGGTGGGATTCAATGGCTAATGAGGTCCCTTCCAACTCTGTGATTCTATGATTCTAAATCATGCCAAACTAATCGTACACCTCTCTCTCTCTCTCTTTTTTTTTTTCCTTTTGTGATAGAGTTACAGGCTTGATAGATCAGGGGAGTGCTGTGCATGTAGTATTTCTTCTTCTGAGAAGACTTCTGAGAAGTTCTGTCATGATATTCTTGCAGACAAACTGGTGAACTTTGGGCTGGACAGTGCTACATTTATATGGATTTGTAACTTGTTGACAGACAAGACTCAGACAGTGCTCACCAATAGTTGTTCATCACACTGGAAAGAAGTGACTGGTAGACTCCCTCAGGGCTGTGCCCGTGCTCCAGTATTGTTTCACATCTTTACAAATAACTTGAATGATGGGATAGAAGGCATGTTTATCAAATTTGTAGATGACATCAGATTGGGGGGGAGGGAAGGTAGCAAATACCTCCGAATTTGGGATGAGAATTCAAAATGACCTTGCAGATTGGAGAACTGTGCCAAAACTAACAAAATAAATGTCAGCAGGGGAAAATATCAGGTACTACATCTCGGCAAGAAAAATGAAATACACAAATATAGGATGACTCACACCTGGATGGAAAGCAGTACATGTGAAAAGAATCTAGGGATTTTAGGAGACCACAAGCTAAACACGAATCAACAGTGTGATGTGTTGGTCAAAAAACCCAAGTCAGTTCCAGGCTAAATCAACAGAAGTCCAAATAAAGGAGAGTAAGTACCATTCTCTTCTGCTTTGGCCAGACCTCACCTGGGATACTATGTGTACTTCCAGGCACCACTTTTCAAGAAGGATATTGACAAGAAGGATATTGACAAACTGGAACATGTCCAGAGAAGGGTGACCAAGACAATCAAAGCACTGGAAACCAAGCTTTATGAAGAACTTAGAGAACTTGGTGTCTTTAGCTTGGAGAGGAAAAGACTGAGAGGCAACAGGATAGCTATCTTTAAACGTCTGAAGGAATGTCATACAGAAGGTGGAACAAGCTTGTTTGCTGCTGCTCCAGAGACTAGGACATGAACCAATGGATTCAAATGACAAGAAAAGAGATTCCACCTAAACACGAGGAAGAACTTCTTTACTGTGAGAGCATTTTAACAGTGGAATGGACCTCCCTGGGAGGGTGGGTGTACTCTCATTCTTCAGAGGTCTTTAAACAGAGGCTGGATGGCCATCTGTTAGGAGTGCTTTGGCTGTGTATTCCTGCATGGCAGGGTGTTGGGCTCGATGGCCTCTGTGGTCCCTTCCAGCTCTCAGACTCTATGATTCTCTGAAAAGAGAAGGGGTGGAAAACAGTGACGTCGAGAGTTCTTACTGGGAGGATAGTAAGGCATATCTGAGTAAATCAGACACTGAAGGAAATCAGAAAGTGCTAGCTATGTAAACTGATCCTAAAGCGATTCTAAACACAGTGCTCTTAGAGCCCCTAGGGAAGAGATGTCTGCTCTCCCTGTTGGGATGCCCTCCATATTAAAGTAATGGGATATATAGTCCAGCACAAATACCATAAGTAGCAGCCTGCTTGTAACCAAAGAAGCCTGGGCACCAGAGACCGTTAGATAAACATTTGCTAGGAATGTACTGATAAGCGCTGCTTGGCTCTCACAGCTTCAAGGTCTTCAAGGTCTCTTGGCAAAGGGGGAGGGAACGCGGGGATTCTAAAGCTCTGGTATTTGCTTTTGAACTGCAGTCTCCTCACTAACGTCTTGTACAATGTACCTCACTCCAAATAAATACTGTACTATTTGCGTGTGTGGATGCAGTTCCTGAGAGAGTCAGGAGCCTCCCAGCAAATTCTACAATATGTACCAAACATCTGGAGAAGAACCACTGGAAGAGGGAGTGGTTGACGGAGCCACCAAGACCCAAGGTGATGAACGAGCTGAGGGAGCCGAACCAGACCCCAGCCGGTCCACGGATGTGCAAGCTAAGGTGCAAGCTATGATTCCTGTGACTACTTTGATTACTGGTCAAACCTGGGCCTGAGGAAAGCGTCCTGACACAGCTCACAGCACCTCAAAGGCAAAGCACCGGAGTCAGTCGCCAGTTTGTTCGACTCCCAAGCAGAGGAAACAGCAGACTTCCAGCTGTTCATGCACCATCTCAGAGAGAGGTTTGAAGACCCCTTTATTCAAGAGCAAGCCACACACCAACTCAGGAAGCTGTGCCAGGGAAAAGGAAACGTTGGAGAGTACATCTGGGAATTCAGAAAATTAGCGACTAAGGTCCCAGAATGGAAAGACAACATACTTAAGCAGTTTTTTCACGATGGATTGAGCCCCACCATTCTGGATTGGGTAAATTTTCTCAAGGAAATCCTGCCAGTCTGTTGGGATGGATGAAGCTAGCTGGAGAAATAGAAAGCCTCCTGGAAAGTGTCCAACTATCTAGACAAAGACAAGCCCAAGAAAGTGGCCACAGACTCTCAGGAGCTAGAAAATCCACCTTCCTAAGTAGCAAAGACAGAAAGAAACGACTGTGCGAAGGGACCTGCTTCATATGTGGGAAGAGAGGCCACATTGCTAGTGATTGCCAAAACCAAAAGAAGGCCACAGAGGAAAAGCCAACGACTCCTTCCACCAAGCCCACATCCTGCAGAACCGACACCCCAAAGCCGCAGACCAAATGCCTGGGCAGTGGACCCTCCACTCAGGCCTGTGATGGTGAGGACAGCCCTCAGCTGACCTCAGGCTCCGACAGCAATGAGTGGGACCCGGACCAGTCGACGAATTTAAGTACAACCAAAACTCGACATGTATATGTTACAGTAGCTTTACAAAGGACAGATGGGGAGTTAAGAAAGTATGTGGCATTGCTTGACTCAGGATGTACCACAAACTTGCTGAACCCCATAGTGGCCAAAGAGCTTCCCATGGAATTTGAACCCCTCAAGAGAGGCCCCATCTGGGAAAGGGCCGAACTCATCCCTGTTAAGGTGGGAGGCAGCCGGGGGCACTTGAAATTCCTAGTACCAAACAAAATTGGATTCTAAGTAGTCCTCGGGTACGACTGGCTAAAAAGACATAATCCCAGAATTGACTGGACCCGAGGCATTCTAAAACAAACAGAAAATGCCAAGGAAGTGCCGAAACTATCGACACCCAAAGCGGCACATAAGCTTAGCCCCAAGGAACTGCAGAAAATCCCGCAAGAGTACTGGGACCTGCAGAACGCATTTGAGGACCACAAAGCAGATAAACTCCCACCACATAGAGACTTTGACTGTAAATTAAGGCTGACAGATGGCGCCAAAATTCCCAAGCCAAAAATTTACCTCATGAACAAACAGGAGCTAGAAGCCCTAAAGAAATTCTGGAACACAAATTTGCAACACAGCTTTATTAAGCTGTCCTCCACACCAACAGCTAGCCCAATATTTTTCCGGCAAAAAAGGGACGGAGGAGACCCCAGACTCATTGTGAATTACAATTTAATAAATCAGGCAGTACTGCTTAATGCGTACCTGATTCCACTCACGGCGGACGTAATGGGGCAACTGGTTAAGGGTAAATACTTTACGAAAGTAGACCTCAAAGAGGCTTTCCACTGAATTAGAATGACAGTGAATGGCTCACCACCTTCTCAACCCCCCTCAGGAATTACCAATGGACAGTCTTTACTTTTGGACTACAAGTTGGACCCGCAGTTTTCCAGATGTTCCTTAATTCTGTCTTGCAAGAATTTCTGTACAACAGTGTTGTTGTTTATCTGGATGACATTTTGATGTACTCTGAAACACCGCCTCAACACACCAAACTTGTTCACACTGTGTTACAAAGACTTATAGATAATGACCTTGTTGTGAAACTCTTGAAATGCGAATTTCACACTCAAACTTTTGACTACCTTGGATATCTGGTTTGCAACAACACCCTAAAAAAGGACCTCTCCAACATCGAGACAATTTTAAATTGGCCAGCTCCGAAAACAAGAAAGCAACTACAACAATTCCTTGGTTTTGCCAATTTCTACCACAACTTTATCGAGGATTTCACCAAGATTGCCCTCCCACAGACTGATCTTTTAAAGAAATCTTCTAATCCCAATGAGAAAGTCCCAAAACAGATTACATGGACTAAAAGCTGCCAGACCGCCTTCGATGCACTCAAGCACAAATTCACCTTGGAGCCACCTCTGCTGTTCCCCAACATCGAAAAGAAATTTGTAATATAAACTGATGCCTCTGACTTCACTATAGACCCAGTGCTTCTCCAGCATGACAACAACAGACACCTGAAACCATGCGCTTTCATTTCCAAAAAGTTCTCCGAGTTCCAGCATAACTGGCCAATATGGGAAAAGGAAGCCATGGCCATCCACTTTGCTCTCACATTTTGCTTTTGAACTGCAGTCTCCTCACCAACGTCTTGTACAATGTACCTCATTCCAAATAAATAGTGTTTATGCACTGTACTATTTGCATGTGTGGATTCAGTTCCTGACACTTCCAATCCCCTTTCCTCTTTTTAAGCCAGTATACAGGCTAAGGAAATTTCACTTCAGTTTCTTTGTTATTAGCGCATTTTGCTCATACTTCTGTAGACAACACTCAAATTCGCTATCCAGTATAGTCATAAATAATTTTCTTTGTCATATCTGCCACATTTAGGGAAGCATGTTACAATGACCCTAGAACCAGCATGGTGTAGTGGTCTGAGTGTTGGACTATGACCCTGGAGACTATAGCAGGGGGTTGGACTCGATGGCCCCTGGGGTCTCTTCCAACTCTATGATTCTATGACCAGGGTTCAATTTTCTGCTTGGCCACAGAAACCCACTGGGTGACCTTAGGGTCACCTTAAGTAGAAAACAACTTGAAAGCACACAGCAGCAACAAGGCAAACCTATCACGGGGTTTTCCTCGCAAGATTTGCTCAGAGGAGGTTTTGCCTTGGCCTTCCACTGAAGCTGAGAGAATGTGACTTACCCATGGTCACCCAGTAGGTTCCCATGGCTGAATGGGGATTTGAATTCTGTTCTCCAGAGCCATAGTTCAACACTCAAACCACTACATCACACTGGAAGCATCCAAGGGCATAATCAACAAAACTATAGGGTTGGCCACTGTTCAATGGCCAGTCCAATATTGTTAGTAGACTTGGCAATAGCCTGTTCTTCAACCATGCTGCAATATGTTTGAAAGAAATTGCCCACATTATGTGCTGTGGGAACCTAAAATGTCACCTGGTTATTTGCTAAGATGAAAGATATCCTTATCAAAGATCACTGATTTGCCTCCTTCACTGTCTTTACATATACTTGAGATGAATTCAGACATAGTAAAGCATTAGTGACTGAAAAAATGAAGATGCCTGTGAAGTAAAATGCATGACGTATTGTTGCAACTGAGAAATCAATGTATAGGAAATTAGGGAATGGGAATATCATCTTTTTGGTTCCAATAAAGCTAATATATTTACACAAAATTAACTCTTATTTCGACTCTTCAAATGCCCAACACTAGTTTCTAGCCTACTAACTTAAAAAAAAAAGTTGCTTCCTTCACAATATACACATGCATTAAGTCATTTATATAAAGTAGAAACAACCACCAATTTCTGTAAAATCACTTAGCTGCACAGAAGCAATTCTTATTTGCCACAGGCTACTATGTAAACAGCTATTTATAAGCTTCCTGCTGTCTTAAAGTTATCCATCATATTAGGTCCATCAGCCTGGCTGCTGTAAAAACAAAACAAACAGACTCTTGCACAGCCAGAGTCACTGGTTTTAATATGTGAGAGCTGTGGCAGAGGACAAACAGTTGATACTTCAAAATTGACAAACATTTCGAGTTGGGAAATTTCAAAATCAACATCACATAAGAACAAAACAAGAAATATATGGTGAAGATGAACGAACAGCTGACAATATACACACTGCAGTGTTAATTCAAAAGAAAAAAATCTGAGAATGAGAACTGTAAATCTAATAAATTAGGCTGCTGTAACAGGATTATTATATTATAATATGATTATTATATTATGTAGGTAAAAGTAATATTACACAGCAGCAACAATGATGAAAATAATACAGTTGAGTTTTCAATTATGTATTTTAATATTGTTTTACTTCTTTTTGATTATTTATGTTTTAATGTTTGTATTTAACTATGTCTTTTTAATTTTTGTAAGCTGCTTTTTCCCAACGTGGGAAAAAAGCAGGGTGTAAATAAAGATGACGACGACGACAACAACAGCCACAACAATAAATTAATATCCCATCTTTTTCCTAGCTTGGAATTCAAGGTGGCTTACAACAGTTAAAATTAACATAGTTAAAAATTCAGAGCATGGAAGATATAAAACAATTAAACCATCATCAATTAGAACTACACATTGAACTTCCCTTATCCAGCAATCAAAAATCTGAAAACTTCCAAAAACCAAACTTTTTTGCTGCCAGCAGTCCGTTTCCCCCTTCGAAGCAGCAGCTGCGGCACTTCTTCAGTACTTCTGCTCATTTGTCTCTCAGATCCCTAGTCTCTCTCTTTTTGTTGCCAACTTCGAGGTAGAGGCTGCAACACTCCTGCTCATCTACCTCTCAGGGCTGAGGAGTGCCATAGATGCCACTTTAAGGCAAAAGCTGGCAACGAAAAGAAAGAAACTGAGGATCTGTGAAATGGTGGGAGGCTTGGATTCATGTCACACATTACATTTGGATTCTCTCCATTTCATAGATCCTCAGTCTCCAGATTCACATCTCTTATATAACACAAGTAGCAAACAAATGTGAGACTATTCCAGAAAGGTATTGTATTCCAAAATCTAGAAAAAATCCAAAATATAAAACACATCTAGTCCCAAGCATTTTGGATAAGGAAGGCTCAATCTGTAGTTAAAAACATAATCTATTCAAATGAAAAATAAAAGTCCAGAACATTATACAAAGCGTTATTTCCCCTTAAAAAAAATCAATTCTCAAAGGCTAGCCAGAATAAAAAAGATGGAAAGATAGTAAGAAGGTGCCAATCTAGCCTTTCTGGGAAGCAAGTTCTGGATCCTGAGAGCAGCCACTGAGAAGGCCCTTTTTCATGTTCCCAACTTGTGAGGGGTGGTGGGACAGAGAGAATAAGATTCTCAGAAGATCTCAAAACACAAGCAAGTTCATATGGGACACTTGCCCAAATGCATATATAGCACTTTCCATGAAAAGTCACGCAAATGGAGAATTGATTTGATTAGCATTGGGCCCAGGACAGACCCCTATGGCATCCCACTAGTCAAAGAGGGCTTGTTTTCTGCTGCGTTAGAGACTAGGACAAGGAGCAGTGGATTCAAACTACAGGAAAAGAGATTCCACCTAAACTTCAGGAAGAATTTCCTGATTGTCAGACCTATTTGGAAATGGAATATGTTGCCATGGAGTGTGGTGGAGTCTCTTTCTTTGGAGGCTTTTAAGCAGAGGCTGGATGGCCCTCTGTCGGGAGTGTTTTGAGGTGGGTTCCTGCATGACAGAAGGTCGGACTGGATGGCCCTGTGATCTCTTCCAACTCTGTGATTCTATCTAAGACATGGAAGGGGTTGTTAGTAGCGTGACTGGTATGTTTAGAAACTACAAGTACAGGAAACAGCTGGTACAACCATGTTGTGGTTTTTTGTGTGCTAAGAAGGTTACAAAAAACCCACATTTCCTTGATGCAATCCATCTTCCAGGAGTCCGGGGAAGACTTCCTTCTTCTACACTGGGCTGTTGAATTAGTTTTTCCAACAATGCTTAAGTTGTCTTCGTACTAAGCCCTAAAACAAATAAGCCTTGCTTGCTTATCCAGTACTTTCTAACTCATCTATGTCCCATGGCCAGCTTTTGAGTCCCAGGACTTTTCAGTCTTTTCTGCCATCAATAGGGTCTGTTACTCTCTTATACTCTTTCTTTGAAGTCATCTTGTCTTCCCTCTGCCTGTTTTGCACTGATGTTGGAGCACATATGTTATGCCAGGGGGCTGAGAAGGCAACAGGTGCAGTTCTTTGCAAAATGCTGCCCCAGTTAGCCCCCTTTGCCAGTTGTGGGCAGTTAGGAAACTACATGAACTATGTTAGATTCATCTCTTTTTCAAAGAATTGAGTGCTTGGCAATTATACAAGGAAGGTTAAGGGCATTCAGGAAACTACCTTACCCTGAACTGCAAGGAAATGCAGTTAAATGGTTAAATATTAATTGGCATAAGCAATCCCATCCCCCCCACACACAAGGAGTACACTGATGCAGTCATACTCATGAAGGTCCAATCCTGAGAAGCAAAAATCCAAGACCAAAAGACATTAGAATAAAAGAGATACCTCACTGGTATGGGAAAGTGCTACCAGAATATCTGGCACAGAAAGAGAACGTCTTCCTAATGTTCCAGGAGCAGGTGCTCCTGAGGTGCTGTGTTTATTCCAGGAGCACAGCTGCCCTTTCCTTTGTGTAACCAAATACTGCAGCAGTATTTGTTCCTGCTTGTTCCTGACCTGTTCAGGATCAGGATCGGTGGCACTGCTCAATAACTTCTGGGAATCTATGACTCAGTGCCATCCATTCTCATCCTGAACAAACCCAAACATTAGCACAGCTGCTTTGCAATTGCTCCAATATTTATTTATGTAAAGGAAAGAAGGGAGGGCACCTTTGCTGCTGGAATAAAGGTAGCACCTGCTCCTGAATCTTTAGGTAATGGATCTGAGCAAAACAAAAGGAGGCAGTTCTCACTGGCTGTCAACTAACTTGAAAACTTGGATCCCTGAATGGCTGCCAGACAACAAGGAAGGTGAGCCAACGAATGGATGGAAAAGGCCACCTGACCAATCGCATTCACAGCAAGTAATAATCTGGATGGCGTCTTGGCAGATGCCTTTAGCAACAGATTCAGCAGCAGAAACACAAGCTGGACTTCTCCAAGGTAAGCTCCTCCGGCCCCACCTTCTTAAAACACCTCAGTGTCATCCTCAAGAGCAAGCAGCTGGAACCTTCAAAAACTGCACAAGGACACACCTGCAGGGCCACGCTGAAAAGGACAACCACGGGAGCCTGTCTTCCCGGAGCTGGGCCTGGCCTGTGCCCTCCCTCCCTCGCAGGAAATGCCCAGCACCGGCTGCCAATGGCTGCCCAGCAAGTATCCACTTGAACCAGGAGTCAAATTGAGAGGTAAGGTATGGATGGTGGCACGAATGCTTTCTAACACGTGCAGAAAACACCTTCGGGCCAGACCGAGAGGATCTCGAGACTTCGACCTGGGGAAGCCCCGTCGGATCAGCGAAGCCCCAAACCAAGCCCGCCGCAAAACCGCCCTTCGCTCGCCCGTCCCCAGGGCGGAAGGCGCGCTACCCCACACGCAAAGGGCGAGGAGTGGCTCTCCGCGCTCGCGCAGCCCTCGCGCCCTTTCGAGGGCGCACCCAAGAGCCCCCCTCCTCTCCTGGCCCGGCCGCCCGCCCGCGGCGGCCCCTACCTTGGCCTCGAAGCCGATGCCGTGCTGGAAGGCGTCGTCATTGTGGAGCGGGATGCGCAGATCGTGCCGGTCGTCCACCAGGCTGTACCGGGACCTGGCCGAAGGAGAGGCGCCCACCGGCATGGCAGACAAAAGTCCGGCGGCTCCCGAAGGAGACTGTGCGTAGCCGAGGCAGCCGCCGGTCGGCGCGGCGACGGGGGCGAGTGAAGGGCAGGGGAGGAGAGCAGGGCGGGCGGGCGGAGCGGAGGAGGCGGCGGCGGCGACGGTACCCAGGGGCAGCCGCCGCCACCTCCGCCTGAACCCGGGGCGGGGCGGGGCCGGAGGAGGGGGCGGCGGCCGTGTCTCTCCTGCCCACCCCCGGCCCCCTCGGCCCCTGGCTCTCTTTCCAGGGCGCCCCGGCTACGAACAGGCAGGGGCCTTCGGCAGGGATATCCGCCAATTCGGCCGTAGAGGAGGAGGAGGAGAGGGGGCCGCGCTCGCCAGCCCAGAGGCCTCTCTCCTTCCCGCGAGAATCCAGCGGCGGAGCCTCCGAGGGCTGGGATTGGAGGAGGTGCTGCCCGGACATCGCCCTCGTCTCCGGCGCCGGCCTTTCCCTTTCCTCGCGCATTTGGCCACCGGGCCCGATAGGCCCCGTTCACGCCCGGACGGGCTCCTGTTCCTGCCCTCGGCTTGGCGAAGCCCTGGGAGCGCTTCCAGGGCGGAAGGCCGCCCCGCGCCCCGCTTCTCGCCCTCGGAAGGGCGCCTGTACGGCCTGTGCGACGGACCTGACCGGCAGGAAAACGGGAAACACGGGAGGGCGAGGACGGCGAGGAAGACGGTGGCGGGGCCTCGGCTCGCCATGGCCAATGCGCCGGCCTTGCCTCGCTCGCAGACGGATCCGAGGGCTTGCGGACGGAGAACTCCCAGCGCTGCGGGTCAACAGGCGCTGGGCGGCGGTTCCGTTTGTCGCGGCGTAAACGGTTGGCGTCGTGGAAGGAGAAAATATGGGCGAAGGGGAAACACGCGAGAGTTACAAATGGAATCGAATGGATGCGTTACCTGAGCCGGGGAAGCGAGGTGGCACGATTTCACCCTACCGTAGGAGCCACACTGTTTATGCCGGTGCCTTTTAATGAAGGTAGCGTGGTGTTTACATGGTGCAGATGGTCGCACAGGTTTGTCATTGAAGGGCAGTTAGAGGGAATTGGAGGATTTTGTGTGTTCACAGCATAGAGAGGTTGCCAAAGACTTCATTGTGGTGCTGCAATTACAGGAAAACTGGGAGATCATGATGCCGCTGCAGGCTGCTTTGAAAAAAACACAAAAACCAGTAACTGGATGTGCAGGAATACAGGTTTATATGTAAATGTGGACACAAAACTGTTTTAAACTTATAACTCTGTTTTAGTTAGTTGGCATGTTTAATATGCTTTTGGTCTGTTTAAATTGCCATTTTTGTTTAACTTGTTTTAATCTGTTTATATTAATCTTATTTGTACACTACTCTGTGTGAGAAAAGGTGGGGAATAAGGATTTAAACAAATAAATAAACATGCATAGTTTCACAGTGAAAAACAGCCTCCTAAAATAAATGAATTCTCGTGGAATTTTAGCCTACCGGTCTCTCCCCACAAGTGCCTAAGGTGAGAAGTCTTGACTTACTAGCATTCCTGAATCCTTGTGCCATTTTTTTCAATAAGTAACCTTAGGCAGTCAGTGATACTTCTAAGAGATAGAACAGCACCTTTTCTTTTTTCATTTGTCTTACATTTTTTCGCATTTCCTTTCATTTTTTTTTAAACTGCAGAATAAACTCATTCAGCAGTGTTTGAATTCTTTTGCAGCACTTAACTCCTCAGTCACAGGAAGGAAGAAAGGCTTTGTTAGTCCATTCAGGCAATGAGAGGGAGACCTATTCTCAGAAAGGTCCATGAGACCAAATAGGGAAAGAAAAAAGATGCGGTGAGGGGGGCACACATTCCCTGGGAAGGATGTAATGGTTTGAGTGTTGGACTAGGAGAGTGGAAGACCAGGGCTTGAATGCTCCCCAGCCATGGAGAACCACTGGGTAACCTTGGGTCAGTCACACTCAGCCTCAGGAAGGCAAGGAAAAAACCCCCCTGAATAAAGCTTGCCAAGAAAATCCTGTGATAGATTTTGCCTTAGGGCTGCCATAAGTCAGAAATTACCTGAAAACATCCAACAACAACTGTTTACCTGCAGCAAGCAAGGTGTGTCTGCCTCTGCTAACTTGTGAGATACAGGTGCTGAAGCACACCCTGCCCAAGGAAAAGAGAGGGATTGGGGTGGGGTGAGGTGAGGTGGAGTGGGGGAATATTACCCAACACCAGAGAAAAGATCCAACACATGGGGTTACTGAGAATCAACTGTGGCAGTGTTACACCTCCATGCTTTGATATGGTCTAATTGGCAAAATATGCGAATTGGCAGATGTGTTGGCATAAAATATAAATTATACTTATGGCTGGCAAGGCCATGTGGAAGAAAGGGACACTGGCTGGGAGTAGGTCAAAGGTGACCTTGGCATGGCCAGGTCAAAAGTTCACTGAAATTAGCCAAGAAAGCCTGACTTAATGGCTCTGAGCTATTCCTATCAATCCCAACCTCAGAAAACAATAAGATGCCCAGATACAGAGGCCAGGACCCATACTGTGTGCATATCTTACTGCAGCTAGCCCAGAAACCCCCTCTCAACCAAGACATTGAAACCAATCAGTCCATTCCAAACCCCATTGTCTGTGTTGCAACTCCCATTGTCCACTAGGCGGGGAGAGCAATCAACTCACACCCCCTTTGGGGAGGGAAACAGAGTATATAAGCCCTTGGTTTTGAGAAATCAGTTGCAGTCAGATGAAATGCAAGACTCCACTATGTTGCTTTGAATCCGGATCTGTCTGCCCTTAGAAGTCTTAAGTCACATGTCAAGCTCTTCACTACTCTTCTGGAATGGTAACTATATAACCCCCAAAACACTCAGCCTCTCTATCCATATTTTTCCCCTTCCTTTCTCCTTTAGTTAGCTCTTGTGTGAATGCTTGACTGTATGTATCTTGTGTGCATACATGAGTGAATCCCCCCAATAAAAACACATTTTTAGCTTACTTTTTAATCTTTGGCTGGCTTTTGCTTGGTCTGACCCCATAAAAGCTGGGTTAAAGATCTCGCTGAGTTACCTTGCCCTTTGGTCTGTCAAGGCCAGTGCTCCACTATTCCCCCCAGTCTTTGCATTTTTGCAGCAATCAAGATGTCCCCCAGGGTACCCGTAGAAGTCAGGGTAACAGCAGATAGAGGCACTCTACATATACTCAGGGCACTTCCAGTAATGTTAGAGCTAAGCTACCCATCTAAAAGTGTTTGGGTCAAATATACCCTCTGATCGAAAATTCACTTACAGTACAATCCTGTCCATGCCTACCCAAGTACCTGCAGCACAATGGGGCCCTTAAGTAAGTGCAATACATCACCGTATTCACAGGGGATACCTTCCCAGACTTACCGTAGGTAATGAAAAGTGCAGATAATAAGGAATGCTATTTTTTTTTCAATGAGATGAACAGTGTAGGTATCAAGACACAGCTTGGAGAAGAGGCCCTGAAATTGGACAGAACCTTTGAATCTTAGAGAAAGATTACTTTCAGTCCAAAGCCAGTGCACAACTGAGAAAAACAGGAATTGACATTAAGGTGTGGTTTTAAAAAAAGAGATTCAAAATACCATTTCAGGGTAGATGAAATAGTGTATATCAGATACGTGGATACAGGGGATGTACTCTACATCTAGCGAAGTGCTGGGAAACTTTTGGCCTTCCAAATGTATTTTAGTTTGGCTTCCAAAAGCTTTATTCAGAATGACCATAATGGACTATGGAAGTTGTAGTCCAAAGCAGGCCTTCTGTACCCAAATTAGCTGCTTGCTTCTAAGCAAGGAATTTTGCACTGTTTTCTTTCCCAGGAGTTTCGGTGGAAAAGTGCAGAATGTTTGCAGTTAACAAAGCCCAAGTTATTTACCACAGAGCTCTAATTCTTAGCAGTAGACTGAGAGTCTGTGCAATTCAAGTGTGCAGGCTGACAGGATCACAAGCATTGCCCAGTGAATGCATAACATTCCATAAAATCAAAGAGTCATGGAGTTAAAAGAGACTGCAAGGGCCATTGAGTCCATCGCCCTCCAATGCAGGAATGCATCATCAAAGTATTCCTGACAAATGGCCATTCAACCTTTATTTAAAAACTGTAAAGAAGGAGACTCCACCAAACTCTGAGGCAGCTCATTCCACTGTCAAATTGCTCTTATTGTCAGGAAGTTCTTCCTAATGTTTAGATGGAATCTCTTTTCCTGAAGTTTGAAGCCATTGTTCTATGTCCTAGAGCAGTGGTTCTCAACCTTCCTAATGCTGTGACCCTTTAATACAGTTCCTCATGTTGTGGTGACCCCCAACCATAAAATTATTTATTTACAATGCCTCCCCCCGGCAAAGGCCGCCTTGTTGGCCAGGAACGGGGGGGCAGGCAAAGAGGGAGGGAAAGAGGAGCTGTGCGTCTCCCCTGGGAAAAAACTCCAAGCCCCCCCCCCGGGCTCTGCTTCTGCTTCGCTCTCGTTTCCGCTGGGGGGGGCAGTGTGGGAAAAGTTTCCAGAGTGTCGACCCTGGATGCGGGGGGAGGAATCCCAGCGCCTTTGTCTTTTGCGCCGGGCGCAGCTCGCCCCCTAGAAAAGCACTGCCTTGCGGCCCCCCAGCCCTTCCAGAGCCCCCCCTCTGTGGCAAGTGGGGCAGGGGCCGTGGCGAGGAGGGGGCCTGCCCCCATGCTGCAGCCACCCCCTACATTGGCCCATCAGACAGGAGGTTCTCCCAGTATGGAGAAGGGGAGCGATTTCAGTCCCTTCTGAACAGGGGGCAGGAGGACGCGAGCGCGTGGCTCGCACTTGCACACCACCACCGAGGAGGGAATGGAGCCTAAGACCATCGGAAATACATATTTTCCGATGGTATTAGGCGACCCCTGTGAAAGGGTCATTCAACCCCCAAAGGAGTCGCAACCCACAGGTTGAGAACTGCTGTCCTAGGGCTTTACCGCACTAGACTGTTATAGTGCTATTATTCCACTTCCAACATCCTGTGGAATCCTAGGGTTTGCAGTTTAGGGAGGGGCCTTTAAAAATTCTCAGCTGGAGAGCTCTTTGGCCTCAGTAAACTACAAACTCAAGCACTGTAACAGTCTAGTGTAGAAAGGCCCCTAGTCTCTGGACTAGAAGTTCCAAATAGCACTTCTGTTTTCCATGTGGCTATTTGAAATATATTCAAAATATATTAGTCAAACATAAGAGCACATTTGCCCCCTTCCTTCTCTCGTCCTCTGTTCCCTCCACATATTACCTTGCTGTTCCTCTTCAAATTATGTATCATCACTCTCACTGGCTTCTTTAAAACAGATCCAGTTTGTTGTTAGGCAATTGCAAGTTGGTATTGCTTGTGAGAAAATGGTTTGCTGCCATGGGAACAAGCAACAAAAGGATGGAGAAAAATGGTCTTCTCTGGCAATGGTACAATTAGGTTAGATCTTCTATTTTTATCTTTCCATAGCCAAACAGATTTCTACAAGAAACACATGCCAAACCACAGCAAAATTAAGTATTTTACAAAGATTTAACCCCATGTTTAACCATCTCACATTACAACCACTCTGACATAAAAGTGTTTTGGCTTTGGCTGGGTGGTAAAACAAAGGCTTTTAGGAGATTCAGCCATAGTGGATGGACCACCATCTCTGCCATGAGTGAATAACTGAGGGTGGGGGGGAGGTTCTATTCCTCTAGGGTGATGTATTGATGCCACCTGCTGGGCTTCTTTGAAAAGTTGGTTTAAAAAAGCGAAGGAGCAACCTGGCCCTGGCCAGCTTCTCACACCAGTTCACAGGGGAGAAAAGCTGATAAATCCAAGCTTGCAGATTTGTAGCTCAGTACCTCAAACAGGTCTGTAAAAAAAAAGCACCTACTGCTCAGAGTTGTTAGAGTTACTAAGAGTTATCAGTGAAACATAAAGTGGTTAGAAGACAATTCATAGTATGTAAAGTCAAAGGCTTTCATGACCAGAATCCATAGGTTGTTGTGGGTTTTGGGCTTTGAGGCCATGTTCTATTAGTATTTTCTCCTGACGTTTCACCTGGACCTGTGGCTGGCATCTTTAAAGGTTGATCAGATCCTCTGAAGATGCCAGCCACAGATGCAGGTGAAACATCAAGAGAAAATACTAATAGAACACAGCCTCAAAGCCCAGAAAACCCACAACAACCTAACAATTCATAGTATATTTTCAAGAAGAATTTAGTTCAGAGTAAAAGTTGAGCAAAGAGACTTTCAATTACCCCTGTTGACCAGATGACTCCTGGAATGTTGAGTAGTGAGTGGTTAAGGAAAGAGTTAAAGATTCCCCCTCCAAACAAACAAACAAACCAAAACAAACCCCAAAACAAACCTAAACCTGCAGGGGTGTCTGTGGGGATGTCCAACTCTTATTCTACCATACTGCCACCAACTGTATGAGTATCTCTCAGGCCATTTGTGCACTAGACTGTTATAGTGCTATTATACCACTTTCAACATCCTATGGAATCCCCAGCTGGCCCCTCCCTAAACTACAAACCCCAGGATTCCATAGGGTGTTGAAAGTGGAATAATAGCGCTATAACAGTCTAGTGCGGAAATGGCCTATGCCCTTTAACCCACTGAATGTGAAGACTCCAACAGCTCTCACCACAATCATGAAGACTGAGGAATTTCCCTGATCCTCACATTTGCCACCAGTGCAAGGACTTCCTCTTTTCCTCCTTGCGTATCACCAACTTTAGGGCTGTCAGATTTCTTATGAGGGGTTATACAGCTTCTGTCTCCAATGGGCACTACTCCTCTTTATTCAGTGCTAACACCACAGACACCATGGCTGAATCCAAGGTTTCAGTTAAATAGTGTTCCTAGAGGCCCAAAGTGTATAAAACCAAAAAGATTCTTTCTTTAAACACAACAAAGCAGATTGAATATTTATTACACTCCAAACAACACACACACTCTCACGCACTTCTCTAGCTAATGCAGACCTTTAGAATGCAACTCATTTATTCCTAGATTTGACTGATTCTTGATCATAAATCTGCCACATCCTTTTACCTGGACCAACTATACAATTCACAAAACCCAACTTATTGCTGTTCATTGGTTGTCATTCACCAGCATTGTGCAAATCTCCTCAAACATTTAACCAATCAGCATTAACTCCAACATTTCAATTCTCTCCCCTTCCCAACAGCTCCTTATCTTACATTCTATTATACACCAATAAATTAAACATCATTTCCCAATAAAAGTCCATAACATCACAGTGTCACAGGTACCCCAAATCTGCCTTCTGATCAGCATTGATATGCCTAACTTCTGCTCCTGCTCCAGGGAACAGTATGAGAATAAGAAACACTTGCTTAATCAGAATTTTCAAAACAATACATTCAGCTTTCCTCACTCCAAAGTATCTATACTCCCTTCCCATTTCTAAAATCCCTTTCTCTTGTGGCTAACATTTCCTAACTTAGCCAATCACATCCTCAGAGTGGAAATTTCCAGCCTTGGAACACAGCATTGTTTAGCTACCTAGGGAGTACTAGCCATGGAAATGACAAGTGGTTTATATTTTACTTTGGAAATGCATATGCCATCTCTTTCTCCAAAGAAGAAAAAAAGAGCAACAAAAAAGTAAAAACATAAAATCAATATAAAAATCAAAAAGAACAAAACCTTTTTTAAAAAAAAAAAGTTGAGATGTAAATCCCCTACAAGGATGAGTTAGATTTAAAAAAAAAAAAAAGAAGAAGAAGAAGTTTGCTTGATACTTAAAGAATAACAATGCAGATGCCAAGTAGGCCTCTCTGGAGAGGGAATTCCTTAAGCAAGTCCCTGTCTTTCTTCTTCTCCTCTCTCTTTCTCTTTTTCTCTAGTATCATCACTTCCCTTACCTCCAGTGGTGGTGCGGACCTGAAGAAAAGTATTGGCAGGTAACTTAACCACGTAAGCAGATTGATATGATATGAAGATAGGCATTCTTTTAGACATCTGGGTCCCAGTTTGGTTAGTGGCTTGAAAGGTCACATTCATGAAGTTCTTTTAGTGCTGATGGTATACATTACCTACCACCAATGGCACTACCTTTCTGAAATGGTGGGATTGTCTGCTCCTGTGAGGTAAGAGGCTATGCTGATAGCAGCAATGCTGCTTATAGTGTTGTTACCCTAAAACATGGGGGACCCTGCAGTCCAACAGCAGTTCCAGCAACTCCTTAGGATTTGGGGAATTATTAGCTCAAAGGAGGCCTGGGAGAGGAGGGTAACAGCAGGAGGTTTTCACGTGTGTATACCAGCAGTAACTGTAGAGATGACTCCAGTTAAAAGTTAAAAGAGTATTTTATTGGAAATTATTAGACACACACAAGAAATCAAGCAATCTCACACACCATATAATGCTATTGAAGGGAGACGCAAGACAGGTTGGATAGAGAAAGGTTTTGGGTGAAAGGGGTGATATTTACTGATCCTGAAGGAGAAGATTGAAGCAGAATTCAAACAAAAATCTGAGGGAAGTACAGAGGAACGGGAATCTGGGAGACTACATGCAGTGTGATGCCCAATGTACTCTGAATTGTCTGGACTGGAGCTGGCTTTTTATACCCTATTTCCTGCCCTGAAAGAGGGTGCATCGACAAAGAGGTACTTGCTTTCCCACAAACTGACAAAGGAATCTGTAATAGGCTGATGTTCTTAACTCTAAGTGACAAAACCTTGATGGGAGTCCTGACAATATTTTAATATCTTGATTGGATAAGGTAAATAGGAAAGATGTCTGTAGGATATGCTCACAGCAGAGTTACCTGACTACTTCACCTGGGCAGTTTCACCTTCAATTGTTTCTGAGAGGGCTTGAACCTTACCACCTTCTAAAAAGATCATCCCAAACCCATCAGTGCTGGGCATTCCCATCTAATCGTTTCTGAACTTATGACCTGGCTATGCTGAGGTCATCCTGGCCTGGCTATGTTCTCCAAACATGCTTTCAGACATAAATACATCTAAGTTATAAAAAACAACACACCCCAACAAAAATGCATCAGCATCCCAAAGGTACATTATATCAGTGTACCAGTCTTACTGTGGGCTTGATTGTAGTGACTAGTGTGTCTAGAAAAACCCTTAGCATATGGGGTCAGCAAAAATGGTTTCAGTTGATAGCCTTGATCACCTGGGTCAGGAAGACATAGCCTTTAACATCTCAATGGATCCCTTGAGCACCCTCCCCACTTAAAGTAGGACTGTACTTGCCCTGCAGCCAGCCCTAATTGACAGGCCAGCTCTCAAGCAGAGTGGGGAGGCTGGATACTTCAAAATCATCTGAATCATTTACACTGACAGCCACTGAAGCAGGTGAAGATTCCTTGTACACTGCAGATGGCTAGCATATTAATGGTAAACTGATAAGGCCTATTCCAGTACACATAAGGCCTTTCACTTAGTGTCAAGATGCCCAGAAATGTACCATGATAATCCCCAGTTCCTGATAACCGCCAGTGATGCCATAGAAAATTTTACAAATTGTGGACAGCTCTTGCTTGGTGTGAGAGAACCTGATCAACTCCTGCCAGTGATGGGCCATGGCTCCAGGAATTCACTGAGGAGTCTGCTGGTGGAGGACTATGAGACAGCATAGGTGCTGTCCTTGCCCCCCTGGAAGTCCCCATTGCTAAATAATGCAGGACCATGGGGATCTCCTGGATAACAAGGATGCTATGATTTGACTGCATTGTGCTCTGAAGCTGTGATCCAAACAGCTCACACAACACTTCAGTGGATGGTCTCTCAAGATGAAAGGTCCTGATGTCTGATATCTGTCATAGTCTGTCAAGGAGAGTTTGGTGATGCATGAGGCAGTCTGATGTGTTTTTGTTTCTTGGACTGACATTTTTCCTGACATTCTTCCAGGATGTAAGCACCTAATAATATAACATTAGCACAGGAGGGGAGGTCCTGAATGCCAGGCCAGGCTGCACCATTGCACTGACCATCTGTAGAACAAGGATGCTATTAATGGCTTTTAGGGCCTTGTGATGGTCACCTTCCTCGGATGGAGGCCCAGCCCTCCTGGGTGGAACCCAGTGGTGTGTAAATTCCCATGACAGGGCATGGTGACCCCCTTCCAGAGGTACTCCTTGTAAGGCACTGCTTTGGGTGTCCCTAATATTGGCATGGTTTGGATGGGCACCATATCTACTTGGCATCATATTTAATTGGCAACACACTTTAATTGGCACCAATATCAAATTCAAGCCTGAGAGGTGACGGAGAGGTCAAACCTAGTGAGGGAAGAAATCTGATTGTAAATGTGAGAAAGAGAGGCTAGTCAACCTAAACACTCTCTAGGTGAGATTAGGTCATTTGTCAGGCAGTAGCTGTTCTTCCTGAGGATGATTGTCTTAAGTAGAAGCTGAATGTCTTTCCAGGGAAAAGCCCACCAGGACACTGATTGACAGATACCCATCCCCTGTGCACCTGGACTCCTTCTTCTTGCCTCATAGCACCCACAATACAGAGCTATTACAACAGTCATCATGTCTTTGTCATCCAAACACTGCCACACATTAGTGGTCCATTGTCTGTGTTGTAACTCTCATTGTCCACTAGGCTCGGAGAGCAATCAACTCACACTCCTTCAGGGAGCGAAACAGACTATATAACCCCTTGGTTTTGAGAAGTCAGATGCAGTCAGATGAAATACTGGACCCCACTATGTCACTCTGACTCCTGATCTGACCTGCCCTTAGACAGAAGTCTAAGCTACATTTGAACTTCTTCACTACCCTTCTGGACTGGAAATTATAAATTCCCCCAAACCCCTCAGCCTCTCTATACATAATTTTTTCCTCCTTTTCTCCTTCAGTTAGCTCTTGTGTGAATGTGATTGTGTGCATCTTGTGTGTATACATGAGTGAACTCCCCTCAATAAAACACATTTTTAGCTTACTTTTGAATCTCTGGCTGGTTCTTTTCCTATGTGAGCCTGTAAACATTGGTAGAAAGGTCTCATTAAGTTACTCCCCTCTCGCAAGCCTCCTCTTTGAGCTAATTAATTCCCCACTTTTGCACAGAGGTACTGGCATCACAGGATGGTCCTTGTGGCACCTATGTCTTGGGGTATTACTCCTGACACACTCCAGCACCATGAAGATATACTCTATGCATCCCTGGCAGCGTGTAACTTAATGCCTTGGCATTGTGGAGACTGTGCCCCAGTGCATAGAGGGAAAGTCACTGACATGGCTGGTGCTCCTTCCTATCTCTATTGGACAGCTGCTGTTACCTCTGTGCTTTTGGTAGAGGGTACTGAAGTATTAATCTCCTTAGTAGAATTTTCCTCATTCTTTTGTCTCTCCACTCCCCTTGAGCTAGCTGCTGTGGCCCAGCTTCTCTTGCAACTGCCGGCTACAACTGGTGGCATCTCTATGCATCCATTTCTGTCTGATGTGTCTCAGGAAGTCAGGAGTAACATTCCTGATGTGTCCTTATCTCTCAAGCTGTGTAGCCTTTGCACAGTAGTGCATCCACATGAGCAGAGTCTGTGAAGATGGAGGAGGGGGTTAGGAAGGTGTTTCCAAACACAACTCAGAACAGGGTGGGTCTTTTGTGCAAAATATTATCCTTCTGCATCTTTCTCATTTCTGCTGTGGGAAATGGCAATGCCTGGCATTTCAGGAACGGGGCTTCAACCCCCATCCACCAAAGCAGGCCCTCTCAAAAAAGGAGAGACAGCTGGCAGAAGGAGGAGAAAGCACTGCTCTGTAAGCTGGTTGCTAATATTATGAGATTGCTCTTAATCCCTGTTCTGGCTCAGTTGCCAATGAACGGGGAAAAAAAGTGGCTTGATGATGTGCTTCACCAGATTACAGCACTTGGGTTCTCTCCTTGGACTGATGCAGCCATATGTAAGCAGTGTAATGAAATATAGTCAGAACTGCAGAAATGAACCAGGGAGTTTGTCCATTCCAGCAGGGATCCCAAAGTAGCCATCCAGAAGGCCCTGTTCCTTCGGGAGCCTGTCCTGACTGGGATCATGCTCACAGAAGCAGTTGCTGGCACTGGTGTGGACTCTCTGAACTGTGTGTGTTCCTGGGAATGGGAAGAGTAGGAGTGTGAGCTCAGGGTTCCTTGCCCAGTATCCCTCTTCATCCCTCTGTTTCTTTTTCAGACTTACCTGCCCCCTTGGAGGAAGCTGGTGGGGAGTAATCTCTACCTGCTGAGGAGGCACTGCAGGAATCAAGTCAATCACCTCATCTCTGTCCTTCCAGTGGGAAGATCAGTGGAGGGGAGCCATGCTCTTGGGATGAGCCACCGGTGCCAGGAACATCAGCAAGTTCTGCTTGTCCAAGGCAATCATTACTAACAGAGATCATGCCCCCCTAGGGAGCTTCACCCTTGGCCATGTGGGTTGATATATTCCATGGATAAAACTTATGAGGAGCTATCAAGGATGGAAGCAATTTCTCTGTCTTGTGGGGAAGGGGGAGCAACCATGAACGTTCCCTTTCTTTTCCTGCAGGGTCACTGCAATTAGAAGACTCTTTGGATGGCACAGATATGGTAGGCAAACTCCCTACAGAGGAACTGCTGTATACATTTAGTGTTCTACCACCAGTACAAGCCAGTCAGTCTGCTCCTGGAGGCTTTGTCTCCAGCCCGAAACTCATTGTTTTCCCTAAGTATGGACTAGCCTGTGGCTACATTTTCCCCTATAAAAACCCCTGACTTTGTGAGCTTCCTTGGATCGCTCCCGACTTTCATCTTGCCTTGCTGCTGCTTTGCTTGGCGAGCCTTCCCCTCAGTCCCATGTACTGAGACTCCATATCTCCGAACTTCTTCTGCAGACTACCTGGGCTTCAGGTAGTTGACCCCGTAGACATTGAGTTTACAGTATTATCTGTTGAATAAGTAAATGGGTTGATACTTCACTATCTGTTCTGACTATGTGATCATATATTGTGGAGGGAAGGGGAATGGCTGTATGTATGCATGTTGGGAAGGAACACGTCTGTTGGTAGAAGATATGAATGGAGAGGTGAACAATCCCCTTTCAGTTCAGGAGATCTGGTCACATCTGAGATATTCCCTTGTTACTGTAGTTTCTAGCCTGAACTTGAGGGATATTAGATATCACTTTGATATCAATAATTTGGCTTTCTTTACCTATTGTTTTCCATGTGCTGCGAGATCCCCTGGACAAGCTCGCAGACAGGCACGGCCACTAATCGCTGTAATATTCCAAACAATACAGGCTGGCCAGAAATAGCTGTCCCACCGCTTCAGGAGACCTCAAAGGCAAGTACTCTATTATGTATGCACGCTACTTACAAAGAACTCCCTGCCCTGAGCAAGCAGCTCAGGGTTAGAAGAATACTCAACTGTCAAGCACTCTGTATTTGCATACTGGCTACTCTATTGATAACTCGGACTTAACTCAAACATGCTGAATTCTGACCTTTCGGAGGCTTTGTCTCCAGCCCGAAACTCATTGTTGTCCCCAAGTACGGACTAGCCTACGGCCACATTTTCCCCTATAAAAACCCAAGACTTCGAGCACTTCTTTGGATTGCTCGGATTGCTCCTGACTTCCATCCAGCTTTGCTGCTGCTTTGCTTGGCGAGCCTTCCCCTCAGTCCCACGTACTGAGAACTCCATACCTCCGAACTTCTGCTGCAGACTACCCGGGCTTCAGGACAGGTGTAGTATTACCCAGACCTACAACTCCCCTAAAAATCCCTCTATCTCACTCCAACCTTTATTTCTCTAGTTATCTGTGTGAGTGTGTTGCATACACTGTTTGATTGTATTTTAATAAAAATTATTATTTCAATTCTGTTTGCTCCTTGACTCGGCCTGACCCCGTAGACATTGGGTAAAAGATTCTGCTCCGTTGCCCTGCCTCTCGCATTACTAGCTTGTGCTCTGTGCTAATTTCCCCAACTTATATAATTGAGAGCGCATTTAGGTGTCCCTCCCAGGACCCCCAGAAAACAGGGTAACATCCATTCAACCTCTGCTTCACAGCCTTTAAGGAAAGAGAGTGCCAACTTCCACGTGCTCTGATGGTACTGGATGGCCTGGGAGGAGCCTGGCATTCTGGGCAATGATAGTTCCAATTGATATGGCATGGCCCTCACAATGGTTCTCAGACCAGTAGAATGGGGTGGGGGGGTTGCAGTTGCGTGCATTACTGAGGTTCATTCCCACTTGCAGTACATGGGTTCTCACCTGCGTTTTAAATTGTTCAGCAGTTTCTCTATGTGAATTAGAGGTCTGTCTCTCATTGGGTGGTTGTGCTACTAGGTGGGGTTTGGTGCTGGGCTCACTGCTGGCTGTTGATTTGCAACTATTGCCATAGTTTCCATGGTTACCTGGAAAGGTTTTTTTTCCTGCTGACTTTTTTCCACTTAGGCCAGCAGAGGTCCCACCCTTACCTAACTGAAAAAGGTTTGAATTCAGCACAGCTTCAGCCAGCCTGATGTCAGCTGTTGGCCCACTTGCTGAGTTAAGATTCACTGTAAATTTGACCATGATAGCAGGAGTGCAAAGAGGGGTCTGGAGGCCACAGACATGTTGTGCATCCATGTGGCTTGTCTTCTGTCTATTGTCTAGCGCTGATTTGGTTTTGCATTTGATGTTTTGTCTTTAGCTTGCTTTTCAAATAAAAAGAATATTCCCTTTGCCATTAATCTCTGCTGTTTTGGTTGCTGGCCAAGGAACTGAGTGAAACTCATACAGATCAGTATAGAAACACACATCAAAATGTGGTAGTTTTGCTTTATTTGCCACTTACAACTTTTAAATTATCAGGGGGTGGTAGTGGCTAAAATTAGCCAAAAATGAGGCTAAAACAAAATTAGAAGTGAGCAAAAGTTTTGTCTTTTTTGGGGGGGTCTATGCATCATGCAACATAATGCATGATGCATCTTTCAGCAGCGATGCCCCTAAGTGTTGTTTTTTTGGGTGGTGGTGGTGGTGGTTTGGCTGCTATATTTTGGCAAGCAACTGAAAAACTCTCAGCTGAGACAACTCTAATCTGTTAGTGACACTCCACATTCAAGCTATTTTGCCTGTGCTTGGAATCATAAGATTATGAATTGCAGCATTATGTGGACATTTTCCCTGTTTGCTACTGCTCACTGATGGCTCACTGGGGCTTTGTCGGCATAGATTTCAACCCCAACATTCAGTCCCGACTGTGCCACTACGTGTGCCAACTGTGAATAATATGGGAGTAAATATTTCCAGAAGCCAAATTTACTTATCTCAATAGAACTCCTGCTCAGGCCTTGTTCTGCTCAGTCATCAATCTGTTCTGTTATGCCGTCAGAGGTTCCCACCACTGCCCCCACCCTGGGTCATGATATAGTACATGAGTTCTGAAAGAACATTTGTGCAGTACAAAAATCAAGTGAGGCAAAGGTTGTATAAGGCTAGCTAATATTAAAAAATGGTGACCACAATGTGATGAGTCTCACCAACCTCACAAGTACGATCAACCATCAGACACCTGTTGAAACAGAAAAGTTTTAAAAACAAAGATTTCTCTGTTTCAATGGGTGTCTGATGATTGTGTAAGGCTTGTCCCATCTAAACAGTGTGTTGGATTTTTCTATTTGTTATACTGGTGTGTGTGTGTGTGTTTATTCAGTTATGTTTTAACTGGTTTTAATTCTTTTATTGCTTAATCTCTTTTAAACTTTTGTATTTTGTGAATTTTTAACTATGTGATTTTTTAAAAACCTTTTATAAGCTGCTTTGAGTCCCAAATGAGGGAAAGGGAGAAAAAGGACAGTAAAAGAGTTCAAACTTCACAGCTCCACTGCTAACATGGAGGAAATAGATTTTCAGAAGTTGTCATTGCCATGATAGTGGTGAGGTCAGAAAATGCCTAATACATTCTAAAGTCTAAATTCAAGTGTTGGTTCTAACTAGAGCAGACCCACTGAATCAAGAGGTAAGAGATGAATTGTCAAAATCCTGTTGACTTAATAGGTTTGCTTGGGCTAACAATTGGATGTGAAAACACTTGTCAGTCAAAATTATTTAAAAATAATTTTAAAATTTGGGGAGGGCTTGGGAGATATAAAGCAGGATAAAAGAGAGACTAAGGCATTGGTGCTTTCTCCCAAGTTTTTGTACCTTTGTGTGTGTGTGCATGTGTGTTTTGTTGAACTTCATGATACCTGATGTGTGGAACAAGCATATAAAACTCTTTCACATTAACATTGTCAGTTTCTAACATTTTCTGCCACTCTTAAGTAGGCTTCTAGATGTCATGCAATGTGTTCTTAAGGAAAAAAAGGAACCCACACACATACAGGAAAATGCTTGGGTGTGATGTAGTTTTGTGAGTGCTACCTAATCAAATTAAAATCACACAAAAATTCCTGTGGACACCCAGGCTGCTGAGCTGGGCATATTGAAAGGAAGCAAACATTGCAGTACTACTTCACTGAGCAGAAAGTGCAGCTGCAACTTTTGTTCTCTTTAAGTGAATGACCAAACAGAGATAGTTTAAGACTAATTAAACATTTCAGCTTTGGCCTTCCTGTTCATCAACACTATTTGGATTCCAAGTGAATGCTGGGGCCCAAGGTGCAAGTTTAAAGAATGCTGTGGAATAATTCTAAGAAGGGGGTCATGTATACATTTGTTTGTTTGTTTTTAAAATCAGAACCTGGTAATGAGTGAAATATGGCTGCTTGGGTAGACATTAAAGCTGCCATCTTTCACTCACTTACCTGGGATAATTCAGTGACAGTTTTGAATACATGTGTATAGAATGGCATTGTAAATGTTATTTTCCAGATGAAGGCCATATAGAACTCCCTGGTATTAAGTCTTCAGGAGTTTTCTCATCTAAAATCCTCAAATGTGATGGTTTCACAGTAGACATGTAGATATCAAACATAATCAGAAATAAAATGCATAGAAACATGTTCTTCAGCTTCTTTGGCCCTTTTCGCATGGTATTTTCCATGCAAAAGGGCCCCTCGAATGTCGCACAAATGTGAGGAGCAGTCCACACAATGCACTCACATTTGCGTGACACTCCAGGGCCTGGCAGGCACCGCTCGTGCACTTTTTCATTTTCAGCTTTAAGCCGAAAATGGTGCGGTCGTGCATTGCTCCCAAGCCCGACGTGCACTTACCTTGCGTGCGGAGCCTCGGGATCCAGGCTGGTCGCACTTCCTGTCTCAGTACAGCCTGGGAAGGTCCTAAGCTGCACTGTGAAAGGAAGAGGCGGGGCTCTCACACACAAGCAGGAAGCTCATGCAGAGCTGAAGAAACCTGGACATGAGGGCCTCTCACAAGAGGCTGCTTGCGTGAGCACCGCACCCCAGCGCCGAGAAAGGGTAGGATGTGGAAAGGGCCTTTGTCATGATTTCTGACTTAAAATTTCTAAACTTTACGTGACAGTTGGTTACTGTTTTCCCCTACTGTACAGATATGGCATCCACTATTCTTTGCACTGAATATCAGATGTCAAATTCCAAAATGCATAGTAGTATCATAAATTCAATAAATCAACCAACTATCCCATCCTTCCCTTTTTAATGAATTGTTATGGTAAAAACAACAAAAGAAACAATGGGAAACAAAGGAGGGTTACAAACAGAAGACAGTGTTGGCCGGATTCCCCACAACATTCCATGAACTGAGGCAGGGAAGCTTCACAATAAAGCTTTACTGGGGAGTACCCAGTCATCCAAACCAGCAATAAGTCTGTTGATGTAAAGGCAGTTGGGCAATTCCCTGCTCTCATGTGGAGTAGAGGAGGGAGAAGTATGGCTCATGGCTTCTAATGTGTGTTCATGTGCCTTCAGTTTGCATGTTGACTGACAGTGACCTCATGAATTTTATAGAGTTTTCTTAGACAAAGAATATCAACAGGTAGTTTTGCCTGTTCCTTCTTCTGAAATATAGCCCACAGGACCTGGTACTAATTGGCAGTCCCCCATCCAAGTACTAACCAGGGTGTCCCTGCTTAGCTTCCAAGATCAGACAGGATCTGGTGCCTTTAGAGTATTTAGGTTTTCAGTGTACTTGACCATTTTGCCAGTTTAGTACATGACCATAGGTCTACTGCCTAGAATTCAAGTGACTGTAACAGTACAACCACCTGTTTTGCTTGTGGCATAATCCTTGCACTCTGCCATTTTGAAAATGTCCATAGGTATTCCTTTTATTTCCATAACAATGAAAGTGAGAAGTCATTAGTGTATGTAACTGGCCTTGCATGCATCAGTAGCCATGGTAACTCTTCAGAGAGCATCAATTTCCTACTCAAGTGAAGAATTAATTCACAAGGAAATGCAGGTGTGGGAGCAATTCAGATCTAAACAAAGCTATTTATAGCAGTGTGACAGATCCCTTTACCCAGGCTGGTCCTGAAACTCCAGTTCTCAGGGATCCTTTCATTCATCCTACCCTTGTTTCCCCAAATATTCCCCTGCTGAACAGGTTGCTGGGCCTCAGGGTGACCCCTTACATGTGTGAGTTCTTTAGTTTTAGTATGCATGGCCTGACTCCAATTCAGGCTTGATAGACAGAGAGCCAAACAACAATATGTTTATTGAGCACAGTAGAGGAATACAATAATCTTTATGTATATGTGTGCACGCATGTGTATTCTTAAGCTCCCCAGAACCATAAGTAGTTCTCCCTTCTTCCTCAAATCCACAGTCCTGTCTCTTATCAGCTCACAGGCCTTTCTGTCAACTTCACCCTGTCAATGCCTGTTCAAAATTGTATCTGCTTCAGACCCTGGCCATTTTCACACAAGGCTGTTATAGCACTATGATTCCACTTTCAACATCCTATGGAATCCTGGGGTTTGCAGTTTCGGGAGGGGCTGGCTGGCCCCTCCCGAAACTGCAAACCCCAGGATTCCATAGGATGTTGAAAGTGGAATCATAGTGCTATAACAGCCTTGTGCAGAAATGGCTCAGGTCTCTCATACTCTGCCCCTTTTGCACCCTGCCTGAGTCTCCCTGAGGCAAGCCTCTGCCTTTTTAAAAATATATTCTATTCCCCTGCAGCTCCCCTTCACCGCCACTCTGAGCCATGACTGCCGCCTGCCTGCCTGTCAGACTGAATACTTCACAAGCAGGCACCCATAGGTTTTTCAAAGGCTAGGAGGCAGAACTGAACAGCCCATGTTTCAGCATCTCTGGCCAAACTAGTTTTGCAAACATTTTGACATGCATTAAGGTTTTATTTGTACCACCTAGCATATCAAACATATTTTAAATGTTACTACCTAAATGGTGCTACTCCAAGCTATACCTTTCAAAAGCTGAATCTGGCTCCTTGGACTACACTACAGCAGCAAATGTGTGTCCTGCTTGCAGCCATGTTTGATACCCTGAGGGCCCCTAGGGATCCTTCTGGCTCAATCCTTCAGCTTGCCATAGCAGCTGTGGCTTGTTTTCCATTATGATGCTGTTGTTCTTCATGTTGTTGCTGCTGCTTCTAAAAGAGTTTGAAGTGGGGCAGCAGTCAGGTTTCTGCACCTATCGCACTTTCTTCTTTCAAGTGCACCTTCTTCTCAGTATACACCTGGAATTGTCTCATTTCCATTCTGATATCCTTCTGTGCTCCACCAAGAAGAATGACAAATGGTTGCAGTTGCCATTGTTCAGAGGTGGGGTGGAATTAGGAAATTCCCTTCCACAAGATGTGGTGAATGTGTAACTGCACTCAGCAGAATTGGCAAATACATTAATTGGCAGATATGTTTAATTGGCATAAAATATAAATCATATACAACTTATGTCTGGACAGGGCAATGTGGAGAAGGAAGAAAAGCCTTAACATGACCCTAAGTCATAAGTTCAGTGAACCAGGAAGACCTGAGTTAAGGGGCAGGTTGTAAAAAATAATCCTTTCACTAAAAAACAATAGCCAGCTGAGAGAACAGCAAAAGCACAAGGAGTTTTGTTGGTTTTGACAGCTCTGGCTCACATAAACAGGAAGATTCCCACCAAATCAATAATTGTCTCATTGTCCCACCTGTGACTTTTTCCTGGTCCCCAATCATACAGCCATCAAAACCTTTTGTCATCTACATGTTAAAGTGATCAACTTGCTTCCTTTGGACATTAAAAACCATCAATCCATCATGTCACCTTTTGTACACCCTGCAAACATTTGTTTACACAGGCAGAGAGTCATCAACAACTCATGCCTCCAGGGCAGATTTTTGGGTATAAAGAGACCTCAGTTTTGGGTCCCCCCACAGCATTTTCAATTTCAGGGATCCACTTTGTCACTCTGCTTTTTGAACAGTGCTGTCCATGGGTCAAAAAGGCCAAGCCATTTTGTGCTTCTCTCTGGATGGTAAATATAACCCAGTTCTTTTCTTTTTCCTCTATCCATTTTTCCTCCCTTTCTTTTCAGTTACTCTTGTGTGATTGTTTGTGTGTGTGACTATTTTGTGTGTGTGTGTATGTATATTCACCCCCAATAAAACACATTTAAATTGAACTATAAATCTTCTAACTGGTCTCCTTTGGCAGTCGCCCCATAAAACAGAGGCTCTTTCCGCAACGCACCTTTTCTCAGTGCTAGGGTGCAGGGATCATGTGACCAGCCTCCAGCAAGATGCTCTCACATCCCCACTGCTTCAACTCTGCATGAGCTGCCTGCTCCTGAGCAGGCAGCGCAAGACCCCGTCTCTTCCTTCCGCAGCACAGCCTGGGAGTTTCCCAGGCTGCGCTGGGGCAGGAAGCACGACCGCCACAGTTCCGGAGGCTCCGCACGCATGGCAAGTGTGCGTGAGGCCCTGGAACAATGCGCAATTGCACACCATTTTCAGCTGAAAGCTGAAAATGAAAAAGTGTGCAAGCGGTGCCTGCCCTACCTGGAGTGTCGTGCAATTGTGAGTGCATCATGCAGATTGCTCCTCACAATTGCGCAACACTCCAGGTGCCCTTTCGCACGCCAAATGCCATGCGAAAAGGGCCATAGGTGGAAGGTCCTCTTGCAATACTCTTAATTTGGGTTAATTATTTCCCCATTTTTACATTTGATCACAGATTCTGATAGATGACCTCATGGGGTCCCATGCTTTTGGGGTAACAATAGACTAGCAACTTAAGATTGTTTTAAAAGGAAATCAGCTAAACTGATTTCTCACTATTTGTTACAAAGGGCATATACCTCAGGTCAGTGGCAGCATGCCTCTAAATACATTTGCTGAGGAATAATACAGCAACAAGACTATTCTCTTTCATTTTCTGCTAGTGGTTTTCTTATAGGCATCTGTTTGGAAAACAGACTTAACATGTGCAATTATGAGGAAAAAAATCCACTTTGCTCTGATCCTCTCACATAAAGGGAAAGGAAGCAGAGACAATATCTTCTGAAAACATTCTAATTTTTTTGCAACAGTTATCCCCTAAGCTGACCCTCTGCTGAAGAACTTTATATATGGATTTTTCTTGTCTTTAGCTGATGTTTCTCCTCCTGAGAAAGAACAAGAGGAGAACAAGACTTCAGTACAGGCCTCCTCAACAGCCTGGACCAATGGCTCCCTCTACTCCTATTCACAGATGTCATGAAGACCTCTGAAGAAGGGCAGGCAGAAGTGGAAGAGAGAAAACAAGGAGATATACAGAGAGCAAGACAAACTGCTTTGTGGGTGTTTGGAACCCTTTATTACATAAAAACAAAAATGTCTTCAAACAACAACAAAAAAATTGCAAAGCCCTATGCGATGACCAAACTCCCACTCTGGAGTGAGTTGTGTTGCTTTCCAGGCAAGTGACAATCCAAGTGACAACCCCTTAGGGACTAGAAGAGGGCCCAGCACCTTCATATAATTTGTCTTCAGAGATGTCAGGAGCCTCACGACTCCAAGATCCTTTATTTCTATGGTCTTAGAGTAGCAAATCTGTAGGAGTTGTAAGCACTGAAGGAAGAAGTCATGAGTGGCTGGTCACAGGGGAATGCCCGGGGCCATGTCTGCACTAGACTGTTACAGTGCTATCATTCCACTTTCAACATCCTATGGAATCCTGGGGTTTGCAGTGTGAGGCCCCTCCCTAACAGTCTAGTGCAGAAATGGCCCAACACTCTGTCCCCTGACAGAGCAGGCCCTCTCCACACTGCCCCTGTGTGCATTTCCCAAGATGTGCCATCTCTTCGCCTCATTGGCTTACTTTCCATTTCAATATTTTCTTATTCCCCACCTCCACCCCTCCTATTATTTTGTCAAGAGTGGATATTTCATCTAGCAGTAAGACTGAACCACGGGATACCCCCCCTTCTTCACTTTCAAAGGAGCAAAAAATACAGTAACTGGACATCACCTGCTGAGAAAGAATGTGAAAATGCATGGCAACATGTGGGGGAAATGTCTACCTTCTCCCTTTGCTTCCCCCATTGGCCCATGAAACAACAAGCCCAAACTTCTCAGACAGGCATTTCAGCAGTTATTTGCATATGTGAATAAGTTTTTGATTCTCATTATCTAATGCTGGGAATGAGTATTAGAAACGGATAGTAAAATCTAGACAGCTGGTAATCCAAACACAATTTGTAGCCTCACCCCTTGGATATGACAGCAAATTCCCTCACTGGTTCCCTTATCTCATGCTGCTCATAGCCTAAAGAGCATTAGGCTGTCTCTCAGTCTAAGAAGAAAAGGAGGCACATCCACATGATGGGAGCAGTGCCACCAGTTGCAAGACTTGGTAAGGCTTGGGGATAGCAAGAGATACTGTCCCTGGAAAGGTAATTGGAGCAGGAGAAGATGAGGAGCAAGAGTTTGTGTGGGAATGGGAGAAAATTACCAAGAAGGAAGCAGTAACCAGCCTACCATGCTACTTGAGTTTGTTTTATTTTCTGTGACTTTTATCAGGTTTTCTGCTGCCCATCTCTATTACTCCAGCAGGTCCTTTAGCACACTCAGGGAGCAACTGGCCCCAGGCCCTGCTATAGTTTAGAGACAGTTTGTATAGTTTATACAAAAAACAGCCCCATCAGAAATTCAGCTGTTGCTGGAATAAAAGTGAATCTGCATAATCCTGAGGGCCGCAATCTACACTAGTCAGCCTGTCCAGAGACTCTGCTCACCTACCTGGTAAACCCTGACAACAGTCTAAAACTACATGACATCCCTTTTCTGAGGGGTGATCAGGGAGAGAGTGAGAGAGAGTGAAAAAGAAAGAAACCGTTTCTCTAAAAACAGAAATCTTGTGCTGAATCATTGATAAAGCATCAGAATGACTCTTGAAAGATTACATTTTGGCAATGTAGGATCCCCTGTTTCTCCAGCCATTTGTTTCACTCTTTTGCACCCATCTGGGTTTAGAACGGCGTGACCATTTTCTGAGTGCAGCTGTTAACAGAATAATGAAAGGTGCCATTAGATAAAGATTATAAAATTGTCCAAACCCGAGTTCCCAACAGTGATTCAGCAGGTGGCTTTCTCAGGGTTTTTTAAACTGTAAACACAACCATTTTAAATAAGACACCAATGTTTATAGATGCAATGGTCCAAGTGCCAGTCCTGGTTATCCTACCCATTCCCACCCTTTCCATAAAAAACAGGCCATGATAACAAAAATCTTCATTCCTGACATATTGGAGCACAGGTAACAAACAGATAGAAAATATCAGATGGTGGGGGTCAGGTTCTCCTTGGAAGGTTCATTTGGTTTTGTTTTCTTTCTAGAGGGCCCCTTAGAAATACCTGAGATACAGGGGATGTTCTCTCATTTGAACCAAATCTTGTGCCAGGGCAGCTCTCCATGCTGGGATGAGAGCAGATCCCTCTCTCCCACTCCCTCCCCCAAGAAAACACGAGCAAGTGTTGATGACTGAGGAGCCTCATCATGTGTCCAAGATCTCCCTGGTGGGGGACTGCTCGTGAGAAATGCCTTGGGTACTATGGACAGTCTGATTGTGGGATACCGAGTTCTGCTGCAGCTCAAGTGCAATGGCATTTTGTGGGAATTCCTTCACCTGCTTCTTGTACTCAAGGAAAGTGCAGGCCTTGGTGGCAATGGCAATTATGTTCTTACCAATAAAGATGGTGGAGACCCTGCTATCTTGGAAAAGAACCATGTTAATGGCTCGAATGAATATGGTGACAATGTTGATGGTCACCAAGCTCAGGACAGGGTAGAGCATCATCTTCTGGGGAGCAATGTGTTCCCCCTGCATGCTAATCTCACTAAGGGAAACACAAGGCAGGATCAGGAGCAGAATGTAACAGTAGAAGAACATGAGCCCTTCTGCCCAGATTGGCAGCCCAGTCTTGTGTGGCTCCCACAGATTGGCCTGAATGTCTAAAATATCCAGGAGGTCTAAGGCTACCCAGAAGAGACGTCCCCTCAAATCCTCTTTCTTCCGGAAGGTGCGTATGTATTCCATGCTATCCAAGGCCACGAGCACCAGATACAGCCCAGGAACACAGATAGACAGAAGCAAGGTCAATGCCTTCCTAGCCACTGTCTCCAGGTTTCTCTTATCAGCCTTGTAGTTCTGGAATATAAAATACAGTTTTATTTCCAGTACAAAGATGTAGAGGAACCAAAGGATCATAGCATAGCCACGCTTGGCTGTCTTCACCTCAGCACCCACCCAGACAGCGACATAGCGCAGCACTATCAGGAAGCAGATGTCTCCCACCAGGACAATGATGCAAACACCAATCTTACGGGGACCTTGGTTTTGTTCCACCAGATAAGCATCCATAAATGCCATGCTTGTCATGATAACAATAGTGGTGAGACACACGTGACGCTTGTCTGGAGGTGGAAGCACCATGGTGAGATCATGGAATCACCCACGGTCTCCTCCTGGCCTCCTTGTGTTGCTACAAGTGCAGGCCTACATTCATCAGAGACAGTGTCCCACTCAGCAGGTGTCAGCAGTTCTCACAAAATAAAGGCCAGCCAGGCAGTGACAGATGAGCAAGATATTTCATGTGATATCTTCAGATTCCAGCAGCTCTGCAGCACAGCACATGTGGCATAGTCATAAATCCAGAAGACTTTGCTATATATGGAGCAGGGTCCCAAGTGCAAAACCCCTGGAGTAGTCTTCAGCTACACCTCAGGGGAATTACGTTATGTTCAAGATTATTCTTAGTACCTATGAAAGCACCTTTGAGAAAACCTCTGTCTTTCTTTCTTTCAGCTATGATTCTCCTTGCATTGCCACTGTGAAATTCCTTCTTGTTTGATAGGAACATGCTTCACGGGCCAGCAGGTAATCTTTCTTATGGGCTTTCTAGCAGCAACTCACGCAGAGTCTCAGCAATCAGAGAAACCATCAGGTAGCCAGAGCAGGGTGCAGAGGAATAGCAGATCACAATGTTTTGCTCCCCAAATAACAAGTGACTCAGCTGCAAGCAGGACTGACATTTTCCCAGGGTATCCTTTCTCTCATGGCTCTCTGTTTTTCCTGCCTCAAGCCTATCCAAAACAGTATCCATGCTGAGCAAGGCTTGTATGTGAGGGTTCTGATTCACCATCTCTTTCCTGGTGACATCTACTCTGATCTGGAAAAGATCAAAGAAAAGACATGTGAGGGAACTTTTTGCCATATGTGTCAAGAACATGCACCTCTGAGGATGAGAGTGGCTCCCACATACTAGGATTCTAAACTAGCCCCCCACCAATGTAACATTTGCCTACTCATTTTAGCAAAGCTGTCAGAATCTGGAGTCTAAAACATCTGGCGATCCATGCTTCATCCTTCCCTGGCCTACAGTACACATCTTGTTCCATAGCATGAGTTTGTTTTGTTTGTTTGCCTTGTCCTGTGACCAGTTGCATTCTGAAACTGCATTTTCCATAGACTTGAATGAAGCCACGTATATACAGCACTTTTGTTCCAGCAAAGCATCACAGAACAATATCAACAAAACCATGTCACTTTTCAACTTGTCAGTCTCCACAAGTTTCAGGATATAATAGGTTAAACTGTACAAGCTACCTATAATTTATAATCTAACCATTGTTTCACACAGACTATGACCTGCACTTCTGTCTTCCTAGCAAGGTGTCCAGATACAAGAGGACAAGGATTCTACACCTTCAAGAGTTGTGTAGAAAAGCAGAATTTTGGCCAGTTTAGGTTGCCATGTGAGCCTAGAGAACACTTAGAGGCAAAAGAATTAGTAGGAATCTGTCTGGTTTCTGAGATCTTCAGAATCGGGACACCTATCTCAGTTGTGCTACCACCTTAGAAGACATGCATGGTAAGGTCATGACAATTTGAATCTTTTATATCTGGCCATTCTGATTGAGAATTAATTTAGAGCAGGAAATCAGCAGGGAGATGATGATAACTTGATATTGATGTTGGAAAAGCAACTGATTTTGCCTTGCATTAAAAAATAACAACATGGCAACTTCATACTTGGTAATTAAATTTCAATGGCAAGAAAAACTCTGTAGTCACCATGTTTAGTCAGATAAATGGGTCATATAGTTCAGCATTCTGTCTTTATAAAGTAAGTGAAAACTGGAGTATCTCCTGTTTTCTTTCCAAGAATCAGTTAACATACCCAGCTTATGCTCACAGATCTTCCTTGCCTGTTATCAGGAGGCACAGAATATGTTTCTGCAATTGGCAGTTGCTAGATTTGGTGAGTTTTTCAGGGATGGCTCAATAGATTCCCTTGCCTGAAGTGGAAAATAAGATGACACTATCTCACATTCTTTGTGCAAAAGCCAACTAGTCCCGGAAGTTGACTCTCCTCAACATTTGGCAAAGGGACAGTGCCCGCCACTGCACTGGAAGGCAGCAGGCTACATTAGGGGACACAGGGCATGTTGTATGGCACACAAATCTTTCCTACAATGTGATCCTGCCACTTTCTGGCATCTGTTGTCTGAGAAGAATGCTTCCTTCAGCCTAAGAGTTGTGCCAGCCCTTGAGTCTTGGATGATACATCTGTCAGAAGGTATTGAGCTACTCTACCCAGTACTCTGTGGTCAGAGGTTAGTAGTCAAATATTCGGAGCCAGCAAAACAGAAGGTTCTGACACTGCCACCTCATCATGCCTATAACCCTCTCCTGTGGCATACAACACTAAGTTTCAGAATATGGTAGTGAGTGTCAGAATGCTACACCATCTCCATCAGTGTGTATTCATTGTATTCATATTTGTTTCCCAGGTAGTGAGTGAAGACCCCTGAGAACAGAACTTTGGCAATTGGCAGTTGCTTTTATCAAAGGAATGAAGATTTAGAACATCTGAGTTTGTAGCTCTAGTTCTGTTCTTATTTTGCACAAAAGTGTTTGTTGGCCTAGATCTGATGCATCTGCAGAGAGACCAAGTATGCATATTTGATCTCCTAATGATTATAATGCATACAGCCTATATACCCTAAATGTACCAGATCCTATCTGATCTTGGAAGCTGAGCAGGGTCAGTTTTGGTTAGTACTTGGATGGGAGATTGCCAACACATACCAGGTGCTGTAGGATATATTTCAGAGGATTGGCAAAACCACCTCTTGAGTATTCCTTGCTTAAGAAAATGCTATGAAGTTTATAGTGTCAACATAGGTCAATAGGCAACTTGAATTAACATATATACACAATGAGTCTTGCCTGGTATAAGCAAGGAATGGTTGAGTAATAGGAAAACTCCCCAAATCAGTGTAACAGAAGATAAAAGGGTGCCAAGTCAAATGTATTCTCTCTCTCTTTCAAATATAAGCACACACAAAGAGAAAGATCTATTTTACAAATTTGCCAGATTGTTTTTAAAAGTCTAATATATTAGTTTGTGCACCATCCTAGGGACTAGTATTTAGGTTTGCCATGCTACTTGGATAGCCTTGTTTTACCTGGGTTCTAAGCATACCATCTAATGCATGTTTGGACCATCCTTTGGCCCAGATTGCAAGCTTTCATTTTTTTAAAAATTAAATCTCTAGTCCCTATAGAAGCCAACATATGGTGTGGGAATATGGAGGCATTATTTGATCAGATTTTTCTGCAAGGAAATTTCAGGCATGAGGAAAGCAAGAGGAATTGGTTTGAACAACAGTGCACAAGAAGCGAGCTGGGGAATACCCTGAAGGTGTGGGGTGGGACAAGATAGGGAGAAGGAGGGATGGGAGAGCGAGAGGTATGAGTCGTGATACACAAGAAGCAAGGGAGGGGCATACCTCAGGGGCACAAGGGGAGGTGAGGGTGGGAGTAGGAGAGGCAAGGGGGCCAGTGGTGGGAGCAATACTGCAGAAGCAACAAGCTAGGGATGGGCTCTGAGAGTGCAAAGGGAAGTAAGGGAAGAAGTAGAAGAGATGGAACAGTGGGAGTGGTGGAGTGCAAAAAGCAAGGGAGGGGTGAGCCAGGAGGGTGCAAGGTGAAGCAAAGTACACAGAAGGAAAGATAGGAGAATGAATGATGTGAACAGTGGTGTGCAATGAGAAAGAAAAAGTCATGTGAGAGTGTAAGGTGAGGCTAAGGAGAGAGTAGGAGAAATGGGAGAGGGAGTAATGTGAGCCATGCCACACAAGAAGCAAGTGAGTGCTGCAGCACACAAGGCATGAGGCAGATTGAGGGAGGGAGGGAGGAAAGAGCAAGCAGTATGAATAGCCAAGCGCAAGAAGGAAAGGAAGAGTGAATTACATAATGATGAGGTGACAGAGTGAATAGGAAAGAAGAGTGAGGCAAAGGAGAGAGGGGAGAGGAGGATAAGGAGGGTAAGAGTTGCAGTGGCAGAGTGCAAGGAACAAGAGAGATGAAAAGAGACAGGGGCAAAAGGGGGAGATAGGCTGAGGAAAGGGGGGTAGGGGCAAGGAGGGAAGGATGCAGTGGCAAAGAGAGAGGAGGATGGCAGAGCCATGAGGTGAGTCCAAGGATGAGGAGAAATGGGGATTGGGCAGGTTTGTTGTCATGTTCTTGTGGCATCAAGTCAACTTCGACTTATGGCAGATTTATGAATGAGAGGCTTCCAGGACCTCCTGTCACCCACCACCTTGCTCAGGTCTTGCCAACTCAGGGCTGTGGCCTCCTTAATGGAATCAATCCACCTATAAGGTGGTATACCCCTTTCCCTACCATGTTCCACTTTACCAGGCATTAAAATCTTTTCCAATGAGTCATTTCATTTCATTATTTGTCCAAAGTACAACAGCCTCTTTTTAGTCACCTTCACTTCTAGTAAGAGTTCAGGTTTGATTTCCTCTAAGACCCATTCGTTTTTCTTTTTAGCACTCCATGGTATCCACAAAACTCTTTTCCACCATTTCAAATGAGTTTTTGTCCTATCAGCTTTCTTCGTTGTCCAGTTTTCACAACCATACATAAAGATCAGATATACAATGGCATGGAAATCCTGACTTTGGCATTCAATTACATATCTTTACACTTGACGATCTCATCTAGTTCTGTCATAGGTGCCCTTCCAAGTTCTTACCTTCTTCTGATTTCTTGACTGCAGTCTCTATTCTAATTAATGACTGAGCAAAGGTATGGAAAATCCTGAATTATTTCAATGTCTTCATTGTCTATTTTAAAGTTGTATAAATCATCTGTGGTCATTATTTTTGTTTTTGTTCCTAATATTGAACTTTATTTGCACCTTCTTCCTTAACTTTCATCAGTAATCACTCCTGGTCTTTATTTTTTGTAAATAATATGGTGTCATCTGCATAGCTTAAATTTTGGTGTTTCCCCCCCAATTTTCATGCTTGCTTCTTCTGAATCTAGTCCTGCTTTCCATATGATATGATCTGCATATAAATTAAACAGGGTGATAAATGCAATCTGGTCTGGCCTCTTTGCCAATGGGAAACCATTCTGTTTCTCTATATTCTGTCTTTACTGTGGCGTCTTGTCCAGAGTATCTCTTACACATCTGAAATTCTTTGATGCATTCCATTTCTTCAATGTATGTTTGCAGTATGATATCTACTGCCTCTTCCCTCCCAGCTTGGACACCTTCCATTTCTTGTTCCATATATTTTAAAAGCTTTTCTTCTAAAATATTGAACATAACTTTGTTCGCATGGTAGATTAATGTAATTGTCTGATAGTTATTACAATCCTCAGTGTCCTTTTTCTATGGGATTGGAGTGTATATTGAGTGTTTCCAGTCTGTAGGACATTGTTTTGTTTCTCATATTTGGTAGAATTTGGATGGGTTCTGTATCTACATTTGGAAACAGCTCTATTGGTGTGCCATCTGCTCCTGGTGATTTATTTCTGTAAAGCACTTTGAGACTCTTTGCTTTCTAAAATTGTGGGTTGATATTCAAATTGTTCTTCCTTGAAGGAATCTGTCACAATTTATTTTCTTTTATATAGTTCCTCAGTGTACTGCTTTCATCAGTCTCTTATTTCATCCTGATCACAGAATGTGTTCCCTTTTGGTTACATAGCATCCCTATGTTTGGTTTGAACTTCCCTATAATTTCTTGGATCTTGTGGAATAAGTTTTTGATTCTGTCACATTTTACTTTTGCTTTTGTCCTTAACTGCTTGTAGAGTTTCATCTGTCATAAAATGAGACTTTTCTTTCTTTTTAACTAGAGATAGTTGCCAGAATCCTAGATAGGGTGCATAATTATATCTGCATATTTGTTGGCAGTTGAATTCTGCCAAGACTACAAGGTCCAACAGGTCCCTCGCTTGCCTTGCAGACAATTTCATGCTTCAGAAGGTGGAAGAGGTGACAAGGGGATCGACTATTTTAGATATGATCCTGACCAACAGGGATGACCTTGTTGATCAGGTGGTAGTGGTGGGATCCTTAGAGAGGACTGACCATATCTATTGGAATTTGTCACTCAGTGGGAAGGAGAAGCCAAGGGTAGCTAGGCACTCATTCTAGACTGTAAAAAAGCTGATTTCTGTAAACTTAGGGAGTTACTTGCTGAAACTCCATGGTCATGAATACTGAAAGAGAAAGTAGTTCATGATGGATGGGAGTTTCTTAAAAGTGACATACTGAAGGCACAATTGAAAACTGTGCCAATAAGGAGGAAAAATGGCAGGTATCTAAAGAAACTGGAATGGTTGACTAAAGCACTCTCAGCTGAAATGTATTAAAAGAAATATGTACAGGAAATGGAAAAATGATGAAACCACCAAAGAGGAATTGAAGCAAATAGCCAGGAGATGCAAGGAGAAGGTCAGAAAAGCTAAAGAGCAGGATTGCCAGAGACATTAAAAACAATAAAAGGGCTTTTTTAGATATGTCCACAGCAAAAAGGAAAAACAAGTAAATCATAGGGTTACTGTGTGGAGAAGATGGCCAATTACTTAACAGGGTGAAGAGAGAAGGCAGAACTACTCCACACCTCCTTTGTCTCAGTTTTCTCCCAAAAGAATAGAAGTACTCAACCTGGGGGGGGGAGCAGGTGAGAAACAGGGGAAAATGCAGCACAGAATAGGTGGAGAAGTAGTACAGGAATACCTGGCTAAACTAGATGAATTCAAGTCCCCAGGGCCAGATGAATTACATCCAAGGATATTAAAAGAACTGGCAGAAGTCATTTCAGAACAACTCGTAATAATCTTTGAGAACTCTTGGAGAACAGGAGAAGTCCCAGCAGACTGGAGGAGGGCAAATGTCATCCCCATCTTCAAGGAGGGGAAAAAAGAGGACCCAAATAATTATCGTTCGGTCAACCTGACATCAATACCAGGAAAAATCCTAGAGCAGATCATTAAAGAGTCAGTTCGTAATTTCTTAGAAAGCAATGCCGTAATTACTAAAAGTCAACATGAATTTCTCAGAAATAAATCATGCCAGACTAATCTTATCTCTTTTTATGATAGGGTTACAAGCCTGATAGATGAAGGGAATGCTGTAGATGTAGCACATCTTGATTTCAGTAAGGCCTTTGACAAAGTTCCCCATGATTTTCTTGCAAAGAAGCTAGTAAAATGTGGACTGGACAGTGCTGCGGTTAGGTGGATTTGTAATTGGTTGACCAACCAAACCCAAAGGATGCTCACCAATGGCTGCTTTTCATCTTGGAGAGAAGTGATTAGTGGGGTGCCACAGGGTTCTGTCTTGGGCCCATTACTATTCAACATCTTCATCTGTGACTTGGATGAAGGAATAGAGGGCATGCTGATCAAATTTGCAGATGACACCCAATTGGGAGGGGTTGCTAATAAGCCAGAGGACAGGATCAAATTTCAAAAAGACCTTGACAGATTGGAGAGCTGGGCCAAAACTAACAGGTAGAAAAAATGAAATGCACAAATATAGGATGGGGGATGCATGGATGGATAGCAGTACATGTGAAAGGGATCTAGGAATTTTGGTAGATCACAAACTGAGCATGAGTCAGCAGTGTGATGTGGCAGCCAAGAAAGCCAACACGATTCTTGGTTGCATCAATAGGATTCTGCTGTCTAGATTGAGGGAGGTAATGCTACCACTCTATTCTGCAATGGTTAGGCCTCATTTGGAATCCTGTGTCCAGTTCTGGGCACCTCAATTCAAGAAGAATGTGGAATGTGTCCAGAGGACAGTGACCAAAATGGTGAAGGATTTGGAAGCCATGCCCTATGGGGAATGGCTTAGGGAGCTGGGTATGTTTAGTCTGCAGAAGAGAAGGTTAAAAGGGGACATGATAGCCATGTTTAAATATTTGAAGGGATGTCATGTTGAGGAGGGAGTGGGCTTGTTTTCTGCTGCTCCAGAGACTAGGACAAGGAGCAATGGATTCAAGCTGCAGGAAAGGAGATTCCACCTGAACCTCAGGAAGAACTTCCTGACAGTCAGAGCTGTCCGGCAGTGGAATATGCTGCCTTGGAATGTGGTGGAGTCTCCTTCTTTGGAGATTTTTAAGCAGAGGCTGGATGACCATCTGTTGGGAGTGCTTTGAGGTGGGTTCTTGAATAGCAGGGGGTTGGACTTGATGGTCCCTGTGGTCTCTTCCAACTCTATGATTCTATGCATAATTAAATAATGTCTCTTGGCTAGACTCCCTTGTTCACCTTCAGAGCCAGCTTACTGTTGGGTAACTGCCACCCCAGTCCATCTTTAGGGCCAGCTACCAGATCAGATGAAGAAGGTTTTGCCACAAGCTCGCGGAAGGGGCATGGAAATGTCATCCTCCTTGCACCCCGATGAGAAGCTGAGCACAGCCACCTCACCTGATCTGGCAGCTCACTGTAAAGGTAGATTCGGGTGTGCCATTTAGATAGGTTTCTGGTAGTCTTACTGAATATAGATCTGTTACAGATCTGTAACTGTAGGTTACAAATTCATAACTACAGTACTGAATACCAGCCAGAATCTTTTTGTTTTCTTCCTTATAATGTCCCTGGTTTCAGCACAAATCTCTTCTGGTTCCCTATCAAATAGGCACAGTAGTATAAATCTGTTCTTTATAAGGTTTTTAAATTCTACAAGGGTGCTCTTCAGGTCATATTTCTCATGCATACTTTTTTTACTCTTTACTCTAATTTCTAACATCAGCAATTCATGTTCTGTGTTTACAATCTACTCCTGGTCTTGGTTCTGCAGGGTAAACAGAGCTTCTCCATCTTCCGCTTCCTGTTATAAAGTCTATTTTATTTCTGTATTGGCCATCTGCACAATCGTCTCTTTGGCTGCTTGAAGAAGAAGAACAACAACAACAACATTTGCAGTCAAAAAATTATTGGCCTCACAAAATTCAACTAGTCACTTTCCTGGTTTATTTCTTGATTCTAGGCCAAATTCTCTTCTTTTATTTGCTTGGTTCAGCTCTGTTTCATATTTTTGTATTCCACTTGCTTATGATTTTCAACATGTTCTGTTCTGGTTTGTGATCAATTTCCTCCTGGATGCCTGTGTAGAATCTTTTGCTTTTGTCTTCACCTTTCTGTGAGAGCATGAACTTGGATTACAGTTATAATGATAGGCTTTCCTTGGAGCCTTACTGACCTCATTGGATCAGCATTATATCCCTTGACTGCTTTTGCTAAATCTTGCCTGTTGATGCCACCCATTTCTTCTTTGATTGCCATTTCCAGAGGAAAACATTGTGTAATTATCGAATTGGAAATGTCCCATTCCTGTCCACTTTACCTTGCTCACAACAAGTATATACATTCCTTTTCTCCGTTTTAATGATTTGTCCTTTTGACTTCAATCCAGTTGCATCATTAAACACAGCACTGCTCATACTTGCTCTCTGCTTTTCTCCAGTAGCTTGTTGAGTGCTTTCCAACCTGGGAATCTCATCTTCCCAGCACCCTCTTTTCACATTGGATATTTACCATAGGTTTTTCAAGGTAAAAGGCTTGAGGAACAGTTTACTGTTGCCTTCTTCTGCTCAGTACTACGAAGAGTTAGGTAAAGTGCCACTGCTTTTGTCAGGAACAGATTCACTCTTACACGGATCAACAAACTTAATAGAAGATTTATTGTAACATAGTAAGGGATGCTGTCTTCAGACGTTAAAGCTCGAGAATGGAACGTTTTCCCCCCCCTTACACTTTAACAGACAGTTTCTCCTAAGATAGTTGTAAAAGAACGAACGTCATCATGCCAAATGGTTCCTTGAAATTCCAGCCAGAAGGAATGGTTGGCGCCTGGGAATAGCTAACAGCCTACTATCACTATTTCCTCAGTCTACTGCTATCCTAAAACAATAAAACATGGAGGACTCCCGACATCCTGCCCCACTTTTTTAAAAAAATATATACATAAAGATACACAAAATATAGAAAATATCAGGGAACAGTAGAAAGACAAGAAAACTAAATAGTAATATGAATGCGTAGCAAGTCGTGGGGGCGTTGAGGAACATCAGCCGGCGAAGAAGTCAGCGAAGGTGCCCTCTTCAGCAAACTGGAATGAAAAACAGGATGAATAGCCTTGGGGGAAGAAGGGAATTGTTCAAAAGAGACATCATTAATAGCCCTTTTCACAGGAAAAGGTCCGAAAAGGGGGGAAAGTTTTTTGGGAAAGGAGAGGAAATGTTCTTGAAGAAAGGAAAACCAAATCCCCGGGCTGGAAAAGGGGGATTACTCCGTTTACGGTAGCGAAACGTTTGTGGGAAGTTTTAGCGGATGCTATAGCATCTGAGACGGATTCCAAATGCCAAAAATTTGAGCCCAAGCAGAAACAGAAGGAGGAGCGGAGGAAGAGAGGGAGGGGGGAAAGGAGAAGGAAGGAAGCCGTAAACTTTTCAAAGGGGGGTTTCCAGTAAGGTATGAACCCAAATTGATGGCAAACTCAGCGAACGGAAGGAGCGGAGCCCAATCATTCTGGTTTAAAACAAAACACCTAAGAAATTGTTCAAGAGATTTGTTAACACGCTCAGATTGGCCATCTGTTTGAGGGTGATAAGCACTGCTTTTCTGAGTGACTCCCAGGGTTTTCAGTAGACAAGTCCAAAACTTGGAAGTGAAAATTGGATCCCTGTCCGAAATGATCACCGAAGGTAGTCCGTGAAGTTTCCATACATGATTAACGAACAGGTCAGCCAGCTGGTCAGACGGGGTAGTTTTTTAGAGGCACAAAATGACATTGCTTGGAAAAGTTAGTAACAACCCAAATAACATAAAACCGTGTGAAGAGGGAAGAGACACATAAAATCCCATGCGATGACCGACCAGGGGCTAGCAGGCGCGGCAGAGGTTGCAGGAGCCCTTGAGGTTTAATGTGGGCGACTTAGAAACGTTGCAAGTGGCACACTGCTTAATGTAAGTTTGCACGGAGGGGTTTAATCCAGGCCACCAAAAAAGGCGGCGAATCGCATGCAATGTTTTCAAAAACCCAAAATGTCCAGCGGGTTTGGAATCATGTAACGATGAAGTACCTGCTCGCGGGCAGCAGGGGAACGTAACCCTTTGGTGCCATAAAAGGGGAGATTGAACCCTTCTTTTATCCTTGTTTCCGGTAGCCAGGAGTCTGCATGCGCTGCATGAATGATAGCATGGGAGGGGAGTCACAAAGAGAGGAGGCAGAAAGCCTTGTCTTTGCTAATGCACGAGTAGTCACTTGAGAAGCCAGAGAGGAGGCAGGAAACAAGGTATTGGGTGGGGGGCTGCGGGGGAAATCCGCAAAACAGGGAAGTGGGAAAAAGGGGGTCCGCCAGTTGGTTAGTTCGGCCAGGTTTAAAAACAATTTTAAATGGAATTTTGGAAAAATTCAGCCCATCTCGCCTGCTTAGGGGAGAGTTTCTTAGCAGACTGTAAGGCTCCCAAATTCCTATGATCAGTCCAAACTTCAAAGGGGAGTCGACCCCCCTTCAAGCAAATGACGCCAAGAGGACAGCGCAAAATGGATAGCCTTGGCTTCTTTCTCCCAAATAGGCCAATTAGCTTGTTGAGGGGAAAATTTCTTTGAAATGAAAGCACAAGGCCTGAGTGCTCCTGTGGTGTCATTTTTAAAAAGGGAAGGCCCATGGCAAAGTCCGAAGCATCCGTTTGCACAATGAATTGCTTCGTACTGTGGGGAAAAAGGAGTAAGGGCTAGACGTAAATTTAGATTTCAAATGGTCAAAACGCCGATTGACACTCAGGCGACCAACAAAGTCTATGCGCCTTGCCCGCAGTGGATCCTTTAGGTTTCCGTAGAAGGTTGGTGAGTGGAAGCGTTATGGCAGCAAAATCCTCAATAAAGTTCCGGTAGAAGTTAAAAAACCAAGAAATTGCTGAGTTGCTTCACAGTTTTGGGGAGGGCCATTGCAAAATGGAGTTAATCTTCGAAGGGTCCTTTTTAAGTGAACAATCTTGAATCCTATATCCCAAGTAATCAAAATTTTGGGGTGTCAAATTGGCATTTAGATAGATTAACCACGAGGTTTTATCTATAAGCCTTCGTAACACTTCACGAACCAATGACACATAGTTTCCATGGAATTCGAAAATTTAAAAATGTATCCAGATAAATCAGAACCCCCTGATACAACAAGTCATGGAAAATGGTGTTAAAAACATTTGGAACACAGATGGCCCCGATTGTAAGCCAAAGGGAAGAACCGTCCATTTAAAGTTACCTAGAGGAGTTGCAAAGGTGGTAGCCACTCAAGTCCGGGGTACAATCCTTAAAAGCCTCTTTAAGTAATTTTGGTAAAATTTTCCTTGAACAAGATGGCCCAAAAACAGTCCTATCAGAGGTATGGGATAACAATTGGAGGAAATAACCTGGTTAATAGCAGAGTAGTTAACTATGTTGGATGCGCTGGGATCTTTTCTTTTTCGGAAGAAGACAGGACTCGCCGTGGGGGCTGTAGAGGGCTTGAAAAAGGCGAGCCAAGTTTTTATTTAGGAACTTCTTAAGGGAGTTTTTTTTGGCTCATGGGATAAATTTTCGGTTTAGGCAGGGTGGCCCCGTCAACTAATTCCAGTTTACAGTAAATCCGTGTGGGGAGGCAATTTGTCAGCCTCCCTTTCGTGGAAAGCCTTTTGGAAGTCTCGGTAGTGTGAAGGAATTTGTTGCAATTCTTATGGGGAATAGAAAAGTTTTCATTAAAAGGACATAGTGCCAGCAGTCCAGTTTTTTGGGGGATATTACGAAGCCAATCGATTCCCAAGACCAATTTGAACTGCATGCCTTGGGAACTGAAAAAAGCATCTGTAATTGTTTTTGTCCATTTGAAATGAGATGGGCTTAGTGATTTTACTAATTACTCCCAGTCATTGAGGTCCCATCCATTTGCGTTAATTTGATGGGGCATTCCCAAAGGGGTCATAAAGAGTTTTCAATTGTTTGGCCAATTTGGGGTGTAACAAACTTCTGGAGCAGCCAGAGTCAATTAATGCCCTATGTACATGCAAAGTCCCATCGCTGCCACTAAGAACCGTGGCGTAGAAATGGGGAATTTTAGGGGTCTTTCAGATTTCCCGCCGCTTGCCAGTCATCGCAGTCAGGTTTAGAATCTCCATCTATGTCAGATGAGGACGAAGAGGTGGTTTATCATCGGGGGGGAGTCTCCTGTCGCCGCTAGGGTCCTTGAAGTGCGTCTAAGTGGTTGTTTTGGGGGCCCCTGTCTGACGTGTGAATTCTATATCCTTTGGGTCTGCTCGTGCTCCCTTAGTCCCAGTCGGAGCTTGGTTTCCGCGGCAGGTGTTGGCGAGGTGGCCCGGTTTTCCACAGTTAAACACATGCCCAAACGGAGACGTTTGTTCCGTTCCTCAGCATTGAGGGGTGGGACCGCGAGGTTGGTTTTGGCACGTCTTGTCTTTGTCGGTTCAGCTGAACAGTCTGGGTTATGCCTTCCATTTCAGTAGCTAGTCTGACCCAACCTAGCAGGGTCTGTGGATTGGCCTGCATTAAGCACCCGTGTAGAATATCAGGATTTAGTCCATCTTTGTATAACTAATTAGAATTTCATCACTCCACGGGACTTTGGTGGCCAGGTTTCTAAAATTTACGGGAATACGTCCCCACATCGTTCCTGCCTTGTTTCATTCGTTTCAGTTGATATTTGGTGTTTTCCAATAAATGGGGGTCTTCAAAGCGTTGCAATGGTTCATGAAGAGCTGCAGATTTTAGTTTCGGGGGGGCGGGAGTCATATGGTTCGCTACCCAGTCTGCTGCCAGTCCTTTTATCCTCTGGCTTAGGTATGAATTTGGGCCGCATCATCCCGAAATAGATGGCCGTGATCAATCATGAAATTGTTTGCCATAGTCAAAAAAAAGGAGAGTTTCTCCCCCTTCCCCTTGAAGGTCGCTTTCAGGTCTCCCACATTTCTGAGTAACAGTGGCGCTGGCGTGTCCCCGTTGGTTCTGGGGCGGGCCAGGGGTGCCCCCCCGAGACAGCCGCTCGTGGTTCTCCTCCTGGTGATCTCCCTGTCTGCGAGGGACGGATGCGCATCTCCTAGCATGGTCTTGAGTTCGGTATCTCCTCATCTTTTTTTTCCAGTTCGGTTTCCATTTGCTTTATCTCCTCCAAAAGGGATAGGTCTTTTGCTGATGTATCCCATCTAGCAGCCCTTCTGCGGGCTCAACGACGTATGTGGCTTTTCTCCCCAGACCCAGGTTTGGCCGCTTGTGGGGGTTTCCATAGCCTCGGTCAGGCGCAATTTTGTCTTGGTATCCAGGGGCACTTCAGTTTCTGTAGCTCCATCAGATTCTGCAGATCCTTGCTCTTCTTCAGTAATGACTGGTCCATAAATTTGGGGCATTTTTTTAAAGGATTTGAGCTTTCTGTCAGGAACAGATTCACTCTTACACGGATCAACAAACTTAATAGAAGATTTATTGTAACATAGTAAGGGATTGTCTTCCCTTAAAGCTCGGGAATAAATTTTCCCCACCTTACACTTTAACAGACAGTTTCTCCTAAGATGTTGTAAAAGAACGAACGTCATCATGCCAAATGGTTCCTTTGAAATTCCAGCCAGAAGGAATGGGGCGCCTGGGAATAGCTAACAGCCTACTATCATATTTCCTCAGTCTACTGCTATCCTAAAACAATAAAACATGGAGGACTCCCGACAGCTTTTGTCTCTGAGACATCTTCCACCAGCATTATCACCCATTACTGCTGCGTCCCAGTGGCTGTTTGGTACAATTAGTCTGACTCTTCAGCAAATGGCTGTTTGATATGGAAACCCTACTAGCAGCACTGCTACCATCAGCAATCGTGCAACCTTCCTTCACAGACACATGAACTCCCATCACCACAGAAAGGAAGTGCCAAAGTGGGGCAAATTAGGCTATGAAACGGAGGCAAGTCTGAAGCAGCAGAAGTTCCCAGGAGGAGAGGAACAGTGCAATTCATTGCTCCCATGCTATGGATCTCTGTGGCAGCCACTTCATGACACTGCTCTGAGGAAAAAGGAAATCGTTAAAAGGCAAGAGGGTAGATGCTTCATGTGAATTTTAGATTTTGGAAAAATGGGTCCCAAAAACTTTAAAAAAAAGGAAAAAAATTGTTTTATGGACTTATTCTACATTTGTTAGTTTTGGGAGTATGGTGTGGGCATTTGAATATTTACTCACTTATGTCCTGCTAAGTTAAATATGTTAAGAGAGGAATACCATTTACCTCTACAGTGTAAACTCTATTGGGGAAACAAAACTGCAGCAACAAGGTTGAGAATGTAAAAAGGATTTATGTTGCATAATGAAAAAGGGGGCACACAGTGGCATCACTAGGGGTGTGCAGGGGGAGTGGACTGTACAGGGTTACACCATCATGGGTGGGAGTGACACCAACCCTAGTGATGTCACTGAAACTGAGTACTGGACCTTGACTGCCCCAGACACTCTTCTATTGACTCTGTGGGTCCACTCATGCTCCTGTCATAGATAAGGTGCTCTCAGTCCTGTCCTCTGCCAGTTTCATATTAATGAATGAACATGGCTTCCTAGGTTCACTGGGGAAAGAAGTCCCTAAGCCTGTGTGGCTAAACCTCAGCACTGCCCTTGACCTAAAACCTAGCAGCAAAGTCTCAAGCCACGGCACTGCGAGGGCATGGCTTCAGCAGTCCCTTTGGGAGAGTGATGGTGGTGATTTCCATGGGGAGAGGCTGGGAAAAGCTGTTGCCCTGGCAACTGTGAGCTTCTGTGAACTTCTCCCTGGAACTGCAGGAACTGCAGCTGCCTTCCTTGCTGCTCCTCCCCTCCACCTTGTCATAACTCACCCCTTGGAAGATTCAGATGAGGAGGAAGAGGCAGGCTGCCAGGAAGCTGCAGCTTTCTCTGAGTCCAAGGAAATGGGGGCTGAGGCAGAGGGGGGGATCCTGTTCCCCTGCAAAATGTGGCTACAGATGCTGAAAATGACACATCCTTGTCCTTCATTGAGAGACAAATGCCAAGCCCAGCATCGTTTAAGTAGCAAATACTGACCTCATTACACTAATGGGACATCTCACAGCAGTTGCTCCCCTGCATTACTGCTATCAACTGTCTTATCTGGCTGCCTAGCAGTACTCTCTTGCTTTCTTGTCTTGCTTCAGCCTAGGACTGACTAAGTTTTGGACTATTCTGTGTACTCTTTGCTGGCTCACGTACCTGGACTTCTGATCTGCTGATACAATTTTTGGACTGGCTAAAGACTACCCTTTTACTTCTCCCTGCATCTTGATGTACATTGGACTGACAACTTGACTGTTCCCATGCACCAACCCGCGGCTGTGGGCACTAGCTGACTTGTGCTCAGGACATGCCTGGCTGTTCACAAATGAGCCTCTCTTTTGTGAGTGGAGAGGAAGAGTGGACAGGAGAGTAAAGTAGAAAAAAAATACTGTCTTTTCCCTTGCCATTATAGTTTTACTGTTGGTCTCTATATTCTCACATTTTTTTGAACCACCTATCAAAGCTATTAAGATGGTATGAATGTCATTTTGTTGTTCTCTTCCTGCCACATATATAACATCTATCACAGTTATAGAAATTCAACTGGTCAGGTTGCACAACGTCACAGATATGCTCTGAAAATCTGCTACCTGTTGACTCTTCCCTCCTCTTCCCTTTTCATAGGCAGTTTGAAAAAGACAGGAACCTAAGCAAGGGGAGGGAGTGAATAGTTATATAGATCAACTCAACAAGGAGGAGGACCATGGTGAATAGATGTATACAGATCAAAGGCAAAGAGGGGGCAACAGGGGAGGGATGCATTAATCATGAAGGGTCAACATGACCAAAGTTTGGGAATGTTCCTTTTGGGAATTAGACGACGGCCAGAAATCTCCAGCCAGCATGGCCAGTGGTCATCTTGGTCATGGGGTTCTGGGAGTTGTATGCTAGTAGTTTCCTTGCTTTTCCTAGCCTAGATAATTTAAACCCCTAGTTACTAATTGTATCCATGGCTCCACTGCCTCCTTTTTACTTTTCTTAGATATGAAATGAATTCTGGCATTACCATTGTACATATGATGGAAGTGGAAAGGATTATAGGGAAAGTGGTAGTAAATATGTCACCTGCTAGTATTTCCCTATTTCATCCACATGTCCTCATGCACACATTCTTGTGCTTTGATGACCAAGCACAGACATTTGTGTATGTGTGTGTGCCTTCAAACTGCATGTTGCTTTATAGCAATCCCATGAATTTCATAGGGTCTTCTCAGGCAAGCAGCACTCAGAGATGGTTTTGCCAGTTCTTCTTTAAAATATAGCTTATAGCATCTGGTTATTCATTGGCAGTCTCCCATCCAAGTACTAACTAGGGTGATCCTGCTTAGCTTCCAAGACCAGCTGAGATTTGGTGCCTCTAGGGTATTTAGGCCATATATCCAGAGAGAAATTTAGCAGATAAGACTCTGTATACCCATATAAGGAGAAATCACACACCCTCAATTTATATGTGTATTATTGCTAGAATTCCAAAAGCCTGAGAGAAATAACAAAAAACTGAGAATTTTAAGTAATGAGGTTTCCCCCCCATATATCTGAAAATATGTGATATGAGATGCTATTTGTGCCATTCTCATGTTAATTGCTTTGGGGACTAAATAAAGATATAACTTAACCATACCTGAAGAATTCTGAATACATTTGACTGTGTTAGGTCAGCTGAGTGGTACCCCATGTGATAAGATTTCTAAACTTTGACAGGAATTTAACCAGTGATCAGAACATGTAGCTATTTATCCCACAATTTTTGTTGAAGTAACTATTCAGGGTGAGCTGATATCAGGATGTTCTTGTGCACAGCTGGCAACAAGCATGGAATGATTCAGATTAGGAAATTTAGAAGGAAAGACATCCATCTAGCTTCCTGCTATAGATACCTCACTGTGATTGTCTACCAGCTTGTGTTCCGAGCATGGGGGAGAAGCACACCTTCTCCTGCTTGGACCACAGGACACTACTTAGGCAGATGTGGGGTGGAGAGCAGTGGCATCATGAATACATTAAACTATGTACATGTAAATAAATTTTGCCTATGCATCTGATACTATACTTTAATTGTGTGATTTTAATGTTAGTTGTTAATGTCACTACTATTGCTATTACATTCAATGATACAAAGGAATTATATTAGTAACATTAGTACAAAAAACATCACTAAGGATTCTGTATGGTCTGATATGGCTGAAGATTCATGGGGATGACACCCTGAGTTACCACACTGGGTGACACACCCCTAGTGGCATCACTAAGGGCACATTTGCCACACTGGATTGGTACTTAGTTTAACTTTTTATATCAAGGAATACCTAGCTTTTCAAGTTTTCAAGAGGATAGCTGCACTAGGTTTTTGCAGGAAAAACAAGTGTGTATTCAGCCAGGCTGGTAAGGTACGGCTCTGTTTACTTAAAAGTGATAGCAATCAACAACATGTATGAGCTTTAAAGTACCTACGCCAGAACTGCAGGTAACAATGTCCTGTATATCAAAGGAAAGGGTTTAGGCATCTCACCCTAGTGAAGAGGGATCAAAGAGAATAAGTGAGGAAAAGTCAGCCTCAAGGCAACTGGCCAGTCCTAAGGTAGAGAAAAACAACACCGGAGATGCATTAGATCAAACTATGGAAATAAAGTCCCATGGGAACTGCTAGAATTTTGGGAGAGGAGATGAACCAAAGAATCCACCAATGTGTTTTTTTCCCTTCTCATTCCTGCATAGCTGAATATCTTTATACTAATGAATGGAGGCCTAGATCCTCATTAAGACCTCATGGAATCAAAGATTTTAGTTTAAGAATCAATTCTACTTCTTTTTTCATAATAATATTCTCATTATTTCCTGCTATTTTTGTAGTGTCCAAAACTTAAACTCAGATGCAGAATGTTATAATTCTACAAAATGACTTGACCAAGGGAGCCCCCAATCTTTTATACCTTAAATTATAGAGATGTTCAGCTATTCATTTTTTAGGGGTCTTTATGTTCTCCCCACATATATTTTTTTTACACTTGCATTGGATAGTGTATATAACATAACTACTATTACAAGTGCAAAAGTAGGTTAAACTGTATCTCTTTTGCTCATTAGGATTTACAAACTCTTGTCATTTTGGATGTATAGTTACAATATACACAATCTCCATGGGGTGGTGTCCTGGCAGACTACCTGCATCCATTTCCTAGACCTGACAGAGACCAACTCATCACCTCCCTACACAGAAAACCTACTGAGACACAATCTCCTCTATGGTCAGTTGCTCAGGCTAAAACACAACTGCCACAATGAGGAGGATTTTAGAAAGGAGTCCCACATATTATCTAAACAACTTAGAGAAAGAAGTTATCCACAAGGGCTAATAGCCCAGGAGTCTGTTAAAGTAGCTGGCAGATCCCGGTCTGAATTACCACAAAAACAACATAGACCACTGTCCAATCACCACCATTGGTTATCAGATTATAATAGCCTCAGGGATCATTGAGTCTAATCCCCTGTTCAGTGCAGAATCTCCAGCTAAAACAATCCTAGCAGATAGCTGTCCAGCCTCTTTTTGGAGACCTCCAGAAAAGAAGACCTTATCACCTATCTAGGCAATTGGTTCAATTGCTGAAGCACTCTTATTGTGAAGAAGTTCCTTCTAATGTTTAATATCTACCCTCTTGTATCTTTAAACCACGAGACCTAGTTCTACCCTTTGAGACAGTAGAGAACAAGCCTGTACCTTCTTCTTTGTGGCAGCCCTTGAGATATTCAAAGAATGTGATCATGTTACCCCTCCGTCTTCTCTTCACCAAGCTGCACGTGAACAACTCCTTCAACTTTTCTTCATATGTTTGTTCTCCATACCTCCTGTCATCCTTGTTGTCCTTGTCTGAATTTGCTCTAACTTGTTTATATCCTTCTTAAAATGAGGTGCCCAGAACTGAACACAGCACTCCAGATGAGACCTGACTAGCACTTAAATTAATGGGACCATTCCCTCATCCCCAACTTAGAAACTACAAGTCTTTTAACAAAGGATAAAATATTATTCGCCTTCTTTGCTACAGCATCACAGTGCTGGCTCATATTCAAATTATAACCACAATAATCCCAAGGCCCTTTTCACATATAATACTGCTGAGCCATGTATCCCCCATCCCGTAAGTATGCATTTGTTTTTCTGGCCTAGATATAGAATGTGCATTTTTCTCTACTGAATTTCATTTAATTTTCACCTGAGTTTCTAGTTTTTCTATATTCTTTTGAATTCTATTCCTGTCTTACAAGGTGTTAGCCACCCTACCCATTTTTGTATCACCTGTAAATTTGATAAGAATTCCCTCCTTCCCATCATATAAATCATTGATAAAAATTTGTCTGTGGAATTGCTATTTTCTTGCCCTATTTACAAGAGGTTTCTGTTATGTTTCACCAAATCTATTATTTCCAATCTGCTAATGAAGGGGGGAAAAACAAACACATCTGCATGCTTTTGAGGTCTTTATGGTTTTTTAAAAGACTCCTGTATTAGACCATTAATTTCTATTAAGAGATGTTCAGCTTCTCTTCTCCAGCTTCAGAATCACACTACCAAACTGCCCTATCTTATAGACTCCAAATCTGATGTACTCCCAGTTGATGTGGCTACAGCAGAAGAACTCTTATTTGATAGATTCTCCAAGCTTTCTTCATCAGCTCCAAAAGACTTGCTTGTGAGATTACAGTAGGTTAAGACAAGGTCTTCTAATCTGTGTATTACTGAGCAAGAGCCACTTCCCCAATACCCAACAATCTAGGCTGGAAGTACATTGACCATATGGCCATCTCTTGGTTGCTGAGCCCTGTATTAATACTGAATCTCTAGATTTAATTACTTTTGGTCAAGACACTCCAGGGAAATTATTCTTCATACCTCTGGAAATGATCATCAATACAATGATCATCATACCTCTTCTGAATGATCATCAATATTCCATATGAGAGTTAAAATTTCTTCTCCTCTCAAACTACAATCTTCAGGAGTCAGGATTAACCCCAAACCTGTCAGACTGCAAAAAGGGGCTCCATCAGCCAATAATACTGTTCTTGACTCTCAGTTACCTCTGCTGACTCCCAAAGCTATAGCTTCGGAAAATGGGTATATCAGAAGGGATGAAGATGGTCTTCTAATTAGCCCTGCAGAATGATGTCTGTGGCCCTAGGATGATTCCTGCCTAAGGATTATCTTTTGAAATATTGTGGGTTGAGCCAATAAAAGCAGGAATAGCTACTTTGATCAATGTATTTCCTCCTCTGGCGTGATACTGTTGCAGGAAATTTGGGCTATGGATACTATTGTTTTGAATGGCTTTGTTACTCATACATTGAAAGCTAGTTGGGTAAATATGAAAGGTTGGGTTAGGGGTGGTCTTGCAGTTTTGGTGTTAACCTCACTGATGGCCAGGTAAATATATTAGAAAAGTGTGAACATCTAGTTTTTGGAATCTATTTAAAACTTAATGCTAGTAGTTTTATTTTCATGATTGTTTATATCCCTCCACTTAAATCCAAAGCTCAGGTTGAGGATACTTGGTGCAAATTAGAGAATTACCTACTTTCATTATTAATAAAGTTCCCCAACTCATATGTATATATTATGGGAGATCTGAATGCCAGGATTGGACCTGATGATACTGAGCTAGAAGACAAATACCCAATTTTAAGTGAACTAAGGGATAACAGGCTGTTTCTATTAGAAATTCAAAGATCTTGTGTCAAATTTTTCTGGCTTTTGTTTGGTTCAATTACAGCTTAGATTGGACCTATCAATCAATCAATCAATCAATCAATTTATTACGGTCATAGATCACCATGTAGATTGGACCTATTGATTCTAAATGGGGTGGCTTCTAAGGATAGTAGAGGAGAATTCACTTTCTTGAACCTTTTTGGCTCTAGTATGGTGGATTATGGCCTGGTTTCTAGAAATGCCTTCCAATTAGTTCATTATTTTTGCATTGATACCAGAACAGATAATGACCATCAGCCTTTAATTCTTACCATACTTATCACAGGATCCAAATTTTGACTAACCCAAAGCCACTTAGCAAATGTTGTTACTGGGGGCTCACACAAGATAAGAGCCAAGTGGTCAGCTGGCATAGGTAGTCTAGGGGAGGCAAGAGTCAGTAACCCTGTTAAGATCAGTAGTATTATCTCAACAACTCGCCACATCTATTATTGAGGCTTATGAAGATCTAATTCATCTTCTTCATGAAAACTTAACGTTGCTAAATCAGTCTATTCTTATGCAATTACCACCAACTCAAAGGGTCCCATTTGGTGTGACAAGGACTGTCAATTGAAGAAAAGAAGTTAAGAGACTCCTACATTTGTTATAGCAAATCGGGGTCAAGCCGCTTGCCTCCAACTTATTTTCAGTTAAAAATGGAATATAAGATCATATTAGCTTACAAGAAACAACAATATGAATTAATTCATGGTCACTATTGCTGAATGCTTTACTGAATAATGATGTTAAAACCTTTTGGCAGCTTGTTTCAGGAGCCTTACACTCTTACTTCCAAGCCCCTAGTTGTATAATTCCAGCACAGGTTTGGGTGGATCATTTCAGATCTATGTTTACTGATAATAACAGTTTTGAACAAGTCTTTGTTAATCCTTATGAAGGCATCACTTCTGCTATCACTATTTGGACCCCGATGTCTGTTGATGACATTCTTGACTTAATTCACCAACTTAAGGCCCCAGGCATTGACTATATTCCCACTGAACTCATCAAAACAAATCAACATTGGTGGGCCCTTTTAGCTGCCCTTTTTTCTGAGATTAATAACTCAAGTAAAATTCCTTCTAGCTGGAAACAAACAATAGTGGTACCAATCTATAAGAAAGGCCCACCAAGTGAACCAGGGAATTTTAGACCTATCAGTTTGCTCTCAATAATGAGAAAACTATATGCATGCTATTTGTATAATAGATAGTCTTCCTTTTTTGGAGTCAAATAGTATTATTATGAAGGCACAAACAGCTTTTAGGAAGAACTACTCTACCACTGACCACTGTTTGGTTCTTTTTCACCTCGCTGAGAAATATCACAGATTTTTACAGAGTAAGATGTTTGTTGCCTTCATGGATTTAAAATCAGCTTTTGATTCCATCTCCATAACTAAATTATAGGAGAGACTGGATAAAGTTTTGGTCAATAAAAAACTTCTATGCCTTATTAAGGCCTTGTAAAATGATAGCAAGCTACAGGTTAGATGTGGTAATCAGGGACAGCTTTACAAAAAATATCTACATCCAGAGAAGTCAGGCAAGGCTGTATCCTTGCACCAACCCTGTTTAATCTATTCATAAATGTTCTTGAATATATTGTGATGGACCCTAATGGACATTTGCCCAAGTTTGACACCAGGAAAATCCCCATCATACTTTATGCTACTGCTGCTGCCACTATCTTTTGTGCTCTAGACTTGGTTTAAACCATCTTTTGAGAAAGTTTCTCAATTATTGATCATAAAATGACTTAAAAATCAACTTTGGAAAATAATAAAGTTTTGGTTTTTGAGAATAAATTTTCCCAATGTTGACAGACACTTGATGGGCATATTTTAGAACAGGTCAGAAGCTTTCAATATCTAGGGTTGACATTTCACCACACAATGCCTTAGTCTGGTCATCAATCTGTTATTTACCGAAGAACACAACTAGTTGATCTGCCATTCTGTTTTTTCACCAAAGGGGGCCTGTAATTACCATCTGCCATTTAAGTATTTAATACTAAGATAGCTGCTCAATTGTTGTATGCCTCTAATATTTGGATTGGTGGACTAACGCCTAAGTTAGATAAGCAGCAGAGAAATAACTGGGTAGAATCTCAAGAGCTAGGAGAGAAAAAAGGGGAAAAAAAGGAAAAAGACACCCAGCAAAGGTGGGATTTCATGAAGAAGGAGTTACTAAAAGCACATCCACAGTTCATGGAAGAGGAATGGGAAATATCTGAAAAAGCTGTTGCGGTTGCACAGTAAACTTGAGGAGGAAGTTTAAAAGAAAAAAAGTTTGTATAAAGAAAGGAAGGAAAGATGAATTACCATGAAAAAATACAAATGTGTAACCAACCTTACAAGAAGAATGTAAAGCAAGCTAAAGCTCTAAATGAGCTGAGACTTGCTAGAGAAGCAGGAGCAAGATAATCACCAAGGAAGAGCAAGAGAATGACCAAATAAATGGTGGGACCACTGTTCAGTAAGTATGGTAAAATGCTAACAGATCACAACAAAGAGACAGAACTGCCAGATGTCTATTTTACTTCTGTTTTTGACCAAAAAGAGGACTGTGTACTTCCATGTACCAGCTAAGATCTTGGAACGGAATCCAAATTACAAATCAAGATTAGCAAGTACTAATTCTTGCCATCTTTGAGATTCCTGAGATTTGGTTCTGACAAGCATCATCTACCACCTCTTCTTGGTTTGATGACATATGCTAGACTCCTACCACAATGCATTTTTTATTTCTTTCCCCATTCGTTTTTACCCAAATATTCTCAACTGGTCTACTCTGATCATCCTCATGGATTTCTGTACAAGTAAATTTCCCATTGGTGTATAATGCTACCCCCTTTCCTTTTCTGTCACAATTAGACACCAGATTATGCTAATTAGAATCAGATACTAATTTTGCAAACTAGATACCAGATTTTTGGAAGTAAAATATGGCAACCATACTAGTATTGTCCTCTGTTGATACAGGCAAGTTAGAACACTTTGCAACTATTGGATTACAACATTAATAACACTGCTAAAAAATAACACTTTGCTAAAAAAATAGGAAGTCAAGATGAAGGCACACAACAACAATTAATTATATTTGGATGGACAGATATTCTGAAACAAAATCAGGTCTTCTCTCCTACAGATTATGCTGCTTGGAGTTTGGTGGAGGTTTTTAAACAGAGGCTGGATGGCCATCTGTCAGGAGTGCTTTGATGTGTGTTCCTGCATAGCAGGGGATTGAACTGGATGGCCCATGTGGTCTCTTCCAACTCTATTATCCCATGATTCTATGAGAATTGACCAGTAAAACTTCTCTTTTGCAGCAAGCATCCAGCAAAGCAGAGTTTCTTGGTGATCTCTCTTAAGCAGCCTTCTATATACAGTTTGGATTGTTGCTGCCCTTGACTCACCTCTACCCAATAAAGAAGAGCCAAAATCAACTACAGTGAACCCAAGCCTCTTATGCATGTAGGTTTGAACCCTTGCAAAGGCTAGCATCAGCCTCTTATACTTTCTTGGTGAAAGAGGGCAGTGGGCTCCCACTCCCAAAGCCGCCACTTTTTTAAGCTTGTGGCTTATCTAGAACTTGGAATAATTTAATACGAACAACAAATTGCTTGTAGTTAATTTGTTTTTCCCAGTAATAAAGATTGAGCTTACTTCGGTAAGGAATACTTTTGTGTCTTTTGTAGTCTAATTGCAACTTCACTGTTGCAGAAGTGTGGCCCCCTAAATTGTGGAGGGGGGATATCAGCTGTGTTTTGTGCTGTTGCATTTTGAGAGAGTTGTTAAAGTAATCACAGTAATAGTCACCATTCCTTACTTTGGTGAAACTAGTGCTACCTTTTTAGGAATTTCAAATGAGTAACAACATTGGTGTTTAACAGTAAAAACAGCAAGTTTTGTGGCATTTTAAATACATCTACCAATTAAGATTTTAGTCCATTCTTCTGATGAAAGGGGTTGAGTCCACAAATGCTTGTCTAATATATAAAAGTCAAAGTTTGTGAGATTGTCTGTGTCAGGCAGGCAAAGATCTCATATGATTGGCTGTGTCAGGTGAGAAGACCTCATATGATTGGCTACCTGTGAACATTCTATGGAATCCAGGGGTTGACAGTTTAGGGAGGGGCCTTTAGGGGCTCTTGGGCCTCAGGCTGGTTGAGGCCTAGTAACAAGGAGAAGGCCACTGTATTCCCTCAGAAACCAAACCTCTGTATGTTAACAACTCTGAATACAGACTGGATTGGGGACTATGGGGAAAAAGTGACAAGTACAGGATAAGCCAGTTTGGGGAATTAGAGACACAGCATCTCAAATCTGTGTATTTCAACCACATCTAAATCCTAAGGTAAGGTAAGGTAATTCCTAAGCTATTTCTTATAAGTATTACCTATGAGAAAATAAAATCCTGGACAATGCCAGGTAAATACGCTAGTGCCAAATGAAACTTGTCCCCTGCTCAGTGATAACTTGTTTTTTAACGTTCTGCTCTTTTGACCATTGTAACTTATAGATATGTACTGTTCTTTTAATGTGGGATCCACTCTTCTAATAGTTCTTCTCTTCCTTTCTTTCTGTAAAGAACAGGTGGGAATTACAAAGGCTCACTTGGAACTGCATGTGTGCAGTCCAAAGCAAGTTGAGAGGGACAAAGGAACCAAGCTGACTGAGACACTTTGCAAGCAGTGTGCATGTGTGTCAGGAACAGATTCACCCTCAAACGTAGCAATAAACTTTAGTAGAAGATTTATTGAAACATAGTGAATGATACTGTCTATCAGACGTTAAAGCTCGAGAATGGAATGCTTTCCCCCGCCTTACACTTAAACAGCAAGTTTCTCCTGAGATAGTTGTAAAAGGACGAACGTCATCATGCCAAATGGTTCCTTTGAAATTCCAGCCGGAAGGAATGGTTGGCACCTGGGAAAGTTAACAGCCTACTATCACTATTTCCCCAGGCTACTGCTATCCTAAAACAACAAACATGGAGGACTCCTGACATCCTGCCCCACTTTTTTTTTTTAAAAAAAAAATTCATATACATATAGATACGCAAAACAAGTAAAATATTACAGAACAACAGAAATACAAGAAACCCATGCAGTAATAACAAAGTCAATCGGGCGATGAGGAACATCAGTCGGCGAAGAATCCAGCGAAGGGGCTCTCTTCAGCAAACTGGAATGAAAGACAGGATGAATTGCCTTGAGGGAAGAAGGGAGATCCAGTTCAAAAGAAACATCGTTAATAGCTCTTTCACAGGAAAAGGACCGAGAAATCGAGGGGAAAGTTTTTTAGAAGGAGAAGTAGACGAAATGTGCTTAGAGGAAAGAAAGACCAGATCCCCGGGTTTGTAAGAGGGGTTAGGCTGCCGTTTGCGGTCGGCAAAGCGTTTGTGAGAAGCTTTTGCAGATGCTATAGCATCCGAAACGGATTGCCAAATGCCCGAAAATTTAGAGACCCAAGCAGAAACAGAAGGAGGAGCAGAGGAAGGGAGGGTGAGGGGGGGGAAAGGAGAAGGAAGAAAGCCGTAAACTATTTCAAACGGGGGTTTCCAGTAGAAGCATGAACAGCATGGTTTACAGCAAACTCAGCAAAGAGGAAAGCGAAACCCAATCGTTCTGGTTTTCAGAAACAAAGCACCTAAGAAATTGTTCAAGAGATTTGTTAGCACGCTCAGATTGGCCATCTGTTTGGGGGTGATAAGCACTGCTGAGTTTCTGAGTGATTCCCAGGGTTTTCAAGAGGCAGGTCCAAAACTTGGAAGTGAAAATTGGATCCCTGTCCAAAATGATCACCGAAGGTAGTCCGTGAAGTTTCCATACATGATGAACGAATAGGTCAGCAAGTCGTTCAGCATTGGGTACTTTCTTTAGAGGAACAAAATGACATTGCTTGGAAAAGTGATCAGTAACAACCCAAATAACATGAAAGCCATGTGAAGAGGGGAGAGAGACGATAAAATCCCATGCGATAACCGACCAGGGGCTACAAGGAGCAGGCAGAGGTTGTAGGAGCCCTTGAGGCTTAGATGTGGGCGATTTAGAAACGTTGCAAGTAGCACACTGTTTAATGTAAGTTTCACGGAGGAGTTTAGTCCAGGCCACCAAAAAAGGCGGCGAATCGCATGCAATGTCTTCAAAAACCCAAAATGTCCAGCAGGTTTGGAATCGTGATGACGATGAAGTACATGCTCACGGGCAGCAGGGGGGACGTAGACCTTGGTGCCATAGAAAGGGAGATTGTCAACCCACTCAATTTTGTCCTTATTTGCCGGGAGCCATGAGTCGGCATGCGCTGCATGAACGATAGCATCGCGGAGAGCGGAGTCACAGAGGGAGGAGGCAGAAAGCCTTGTTTTTGCTAATGTGCGAGTAGTTACTTGAGAAGCCAGGGAGGAGGCAGGAAATAAGGCTTTGGAGGGGGGGACGTAGCAGAAGGTCCCTCAAAACAGGGAAGGCGAGATAGAGGGTCCGCCAATTGGTTGGAACGGCCAGGTTTGAAAACAATTTTAAACCGGAACCTCTGGAAAAATTCAGCCCATCTCGCCTGCTTAGGGGAGAGTTTCTTAACCGACTGCAAGGCTTGCAAATTTCTATGATCAGTCCAGACTTCAAAGGGGAGTCGGGCCCCTTCAAGTAAATGTCGCCAAGTGGTCAGCGCAAAATGAATAGCCTTGGCTTCTTTCTCCCAAATAGGCCAATTAGCTTGTTGATGAGAAAATTTCTTTGAAATGAAAGCACAAGGCTTGAGTGCTCCCTCAGAGTCATGTTGCAAAAGAACAGCGGCCATGGCAAAGTCAGAAGCATCTGTTTGCACAATGAATTGCTTAGCACTGTCGGGGAAAAGTAGCAATGGCTCTGTAGTGAATTTAGATTTCAAATGTTCAAACGCCGACTGACATTCAGGGGACCAACGAAGTTTGTGCGACTTACATGTAGATTCGCCTTTAGGTTTCCGTAACAGGTTAGTAAGCGGAAGCGCTATGGCTGCAAAATCCTCGATAAAGTTCCGGTAAAAGTTTGCAAAGCCAAGAAATTGCTGAGTTGCTTCAAAGTTTTGGGGACGGGCCATTGCAAAATAGAGTTAATTTTCGAAGGGTCCATTTTAAGTGAACAATCTTGAATCCTATAACCCAAGTAATCAAAGGTTTGGGTGTCAAATTGGCACTTAGACAGATTAACTACGAGGTTATTATCTATCAGCCGTCGAAGCACTTCCCGAACCAATGATACATGAGATTCCATGGAGTCTGCATAAATTAAAATGTCATCCAAATAAATCAGAACCCCCTGATACAATAAGTCGTGGAAAATGGTGTTCAAAAACATCTGAAACACAGATGGTCCAGATTGTAATCCAAAGGGGAGAACCGTCCATTTAAAATTCCCCAGTGGGGTTGCAAAGGTGGTGAGCCATTCAGAGTCTGGGTCCATCCGAATCCTATGAAATGCTTCTTTAAGATCAAGCTTAGTGAAATATTTTCCTTGAACAAGATGGTCTAAAACGGTCCGTATCAGGGGAATGGGATAACAATTGGAAGAGATAACCTGGTTAATAGCAGAGTAGTTAACTATCAGCCTCGGATCCGCTCCGGGATCTTTTCTCTTTCGGGAAAAGACAGGACTCGCCGTAGGGGCTGTAGAAGGCTTGATAAAGCCACGAGCCAAATTTTTATTAAGGAACTTTTTGAGGGCAAGGAGTTCTTGCTGGCTCATGGGGTAGATTTTTGGTTTAGGCAGCGAGGCTCCGTCAATCAATTCCAATTTACAGTCAAATTCAGTGTGGGGGGGCAATTTGTCAGCCTCCCTCTCATGAAAGGCCTTCTGTAAATCACGGTAGTGCGAAGGAATTTGTTGCAATTCTTCATGGCCAATAGAGAAGCTTGCCTCGGAAGAGGATAGAGTGCCAGCGGTCCAGTCTATTTGGGGATTATATTTACGGAGCCAGTCGATTCCCAAGACCAATTCGAACTGCACCTCCTTGGGAACTAGGAACCGCATGCTATAATTATTTTGGTCCATTTGAAATGAGATGGGCATGGTGATTTCGCTTATTGCTCCTCCAGTCATTGAGGTCCCATCCATTTGAGTTAACTTGATGGGGCGTTCCAAAGGCTCATATAGAGTTTTAAGGGTCTTGGCCAATTTGGGGTGTAACAAACTTCTGGAGCAGCCAGAGTCAATTAGTGCCCTATGTACATGCAAGGTCCCATCTCCGCCAGTAATCGTAACCGTGGTATAGAAATGGGGAATTTTAGGAGTACTTACAGCTGTTCCCGCTGCTTTCAAACCGCCACCGTCGGGTTCAGAATCCCCATCTGTGTCCGAGGAATCCGAAGAAGAGGTTTCACCGTCGGGAGCGGAGTCTCCTGTCGCTGCTGCAGGGTCCTTATGAGTGCGTCTGAGCGGTTGTTTGATGGCCGTTGTCTGACGTGTAGATTCTTTATTCCTGGGGTCTGCTCGTGCTCCTTTAGTCCCCACCGTGGCTTGGTTACTGGTGCAGTTGTTGGCAAGGTGACCCGGTTTCCCACAGGTGAAACACATGCCCAAACGGAGGCGTTTGTTTCGTTCCTCAACATTGAGGATGGTGGGACGGCGAGGTTGTCGTTTTGTTAAGTCTTGTCGTTGTCGGTTCAACTGAACAGTGTGGGTTATACCCTCCACTTCAGTAGCTAGTCTGATCCAACCTAGCAGGGTTTGTGGGTTGGCCTGCATTAGGCACCCGTGTAAGATATCAGGATCTAGTCCATCTTTGTATAACTCGATAAGAATCTCATCATTCCACTGCACTTTGGTGGCCAGGTTTCTAAATTCACGTGAATATGTTCCCACGTCGTTCCTGCCTTGTTTCATTTGTTTTAGTTGATATTTAGTTTTTTCTAGTAGATGGGGGTCTTCAAACCGTTCACGCAAATGGTTCATGAAGAGTTGCAGATTTTCGGTTTCGGGGGCGCGGGTGTCATATAGGTTCGCTACCCAGTCAGCTGCCAGTCCTTTCATTCTCTGGCTGAGGTATCTAATTCGGGCTGCATCATCCCGAAAGAGGTGGCCATGATCGACCATGAAATTATTTGCCATAGTCATAAAGAAAGAGAGTTTCTCACCCTTCCCGTTGAAGGACGCTTTCAGGTCTCCCACGTTTCTGAGTAGCGGTGGCGCTGGAGCTTGCCCTGCTGGTTGCTGGGGCGGACCAGGGGTGCCTGCCGCTGGCACAGCCGCTCGTGGTTCGCGTGCTGGTGTTCTCAATGTCTGCGAGGGACGGATGCTCATCTCACGTAACATGGTCTTGAGTTCGAGTATCTCCTCATCTTTTCTCTCCAGTTCTGTTTCCATTCGTGCCATTTCCGCCAGAAAGGAAAGGTCTTTGGCTGATGTGTCCCATCTAGCAGCCCTTCTGCGTTGTCTTACCGACATAAGCGGCTTCTCTCCCCAGACCCAGGTTTGGCCGCTTGTGGGGGTTTTCATAGCCTCGCTCAGCGGTAAATTTGCCTTGGTATCCATGGACGCTTCGGTCTCTGCAGTTCCATCAGATTCTGCAGATCCTCGTTCTTCTTCAGTAATTAACTGATCCACTACTTGATGCATTTTAGGAAAAAAAAAAATTCTCGAGCTTTCTGTCAGGAACAGATTCACCCTCAAACGTAGCAATAAACTTTAGTAGAAGATTTATTGAAACATAGTGAATGATACTGTCTATCAGACGTTAAAGCTCGAAAATGGAATGCTTTCCCCCGCCTTACACTTAAACAGCAAGTTTCTCCTGAGATAGTTGTAAAAGGACGAACGTCATCATGCCAAATGGTTCCTTTGAAATTCCAGCCGGAAGGAATGGTTGGCACCTGGGAAAGTTAACAGCCTACTATCACTATTTCCCCAGGCTACTGCTATCCTAAAACAACAAACATGGAGGACTCCTGACAATGTGGATGTTGTTGTAATGTGCAATCCCAAGCAAGCCTCTGTAATTCCCTCATGTTCCCTACAGGGTTCCGCTATTCAATCAGTTTCACTTTCTGACAGTATTCTGGTCCCTAATCTGGCAGATAAGCCAGTGATACCTGTTGTCTTCAGCAGATACAAAGCTGTTGTTTTTAAAAAGTCTGAACTATAATGGCATTTTGAGGGTCTTGAAAGGACCATTCTCACTAATTACTTTTGAAACAGAACTTTCCAGACTTTGAACTTCAGCTGATCCCTACTGCTATTATTAATTCTGCAACTGAAACTGTTAGTGCAGTCACTCAAAAGTGTTGAAAACACCGCTCTGCCCCTGAATAAGGTACATACAAATCCATAAGCAAAGCTTGTCACAAGTGTACAATTTCTTTAACAGCAAAACAATGTTTTTAAAAGAAAATTGCTGCTTTACACATTACTGAATTTCAGCAGTAAAATCAGCATTGGCAGCTGGAAATGTGGTATAGACCACTATGAAGCCCAGGGTAGGAATAACTCCCTGGCCCAGAGACAAAGGGGGAACAAAAAAACTTTCAGTCAGATTCAAAATACCTAGAAGCCACAACCTCTGACTCCTGGCACTCATGTAATATGCTTGGCTACTTAGCACTCTTACTAGTCAACCAAGAGGCACACATATTTATAAACATTTGAAATTTTGGTTGGACTAACACAGCTATTGCACTAAGTTGGGATTCAGTAGTTTGTTTGTTTTTGTTTCCAACAGCTAATGTAGCTATCTTTACTATTTTAAATGATCCATTTAAGTAAATATAAAGTGCAGCAGAGAATTATAAACCATGCTGAGTGTGGAGTACCATATGTATATACATACTGGAGTACTGCAAGAAGTCATATGGGGTACTTAGGTAGATGCTGCTGCTCAATTTTGTAAGAAAAACTGGGGTGGGAACCATGGGCCATTGTGAACAGGGCAGCACTTTGACTTTGATCACAAGCACTCCTGCCCCCATCTGCCCCTGGCAGGGAACACCAGCACGGCAGCTCCTTTTGGATAACAGTTGGACTGTTTGACCAGTTTCAATCCTTTACTGTAGTTCTTTCAAAGATGCACGAGAAATCTCTTGTTTCTGTGGAGTCTGTTTCTACTTAAAATACCAGAACTGAATTAGAGCTTCCATCACTTTTAGTACAAAATATCATAATGGCAGGGAATATTTCACACACACCTATGCTAAAGAGGAGATTCTAAACCAGCTCTCTTTTAGATACAATATGTTAGAATGAGGGATACAAGTCTTCATTTATTTCACTAATTTCATTCTTGCATATAAGAAAGAATTTCAAGAGCTTTTGCTCCACTGCGCAAACTTACAAGAGTTTTTACACCTTTTTATTATTTTTTGGATTTCAGGACTTAATGCAAAAATTTCATTTTCGCCCTCCTCTTTTTGCACAGAGCTGTAGAGTTGTGCAAATTTATTGTATTATGTACAACCCCCCCCCATGGCTGAGATTCTAGACGACTGTTTACATTTTGTAACTTTATGAATCTGTAACTATGCTGCAGAAATGTAAGAAGACTATTTTAATAAATTGCAAAGATACACATCTGAGGATCACCATGAATGTCATGATGCACATTGGGCATTCCTCTGGCACTTTCTAGCTAGCATCCAGATGCACATCGGGAATGCCCTGATGCACATCAGTGCCCACTGCATATCTGGCCTGTGGCACATCAATCACTTAACTGGCTACAATTGCTCAACAGACACTGAATCATTGTAAGGATGTGGCAGCCTCTGTAGCAACATAAGCACTACAAAACAACTTCTGTTTACCACACTTATGAAAAATATGTCCCATGCTGAATTCTAGGCAACATGTTTTTCTGCAAATACAGTATTTTTGAGCAGACAAATGTTTTGCAAAAAAAACCCCAAACAAACCCAAAATCCTGAAACTTTTTTTGGGGGAGGCTAGGTATTGACCACGTTTTAAAATGTGGTATATCAGTATAATGAAATCTGCCAAACATTAGCTTCAGTAAACCACTCCAGCAAACTCTGGTTCAGCATCGCCAGCAAAGTAGAAAACAAACAAATGAACAACCTGGGAGAAATAAGAATTGAGTGAAGTGTGGCAAAAGGCTTGACAGAAAAATAGCTTCCCCCCAAAGTCCTTACAAACTGACATTCGGGATCTCAAATGGAATGGCAGAAACATATATGAGTTTCCAGAAGGTTAAAAGGTAAATGAACCCTGAAGATCATGTTCTACTGCTAGAAAGTAATTACAAAACAAACCAGTTTTTCCATGCAGAAGAAAATGGAGTGATAAATTTGCAATCCACATTCCTTTATTAAGAACAAATTCTACCACAGCAACTGTAGTAATTTCAGTTTCAGTAACAACAATATCACAGAACTGTAATATTCCCACTTGTCCAATTGAGAAAAATATTCATATATACTTAGACACACACACACACACACATACAGATAACATGCATAAGAGACAGGGTGGTGTAGTGGTTTGATCATTGGAGTACAGCTCTGGAGATCAGGGTCTGACTCCCCAACTTAGCCAAGAAACCCACTGGGTGACCTGGAGAACATCACACACTCTCAGTCCCCACAAAACGCCATGATAGGTTCTCATTAGGATTGTCATTAAGTCCAAAATGACTTGAAGGCTGTGATATACACTGCTGAACTTCAGACCACAGCAGCAAAGTTCAGGAAACCCAGTAACTTTATTGAGGATAGAAGTAAGTATTTGCATACATGGCAACAATGTCAAAACTGAAAGTTACATTTGCTGCACTTTATAGCAATACCTGATAAGCTCAATTTTGTCCAGAAAAGTATTCTGTTTGCTATCAGGAACATTACCTTCAACCCCTGTGAAGCAGACAGAATTTAATATATTGGGACATGCAATTTATACAGGATACACTCAATATACAGAAGTACAAAGATAAGCACAACCCATGACATGTCAGGTTTTGCAGCTCATCTACCTGGGTTTTCAAGACGAAGGCACATAAAAACACCACAACATACATAAGCTCACAAGCACAGAGAACCCAATTCACAAAAGAAGTACATTTTTAGATCCATTATTGCACGATTTAAAAGATTATTTGTGGTTCTATTTTTATAGCAACTAACATGGATTAGGGAGCCAACATGGTGTAGTTGTTAAAGGCTTAGACTAGCCCTCTGGAAACCAGGGTTCAAGTCACTGCTCTGTTCAGCCACTGGGTGACCCTGGGCAACCCACTGGGAGACCTCACACCCTCCCAACCTCCGAGGAAGGCAAAGACAATGCTTCTGAACAAATCTTGCCAAGACTAAGTACGTACAAGTTGACCACTCAATTGCATTGGTCCATATAGAAATAAGCTTGTTATGAAAACATTATGAGGGAGATGCATTTTCAGCTAAAGTTAAAAAAAAAGAACAAGATAAAATAACAAACCCGTTTACAAAATGTTCAGTACATGGTTTAGGTATAAGCATTTTTTAGCACAGATCCATCAATGCTCTATCTCTTTTTAGAGCATCGCTTTTTTAAACATGTAGACAGATACAACCAGTTCAGGAGGGGTGGAATGAAAAAAGGAATATACAGAATAAATGATTTGTATCTTAATGGTAAACTTATGCAACTTATGCAATCAGAACAAATGAAAAATAGACTTAAACCGATCAATCCATCATGGTTTCAACTAATGCAGATAAACTCCTTTCAGGCAACACTAAATAGGACAGATGGCCCCCTGAGAGCTTTAACTCTGAAACATATTGTTGTAAAAACATAAGCAAGACAAAAGGACAGACTTTAAAACTATATCAAAAAACACGAGGGGCTACATTTGATAAATCTAAAGGGATGAGAATTGTTTGAGAGTCAGATCTGGGGATAAAAATAATGGAAAAACAACGAGACTTAATTTGGGAAATATTACCTGATAAATCAGTATCTGCTCAGATCGGAGAAAATGTGTTAAAAATTATTCATAAATGGTTTTACTATCCACTCTAACTCCATAAGATTAATAATGAAGTGTCAAAGCTATGTTTGAGACATTGTGGCAAAATAGGTGATTGGAATCATCTGTGATTAACTTGTCCAAAAATAAATTTTGGGAGGACATATTAGAATGAATAAGTCAAATGCTGGGCCAAACAGTTCACTTCAGAGGACCACTACTATAAATACTGATGCTTGAAGGCAAAAATAAAAATGTACTAAATAAAGATCTTGCAGCACTTATATTAAGTGCCACAATATTAGAAATAGCTAAAGTGTGGAAAACAGTAGAAAATCTAGATACAAAAGTAGATAAACAGTTCTTTCAAATGCTGGATGAATTCACGTCTCCAGGGCCAGATGAATTGCATCCTAGTATATTAAAAGAGCTGGCATTTCGGAACCGCTTGCTATAATCTTTGAGAAATCTTGCAGGACAGGAGAAGTTCCAGCAGACTGGAAGAGAGCAAATGTTATCCCCATCTTCAAGAAGGGAAAAAAAGAGGACCCAAATAATTATCGCCCAGTCAGCCTGACATCAGTACCCGGAAAGATCCTGGAGCAGATCATTAAGCAGTCAGTTTCTAATCATTTAGAAAGCAACGTGGTAATCACGAGAAGTCAACATGGATTTCTCAAAAATAAGTCATGCCAGACTAATCTTATCTCTTTTTATGATAGAGTTACTAGCTTGATAGATGAAGGGAATGCTGTGGATGTAGCATACCTCGATTTCAGTAAGGCCTTTGACAAAGTTCCCCATGACATTCTTGCAACGAAGCTAGTAAAATGTGGGCTGGACAGGGCTACTGTTAGTTGGATTTGTGATTGGTTGACCAACCGAACCCAAAGGGTGATCACGAATGGCTGCTTTTCATCCTGGAGAGAAGTGACTAGTGGGGTGCCACAGGGTTCTGTCCTGGGCCCAGTGCTGTTCAACATTTTTATCAATGACTTGGATGAAGGAATAGAGGGCATACTCATCAAATTTGCAGATGATACCAAATTGGGAGGGGTTGCTAATACGCCAGAGGACAGGATCAAAATTCAAAATGACCTGGACAGATTGGAGAGCTGGGCCAAGGCGAACAAAATGAAATTCAACAGAGAGAAGTGTAAGGTCCTACACTTAGGTAGAAAAAATGGAATCCACAAATATAGGATGGGGGACACATGGCTGGATAACAGTACGTGTGAAAGGGATCTAGGAGTCTTCATAGACCACATGCTGAACATGAGTCAGCAGTGTGATGCGGCAGCCAAGAAAGCCAATGCAATTCTCGGCTGCATCAATAGGAGTATGGTGTCTAGATCGAGGGAGGTATTGGTACCCCTCTACTCTGCTTTGGTTAGACCCCATCTTGAATACTGTGTCCACTTCTGGGCACCCCAATTCAAGAAGGATATTGACAAGCTGGAGCAAGTCCAGAGGAGGATGACCAAAATGGTGAGAGGCCTGGAAGCCATGCCCTATGAGGATAGACTTAGAGAGCTTGGTATGTTTAGTCTGCAGAAGAGAAGGTTAAGAGTTTAAATGTTTAAATATTTGAAGGGATGCCACGTAGAGGAAGAAGGGGGCTTGTTTTCTGCTGCTCCAGAGACCAGGACAAGGAGCAATGGATTCAAGCTGCAGAAAAGGAGATTCCACCTGAACCTCAGGAAGAACTACCTGACAGTCAGGGCTGTCCGGCAGTGGAATATGCTGCCTCAGAGTTGTAGTGGAGTCTCTTTCCTTGGAGGTTTTTAAGCAGAGGCTTGATGGCCATCTGTCGGGAGTGCTTTGAGGGTGTTCCTGCATGGCAGGGGGTTGGACTGGATGGCCTGTGTGGTCTCTTCCAACTCTAGATTTCTATGATTCTATGATTCATAAAAGTGGTTTATAGTTCTTTCATAAAATTTAACAGATAAAGTAAGAGTAGCAAGAGTATATGTACAGGGATTTAAATTTTTATTTTTTTTAAAAAAAATATTAATGTAAAAACCCCAAAACAAATCTTGCAAAGAAAACCCCGTGATAGGTTCACCTTAGGATCACTGTAAGTTGGAAAAGACTTGAAAGCACACAATAACATATATTAGAAGTCACATTTGTATTCCAAGATCATTTAGTTAATTTCTTAAAACTCTGACACTTTTCACCTTTGTGTGCATACCAAATTGACCCTCTTTAATTCGTGGACTGTCCACAATAGTTGCCAAATCCTCCTTTGTAACACACATGCCTAATGCTACACAACAATGTAATGTAACATTTGACAATTTGTAATGTAACTATGTAACGTAACATTTTAATATAACATAACCACTTACAGACATCACGGCAGCCTCCATATCCTCATCAAGGACAGTCCAGAAATACAGGCATGTGTTGCCCCACATCAACAAACAAACCAGTTCTAGAAGTTTCCATCTCCACCAGGAGTAGTTTTGTAAACCCAATGGGTATACTTTACACTAAAACAGTCAGTGTTCACAACAATATCTAGTTGTTGAGAAAATCTTTCTTCTCCCCACTGTTATTGTGACAGAACCCATTTCCAGGCAGGTCCTACAGTTCCAAAGCCTCGGGCTCCTGTCACTCACCTTGCCCCTGATCCCTTCAGGATCCCTCCCTGGATCTTGGGCCTCAAGATGATCCCTACATTGACCAGTGGATATACTTAATAGGAACAGCCAGATACAGTTGTAGAAAAGAATAAGTGAGTACAGTCCTCCCTCCACATTTGTGGGTTTCACCTATGCAAATTTGACTATTTGTAAAGCGTGTGCATGCTTTCCCTCCTTCTCCTTCCCCCATTCCCTTGTGTTTTGCCATGGAGAACGAAGGCAGGCACCCAGACAAAAGGCAAGGAGATGTTGGGGAGGGGAATGCATGCACTTGCCTTCTGTCTCCCTTCCAGAGCTCCCTCTCCCATTCCCTTGCCTTTTGCCCAGCCTGGAAAAGGAAGACTCACAAACCAGGGCAAAAGGCAAAGGAATGGGAGGGTGAGTCCTGGAAGGGAATGAGAGGGGGAGTGCAGAGCACGGGAGTTATGTGCTTTCCCCCCACTTTTGCTAGGGTTCTGCACCCTGAACCCTTGCAGAACTGGAGGAATCACTGTATTGAGTTCTTCCATCAACTGGCTTTCCTATCTCTTTTACAGCTTTTCTCTGTCTCTATGCTATCTTCGCTCTATGTCTCTGTATCCTTTCCCCATCTCTAGGCCATTTTTCCCCTATCTGCCTTCCATCAGAGGAATGCCTCAGTTTTGGATTCTTCTTCCCTCATAGGTACTCCTTCACAGCATTCCCTGAACTGTGACTGGCTGGCATCAACCAGGCTTGCCCAGCTCCTCCCTTCTCGTCTACTATGAGAATTTTGGAGGGAACTGGAAAATTTGGGGAACAGTTTGGTTGGGCATTGCAGTTGTATGTTGTCATCATCCGCACTAATCAAAAAGTCCTGGCAAAAGCCCTGTAAACCTCAAATGTACTAAATACAACAACAGCACTGAGAGTATGAGATGGAAACAGGCACCGTAGCCACTTGTGGGCTTTCTGCAATAGGCACAGTTCCTCTTGGCTTAGTGGAAAGTTTCAGGTGCTCCCCTCTGTCTCTTTGGTGTATTCTTTTTTTCCTCCCTTTAATAGAGGGGCTCATGCTTTTCTAAGAGTTTGCACTGGGCTATCATTTTCAGTGGTTGGTGCCAAAGGAAACATCAACAGGAAAGATTTGTTTCCAGTATAGTCAAGACGAGCTTGCAATAATATAAGCCCTGCAAGCAACATTATATGACAATACTCTTGCACCCAAATACTATAAACAATGAGAACCTCTAGGGTGAAAGCATTATGCTTGATTTTATCTCCTCAGTCGCTGGAGACTCATGGCAGTCTCCTCCTCCTCCTCTTACTCTTTTTCTTCTTTGGTCAAATATGGATCATTTACACCACTTTTTCCCATTTAGGTGCCTTCCAAAAATGTTGAACTATACCTCCCATGATCCAGAGACCGCATGGCTCTATAGCAATGATCCACACAGATAGTGCAAAAGTGCATGTTACTGTGTTGATCTAAAACAGTTTCCAGAAATTTCTATCTCTACCAGGACCACACTGCTAGTCTTTCCTAGCGTATGTGTTCTCACTCATTTAAACCTTTGCAATCTTGACCAGAAGCTGATGTTGCTTGGCCACATGCGTCCAGCTATCACCTGTGAACTGTTGAAGGATATGTGGAAAGGATTCCCCTCCTTTCCTCTCCCTCTTTCTCTCCCACTTTCTGTGCAGCCTTTTATTTACATGAATCTCCTTCGTGGACCAATTGTTCAGCTGAGCTGCTGAACAGGAGACTTAATGCTTTTTTGTGCCATCTGGCTAGAGGAAGATGGCTCTTGTCAGATGGGATTATTGGTCCATCTAGACTAGTATTGTCTATTCTGACTGGCAGTTAGTTCTAAATTGTGTCAGACAGAGAAAGCCCTTTACTATAATCTGTTTCCTTATCTTTTAAAAACTGAGATGTTAAGGATTGTCCTTGGAACCTTTTGCATGCTAACCATGTGCTCTACTACTGAACTACAGCTTTTTCCTTGAAAAAAAAAAAATCTAGAGCACATCTTTGGGAAGGACTGTAGAGACAGTCTAACCAGAAACAGATGGCTGTCCAGTGTCTCCAAAATAGCTCTAGTAAATGGAACTACTGCCTTGCTCAGAAATCTCACAAGCTCATGCACTTGGGAGAAGACTTCATGTGGATTGTATCAGGTATAAATATGCATACACATTGCAGCATTCATTCGTCCTGAACATACGGTGTATCTATTTTGTTGCAGAAAGGGTTGCACAACCACATCCAGGGTTAAATAGATATTCTGCATCAACATTGAGAAAGAACATGCAATTCATTTTTCTTCTTTAGGGAATAACGGCACATAGAAATAGTCATGTGCCTCCAACGAACAGGCACATAGCTCAGTGTGCATACATGTGGTTATTTATTTATTTATTTATTTATTTATTTATTTATTTATTTATTTATTGTATTTCTGTATTGCCTTCCAGCCCATAAAGGCTCCTGAGGCAATGAAAAAAATAAAAACCATTTAAAACAATACAAAGATAAAAGCATTTTAAAAACATATTAAAATACTCTTTAAAAACTCCTAAACACAGTCTAAAAATAATCCTAGAATCCAATATTGAAACAGTTAAAAAAGCAGTTCCAGACACTGAATGCTATGTGAAACAGCACTGTTTTGGCTGCCAGCTGAAAGCTTAAAAGAAATGGGCTCAGCCTAACTTCCTTGGATAGGAAATACCACAGTCGAAGCAATGCTACTGAGAAAGCCCTGTTACACATATCTACCAACCTAACTTCACAAGGTGTTGGGACACACAACAGGGCCTCCTCTGAAGATCTCCAGGCTCATAGGGGAGGAGGTGGTCTTTCAGGTATCTTACCCTCAAGTTTTTTAGGGCTTTATAAGTTGTAATGGCCAGGCTACAGAAAGGGTCAAGTCAGGGTATCTGAGCAAAGGATCATGAGGAAAGAGACTCGATTGGCCCTGATACCTTTCAACCAATGGGAGATCAGAAGAGGGAGAAGTGAAGAAAGTGGAGAAGCCATGTGTTGTAAGGTTGCAACTAGCTACTCCATGTTAGATCAAGGAAAAGAATCTCAGGAAACGGTTATAAGGAAACCAGACATCATCTTGTCAGTTCTATTGAAAGGAACTGGAGAGCTGGGGAAGGAAACCTGGAGAATAGTCTCTCTTTTCTTTATGCCTGTGCCTATGGGTTTGGTTCTTCCTCTTGCAACCAGAAGGAAAGTGCACAAGAGTGCCTGTAGTTTAAGCTTGATCTATCATTATTTTCCTGTTGTTGTTGTTGTTGCTGTTGCTGTTGTTGTTGTTATTAATTTACTGGCAGCAGCACAGAGTTGCACTTATAGTAAGTCATCTTTGTTCCTTAGGGGAGAGTGGGAAGTTCTGGTCACTCATCTCCAATCTCCATGGCAAGGTCTATCAGGAAATTATAACATTTTTTCCCTTTCTCTGAGAAAACATAAGGGAGAGGGAGAAAGTATTGAGCCCTTACATTCTCCAGAACCCAAGAAAGGAAATGGAGATTGGATCTCCTAGGAAGGGTTTGGTGGCAGCACCACTACTTTCTGTGGCAGTGGGAAGAGATGTACAATTCTGGGGCAAAACCTAGCCATAGTAGCCTCCCTTTTTGCCACATAGGTCAACATGAGCACCTTGAATTAAGCCTGGAAGCAAACTGGAGTCCACTGTAGTTTTTGCAGAACTGGTGTTGTCTCTAAAGTGTAGACCTGACACCAGTCTGGCTGTTGCATTTTGCACTAACTGCACCTTCTGAACATTTTTCAAGGACAGCCCTATGTAGAGTGCATTACAGTAGTCTAATCAAGAGATAACTAAGTGGCCAGATCTGCCTTCCCCAAGAAAGACTGCAGCTGGCACACCAGCCAAAGCTGGGCAAAGGTGCTCCTGGTCATTGCAGCAAACTGGCCTTCCAGGAGCAGTGCTGGGGCAAAGAGTGCCTTTAAGCTATGAACTTGATCTTTCAGAATGAGAGCAACCCCATCCAGAACAGGCTGTGATCCCAATCCCAGGTTGATTTTTCTACTGACCAGCAACACTTCCATCTTGTCTGGATTAAGCCTCACTTGCACCCAGTCCTTTATTGCATGCAGGCAATGATTCAGTACTACCACAATCTCCTTGGCATCACTTGTAAAGGAGAGACAGACCTGGATATCATCAAGATACTGATAACATCCAACCTCAGAGCTCTGTATGACCTCTCCAAGAGGCTTCATGTAGATGTTGAAAAGCATAGGGGATAGTATTGACCCCAGTGGAATCCCACAGGCTAATGGCCACAAGGCTGAACACAGTCTCCCACACCACCCTGTGGGAATATTCAGCCAAGAAAAATCTGAACTACTGGAAAGGAATGCCCCCAACTTCCATATCAGCCAAACAGCCCTGAAGGATACCACAGTCAATGATATGAAAATGCCACTGAAAGATCCAGAAGGACCAATAAGGACTCACTCTCCCTGTCATCCAACTCCTGGTGTAGATCATCCATGAGGAAAACCAAAGTAGAGTTGAGTGAATGTTTTTTTCCCAACAAAGGTCTTACAATAGCTTATCTTAAGAGAGGCTGGAATATAGCCCTCTTTCAAACAAGCATGGCAAGGGGTTGGGATGGATGGCCTCTGTGGTATTTTCCAACTCTATGATTCTAAGTATTTACAAATTCCACCACTCAGTTGTCCTTCGCTCACTTTTATTGCTATAAACCGAGTTCAAAGTGCAGCAGTAGTCTTCAATGAATCCAGTGGGGGGAGAGGAGGAGAGGAGGCAGAATCTTGATCACAGGATACTCAGGCAAAAACGAACTGCTGCAGTCTTTCCTAGCTTGTCTGTTCCTCATTACTAACTTTGCCATCCTAACAGCCTGAGGTTCCTTGACCACATGCATCCTGCTTTTCATCTGTGAAATTTTGGGTGTTGTCTCCCCTCCCAAACTATTCAAACAGTTTCTGTCCTCAGATACTACAAAATCATACTTCTGTTTCAGGGGGGACCAATCCAGTGATTTTTGAGGTGGAAGGGATTACTGTCATACTCTCCAGCTGTCTCGATTTGGCAGAGACAGTCTTGACTAATCTTTTGTCACCCCACTTTTTCACCTGCTTTTACAATTTCCTGGTTTCCCTCTCCTCCTCCTGCCATTCTCCTCAGCATACTTGAACTGAGTTCATCACACAAAAGTAGTTCACACTCAATTAGCAGTGGGTAGAGGAGAGGAGTGGATGGGATCTTGCCCTTCCCAGTAGAATCAGGCAAAAGCAAACTGACTTTCCTTGTTTGTGTGCACTCCCTTGGTAATAACTTTTGTTGTCTCGACCTTGATGTTGCTTGGCCACACATATCCCAGTTTTCCTCTGTGAAATGTTGGAGGATATACAATATACATATCCAGGATAATTTGGCCAATCTGCATATCAATCAGGATGATTTTGGCTCAAAATGCTTTTTAAATGTTACAAATGGCAGCACCCAGTGTTGCCTGGGCACCAAAGAGAAGCCTCTTTAATGGCCATGTAGAAGAGGTTGTTTCCTTAGGCACAGCTTGTCACACAAGCTAAATCTGCTGAAATTTCCTTCTCTACAAAACAATTACAAGTGAAGAAGCCCCCTGACTGTTCTGGAGAACTAAATGAAGAAACCGACCTCTTCTCACTTTGTAAATTCACTCAGAACTTTTTCTTGTCTGGTTGTTACGATACATTCTTGAAATCTATGAAATTCCCCCTCCCCACTTTTTTCCTTCCTGACCATCTGATAAAATAAAATAAAGTAAAATCTTTGAGCTTAGTTCACCTGTTTCTTTTCAGTCCATCAAATGGAATGAGATTTTCAGCTCAGTTAGATTAGTATGTATAGACTTTAAGCAGTATACAAAAGTTATAATGTGTTATGTTTATATAAGTATTATTAGATAAATATGTGTTGTCCTTTTGATTTTTAATTTTACATTTATATATGTATTTGTTCTTATGTAGCTCCTGAAAAGGCCACTGAAATATATACACAGACCAAAGCACTTTTCCCAAAATAAAAGATAAGAACAACCATCCACTGGGCACGTGGAGATGTATCTCCCTTTTTTTTTTCCTGGGGACTCCACTGGATGCTCTCCAATATTTATCTTCTCTTCTGCATCAGGCCACTCTAAAGAGGCTTGCATGAAAGAAAGTTAGTAAAAGTGAAACTTAGTGGCCATAGTCCAGGCCAGAGTTAGATATGGAAGATCACAAGGTGAGCCTTGCTGAACCAAATACATGCATCATTCAAATCCAGTCTTCCAGCATGGCCTGCTAAGCAGATGAGGCAACCACACAGATCACCCGGCTAAAGTCTCCCTGAGCTATGGCATAAGACGTTCTTCTGTTTAAATCAGAGTAATCAATTCGGCATTACTTCTATACATATAAATTAGACTATGGATAGTTATTTTAATTATTTATTTCTTTAGCTTACATCCTGCCCTTTTCTCCATATGGGATACAATGTGGTTTACAGCATGGATTAAAACAAAGTTACAGCTGAAAAAAATTATTGTAAAAAATTATATAAGCTATTTTATGAAAAAAGCATTAATTTTACAGCACTTTAAACTCATCAATGAAAATAAAAGCACAGTAACCACTGCTTGTATAAAAAAGACTGTTCTTTAACAACAAGTTAACAACCAAAGGCCTGTCTGAATAGAAAGGTCTTTGCCTACTATCAGAAGAAACCATGAGGTGCCAACCTAGCCCCCTGTGGGTGGCAATTCCACAAATTTCACTTCTGATTTCCATTGCCATTATGTGCTTCCTTCTTTTTGGCAGTGCATAAATGGCCAGCAAGGGCACTCCTTATGTAGAGAGAGTTTTAAAACAGTTGTAACTGGATGTCCGTTCTTCCACAGAAGAAGACATGTCCACATCATATCCTTCAATATTTTGCAAATGAAATCCAGGAAATGTGGCCAAGATGGCAAAGTGTAGGCCAGATGGCAAAACTTATTAATGAGGAGGAACAGACAAGTTAGGAAAGGCATCAGGATTTTGCTTTTGCTTACTGGGAAGGGCAAGATGCCACTTCTTCCTCTCCTCTCCTCACTGCTGAGCTGAGTAGAAACGACTTTTGCATGTTGGACTCAGTTTCCAACAATGGAAGTAAGCCGTGGACAAAGGGGGGCAGTGGAAAGAGGAGAGAGAAACTGGGACAATTTTAAAAGCAGCTGAAAAAGTAGGAAGAAAGAATCACAGAATCATAGAGTTGGAAGTGGCCTCGAGTCCAACCCCTGCTCAGTGCAGGATCTCCAGCTAAAGCATCCCCTAGTGATGTATTTAAGTCTTTTACTCCAAGTCTCAAGTTAAGTCTCAAGTTCTTGAAGATACTTTCATGTCAAGTCTCAAGTCTGGGAGCCAACTATATATCCCAACCTATATTCTAGAATTTCTTGACAGAGTTGAACAAAGCCAGTTTTAACAATTTAAGCAGAGTCAGCCCTCCACATTTGCGATTTTGCCATCTGCAGCTTTGGAAATGGGGAAAAGCATCCTTCTTACTCCTCCTTCCCAAAGCTGGAGGCTTTTGTGCCAATGGGCATAAAAGAGTATGCAGCTTTGGAAGTGGGGAATGGAATCCTTCTTCTCCCCCTTACTGAAGCTTCAAAAGCTTTAGAATGATCATTCCTCCTCAAGCCCGTTGCCTAACATATTTGCTGTTTCCCCTCTGAGAAACATGCCCTGCTCTTTGGGGCAAGTCTTACCTTCTACTCTTACGAAAAGTTTTAGAAGCCTCCTCCGATATGCAGCAGTGACAGGCTGCTAAGCAGACCTCAACCCTGCCTCAAGCCCGATTCCTAACCTGTTTGCTGTTCCCCTCTGAAAAATGTGCCCACACTTTGTGTTTGAGATACATCATCGTATGACCAGTAGGCAAAAAGTGATAGAAACATTGTTCAATGTCATGAGGTTTCTGGATGAATGTGTAATGCTACTGAACCAAGGGCAGCAAGTCAGTCACTAAAAATATACAAATCTCAAGTCGAGTTGAGTCAGTGCATCGTTTATTGCTGAGTCGAGTTCACGTTGTGTCACTGAAGCAACTTAAGTCCAACCTGAGTCCGAGTCAGTCAACTTAAGTCTACATCACTGCTTTTTGAAGACCTCCAGAGAAGGAGACCCCACAAATTTTATAGGCAGTTGGTTCCACTGCCAAACTGCTCTTGAACATTAAAAGTTCTTTATGTTCAATTGAAATATACCCTTAAAATGCAATCATGTCATGTCTCAGTCTTCTCTTCATCAAGCTGAAAACGTCCAGCTCCTTCAACCTTCTCTCATATGTTTTGTTTTCCACACCTCTTATCATCCTTCTTGCCTTTTTCTGGACCTGCTCCAATAGTTTCAAGTCTTTGTATTCAGATTTGTGAGATTCTTAGCAAATATGTTCTTTCCAGTTGCTGTGAGATGCACTCCCTCTTGCCAGAAGTCTCTTTTCATGGAAGGACAGACCGTGGTGCCAGAAGCTAATTTCTTCTTGATGGCACTATCTGTGGAGGCTGTTGTTCACTTCCAGTACACCTCTCCCTCTTCCTGGGCTATGTCCTTCAAAAGGAACAAGTGATGAAACTACAACCTGTATCCCAAGGTCCTTTAGCTTCCTCCCTAGAGTTTCATAGTCTCTTAAAATATCTTGAAGGTTGTATCTTACAATATCATTTGTTCCAACATATATCAGAATGAAGGAGTAATGATAAACAGAATTGAAGAGTCCTGTCAGCCTGTTACTCCTAGGAGACAGCAAGCACAGCTCTTGAGACATTTTATCAGGCCCATATACCACTGCTTCTGTACTTCTGTACTTCACAACATAATCAAAATGGCACAATTCAAGTAGAAAAGAGAGGTATCAGCAACAGTGGCTGCCGGTGCTAATCAGAACTAGCAGGGGAGGGAGGGCAATGGAAGGTAAAGCCAAGTCAACAGAAAGCAGACAGTAATGGTGCTATCATAGTTTCCTTTCACCTTCCCGGCAATGACACTGCAGGGCAATTCTACCACACATTACACTAGAGCAGTGGTTCTCAACCTGGGGGTCGGGACCCCTTTGGGGGTCAAACGACCATTTCACAGGGGTCGCCACTCCTCAATCCTGCCCCCCTTTTAAAAGAAGGTGGCCTCAAAGCCAATGGGATCAGTGCTTCTGAGACCCCTGCGCTGGGAGGAGGGGAGAGGAGGCATGCTGGGCGTTTCCCCGTCTTTCCCTGCCTGGTGGGAAAGCACTGGAGGAGCCTGAGGTGGAGCCAGAGGTGCGGAGAGCGGGAGGAGAGAGCTGGTGCCTGAATGTTAAGGTGGAGGTGAGGACACCGAGAGGAGAGAGCTGGAGCCGGAGCGTTAAGGCAGAGGTGAGGAAAGGAGACCCCGCGCTGGCGGGAGGGGAGAGGAGGCGTGCAGCCGGGTGCAGCCAGGCGCTGCTTGGACGCTCGCGCCTGCACCACACACACACACGGAGGGCTTCCCCTTCAGTGTTCCCTTTACCCTTCATGCCGGCTTGCAGAGTCAGAGTTGCTTGTTGGGGTGAGTGAGCAGCTGGGCACTGCTTGGACGCTCGCGCCCGCACCACACACACACACACACACACACAGAGGGCTTCCCATTCAGGGTTTATGGCGCTGCAGCGGGACGTCTGGGAGGTAAGACCCCATCCCCTCACCCTCTTCGCATCACGCTCATTCATGCCGGTGAACAGAGTTGGTTGCCGGGGCGAGCAAGCAGCTGGGCTCTGCTTGCTTCTCAAAGTGGCGGGGCTGCAGCAGCGGTGATCGCCCGGTCGCCCATTCATTCTGGGCACACCGCTCCATGGGAGTTGTTGGTGTGGCTGTCGCCTTTGGTCCGGCAGGCAAAGGGGGAAACTTCCCTGCGGCAGATCTGACATCCGACGGGGGAATGGTCCCTCCGAGACTGAGAACTCGGTCGGGAAAAGAGCAGGGGGCGTCAGCCAAGGGCTTCGGTTTGTGTAGCAAGAGCCCCCGAGGCTCCTTGGTTGGATTTTTTTTTGGGGGGGGTTGGTTTTTTGACCCGAAAGCGTTGCTCTGATCCGTCCTGTGGACTTTGGCCATTTCCACATTCCAGTGTTATAGCGCTATGATTCCACTTTCACCATCCTATGGAATCCTGGGGTTTGCAGTTCAAACTGCAAACCCACAGGATGGTGAAAATGGAATCATAGCACTATAACAGTCTAGTGCAGAAATAGCCAGGATGACTTTCTCCTCTCGCTTTTGTTGTGCGTGGACCCTTGGCGCTTGCCACATGCACATGTTGTGTTCTTTGTCCTGACTGTCTTGCATTCCTCGCTTTTTGTATGTTCAGCGTCCGCACTCCCTTTAAGGGAGGGAGGGAGGGAGAGAAACAAAACGCGTCTGCTTATGCCACCGCCCTCTTTCCTCTCTCCCTGTCCTTTCCTCCCTTTGCCTTGTGTAAAATGTGGGCTGTTTCGGCGTTGCCTTTGGGAGTGACTGGTTTTTTGAACTGTGGAAACCCAATATTCAGAACTAGAACTACTGCATTGATGGACGCTTTCTGTGCTTAAAAAAAGGGGGGAGGGTTACCAGTTTTTAGGCATTAGAAGTCTATCCAGAGCAGTGATTTAGGGCAGTGTTTCCAATCTATTCGATGTTGGAAATAACTAACTAACTAACTAATAAATAAAGAAAGAAAGAAAATGCTTTTATGGTTGGGGGTCACCACAACATGAGGAACTGTATTAAGGGGTCGTGGTATTAGGAAGGTTGAGAACCACTGCACTAGAGTGAGGAATAGTCTCTTATGCTGGTTTACAAAGCTTCTGCAGAATCATGTTTCACTCTCTGCTGGATTCAGGGGGAGGGAGTGTGCCCTCTAACATTCACCACTGGGAGGCAGGCTGGAGAGGGCTGGTTAGAGGTAGCTTGAGCTGGTGGGCATAGAGGTGCTGCTGCAGTTGCTCCAACAGATCAACTTTTACTGGTAAACACGCAGGAAATTCAAGGTCCCCAGAAATGCAAATTGAAGACAAAACTTTAGAAAATATCAGGGGAAGAGGGAGTCAGGAGCCCTAAAATAATGAGGGTTAAGGGAAAAAGTGTTTTAAGTATTCACTAGTCACATAATGTTGCTGAATTATTATAGGTTAAAGGGAAAGCATGGACAGACTGGATCTGGCTTAACTACCTGACAGCTCTTGCACTCCAGCCACTTGATCTCTGGGACACTTGCTGATTGGAGCATAGGACAACAGCGATCCTACCATTTCCTTGTTATTCCTTCTTCTACAGGCATAATCCAAAAACCCCTTTTTATTGTTTTTAACTTTTCTAGCAAGCTCATTCTGCAATTTAGCTTTTCTGACCTTCTCCCCACATATGCTGGCTATTCATTTTAATTCCTCTTTAATGATTTCCTTCTTTTTCCATTTCTTGTGCATGTCCATTTTAAATTTCAGCTCAGTTGAAAGTTTTTAGACATCCATCCCTAATTCTTTAGACACCTCCCATTTCTCCTCCTCACTGGAATTGTCAGAAATTGTCCATTCAATATGTCACTTAAAAAAAACCCCTCTCATTCATCCTGAACTCCCTTCTTTTTTAGTATTCCTGACCACAGGATTATTTAACAGTACTAGCAAGAAATATGGATTGAGCACCTACATGAAATTTAGCTTATTCTCTCTTAAGTGATAGAGATCAATCAACTTAGACCAAGAGGCTACAGCTCAGTGGCAGAACATCTGGTGTGCAAAAGATTCCAGTTCAGTCCCTGGCATCTCCAAATGGGTTTAAGAAATGCACTTGCCTATCAGAATTGTATAGACAACCATAATCTAGATAAACCAGTGATCTGACTTGGTAGAAGCAGCTTCAGATGAGTCAAGAAAGCCAGAAGAATCTTAGAGCCAATGAAAATGTACAGGTCATTTCAGCTAGCTGGTTTGGCAGCTAGCTGGTGAATTCATTGCACTGCAGCATTATTTGATGTGCTCACAGCAAGCACCACCAGAGTTTGGAATATTGCTTTAACTTGTTAGCATTTATTTTCAAATTCTTCTTCCTCTTCGTCCTCTTCTTCTTCTTCCTCCTCCTCCTCCTCTTATTTTTCTTCTTCCCTTAAAAACAGAAAGCTAGCCAAGAATCCCACAAAATCCCTACCCAGCAAAACCCACAATGTTACCAAGTTATATCATTTCACAAAAAGAAAAAAAAAAACCCAAAAACATTCTGTTCTCATTACCTCGCCATAACACATTGTAGGGGATGTGTTATTTTCAAGGTCTGAGCACCATATCATACACACTATAATTAAAATATTGATAACCAAATGACTTTAAAGTTTATACAAGCTTTATATAGGGTAAAGTAGTAGAGGAATGATGAAAGAAGATTATATCTGTGTCTGTCACACTAGTGGCATCAGAAATCTTTAAGCCAGCTTGTGTTTTGTCAGTGTGTAGTGTAGCAGGATGCAATCCAAAGAGTGTTTATAGGCACACAATACAAACTGGGTACTAACAGATTTATATACCACATTTTACAATGGATTTTAGAGAGTTTAATTAGTAGATTCTACCTATCCAGCAAATCTAGGGTGTATTATAGGAACTTCAGCATGCCTGGAAGTCAATCCTTTCCTCGAAATCCATGCCTCACTACTTCATCTCCTGATGTGCCTGGGTAATTGGTTACTAAGACTAGAGGAAAGTACCTGCCATTATAGTCCTGGTGAATCACTTTCTGGAGTCTTCACTGGTATACTTCATTATATATAATACCAGGTTAGCTCCAGATTTATCCAGGCAGCATCAAGATAACAGTTGTGCTTTACAGACCGTCAGTACCATTGTAATCAACACACAGCACAGGGTCTACTGCCATTCTAAATGTGGGCTGGCCTGTTGTCTTTTCTGGAAATGTGATGGCTGACCCAGTATTGAGAGCCTGTTGGATGGAATCTGTGACATCTGCACAACTGCAAAGACTGAATCTGGGGGGAAGCAGCTTTCTTTTCTCTCCTAGCTGACCTCCCAGCCCTCGTCATTTTAGCTAATACAATCAGCAATCTCCTTAGTGAAAGGATCCAGACTTGTGTCAGGAGAAGCATCCTATCTTTTCCTAATATCAAGACTAATCACAAGAGGCAGGAACTCTGGAAGTTTTAAAAGTACCCCTGCAGGCTTCTCAGCATCTCTCCTTCATCTCCTTCCAAATGCTACATCCTCCTACCAGGAACATTAGCTTTGAGAAACCTACTTTATCAAGATGAAGACTTTTTCCTATGTGGTGGGATGATACAAGTTACTGTACCAAGAGGGTAGAGGTAAACAAAAGAGGGGTTTTTGTCCTTGTTTGAGAGCCATGAACCTTTCATGTTATACAATGTGAAACCTTTCACATTATAACTTTTCACATTGTACAATTATAGCCCTATGATTCCACTCTCCCATGGTTGCACCCTATGAAACCTTGGGGGTTGTACAGAAGTTCCCAGGATGAGAATTCTAAATGCCTCTCCCTACACTGCTAGCCTCAGGATTCCATAGGATGTTGCCAGTGAAATCATATCACAATAAATGTGTGGCATGACTTCTTACTCTTTCCTCTTAAGCCAACTGTGTGTCAACACTTCTCCTTGAAAGACCATTATTTCCTTAGCCCAGATTTCTGGCTTTCACAGTCAGAAGTCAAGAGTAGAATCACAGTCAAGAGTAGAATCACCAACCCTGAGCAACATCTGCCCCCAAATATCAAGCCCTAGATTAGGGTTGAGTTTGTTGCTTTCTTCTTGCTGACCTACATATACCATTTTCACTAGAACCAAAGGATTAGAAAAGACACCACAGTCCTAAACTTAAATTTTATTCAATTCCATTGCCAGCTGTTACCTTCCATATAGCTTGAAGAATAAAGCAGGCTATAGACCAAAATAACATGTCTAGTCTCCAGATCTGAAAACCTGTACATGTTTAAATGAGCACTGGCCATCAGTTTCCCTGGATACCACCTCCCTTAACATTTGTGAATGGGTTGTGACAAATGGGAGGAGAAGGAGGGAGAAGGAGAAGGAGAAGAACTTACATTTATAATTATCTCCATGTTCAAGTCTTATTGTGGCACTAAAAAAACTCTCTCATAGAAGGAAGGAGACACCGAGAATCAGCACCAAGAGTAGGGCAACAGCTGAGGACCTGCTTGTCTCAAGATGGCCCATCACCATGGATTACTGAACTACTTTTGGTGCTGCTGAAGGACTGCATTGGAAGATGCTTGGCCCCAGTGCAAGAAGGGGGCAGGATATTTTATACTGTGCAGAGCAATAGCAGCACCTGTTTTTCTGCAGCCCTAGACACAGACAACAGTCAATACAGGGCAGGTGCTGTTTGTAAGTTCACTTTCTTCTCCCTCTGTCCTGTTGCCCAGATGGTGAGTTCAACTAAACATGGAGACGCTGCAGCTCCTCCTGCCCCTGCCCACTCATCCTTTTCTCTAGGTAGCAGGGTGGATAGGGCTGGAGTCCATAAAACTGTCCAGATAATGTGGATAAACCAGAGGGCTGTGTGAAGGTGTGGGCCTCCCCTTTTGGTGTCTCTTACTTATTGGGGGCAGCATGGCAAATTGGGCCAGATGGCACAGGCTAAAGAGAGGAAGGACACGAATGCCACTTCTCCTACCTGCCCTGTCTGTCTTTCCATACGGGGGAACAAAGAGGGCCTGGCTTGTTGGGCCCAACCCTCACCCCCGCAGTGTGCCAAGAAGGGGTGTGCAAGCACGCCAGTGGGCAGCGGGGGCTGCTCATGCAGGGAGAAGCTGTGCTGCAGAGAGGACTGGGCCTCGGACGGCTGCCTCCAACGAAGGTGCCAATGACATGGCTGCTGCTCAGCTTCCCCACTCTGTATGGGCACCAGGGGAGGGAAGCCGGGGCCTACCGAGCGCCAGCCTCTCCTCGTCATTCCCAGAAGAGCAGCCGCCCCCACGAAGCCAAGGGGATCCTGAGCGAGCGAGCGAGCGCTCTGCCCGGCGCACACTTGCGCCGTCCCTTTAGCCGCGAGGGGAGCGGGGGCAGCGCGCCCCGTCCCTCCAGCTGCACTGCTCAGGAAGAAAGAGCGGGAGAGAAGGGGGGGGCCAGCAAGGAGCCAGACGGGGCCAGATCGTCCCCAGTCCATGCTCCAGGAGGAGCGCAAGCGCAGGGACGCCGCCGCCCGCGCCACGGGCATGCCAGCGGAGAGGACCGGGGCGCTCCTCACGGCCCCCGGCCCCCTCCTTCGAGACCTGGCGGGAGGGGAGGGGGAACGCACCACCAGACCGCCCGCCACCGGCCCATTTCCGCCGCCCCCCGCCCTTCTTCCGCGGTCCTGCCGAGGAGGCGCCGCAGTGAGCCCCTTACCTAGGAGGCGTCCGGGTGCGGAGTGGAGAGACGCTCGGGGCTTCCACCGGAGGGAGAAGAAGAGGGGAGGGGGAAGCCGTTCTCCCCCTCCCCGCCTGGCCACCAACGGCTCCGCGGGGGAGGAGGGCTTCTCTTCCTCCTCCTCCTCCTCCTCCTCCTCCCTCCCCCCGTCTGGCGGCACGCCGTCCCCTCGGCAAGATGCCCGGCGGCGTCCTCGGGCTCCCCGTCCGCGCGGACGCCCCGGCCACCAAGCGGGGCGAGGGCCGAATGCCCCGCTGCCGCCGGAGAAGGGGCTGCCGCCGGGCTTGGAAATGGGGAAGCGGGAGGGGGAGGAAGGGGCGGGAGCGCGCCCAGGTGGACGGGAGGGGAACCCGAGCGCCGTGTGACGCGAGCAGAGGCAGGGGCGCCGGCGCCGATCAAGCCCGCGCCTCCGCGGCTACGATCTCTCCCCGCCCCGCCTCCGCCGCCGCCGCCGCCGCCAGGGAATCGCTGATTGGCAGCGGAGGGGACGGAGCGGCTGCTGCCCGCGAGCGCCCATCGCTGCCGGCGGGCCCCCAGAGCGCTTCGGCCTCTGTGCCCCGGGAGGGAGGGAGGGAGGGAGGGAGCGGAGGCGCGAGGGAGTCCCCCAGGGTCCCTGCTGGGCTCTCAGAAGAGAGAGCCAATCAAGCAGTCACGCTGGCTGCTCTGCTGCTGAGGCGGGGGGGGGCAAGGCGTTCAGGCGCAGCAGCCGCGCGGCCCCCTCGTCAAATAGCGTTGCTCAGCCGGCCGACCCCGCTCGCCGCCCTCTCCCTTCGCCTGCGCCAGAGCGAGCCCAGCCCGCGCCGGGCGCCCAATACTGAAACCCCGCGCGGTCGCGAGCCCAGGGCAGCCGAGCGAGGCACCGGTGGGAGCCGCGTCGCCCTACGAGGCCACTGTGTGTCGGAAAAGGCGTGGCTGCCGCTCCGCCTCTCCAGGCTCTTCGCTCCAGCGCGATGCCGGAGTCCTTGGCCTACTGCCAGCGACCCACCGGACGCTGTGAGCTGTAGTATCGTAGAGGAGGGAGCGGATAAAACTACCCCTGAGCATTCCTTGCGTAAGAAACGCCTATGAAAAAATCATGGGGTCGCCTAAGTCGACAGGCAGCTGGAAGACGCGTTTCCGCACGAGCTTCTTGTAGCGCTATGATCCCACTTTCAACATCCTATGGAACCTTGGGGTTTGCAGTCTCAGGAGGGGCTGCAAACCCTATCCGGCCCCGCCCGAAACGGCAAACCCCAAAATTCCATAGGATGTTGAAAGTGGAATCATAGCGCTATAAGAGTCTCGTCTGGAAACACACCCGCAGCCAACCCGCTTCTTTCCGTACTGCAGAAACAGCCTGCTTGGGAGAGGAGGGGTCTCCCCGCCTCTTCTGCTAAGCCACGCCCACCTTGTTCCCGCCTAGCAACGTTTCCCTCAAACCCCCCCCCCATAGAAAGAAGACCAGATTAGCATCATGATAGGAAGGGGAACTGCAGACCAGTCAGACCAGGATGACGATAAAGGGATGGATAATAAGTAACAGTGCAGGGGTTAGCAGGAGCCAGGATTCATTATCTAGACTGCATCCTGCCAGACAAATCCTGTCTCTCTGGGGTTGGATTACTAGCTTGTTGGGTTCAGGGAACATTTTGGATGTGGCCGATAATTGATTTTCGTAATGTGTTTGACAACATCTCCTAAGATACTTGGGTTAGCAAAATGATTAATTGCAGGCTGAGTGATCAGGGAAATTCCAAGCTGGTTGGAAAACTATATTCAGAGCAGAGGAAGGTTTGGATCCAGTGAAGAATAAAAGACCAGAAGAGAATCCTTCTCAAATGTGCTGATGATACAAAACTTAGAAAAATAGCGGACACCTAAAGGACCACAGAAAGCATTTGTGCAAGAACTAGGATGGATTTAAAGAATAGGTTCAGACTAGTGGCAGTCCAAAAACTTTGCTGTGTGCCCAAATTACAATAGTTTTGATTTTTTTCTCATTAGCAGCAGAGTTAATGAGAAGCAAATATCTGAAAGTTGGGGTTTTTTTTCCAGATTTCAGAAGAGGACTGTTGTGGTGGAATAAATTGAATGTTTTTATGACAGAAAGAGTTCCTACACATATAAAGCAACATGTCAGGAAGAAGACTATTCTTCATCTCTTCTATCTGCCCCTATCCCAAAAATATATAGACATCTCTTTGCTACTCTTTAGTTAAGTGTGGCTCCTACACTACGCAGGTATACTGTCGTCATTCTACTTTAACTGCCTTGGCTGCATCTCGTGGAATCCATGACTTTGTAGTTTGGTCAGAGGCACCAGAGTGGCTCTCTGGCTGAGAATTATAAAGGCCTCTCCCTAAATTGCAGATCCCAGGATTCCATAGAGTTTGGCTGTGGCAGCTAAAGTGGAATCATAGCACTATCACTGTGTAATGTGAAAGGGCCTTCTGTTCTCCTGCAGCTTGAAGTGCTAACAGTCCAGGCACAAGTTTACATATGGGCACCTCTCAGCTTGGTGGATTTTGAGCAATGGTTTCAGAGAATCAGTGAATGTGAATCTGACTTCCATCACTGATTTATTAATCCATCTATATCTTCCACTGAAACTTTTAATGACTGATGATCACTAACAACTGTCTTGAAGGATACTTCCATGTTTCAGTGGGCATATACATCCTGCATTATCCAGGGTGCTGGTACATCTCTTGATTGTAGCCTGAGAGAGCCAAAGAAAGAAGCAAAACATATAATTCCTCCTTGATAAAAGTTTATTCATTTTTATTACCTACTAGCATATATATCTGGGTTTGCCTTGGATTTTATTTTCTCATAGGTAATACTTGTTACAAATACCTTAGAAGTTACCTTACCTTACCTTAGGAATTCAATGTGGTTAAAATACACATGAGTTTGAGATCCTGTGTCTCTAATTCCTCAAACTGTTTTGTCCAGTGCCTGTAACTTTTCCCCATATTCCCCAATCCAATGTGTATTCAGAGTTGTTAACATACAGAGGGTCGTTTCCTGAGGGATTACACTGGCCTTCTCCTTGCTGCTAGGCCTCATCTCCATAGCAACCGGCCTGAGGCCAAATTGCTCTCTGGCTGAGAATTCTAAAGGCTTCTCCTTAAACTGCCAATCCCAGGATTCCATAGAATTTTCACAGGCAGCCAATCACATGAGGTCTTCTCACCTCACACAGCCAATCATATGAGGTCTTCACCTGCCTGACACAGACAACCTCACTAACTCACAAACTTTGACTTTTATATATTAGATTAGTACCTTAGGGATGTGGCATACACCCACTTACCTTTTGTATCAAACAACTTAATATGGCATGCAAGAAGCCTTAGTTCAGGTTTAAGTCGAAGAGATTTCTTTTTGTAGAGCTGCATGAGATTTAAAATTTTACAAGATGCCAAACAAAGGGGAGGCTTAGGGCTTCCAGATCTGAGACTATATTTTTATGCTTCCTGTTTGGCCTGGCTTAAAGACTGGATAATTATAAGAAGAGAAATCATTTTTACAATGGGAAGGTTTTAATTTGAGATTCAACTGGCACCCTTTCTTCTGGTATGATGAGATTAAGCAAATGTAGATTTTGATAACCACTACTTGAGAAAGACTATATTAAGAGCCTGGAATAAATATAAGTCAAGATTTTGCTCAGGAATGCCTTCATGGGTTTCTCTGCATGAATGTTGTGTAAAAGGGAAATTACGTGAATTGATAAATGGATTACTTATAGAGATATCTTGTTGTTAGAAAACACACAATGGCAAATGAAAGCTAGTGATATTTTGAGACAATTGATTTAACATTTAGATGGATAAAAATTTGTCTGGTTTTCAAACATCCAAATCAGAATTTGAAAAACAGTTATGTACAAATGATGATCATTTAATTAATAAAATGTATTAATATTTGTTGAAAATTGAAACTGAAAACGATCAAATTAAAGAATGTAAATCCTCAACATCCTACCAGTTGTTACCCATCTCAGCACCTTAAACACAATTCAGCGGCTTAAGCCAGTGAATCAAAGAGGAAGGTCTTCACCCTTTATGGAAATGAGTGAGATCCTCCTCCAACCAGAGGTCCAAAGGAAGACTGTTCCATAAATGCAGAACCAGATCTTGAAAGGCTCTCAGCCTTGTCAGAGCTATGCACGTTGGTGGAAGAAGCAATAATCCTTTGCCTGTATATCTTAAATTTCTGGAAAAACCATACCATTCTAGCCAAACCATAAGGTACTGAGGGCAGTTAGAATGCAAAGCATACCAAAACCAAACATTTAAAACAGGCCCTGGCCTGAACTGGTAGCCAGTGAAAGGATCTATGGGGAGAAGAAACTGGTGAATATTTAGGGAGATTTAAAACAGCATGGGCGGTATTGTTCTGAATTAAAACCAGAAGAAGAATGGAGCAGGAAGGGAAACTTGCTAGTCAGCTATTACAGTAATCCAGATGTGAGATAACCAACAAGCAAATGGGCAATTTCAAAAGTCAGGAACCTCCAGATCCTGTGGATGTTCAAAAGATGGAAATTGCTTGTGTCTGGAACTGAATCCACACATGCAAATGGTACAGTGCATAAACACTATTTATTTGGAATGAGGTACATGGTACAAGACTTTAGTGAGGAGACTGCAGTTCAAAAGCAAATACCAGAGCTTTAGAATCCCCGCATTTCCTCCCCCTTTGCCAAGAGACCTTGAAGCCGTGAGAGCCAAGCAGTGCTTATCAGTACATTCTTCACAAGTGTTTATCCAAGGGTCCCTAGTACCTAGGCTTCATTGGTTACAAGCAGGCTGCTACTTATGTTGGACTATATATCCCATTACCTTAATATGGAGGGCATCCTGACGTTTCGCCCGTCCCGAATGAAATATATAGCAACATCATATGAACTGCTGTATGGGTAAGAAGGGTTAATGGATGTGTGAGGATGAGCAAGGGAGTAGAAACATTAGTAGATGGGAATGATTCAGCCAGTTAGAGAGGGTGGTAGACATCTTGATGCAGATTCATCCACTGGTGGCTGTAGAGAGTGCGGAGACGCCAGTGCCAGTCCACAAAGAAGTCTGCAAAGGGGCCAGCTGCAATGAAAAACAGGGTGGACAAGTTTATAAGCTGGAGGCAGGGAAAGTTCAAAACTGACTGCATTAATGGCCCATTTGACGGGGAAAAGACCAAAGTATTTAGGGGATAGTTTTTTAGAGGGACTGTCAGAGGTTAAATTTTTTGTGGAGAGGTAAACAAGGTCTCCCAGTTTATAGGTAGGGTTGCATTGTCTCTCCCCAACAGCAAAGCATTTGTGGGAGGCTTTAGAAGTTTCAAGTGCAGAACGGACAGCATTTCAGCTTTGAGAGATTTTTTGAGCCCAGTTGGTAATGGATGGGGGACGTTAGTACTGTTTTCTTCGGAGAGAGGTGGGAATCACTTGAGGTCTGTGCCATAGACAATTTCAAAGGGAGTTTTCCCAGTTGAGGAGTGCACGGCTGAATTGTAGGCAAATTTGGCGAAGGGTAGTAGAGGCACCCAATTGTTTTGGTTGGAGTTAAAAAAGCAGTGAAGGTATTGTTCTAGAGTTTGATTGACACATTCAGTCTGACCATCCATCTGTGGATGATGGCTGCTGCTGAGTTTCTGGATAATTCTGATGGACTTAAGGAGTGAAGTCCAGAATTTGGAAGTGAATATAGGTTCTCTTTCAGAGATGATGGTGGATGGCAGGCCATGGAGTTTCCAGATATTAGTGATGAAAAGGTCAGCAAGTTTTTCCGCAGTGGGGATCTTTTTGAGAGGAATGAAGTGGGATTGTTTGGAGAAGTGGTCTGTTACAAACCAGATGACAAGACAGCCCCGACAGTTGGGAAGACCTACTGTAAAGTCCCAAGAGATAACGTCCCAAGGGGTGGAGAGTGCAGGTAGGGACTGGAGAAGCCCATGTGGCTTCGAGGTAGGAGGCTTACAGGTGTTGCACACAGTACAGTTCTTAATATGCATGTTTTTTGTTAACTCTGGCCAATGGAACAGTTTTCTGATGACATGGGGTGTTTTGAGGAAACCAAAGTGTCTGGCAGGTTTGGAGTCATGATACCTTCTCAGTATTTCTGGCCTGCAATCTGAAGGCACGTAAAATTTGGTCCCAACAAAAACCAAGCCATTAGTCCAAGCAACTGCGGTAGGGTGGTTTTTCAACCAGTCATCAGAGGTGTAAGCAGTTTTCATGGCTTGCTGGAAAGCCTAATTGAGCAGGCACGTTCTTGCGTGTGTGTGGTAACCTGCATTACCAGTGTGTCGGGGGTGAATAGAGTCTGCTCTTTAGGAGGTGAGGAATGGCTGGGCGATTCATAGCAAGGGAATCTGGAAAGAGGGTCCACCAATGTATTCGTTTTCCCTGGTTTGAAAACAATTTTAAAGTTAAAATGCTGAAAAAAATCAGCCCAGTGTGGTTGCTTTGGGGTTAATTTTCTGGCAGTCTTCAAAGTTTCCAAGTTGCAGTGGTCAGTCCAAACTTGGAAAGGGGATTTTGCACCTTCCAAGAAGTGCCTCCAAGTTGTGAGAGCAAAGTGGATGGCCATGGTTTCCTTTTCCCATATTGGCTAGTTACGTTGGGATTTGGAGAACTTTTTGGAGATGAAAGCACATGGTTTCAGGTGTCCGTTTTCATCGTGCTGGAGAAGCAGTGCGCCCATAGCAAAGTCAGAGGAATTGGTTTATATTATAAATTCCTTTTCGGTGTTGGGGAACAGCAGAAGCGGTTCTGAGGTGAATTTGTGCTTGAGTGCATCAAAGGCGGTGTGGCAGTTTTTAGTCGATATTTTTTTCAGAAGTTTCTCATTGGGATTAGATTTCTTTAATAGATCAGTCAGTGGGAGGGCAATCGTGGCAAAACCCTCAAAAAAGTTGTGGTAGAAATTGGCAAAACCAAGGAATTGTTGTAGTTGCTTTCTTGTTCTCGAGGTTGGCCAATTTAAAATAGTCTCAATCTTGGAAGGGTCCACATTTAGGGTGTTGTTGCAAACCCAATATCCAAGGTAGTCAAAAATTTGAGTGTGAAATTCACACTTTGAGAGTTTCACAACAAGGTCATTATCTATAAGTCTTTGTAACACAGTATGAACAAGTCTGGTGTGTTGAGGCAGTGTTTCAGTGTAGATCAAAATGTCATCTAGATAGACAACAACATTGTTGTACAGGAATTCTTGCAAGACAGAGTTAAGGAACATCTGGAAAACTGTGAGCCCTGCTTGTAGTCTAAAAGGAAGGACTGTCCATTGGTAATTATCCAAGGGAGGTTGAGAAGGTGGTGAGCCATTCACTGTCAGGGTCCATTCTAATTTGGTGGAAAGTTTCTTTGAGGTTTAGTTTCATAAAGTATTTACCCATCACATCCACCGTGAGCAGAATCGGGTAAGCATTTGGCAGTACTGCCTGATTTATTAAATTGTAGTTCACAATGAGTCTGGAGTCTCCTCCGTCCCTTTTTTGCCAGAAAAATATTGGACTAGCTGTTGGTGTGGAAGAAGGATTAATAATGCTGCTTTGCAAATTTTTGTTCTAGAATTTCTTTAGGGCTTCTAGCTCCTGTTTGTTCATGGAGTAAATTTTTGGTTTGGGAATTTTGGTGCCATCTATCAGCCTTAGTTTACAGTCAAAGTCTCTATGTGGTGGGAGTTTATCTGCTTCGTGGTCCTCAAATGCCTTCTACAGGTCCCAGTACTCTTGCGGGATTTTCTGCAATTCCTTGGGGCTAAGCTTAAATGCCGCGTTGGGTGTCAATAGTTTCAGCACTTCCTTGGCATTTTCTGTTTGTTCTAGGACACCTCGGGTCCAGTCAATTCTGGCATTATGTCTTTTTAGCCAATTATACCTGAGGACTACTTGGAATCCAATTTTGTTTGGTACTAGGAATTTCAAGTGCCCCTGGATGCCTCCCACCTGAACAGGGATGAGTTTGGTCCTTTCCCAGATGGGGCCTCCCGCCATATGCGAGCCATCCATTTGTGATAATCTGACGACCTTCTTGAGGGGTGCAAACTCCATGGCAAACTCTTTGGCCACTATGGGATTCAACTAGCTTGTGGTACCTCCTGAATCAACCAACGCCTGGTACTGTCTTAACTCCCCATCTGTCCTTTGTAAAGCTACTGTAACATATACATGTCGAGTTTTGGCTGTACTTACATTCGTCGACTGGTCCGGGTCCCATTCATCACTGTCCGAGCCTGAGGTCAGCTGAGGGCTGTCCTCGCCATTGAACACCCGAGCGGAGGGTCCACCACCTGGGTGTTTGGTCTGTGTCTTTGGGGTGTTGGTTCTGCAGGACATTGGTTTGGTGGGAGGGGTTGTTGGCTTTTCCTCCGTGGTCTTCTTTTGGTTTTGGCAATGTGGCCTCTCTTCCCACATATGAAGCAAGTCCCTTCGTGCAGTCATTTTTTTCTCTCTTCGCTACTTAGGAAGGTGGATTTTCTAGCTCCCGGGGGTCTATGGCCACTTTCGTGGCCTTGTTTTTGTCTGGAGAGTTGGACACTTTCCAGGAGGCTTTCTATTTTGCCAGCTAGCTTCATCCATCCCAACAGTCTGGCAGGGTTTCCTTGAGAAAGACAAAAATCCAGAATGGTGGGGCTCAGTCCGTCCTGAAAAAACTGCTTAAGTATGTCGTCTTTCCATTCTGGGACTTTAGTTGCTAATTTTTTGAATTCCCAGGCATACTCTCCAATGGTTCCTTTTCCCTGGCACAGCTTCCTGAGTTGGTGTGTGGCTTGCTCTTGAATAAAGGGGTCTTCAAACGTCTCTCTCAGATGGTGCATGAACAGTTGGAGGTCTGCTGTTTCCTCAGCTCAGAAGTCGAACAAACTGGCAACCGACTCTGGTGCTTCGCCTTTGAGGTGCTGGCTCAGGTATCTCACTCTGGCAGCATCGTCATTGAAGCTGATCCTGTAGTCAGCCATATAGTTGGAGGCCATGTTGAGGAAATAATTAAGAGTAGCTCCTTCCCCATCGTATGTGGCTTTCATCTCTTGAAAAAGTCTCGGCCCTGCTTGAGGTGCCGGTCCCCTAGGAGGTGCAGGGGCTGTGGCAATGGGTGCTGCTGCTGTGGGCACTTGCTGTTGGGCACATCCCAGCTGAGGTATCAGGATCCTCAAATTAGCTAGCTGAGCTCTCAGTCTGGATACCTCTTCTCATTGTAGTTCCACTTCTTCTTTGGCTAAATGTTCCACCATCAGGTCAGTTTTGCTGGTTGTAATATCCCATCGCATGGTGTGGTGGTGTTGTCTGTAAGCCGTTGTCTCCCCAGGCCCAGGTTTGACCAGTAATTGGGGTAGTCACAGGAATCACAGGTCGTGCCTTAGCTCACACATCCTTGGGCCAGCTGGTGTGTTACCCTGATCTCTGGGGGTCCCGGGAGGGACACCCAAATAACCAAACAACAACAACACTTTGGGGAAAATTAGCTGGAGTACTCACTAAAGCTACCGAGACGCAGGGTAACTCAGCAGGATCTTGCAACCCAGTGTCTACGGGGTCGGATCAGTAGCAGTCAGACGGTTTGAAGTAGTTTGATGTTTTATTAAATAAGACAAATATTAAAGACACCGCAGTCACACAGCTAGCTAAAGAATTGGAAATGGGGATTTTTAGAGGGAAGTGGGTGATACAACACCTGTCTCGTAGTCCTGGACCTTAAAAGCGGAGTTGGGGTCCGGTGGAGAAACTCGGCGCGGCAGAGCGGTCCGAGTGATCCAGGGTTGAGCAGTCTCAGTTACTGGAACTGAGGGGACAGCTCACCGGGCAAAGCGGCAGCAAGGCAGGATGGAAGTCCAGAGCAATCCGAGGAAAGTCTTGGAATCAGGGGTTTTTATAGGGTGAATTGTGACTGCAGGCCATACCTTACTTGGTGAGAACAATACGTTTTAGGAGCGGGACAAAGCCTTGGAAAGGTCAGGTTTTAGCATGATTGACTTAGAGCTGAATTAATAGTGTAGCCAGTATGCAAATGCGGAACGCTTAGTACAGGTTTGTCAGGTTACCTGCTTGGGGCAGGGAGCCTTTGTTAGTATCGCGCATATGCAATAAGGTGTTTGCCAGAGAGGTCCCTGAAGCGATGAACCGGCGTTATCTGGCCTGCCTGAGTGGAGAATGGAATGTCCAGCAATTATCGGCCGTGCCTGTTTACGTGCTTGTCTGGAGGCCTCACAAACACGTGGAGTGGGGTGGCAGAGGAAAGCCGAATTGTTTGATATCGAAGGAGATATCAAGTGCTATCTCCGGGTAGGCCTGAACTGCAGTAACAGGTGTCCAGTTCGGTTCCCTTGGCTCATTCATCACCTTGGGTCTCGATGGCTCTGCCAACTGCTCCCTCTCCCAGTGGTTCTTCTCCAGATGTTTAGTACATGTTGTAGAATTTGCTGGGAGTCTCCTCACTCTGTCAGGAACTGAATTCACATATGCAAATAGTACAGTGCATAAACACTATTTACTTGGAGTGAGGTGCATTGTACAAGACTTTAGTGAGGAGACTGCAGTTCAAAAGCAAATACCAGAGCTTTAGAATCCCCGTGTTCCCTCACCCTTTGCCAAGAGACCTTGAAGACCTTGAAGCTGTGAGAGCCAAGTGATGCTTATCAGTACATTCCTCCCAAGTGTTTATCTAACGGTCCCTGGTACCTAGGCTTTTCTGGTTACAAACAGGCTGCTACTTATGCTGGACTATATATCCCATTACCTTAATATGGAGGGCATCCCGACAGCTTGCCTTTGTTGTTGCACCTATAAAGGGGCACAGAGATAGGTGATCATTCAGCAGGACTCTGAGGTTCCTGGCAACCGAAACAGGAGCCACTGTGCAGTCCTGTAAATCCAGTGAAGGGCATAAAGGAGGGGCTACTGGACAGTCAGGCAGAAACACCAAGATCTCAGTTTTGTCTGTGTTCATCTTAAGAAGATAAGTGATCATCCACAAAGAAAAACATGATGGACAGTCCATCAAATGGGCCCAAAATGTAGGACATAACACTCATTTAGAACAATGGGAAAATGTGGAAAAGAGATCTGAAATGTACATTGAGTTATGATTTCAGAAAGAACTTTTGTAAAATGAAGTATAGATGGCATCTTCAAGAACTGCTACTTTGTGTTGTTCAGGATTCCATAGGATGTTGAAAGTGGAATAGTAGCACTATAACAGTCTAGTGGTATAACTGCTCCTTTGTGTTGCTCAAGAAAACACACATATAATTTACATGTTGTTTATTGGAAACACAATAGGCTAGTAAAACAAATGTTGCTAGAATTAAAACCTTGCTTCAGCTACTTTGTTATATAGTAAAACACAATAATCCATCAGCATCTATTCCTGATGCCCATTGGTGGTTCTCCCAGGTTTACACCCCCTTCCTATAATTGCCAAATGGGTTTTCTTTGGTTAAAGCAACTCCTGTCTACAGTCACTTTGATCTTTAGAAATTCTTCCTTGGGCTTTGATATTTTAATATTAACCCCCACCATTGTATCCTCTAGCCTAATCCTTGTAAATCACCCTCTGATTGCTATCATCTAAGCACAACAACCAAATGTTATTTACCTGAGCTGGCCAATTGCTATTTATTGCCCCAGCCATTTGGTCTTTAAGCCTCCAGCCTCTACTAATTCTCAATTATATCCCCACTGTTCCTGTTACACTCAGCATTTCTACCTAACTACACACGTCCCTCCCACATTCCACAGATCACTACATGTTCAGGTAAAATAATGACATTCAGCCACCCCACAAAAACTCTACTCTCCCAATTTGTAAGGGTATTTGTCATGGAATTTTGCTTAAGTTGCTCTGCCTTTACATGTTTTGCATCCACCCATTCCCGTTTGCTGGCTGGTAAGTGTTTCCACTTCACAAAATATTGCAGCCATCCTCTCTTCTTCCTGGAGTCCAAAATTTCAGATATTTCAAAGTGTTGATCTTCTCCCACCATTATTGACAGGGGAGGAAAAGTCTCACATGGTCTCAAATTACTGGTGTCTTTGACTGCAGGCTTCAACAAGCTGAAATGAAAAACAGGATGTATTTTTCTGTAAACCTTAGGCAAGGATAATTCTGCTGTAACTTCATTCACCAAGCGTTTCATCATAAATGGCCCCACATATTTTGGCCACAGTTTCTTTGATGGTTGTGCGCTTTTCAGAACTTTGGTGGATAAGTAAACTTTGGCCCCCTTGTTACTGCATTTGCTAGCCCAGATTTGGGGATGCTAGATATCATTTTGATATCAATACTTTGGTTCTCTTCCACCATCCCTCTCCACGTGTTTGTGAGGCCCCCGGACAAGCACAGAACTAGACTCGGCCACTAAACGCTGCAATATTTCAACACAATACAGGCAGCCCAGACATAGCCAGATCACCGCTTTAGGAGACCTCTCTGCAAACACCCTCGTTATGTATGAATGCTGCTTACAAAGAACTCCCGGCCCTGAGCAGGCAACTTGGCAAGCTGAATACTCAACTGTCAAGCGTCATGCATTTGCATACTATCTACCTCTATGTAAATTCGGACATAACTCAATCATGCTAAATTTTGACCTTTCCAAAGCTTTGTCTCGCGCCCGAAACTCATTGTTTCCCCCAAGTACGAAATAGCCTGCAGTTACATTTCTCCCTATAAAAACCCCTGATTCCGAGACCTTCCTCGGATCGCTCCGGACTTCCATCCAGCCTTGCTGCTGCTTTGTTTGGCAAGCTGTCCCCTCAGTCCCACGTACTGAGACTCCATACCAACGAACTCAATCTTCAGACTGCCTGGGCTTCAGGACAGGTGTCGTATCACCCAATCCAACAAGCCCTCTCAAAATCCCTCTATACCACTCCAACCTTTATTTTCTATAGTTATCTGAGTGTGTGTGTTGCATACACTGTTTGCCTGTATTTAATAAAAATCTCAATTATTCTTAAACTTGGTGTGCTCCTTGGCTTGGCTGACCCCATAGACACTGGGTAAAAGATTCCGCTGCGTTGCCCTGCCTCCCGCATTGCTAACTTGTGCTCTAGCTAATTTCCCCAAACTTAGTTGCAAGTGCATATAGGTGTCCCTCTCGGGACCTCCAGTAAACAGGGTAACACCCTGGTCTTATGTTCCTCCCTTGGTCTCTTTCCTGTCAGCGTACTTCTTGTAAGTACCCTTTGCATGGTCTAGTGCCTCATGGATCAAGGGCTGGTTTTCTTTGATTTTGTTTGCCTATTCCGATATTGGGCTGGGGTCAGTTAGGACAATCTCTAGTGGCGGCAAGTGCCTGAGCGACTGTCCATACACTACTCTGAATAGAGTATGTCCTGTGCTCTGGTGCACTGCATTATTGTCAGCCATTTCTGCAAATGGCAACAGTGTGTCCCAATCATCCTGTTGGTAATTTACATAACACTGAAGATACTGTTCAAGGATCTGGTTTACTCTTTCTGTTTGTCCCTCAGATTCCCAGTGGTGTGCTGTACTTATGCCCTGTTCCACCCCCAACAACCGCAGGAACACCCTCCTAAATTTCAAAGTAAACTGTACCCCTCTATCAGAAATTATCTTGAGGGGAAGTCCATGTAATCTATATATGTGTTGTATAAATAATTTGGCCAGCTGAACATCTGCAGGTAGCATTTTGCACCCCACAAAATGTGCCTCTTTTGAAAACATGTCAGTAATTACCCAAATTATTTTCATCAACATCAATGTATTCTGCCAACGCCGATATAATTTTCTCATACAAATTTTCTGGACTACTCTCAGGAACATCCCTAAATTTAAGACATCTTTCACGATAACGTAATTCTTGCAACGTTATCTGAGATTCTTCCTCAGTTTGCTTCCCTTTTAATTCAGACAGCTCCATTTCCACATGTTTAACTTGTTCTTTTATTGATTTAGTATCAGTTTTCAGTTTTGTTACATCTTTTGTTATGTTTTCTAATTTCTTTCCCAATTTATCTATTTCATGCTTTATATCAGTTCTCATTTCATGTCTTGTTTCCTTTAAGTCCTTTCTGATCTCATCTCTGATATTTTTTTATCTCTTCCATCATTTGAAGCATAATGTCTTGAGATTACTGGGGTATTTCTACTGATGTTCTTCTGGCCATTTGAGTAGTTGTGGTTGATGCTGCAGCTGCAGCTCCTTTTCTTGTTCTTGGTTCCATGTTACTATTTACCAACAGATGGCAGTATTATCTCACTTTAATATTTTTACCTCCATTTTCGTTCAACTTCTTCCAGCTTATGTCTTAAGCCTCTTTTGTTTTTATATGTCTTGGTATCATAGGTTATAACAACAAATATATAATTCAACTTTCAATAGTATAAGTTCATTAGCCAACAATTCAATTCATTCAATATATATCCAAATCAATTGGTAATTTTACTTCTAAATCATTGTATATAAGTTCAACAGATAAAAATATTTTTATATTTACAAAATCTAATTAAGGTTATAGAAATAGCAAAAGGAGACTATCCAGTGTATATATAAAAGTAATTAAGTATATATTATATTAATGCAGTAAAACGGTCTTTAGATTAAAACCACTATTTGTTAGTTAATAAAAAAGTTAAAATGAAAATGAAATTCCTTCCTCTCCCCCTCTCAGCTCCTAATCGTCAGGTTCTAGCTATTTTTACCAGCTTGTAACAAAGCAACAGCAAAGTCCATGACTTTTCCCCAAAGCTCACTGTTGTCTCTATGGATACCAATGACTGGAACAGCACCGGAATGTGGGAGAGAAGCTCTGTCTCAATCCTCTTATCATTACGCCACCAACAGCCTGACGAAAGTTCTCTAGTTGCAAATGTAAATACTACACTCCAAGTCCGCTATGGAAATTTCTTAATTGTCCCCCTTCATCAATATTTTATCTTAAAGGTTTTTAAAATCTTGAAATATAGTTCATCTTAAAAGTTCATCCATTTATTACAGTAAAAATTAGTTCCCATTCCACAGTTCACGCCTTCCTTTCCACCGCAGCTACCAAGTGTCTCTTCTTAAACTTAATTGTCCGTTATGCTTATAAGTGTAAATAATGTAAAAATGTAAAAATGTAAATCGTAAAAATTATGAAATGTAAAAGTATTGAAAGTTGAATTAGTACAGTCCAAAGTCCTTGATACCAAAGCAAAACTCCCATAAATGTAAATCGTAAAAATTATGAAATGTAAAAGTATTGAAAGTTGAATTAGTACAGTCCAAAGTCCTTGATACCAAAGCAAAACTCCCATAAATCCATTAAAAATGTTGAAAAAAAGTAATCCGCCCGTCTCCTGGTAGCAGGACCCCCCCCCCGCTGTGCCTCACTTAGAAAAAAACTGCGTAATGTCTCATCGTTTAAAAATTATTAGTTCCAAATTAATTCCATTGTTCCAGGTCAACATAGTCTTATAAGTTTAAAAAGTTTAAAAAGTAAAAAGTAAAAGTTTTAAAAAGTTTATAAGATCCTTGCATTTTTCCTTGAATGGAATCACCTAGACAAAACAACCCCGCCGGTCTCCCTGTAGATTCAGTTTGCTTCACTCACTATCCCAATGCTAAGCTCTCAAACGTCTTAAAAGTCACTATTAAAAGCTTGTAAAAACCAATATCTGTATACACAGTCTCTTGCGAGTCAGTAGCCTACTATTTTTAAGCCCGTATTATTTACCATTTGTCTTAAATGTATAAATCCAAGTATTCTTTTACGTACTTTCACATGCCTGGGTATCTACCTTCCTGAAGCTCCTGTTTCCTGGTGCAGGTCTCAAATTGATGCAGTCTTATTCTGGATGAAATCTAGTTTGGACACGCTTGTTGTCATCTTTCCGAATCTTCTTTTCTTTAAAAGGCAGTGGCGGCGATGGTCCTGTCATGGTCCTATGATCCTCATGGCGCCAACCACTCTTTCCTCCTAGAAGGAGCTCGGTGACGGTTGCCGGATCCTTTTCAGACCTCTTCCGAACCCCCTTTACCGGAAGGGTTTCTTGCCAATTTCGATGTTAAGAAAAAATGGCTGGAAACCATTGAATGGTAGCTTGGAATTTGGAGCCTTATTCCGAGCGACCTCTCACGTGCGCCATGTGAGCGGAAGCCCCAAGATGGAAGCAAATATTGACAGAATGTTCAGAGTATTTTCCAGAGCTGCTAGAGAGCGAAAAGTACCAAGAGACATAATAATAATCTTCACAAGGACAGTGACAAGAGATAAAATATTACAATGCAGTTATGAAGGAATGTTGAAGACTGACGATAAAGATATCAAAATTTTCAAAGACATACCTTACCAAATATTAAAGAAAAGAAAAGACTATAAGCCATTGGCAAACCTTCTGGCCAAGAATCAGATCAATTACAGATGGAAGAAAATCGAAGGCATCTCTTTTACATATAAGCAACAAAGATACAAGATAAACTCTGTGTTTAAAGCGAAAGAGATGATTGAAAGATTGAAGAAAGATCTGCAAAAAATGGGTGAAGGAGATGAAGAACAAGAACAAGATAGTGTATCTGACAAGGAACAAAAACAGAAAAAAGAAGAAATAGCAGCTTCACTTACAGAAGATGGAGATGGGGAGGAAGATCAAGAAATATTGGAGGAAGAGGAAGGAGAGCTAGAAGGAGAAATTTAAAGGAAAAATTAAACAATATATGTATATATTAAAATACGGTCAAAATGGGGTTGAAGATATACTCTTGGAACATTAAAGGATTTAACTCTGAATATAAAAGAAGACAAATATTTCATCATTTGGAGAAACAAAATTTGGATATAATATGTCTTCAGGAAGTCTGAATCAGGACTCAAGATTTGAAATATGTTTGAAATCTGAAACTTGGTAGTTGTTTTGCTACTACGACTGATAAGAAGAAAAGGGGAGTTTTGCTTTATATGGACTTTTTTGGGGATTGAAGTGAACATGAAACAAGACAAAATATTAATAGTGGGAATCTATATGCCAAATGGAGCCAATTTTCCCCCACAATACATAAAGAAGTACAGAAATACTTACAGGAAATGGGAAATTCAAATATTATCAGTGTTGGTGTCATTATTGGTGACTTTAATGGGGTTATTAACCCAATGGTGGATAGAACAATGCAAAAATTAATACCGCGATACAACAGAAAACTACCCAAGAGTTTCTTTAATATGATTGATGACCTAAATCTGTTTGACACCTGGAGATATAAAAATGGACAATTAGATGGTCATACATTTTATTCGTACCAACATAAATCAATGTCAAGAATTGATATGATGCTGACATCTAAAGAATTACTAACGAAGATTACTAAAATAGGCATTCTTCCCAACTGGTGTTCAGACCATAATCCATTACAATGTGTGATGAATATAAATGACAGAGAAAGAACTTGGAGATTGAATGAAGAGATATTGCACAAAGAGTAGTACATTCTTGAAGCAAGAAAGGAGATAATGTACGCCCAGAAATGAATTTTCTTTTTCAAAATCTCCCTATTATCACAAATAATAAGCCTTTTATACAATGGAAGAGAGAATTATCTAAATTTATATGGCAAGGTAATAAACCCAGGATAAAATGAAATGTTATGACAGATCCTACATCAAGAGGAGGATTGGGACTACCGGATTTATATACATATTACAAGGCAGCGGCAATGACTTGGATAAAAGATTGGATTAACTTACAGGACACGAGAATGCTAGCACTTGAGGGAGTGGACTTAAGAATGGGGTGGCGTGCCTATATGTTTTATGATAAAGCAAGGATCGACAAAGAATTTTTGCATCATTATATAAGAAAATCATTACTGAAGATATGGAACGAATACAAGGCTAAAAACATTAGGCAGCTCCCCTCATGGGTGTCCCCTCAAGAGGCTTTTTTTTGAAGATGGTTCGAAACAGATAAATGGCATCAATATGAGGATATAATAGAAAAATCAGCTTCAAATACAATTAAGGTCAAAACAAGAGAGAAGTTGGAAGAAGAAGGAATAAGATTGAATTGGTTTTCCTATAGACAAGTAGCTGAAAGATTTCAGATGGATGTAAAAACCTATGGAATTGAACAAAAGGAGAGAGAAGGAATGATAAAATGACCGTTTGAAAATCCCCCACTCTTATTATCTCATATGTATCAGGAATCCTTACAGCAAGAGAGGGAGGAGGAAACAATAAAGTCTACAATGATCACATGGGCTCAAAACGTAGGACATTCAATTCAGTTAGAGTCTTGGGAACAGAGTTGGAAAAGAACACGGAAATTTACAGTAGCTCAGAATTTAAAAGAAAACTATTACAAAATGTTTCATAGATGGTACATGACACCAGAAAAACTTATGAGATTTTACAAAACAGGAACAGGACAATGTTGGAAATGTCAAAAGGAGGTCATGGCCAACCCCAACCGTTGGGGGATAAACATGGTGTCTACCACTTCTGGTTTTCCACAGTTGTGCTGAGGTAGTTTAGACAAAGCATCAGCCAAAAATTTTATTTTTCCAGGCAGGTATTTGATAATGAACTTGATTTAAAAACAAAAACAAAACTTTGCCCACCTCTTTTTGCTTGGCAGTTAGCCATCTTGGTGTCTGCAGAGCCATTAGGTTATGATGGTCTGTCCAGAGCTCAGAAGGGTGGGCAGCCCCTTCTAGCAAATGTCTCCATGCTTCTAATGCATTCTTTATGGCCACTGCTTATTTCTCCCAAACCAGCAAATTCAATTCTGCTTGATCAAACTTTTTTGACAGAAAGGCACAGGGTCTCATCTTCCCCTCTGTGTCTTTTTGCAGAAGCACTGCCCCAATTTCATTGTTATTATAATCCAGGTGTACTATAAATGCTGACACAGATCCTGTTGCTTCAGTATGGGTTCTGAGCTAAACATCTGTTTCAGTTTGTCAAAAGCTTGTTGATACTCTGCTGTCCACTGGATTTTCATGCTACGCTTGGGTTTTTTCACGTTCTGGTGCTCCCTTGTTTCTTTTCCCTTTTCCCTTCTTTGTTTTAAGCAAATCTGTCAATTGCAATGCCACTTGAGCGAAATTTGGGATGAACTGCCTGTAAAAGTTAGCAAACCCCAAGAAACTTTGCAGTTGTCTACGTATTTTTGGTGGTTCCCAGCCTAACACAGTCTGCACTTTGGCAGAGTCCATTTATCTTCCCTTATCAGATATCATATATCCCAGGTAATCTAGCCTTCTGGCATGAAAAGCAGATTTCAGTAGTTTAATGTACAGGCCATTATTTTTCAATTTCATTAGCACCTCTTTCACCAATGCCACGTTCTCCTTATAGGTCTTGCTGTAAATCAGTACGTCATCTAAGTACATCAGGACCCCTTCATACAAATGTTTATGTAATATACCATTGATAGTCTGCATGAATACTCCTCCTCCCCCTTGCAACCTGAAAGGAGGGATCTTATATTGAAATGCTCCCAGTGGAGTGTTAAATGCCATTGTACATTCATCCGCTTCCTTTATGCGTATTCTACAATATGCACCTCGCAGATCTAGTTTAGTGAAGATCTTGTATGTGACTAAATGAGCCAACGGGTCAGTGGAAGTGGGTAAAAGATTAGTGAAAATCTGGCACTAATCTTTGAGATCCATCCCTCTTTTCCCTAAGGAACACCGAGGCTGCCATGCTCGACTGTGCTGGCACAATAAAGCCCCTTTGCAAATTCTTATCTATGAACTCCCTTAGTGCCTCCATCTCCTTTGGAGACATAGCATACAATTTGCTTTTTTGTAGGGCAGCCCCTAGTTCCAGTTCAATTGCACAGTCAGTTTTGCAGTAGGAGGGAAGCTGGTCGCACTCCTGCTCTGATGCCACCTCATGCAAAGTACTTGCCTCCACCTCATCTACTCCCCTTACTGCCTCCTCACTTCCCTCGCCCTCACTGTGGGGTTCAGAAGTGTGTGTCATCCTTCTCTGCTTTTTGTCCCAATCATGCCCTTGACATGCCCTCAGAAAAACAGATTGTCCCATTGCTCCAACATCTGTGGGGGTCATGGAGGTTTAGCCAATTTAATCCCAACACCACCAGGTAACAGGCGGTGGGAGCCAGCACAAATTGTATATATTCCCAGTGAGACTGTACTCCCAGCCATACTGGGGCATTCTGAGGTTTCACCAGCCCCCCTGCCAACTCTTTCCCATACATTTGCACAAGTTGGAGGGGTTGTTCCAAATTCTCTGCCCATAGTCCCTTTCTTGCTGCCACTGACGGGTTCATCAGACATCGCGTGCACCTGGAGTCTATTATAGCCATGCGATTCATACTTTTCCCTCCCCCACGTGTCTTAAATTAATGGGTATGGAGAAAGGAGTAGCACTGCCACTCACCACCATTTCTGGGTGCCTGTCATTTATAGCCTGCCCCTTGGGACTCAGGGCAGGCTTACTCTGATTCTCAATGCCTCATAGTCATTGCTGTTGGTTGCAGCTTCACTATCTCCCTCTGGCTCTTCAGGATGCCAGCCTGTTGCTTCCACGTTCAGAGTGTGATTTGTGCTTGTGGGTTTTGGCTTCTTATCCCACTTCCCATTCTCCTGGCTCTTTCTTTCTCCACTCCTGGACAGGTCTGGCAATTGGCTATAAGATGCTCCCCTTTTCCACAGTGGAGACTAAACCTAGACACCTCCTTGTTGCCCTTTCATTGTCCAGCTCTCAGGTCTTTTTCTTGCCAAGGTTACTTTTGTCTTCTGGTTTTGCTGGGGACTATATCGCTGTTGAGTGTGCTTTAATCTTTGGCGCTAGGTTTTCACATCTCCAGCCAGCAACATCCATCCCATCAGTGTTTTGGGGCTGTTTCATAGAGCAGCCCATTCTAAGATTTCTGGCCTGAGTCCCTCTTGGAAGTATTGTATTTTCATCGTCTCAGACCAGTCTGGTACTTTGGGAGCTAGCCTTTGAAATTCTTCTACATATTCTGCGACTGATCTACTCCCCTGTTTAATGATTGTCAATTGTGTTCTAGTTTTAGTGTGATGAAATGGGTCTTTGAATCTGGCCCTCAATTTGTTCATGAACAGATGTTTAAAGACTTCTAAAGGGGGAAAGTCTACCACCTCCTGAGGCAATCTATTCCACTGTCAAACAGCTCTTACTGGTTGTTGTTTTTTAAAGTTCTTTTTAATTTTTGGTTGAATCTCTTTTCTTAAAATTTGAGTCTGTTTTGGCCAACATGCAACATTGATTAACTCATGCTACTAAGACCCCGGGTCCTTTTCACTTGTACTGCTTTCAAGCCAGAGGTCATCCATTCTATATTTATACATTTTATTTTTCCTGCTTAGATCTGGTCTTCTGGAGCATTAGCTATCCCCTTCCCAGTTTGGTGTCTTCTGTAAATTGGATCATCATGCCATTCCACCATTTAAGTCATGTATAAAGATGTTAAACAATGCCACATTCCAGACGGAACCTCCAGGATGATGAGCAACCGTTAGCAAGGTGTCTCTGAATTCTGTCTGTCAACCCATTATAGAGTCACATTGTTAGGGTAGATAAACAGACCACACCTTACCATTCCCCAGATGGACACGGAGCTGATATGAACCCCCAAACATAAAGTAGGAAGATAGAAAGAAAGATAGGCACACACACACACACACACACACACAAGTACTTTAATCAAAGAATCCCAGGTAGGAGATTTATTCTTTTAGGCTTTCCTTCTTATACCATTTTTATGTTTATATTAAAGACTGCTGACAAAAAGAAAAGATTCATGCATCAGCATCAGCAAAGTTACAGTTTGTACATGTGTTACATTTTATCTGACGCTTAAGTTGGAAATGATAGAGTTGCTGCACAGAGAAGATGGCCAATTACTAACAGGGGGAAGAGAGAAGGCAGAACTACCCCACACCTCCTTTGTCTCAGTTTTCTCCCAAAAGGATAGAAGTTCTCAATTTGGGGGGTGGGGAGCAGGTGAGGAAGGTGGGGAAATGCAGAACAGAATAGGTAGAGAAGTAGTACAGGAATATCTGGCTAAACTAGATGAACTCAAATCTCCAGGGCCAGATGAATTACATCCAAGGATATCAAAAGAACTGGCAGTAGTCATTTCTGAACCACTCGCAATAATCTTTGAGAACTCTTGGAGAACAGGAGAAGTTCCAGCAGACTGCAAATGTCATCCCCATCTTCAAGAAGGAAAAAAAAGAGGACCCAAATAATTATCGCCTGGTCAGCCTGACATCAGTACCAGGAAAGATCCTAGAGCAGATCATTAAACAGTCAGTTTGTAATTACTTAGAAAGCAATGCCGTAATCACTAAAAGTCAACATGGATTTCTCAGAAATAAATCATGCCAGAATAATCTTATCTCTTTTTATGATAGGGTTACAACCTTGATAGATGAAGGAAATGCTGTAGACATAGCATATCTTGATTTCAGTGAGTCCTTTGACAAATTCTCCATGACATTCTTGCAAAGAAGCTAGTAGAGTGTGGGCTGGGCAGGGCTACTGTTAGGTGGATTTGTAATTGATTGACCAACCAAACCCAAAGGGTGACCATCAATGGCTGCTTTTCATCTTGGAGAGAAATGACTACTGGGGTGCCACAGGGTTCTGTCCTGGGTCCAGTGCTATTCAATATCTTCATCAGTGATTTGGATGAAGGAGTAGAAGACAAGCTGATCAAATTTGCAGATGACCCCAAATTGGGAGGGGTAGCTAATACCCCAGAGGACACGATCAAATTTCAAAAAGACCTTGACAGATTGGAGAGCTGAGCGAAAGCTAACAAAATGAATTTCAACGGAGAGAAATGTAAGGTCCTACATTTAGGCAGAAAAAATGGAATGCACAAATATAGGATGGGGGACATGTGGCTGGATAGCAGTATGTGTGAAAGGGATCTAGGAGTCTTGATAGATCACAAGCTGAACATGAGTCAGCAGTGTGATGTGGCAGCCAAGAAAGCCAACATGATTCTTGTATGGTGTCTAGATCAAGGGAGGTAATGGTAATGGTACCACTCTATTCTGCTTTGGTTAGACCTCATCTGGAATACTATGTCCAGTTCTGGGCACCTCACTTCAAGAAGGATATTGACAAGCTGGAGCGTGTCCAGAGGAGGGCAACCAAAATGGTGAAGGGTCTGGAAGCCATGCCCTATGAGGAATGGCTTAGGGAGCTGGGTATGCTTAGTCTGCAGAAGAGAAGGTTAAGAGGGGATATGATAGCCATGTTTAAATATTTGAAGGGATGTCATGTTGAGGAGGGAGCGGGCTTGTTTTCTGCTGTTCCAGCAACTAGGACAAGGAGCAATGGATTCAAGTTGCAAGAAAGGCAATTCCACTTGAACCTCAGGAAGAACCTCCTGATGGTCAGAGCTGTCCAGCAGTGGAATATGCTGCCTCAGAGTGTGGTGGAGTCTCCCTCTTTGGAGGTTTTCAAGCAGAAGCTGGATGGCCATCTATCGGGATTGCTTTGATGTGTGTTCCTGCATAGCAGGAGGTTGGATTGGATGGCCCCTGTGGTCTCTTCCAACTCTATGATTTTAAGTTCCTGAGTCTATATGACCCTGTTATATCCTAGGTCATTCTCAAGAATCCTTCACCTGCACATACTGATTATAAACAGGAACAGAGCAGAATAAACAATTTTTAAACAATTCTTAAAGCAAGGTTGTTTGATGAGCTACAATTGTCCAAACTATCAATCAATATTAAATGACTATGAATTCTCCCAGTAAATTTCCAAGTCTAACAACTCAACTATTACACTGTTTAGCCCACAATTCACCAGCTTGCAAGAATATTGTAGGATATCTCATCAAAAGCCCTACTGAAATCAATTGAGGATAAGAAGTTTGTAGTATAACCTGTTGTAAACTGAATCTACTTCATCAGATACATGGAGTGAAGTTCCTTGGGCAGACATGTGAAACTTTGAATGAGCAGGTTGTGTAAGCAGTAAAAGAGTTCAAACAAAATAGATAGTGCTTCCTGTTACCCTGTATTGTGGGGGTCCCGGGAGGGACATCCCAATAACCAAATAAAAATGTAAGATGGGGAAATTAACTCGAGCACTCTCTTAAGCTAACGAGAGGCAGGGTAACTTTAGCTGGGATCTTGTAACCCTATGTATACAGCGTCAGGTCAGAAGAGCAGTCAGACAGTGTTTTAAAATAGTAAAAATAATAATAACTTTATTAAAGGACAAACAACAGAAAAGACACCACATGCACACAGCTAACTAGAAATTGGAAATGAGAGTTTTCAGGGGAATGGGTGATACGACACCTTTTCTCATAGTCCTGGAGAAAACAGAGAGTTGCAGGGAAGAAAACTCAGTGCGGTTCGCTGAGGGGGCGACTCGCTGGACAAACCGACAGCAAGGCAGGATAGCAGTCCGGAGTGTTCCGAGGAAGGCTCAGATTCGGGACTTTTTATAGGGTGGATTGTGCCTACAGGCCATGCCATGCTCGGTGAGAACAAAGGAAGTTTGGAGCGGGACAATAGCGTTGGAAAAGGTCAGGTTTTACATGATGAGCTTAGTGCTGGATGACAATAGTATAGCCAATATGCAAATAGCTTAGCATAAAGAGAGTGCTGGCTCAGGGCCATGCGCCTTTGTGTAAAGTTGCGCTTAAGCAAGGTGTGTCTGCAAGAAGATGGTCCCTGAAGCAACAGAGAGGCATTAATCTGCTTGCCTAAATGGGGAATGGAATGTCCAACCATTACCAGCCGCGCCTGATTACGTGCTTGTCCGGTGGCCCCTGCAAACACGTGGAGCAGGGTGGCAGAGAAAGGTCAAATGAAGGCCAATAAGTTTGATATCAAGAGATATGTAGTGCTCTCACCAAGCATGACAGAACCGTGGTAACATTCCTAGCTTTTCCCTGGTCTATTCTGCAAGACTGCTAGAGATTCAATGCCTTGGACAATTAAATTCACAGAGTGTTTTGCCTGCCTAAATTTCGAAGTTAAAGGAACGCTCTCTCTGCTGCTCTGAAATTGGTTAAGTAAAATTACTCCATTTTGAATTCTAACTTTAAAGGTTGTTCCCGTTGTCAGTCCCTTGTCCTACTTAAAATTACGCCGACATTAATTGAAAAAGTCAATGCCTGTGTTCCCAGTGCTCTCTATAATAATATTTCTTATTCTTCTCTGCTGAGAGAATACATGTGTGATTCAGGGTTCATTGTTGATTGTTAAGTGGAAGTTACTTTATTATCAACCATGTATCAGAATTTTAGTCCTGGGAAAGCACATATTCTTGCACATGCACTGTATGCTTTATGAGATCATTGTCACTCCAAATCTATAAAAAAAAAAACACCCTCCTTTTAACAAATAAACAAATTTAACAAATAAAGGGTCTTTCTCTTTGCTCATATAAGAAGTGGTTTTGACTACTTTCTTCCTAAGCAGGGAGAAGTCCCTTTGACCAAAGTTGGGCACCTTTCCAGGCTGATTCAGAGATCACCCACAATTGTGTGGACTATTCGGAACAGTCCGTGTGGACCTAATATTTTAGGTCTAGCCGTGTGTGTGTGTGTGTGTGTTTGAGGGTTCAGAGGTAACTCTAACAGTTGTGTGTGTGAATACTAATAAAAATGTTTATGTGGACCTGCATGATGAACATCACTGCTGGGGAAGGTAAACATTTGATGGTTTCCATAAGAGAGATCAGGAGGTTGGTGATTGGCACTTTGTGCCAGATCACAGTATATGATTGGGGCGGGGCTGAATGCTATTTAAGCCTGGTGCTCCTTCACATGCTTTCTCTGATCTTCATATCATGAGAGTCCAGAATATTCCTAGCAAGAGGATCTGTCAGGCTTTGTGTGGGTCAATATGCAGAAACAGTTTCAGGCTTTAAAATCAGCACTGTTGCTGTTAATCACCTGTTGTGAGGGTTGTTTTGTCATTTTGTGGGCTCCTCAGTTTTTAATAGTTAGATTTTGAGGCCTGTCCATAGAGACTTATTGACCATGTGGCCATGTGCTCGATTTGAGGCCTACCAGGCCTTTTGTTGATGCAATGCCTGTGTGACCTGTTTGCCATGTGGTCCATTAGAGGCCTATTGGTGTCTTTTAGGCCTGTGTGGTTTGTGTGATTGCTTAAGAGCCTATAGGACCTAGCTGTAGTTGGGGCCTACTTGGCCTACTTTGGCCGCATTTGGATTAGAGAAGCCCAGTGGCATATAGGACCTGGTGGTTTGATAGAGGCCTGTGAAGGCCTTGCTGGCCACATTGTTTTATAGAAGCCTCTCAGGCCTGGGCCTTGTTGCAGAGGCCTGTTAGGCTTAGGGCCTATTGCTTTCTGCTAGTGTTGGGGGATTTTTGTCCTGCCTATATTGGATTTTGTTTCCTTGTGTATTTTGGGTGGCCGATCAATGCCTTGTCATCTCCCCCTCCACTTGCTAGACTTCCATTTAGTTGAGTTGGTTAGAGGGTCTGAGATTAATATCTAGGCCTTAGAATCGTAAAATCATAGAATTGGAGGAGACCACAGGGGCCATCCACTCCAACCCCCTGCCATGCAGGAACCCACATCAAAGCACTCCCAACAGAGGGTCATCCAGCCTCTGCTTAAAAACCTCCAAAGAAGGAGACTCCACACTCTGAGGCAGCATAATCCACTGCTGGACAGCTCTGACCACCTTGATACCTATAGTTTTATAGTCCTTAAATTGATACTTTGTGTTACTATCCTATTGATTCCTTTATAATGTGAGTGGTGGCAGTTTAGCGATGATAGAAATAAATATAGTAATATAACAAGGTACAGTAGGAACATCAATGGCAGTTTGGTGGTACAGGTGTGTGTTTGTGCGCACACACACATGTACTTAAACATTACTACCTTATTTCAGGTATTGTTCAGATTGTTACATATAGTCTTTTTATTGATATCTTATTTTACTACCGTATCTATTCCTTTAAGGTTTAAGTGGTGGCAGGTTAGTGGTGCTTGAAATAAATACAGTTGTTACCTCCCAGTCTCTAAGAGGAACAGCTTTGGGCTGGGGAACAGACAAAGAGCCGAGTGTTTCTTGATAAGGATTCCCAGTTTATTAGCAGAATACAGACATGCACACACATGGGTGCCTCAAGGAGGGACAAACTTCCTTTGTTCAGGGGAAATAGTTAAAGGTTGCAGGAACTTTCTTATCAGTACTTAAGCCAATCCCTAGGCAGATCCAGAATCTCTGGGATGCTGAGTCAGCCAAGGGAGGGGGATGTCCAGGGAGCATCCATTCTCTACATGACCTGTCCACTTTTGTGACATGACTGAAATCTACCATTTTACAAATCTTGCTCTCAGTTCCCCCACTCTGGATGCTCACCGGGATCCATCCTCCCTCCGGGTCAGTTCTCTCTCTGTGTACTAGCATCATAGTTTCTTTGCAGATACCACACTTAAAGGAGTAACTTGTTGTAGCGGCATAACTACACCTACAAAAACATAGTAAAAAGCAAGTGATTGTAACTATTAAGACAATAGCAATCACAGTCATAAACAGGCTTTTGAGCCACTTGACATTAGGCAACCATCTCATCAACCAGTTCTATAAATTCCATGGACTAGTTTCATACACGAACCATGACCTGCTCTCCTGTTTGGATGGTGTAGACAGGGCCATCAAGGCTGAAAGGATGCTCCTGGTGAGCTAAGGAATGGAGAGAAGACAAACAGCATAGCGGCGAGAATACATACTGTTTTAACACCTTGTTCCCAATCTTTATCTCCCCCCTCTGTGATCCTGGATGAGTGCCTAATGTCCAAGGGCGACCAAACACACGCTCAGAGGGGGATAACTTCAGGACATCCCGAGGTATTACACGGATGATAGTAAGGATCAAAGGAAGGGCCTGTGTCCATTTTATCTGTACTCTTTCACTGTTAACCATTTCCTCCAGTTGGAGCTAATGAACCCATGCGTGCAGTGGGTGAGTTCTCCTCCACCACCAAACCAATTTGTTTATTTAAATGTATCCTGTAGGCATCTTTCTATAAAGCATCAAGACAAAACTGAAATTGAGGTTTCCTCTCAGATGATTGTAACCAGGAAGGAGTGCACTTTGAAATGTAGGCCCTTTTCGCACGTTAGCTCATTAGTGCGATGAGGTAGAGCCCTCGCGCTATTACAAACATCGCAAGAGAGCCCCTTGCACTCCACACACAGCAGGGCATTTGCGAGAGAGCACCAGTTCCCACCCAGTGCCTCTTCCGCATGTTGGTGTCGTGGGCCATGCCCAGGTCCCACCCTGTCCCCGCCCCACCGGCCCTGTTTGGTCGGTGGGTTTTATTTTTTTAATTTTTTTTCTGGCCTATCGTGCCAACGTTAGCACGATAGATCCTGCCAACAGGCCATCGCAGCAGCCCCAGGGGCAGCCCAGTAGCAGAGCTCACCCCTCCTAACAAGCTGCCCTGGAAAAGGCAGAGACTGGCAGGACATATTGCAGCTGTGATGCAGCTGGAGCTGCAGCCCTCTCCGCCACTCCCATGACCCGCCATGGAGCCTGACCAGACAGAGCTCCTTGGGACACTGGCAATACAGCTGTATATGAACAACATGACTGCCCTGCGAGCCTGGAGGACACGACAGAGGCGGCAGGGCTGAGAGCCATCCTGGAGGCGGCTGCCACCGTCTGCACTCAAGCAGCCACTGCCACCACTGCCTCCGTAGCAACCGACGGGGAACAGCTAGCCGATCCCCACATCGCCGTGCACGCCTGGTTGGGCACCCTTCCGCGCCCCTGGAGATGGTGGGTCAGGACCCGTGTCCAATGGGACTGGTGGCTCCGGGAAGTGTTGGCAAGCTGGGATGATGAAATGTGGTTGTACCACTTCAGAATGACATGGGCCACCCTCTTTGAGATTGTGGAACATCTGCCCCGCACTTACAGCGCACCACCACCGTCATGAGGGTGCCCATCTCTGTAGAGGAGCGGGTCGCCATCACAATCTGGTGGCTCACCACTCCTCTAATCTACAGGAAGACCGCAAACACCTTTGGACTTGGAATCTCAATGGTGGCAGAGATCAGGGTGGAAGTCTGCTTCACCATAGAGCATGTCCTGCTGGGCACCATCATCCAGGCCTGCACAACCATTGCACGGTGAGTCCACTCAGCAGTAGCGGCTGTGCAACAGGAAGCACGACCGTCTGGCGGCTGCCATGTCACGCACAGCCGTGGAGCATACCCCCTCCCTTCCCCACAACCCAGGCGACACCAGGCAGGGGGGCAGCGGTTCTATCTACCAGACAGTCCCTGCCTCCCCGAGCCATGCAACGTTCCAGTGGCGTCACCGATGCCCCCAATACATTGATGTCCCCTGTTGATGGCAGTTTCCTGTCCCACCCTTAGGTCATGGACGGCTTCGAGGCCATGGGATTCCCACAGTGTATAGGTGCCGTGGATGGGACCCATATCCCCGTACGGCCCCCGAAAACACGGGCACAGGAGTTCCTCAACAGGAAAGACAGCTTCTCCATCCTGCTGCAGGGTCTGACAGATCATTCGGGACAGTTCCTGGATATTGAGTTGGGGTCTACGGGTCGCACCCATGATGCACATGTCTTCCGCCACTCAGCCCTGTGGCAGGCCATGGAGGCTAAGCAATTCATCCCCGGCAACCCGACCGTCACCATCCATGGCGTGCGGGTCGGGCCCGTCATCTTGGCAGATGGAGCCTACCCCTTGGGACAGTGGCTCATGAAGACCTACAGAGGTCGCCTAAACCCCCAGCAGATGGCCTACAACAGAGTATAGAGGGTTTATCGTTTACATATAAACAGAAGAGATTCAAGATACGTACTATACACAAAGCACGTCAACTTTATGAAAAGATAAAAAAAGATCTCTATACAAAACCTCAACAGAACAAAACAGCAAAAGAAAGAATATCAGAGGACAATTTACAAATACATGGGCAGAAATTGGAAACTAAGAAGACTAAAGAAGACACCCAAAAAGAAACAATTTTGAAATTCGATCAAGAAAAAGACAAAGGGGAAGAAGGAGAAAGACAAGAAGAAGAAGAAATAAGTGAGGAAGCAGATAAAGAAGAAAAGGAAGAAGAAGAGGAAGAAGTAGAAGAAGTGAAGACTGAAGAAAATTAAAGCTTACAAACAAGGGCAAGAGGGTAATCAAAAAAGAAAGAAAGAGAAGAAGGAAAAGAGAGGGAAAGGGGAAGAAAGACAAATATCATGTATATAGAAAAATACTGTAAACAATAATGACATTAAATTTCTTATCTTGGAATGGAAATGGACTCAATTCAGAATATAAGAGATGACAATATTTCACTATCTGGAAAAATCTAAACCCGCTATAATTGCTCTCCAGGAAATGAGAATCTGAGAGCAAGATAGTAAATACTTAAAGAATCCTAAACTTGGGAATTGCTTCACTGCAGCATACCACAAGAAAAAAAGAGAGGTAACAATATATGTAAAACCATCCTATAATGTAGAAATAGTATTCTTTGATCCAGACGGATATTACATAGGCCTGGAGATTACCTACCTAATTACAAGCTGCTGACAGTTGGTATCTATACGCCATTAGATAACAAGGAGAAATTCTTCCTGAAATTACAAAAGGAAATAAATACTTCAATGAGAGGTGTCAAGAAAACATCTTAATTATGGGTGACATAAATTCAGTGATAAACCCTCTAGAAGGCCACAAATCAACAAAACAAAGAAAAACCAAGGGAAACTCTCAAAGAGCTTCTCATTAACAGATATTAATGAGATGTGTGGAAATTTAAGTATCCTGACATGAGCAGCTTTACATTCTATTCTGATAGGCACCATTCCATGTCTTGAACTGACATCTTATCTAAGAGCTTGCACACAGAAATACATGACATGGAGTTGCATCCAAAAACATTATCGGATCACAGTCTGATTAAATTAGAGTTAAAAACAAGACAAAGAGAGTACCTATGGAAGCTTAATGATTCATTATTAACGAATGAACAATATGTAGAAGATTTAAGAAAGATCCTAAAAATGTATTTTAGAGACAATTCCACTGATGAGTTAACAGCAAAAACTATCTGGGATGCCAGCAAAGCAGTACTGAGACAGCATCTTATTAAAATCGGACATATAAATAAGAAGAAGACATCAGAAAAAATAATAAGAATCTACAATGATCTTACATTCAAAGAAAAAAAAACTGGGGAGTAACCCCATGGACAAAAAATTAAGAGATGAAATTAAACTTCTTCAGGAACAACTTAAAAAGACATACTCCTAAGAAATTGAAAAGAAGATTAAGATCTGTAAACTGAACCACTTTGAATTTTCTAATAAACCTGGTAAGTGGCTTGCATATAAATTAAGAAAAGATAAAGAGAAAAAGCAATTTCTTCAGCTCAAACTTGCAGGTAATATATACACAAATCAGGATTCTATCAAGGAAATATTTCACAAATATTTCTCAGAGTTATATAAAGAGGATCCAGGACAGAAAACTTATGAACAGCAGATGCAATGTTTCCTGGATCGAGAGGACATAATGAGAATATCACAAGAACAGAAGCAAATATTAAATGCACCAATTACAAAGACAGAAATTTCTACAGCTATTAAGAGTCTAAAAACTTTAAAAGCACCTGGGCTTCATGGCTAAGTACTATAAAGTCTTTGAAGAAGAACTGATGCAACCGTTATATAATACTCCAAATCAAATTTTAACAGAAGGAATTCCAAAATCCTGGACAGAAGCAAAAGAGGGAAAAGATTTAATATATCCTAACACTTATAGACCAATTTTGCTATTAAATACCGATTACAAGATATTCACAAGTATAGTGGCAGAAAGACTGAAGAAAGTTATGCAATCTATAATACATGAAGATCAAAATGGCTTACTGCGAAATAGACTACTGAGAAATAATGTAAGAACAGTAATAAATATTATAGAGCACTTTGAGAGGCATAATGAAAAAGAATTGGCAATGATCTTAGACACTGAGAAAGCATTTGATAAGGTGAGATGGAAATTTCTAATCGTGGCTTTGGAAAAAATGGATTTGGGTGATAACTATGTAAAATAGATTCAAGAAATAAATTCATATCAAACAGCTGGAGTCATAGTAAATGGAGAAAAATGAGAGGAATTAATATTAAGAACGGAACATGACAGGGCTGCCCTCTCTCACCTCTTTTATTTATCTTGGTATTGGAAATACTAAATAGAAGGATTCATCCTGATCTAGATATTAAAGAGGTTAGAATTAAAGAACAGACCTATAAATTAATTAATAAATTAAAACAGACTTATAGAATTAAAGAACAGACCTATAAATTACAAGCCCATGCCGATGACCTTGTAATCTTTATGCAAGAACCACTCGAGAGTATAGATCAGCTTCTAAAGATCATCTATGAATTTGGTGAAAGTGTGGGATTTAAAATAAATAAAGAGGAAACTGAAATTCTAACAAAAAACATGTACCCTAGGAAAGAAGAACAACTTATTAAAAAATCTGGTTTTCAGATTCAAAAGAAACTAAAATACTTAGGCCACAAGGTCACAAGGCAAAACACAGAGAATTCAACAACAATTATGTAAGAATGTGGACAGAAATAAAGATTTAGAAAAACGGAATAAATTAGATCTATCCCTTCTTGGCAGAATCGTGACAGTGAAAATGAATGAATGTCCTTCCTAAAATGATTATTATGAGCTCTCAGCGGCCCTCTAGCTCATTTCCCAGAGGAGGAAGCAGAGGAGAGCTGGGTCTGTGAAGGCATCTAGACCAGGTGTGTTTACAGGCTTGTGGGGCTGTGTTTGTTTTGCAGTTTTTTTTTGCTTGCTATTGTTTGCTTGCTATTGCTGTGCTTGTCTTGCTTTTTTTTGCTTGCTATTGGTTGCTTGCTATTGTTTGCTATCAAGGGGGAGGAGCCTTATTAGGAGCTCCCAGTGGCGCGCGCAGTAGAACTACTTTATTTCAATCCTCCAAGTTTAACACTTGGCAATCAATAGAGCTGACATAGCTTACACAGCTGAATTTCAGCAAGAAAGCCCAGTTATTCTTTCTCGAGCTTTGTCCTGTACTACTCTCTGTAGTTTCAAGGATGGAAGGGGAGGGAGCTGCTGCGGTTACCTGTAACACTTGTGGCATGTTCCTTTTCTTGCCACATGATGTTCTCGGGTACACCTGCACCAAGTGCATACTGGTCACCTTCTTGGAGGAGAAGGTTCGCCAGCTGGAGGCACGAATTTCTGATCTCCATCTTATTAGGGAAGGGGAGGAGTTTTTGGATAGTGAAGAGAAGACCTACCAGAAGACCAAATACACGGAGGAGCTGCCAGATCAGGAAGTCAGCACACGGTGCCAGGAAACGGAGGCTTGGGCGTATGTCACACGGAGGAGTAAAAGGACCAGGAAGGTAACAGAGACTCTTAACCTACACAATCGCTTCAAAGTACTTGGCCTTACAAACAATGAGGAGCACCATGCGGAGAGATCAGAATGTCAACAAGAAGGAATTCCACTTCGGCAACAGGAACTAGATCAATGCTCCCAGCCTCAACACAATGCCCAGGCAGTCCTAGTAGAACATGCTCTTCAAAGAGCCCAGGACAAGCCTCAGAGGAGGCGAGTTCTGGTTGTTGGGGACTCTTTGCTCAGAGGAACTGAAACGGCAATTTGCAAACCGGATAAGCTCAATCGAGAGGTCTGTTGTCTTCCTGGGGCCAGGATCAACCATATAATGGAGAGGCTAACAAGGCTGGTCAAACCCACTGACCAGAAGCCCCTCATTTTGGTTCATGTCGGAACCAATGACACAGCGAGGAGCAGCTTTTACCACATTGCAAAGGACTACGAGAGTTTGGGGACCAAGCTTAAGGACCTTGGTGCGCAGGTGGTCATTTTGTCCCTCCTCCCTGTTCAAGGTATGGCCCACGTAGGGAAAGGGTAATAGCAGAGGTCAACAACTGGCTCCGCACGTGGTGCCGCCAGCAATGGTTTGGGTTTTTGGAACATGGCCTGAATTTCCATGAACAAGGGCTTCTGCCGAGGGATGGGCTGCACCTCACAAAACTGGGCAGGAATGTTTTTGCAAACAGTCTCGCAAGGAGTATTAAGAGGTCTTTAAACTAAGTTCCACGGGGGAGGGAGACAATATTATTCAGGGCAAGGACATGGAGAGCGCAGGGGGAAAAGGCCCAAATGATACTGGACAAGTAGTACAAGCGGCCAAAGGCAGGAGGAGTAGAAACAATAGTACAGGACTTGCAGGAAGGGCCCAGGGACTTAAGTGTCTCTACACTAATGCAAGGAGCATGGGAAACAAGCAGGATGAACTTGAACTCCTAGTACAACAAAATAAGTATGATTTGATAGGCATCACTGAGACCTGGTGGGATGAGTCTCATGACTGGAATATAGAAATAGAGGGGTATAGCCTATTTTGTAAAAATAGACCAAAGAAGAGAGGAGGAGGAGTAGCCTTGTATGTCAAGGATGTTTTCATCTGTGAAGAGATCCAGGACTTAAACCCAGAAAGCCAGGTCGAGAGCATTTGGGTAAGAATTAAGGCAGCGAGAAACAATAGGGATATTCTGGTGGGGATTTACTACAGGCCTCCAACCCAGGCTGAGGACTTGGATGATGCCTTCCTCAACCAAATGACTGCACATTCAAAGAGGAGAGATAAAGTAATAATAGGAGATTTCAATTACCCGGATATATGCTGGCAGTCAAACTCTGCCAAGACAGCAAGGTCCAGCAAGTTTCTTGCTTGTCTTGCAGACAACTTCATGGTCCAGAAGGTGGAGGAGGCCACAAGGGGATCAAATATTCTAGATCTGATCCTGACTAACAGGGATGACCTTGTTAATGAGGTAGAAGTGGTTGGATCTTTAGCGGGGAGTGACCATGCCCTATTGGAATTTGGCATTCAGTGGGAAGGAGAAGAGAAGTGTAGCCAGACACTCATCTTAGATTTTAAAAAAGCGGACTTCTGTAAACTTAGGGAGCTGCTGGCTGGAATTCCGTGGTCAGGAATAGTGAAAGGGAAAGGAGTTCAGGAGGCATGGGAGTTCCTTAAAAAGGAGATACTGAAGGCACAGTCTAAAACTGTGCCAATAAGGAGGAAAAATGGAAGGCATCTGAAGAAACCAGAATGGTTGACTAAAGAACTCTCAGCTGAGCTAAGAGTTAAGAGAAACACGTATAGGAAATGGAAGAAGGGGGAAACCACCAAAGAAGAATTTAAGCAAGTAGCCAGGAGATGTAGGGAGGAGGTCAGAAAGGCTAAAGCACAGAACGAACTTAGGCTGGCCAGAGAGATTAAAAACAATAAAAAGGGCTTTTTTAAATATGTCCGCAGCAAAAGGAAAAAGACGGAGATGATAGGGTCGCTACGCAGAGAAGATGGCGAATTACTCACAGGGGGAAGAAAAAAGGCAGAACTACTGAACACCTTCTTTGCCTCAGTTTTTTCCCAGAAGGATACAAGCACTCAACCTGGCGGTTGGGGAGCAGGGGAGGAAGC